>JAOXJK010000012.1:44403184-44423113 GCA_025774025.1 Xenus cinereus
AGGCTGGATGGGGCTTTGAGCAACCTGGTCTGGTGGGAGGTGTCCCTGCCCATGGCAGGGGGGTTGGAACTAGGTGGGTCTTTTAAGGTCCCTTCCAACTAAAGCCATTCTGTGATGACCTACACTCCCAACATGCCAATAAGTTTAAAGATGCTGGTTTGCTAGCCTTCATCATAACTCAAAATCCAAGGTTTAGAATCTGAAGTCTTCAAAGCATATATTCCAAAATAATTAGTTAATACCCATGTATCATTTTGAAATATTTAAGAGATCAACACTTTAAAGACTACAGGGTACATATGTAAGAAATGCTGATGTTTGTACCCAATTTATCAGTGTTAAGCCATTTCATATGTGCAAAAATCAATCCTTTTTCTGCACTTGCCACTCTTCTCTACTAGAGACCCATAGCTGCATATTTTTCAGTCAAATTCAGGAAATATACTGAAAAAAAAGACTGAAATAAATGAAAATGCTTTCTTCCATTTAAAGATAAAATTTTTGTTCACTCATTTAATGTTCATTTTGGAAAATTCTTAGTTTCCAGAGTAGTGCCATCTGGCTGACAGAGGCAAAATTCAAGATCTTCAAGCATGGCTGTCATTGAGAAATTGGTAAAAGAAGACCAGAGGTTATTTTATTACAGTGCTTATTTACCAGATCTTATCGTTTCCCCAAAACATACATAAAGCCACAACACACAGGAATGTTCTTTACCATACTGTTTTGTGCTGCCACAGTCAGCACTGCTCTATTATTCTTTCCTATTAATAATGAGAAAACTCATCTGTCCTCTGGGTCCCAAGGAAACTAAGAAAGATGGAGATGGTTTGTGCTCAATTGATCAAATGCTTTGATCAACACTTGCTCAGTAGATGCTGCCCATTTTTGTGCTGTACCCTGTTATTGCCAATTTCTTCTCACGTATCAGGTGCAGCAAAAGGGGGAATACCTGCTTCTGCTGAGGAGACCACTTCCACAAGCAGAGCAGACAATGGCACCTTGATCTTTCTAAATCCCAAAAAATGTTCTTACCCTGGTACAAAAGGGGGTTCACTCAAACTGAGTGAAAGCCTCAGTCAAGATCTAGTGAACCGATTTGGTCAAAAGCATCAACTTTGACAAGACAATTGCATGAGCAGATTAGAAAGCTGTTGGAGCAGCAACAAAATGAGAGCCTGACATTTCATCAAAGCAAGGCTTCTAGAAAGAAGTAGCATCTCTTATTAGACCAGCTAATATCTGGGGAAAGGGGGAAGAAAAATAAGTCAAAGTTTAAAGGAACATGAGTTTTTCTTTAGATCTCCACACACTTGCAAAAGTATACTTTTTTTTAGTCAAGGCAGCCCTTACAGTATGTTCTTAATTTGATATACCTTATGTCAACTCCGGGGATAAATCCTAGCTGAGACAGTTTCCTGCTTTCACACATTATTAGAAGCTGTAGATACACATTTTAAAGCAAAGACAAGAACATCCATTTACATTTTTTTACCCATTCACTGAATGGCACTGGTTCACTAAAGGATTGCACAAGCACCAGAGTCAAAAAAATGCAAAAGAGTATGCAGAACTATATGGGCAGGATCTGAATGCAGAACAAGACTGCTTATTTTAGACCTGTTAAATGGGCTACACCTTTTAAAAAAAAAAAGTTAATCTCACCTTCAGTTCAACACAACTATGGTTTGACATACAGTATACAGAGTTTTTTACTACTCCTAGTAAGTAGCAGTTGAAGGCTTTATGGAAACTGCTTACTTCTCCTCTCCAACAGTCATCTGAGATGCTGCATGCATTTAGCATGCTTATAACCTTCAAGTGAGTACAGTGAAGGAAGGCACACTTGTATACTGCAACAGCCAAAATCAAGGTCTCTTTCAAAAGCAGACTGAAGATCTCGAGATGCAATTTAGCCTTGAAATTAGGTACTATTAACTTGAAACTGCCATGGCTAGAAGAATAAAATAAGGGAGATGAGGACTTTTAAAAGCACTAGCTAGCTGCACTTGAGGATATTTTATTGTTTTTAAAGCCATTAAATAATGTTGATCAGGAAAGGACTGTTTCAAGCAGGATTCCCAGAACCATGACAACCAGGGCTGTGTATACGCAACTTCCTTACATAACATGAAGTCACTGCCATAGAAACCAAACTACGTCATTAGCTGTCTGTGCTACGCCTGTCTTAAACACAGGGCAGGCAAACATCTGTTATGTTCCAGTTTGTACGCTGCACAAAAGATAGCCATATTCATCTGCTTAACCACCGAGCTGGGCTTCACCATTTCATTAGCCATGTATTGCTTTCTAAAGTTCCCGATTTACTCTTAAAATAAGCACTACAAATTTCAAAGTTCCAATTTATGTGACATAGGGGATCCTTACAAGATTTGCCCAAATTTCTACCATCCCTCAAAAGTCATTGACACTTGTCAGGCTTTATATATGCAGCTAAAAATCCATACTCATTTTGGAATAGACACAATCTTATTTAACTACATAAGGTAAACTGAGTCTGTTTATTAAAGTTGTTTATTTCAGACTTATATGAAAAAAATTTTTTTTTGTCCTCCTAACTTATATGTAGAACTGCCTAACATTTGATAAGACAGATCTTTCTAGACAAAGCCTGCTTCTTCAAACTGATTTGTAATACTGAGTCAATTTAGTCAGGTTTTATACATTTCTCATTGGAATGTTTCCTGTAACAGCTGAACACAATGCTTATCTTCCACTAGAAGCCACTCAATAAGGAAAAAAGAAAACAAATCAATTTTTATGGAGATGCCAGAAATGTTTACATGTTTATTTTGCCACTGCAGATGTATCAACATAACGTGGATAAATAAAGGATGGAAATGGACCCTGATTTCCAGCACTCTAACCACTATCTTAAGATAGTAAAGAGAATGTCATCACCACCGTTTGCTGTAACCTCTTCAGAGCAAATTTATGAAAGAAAGCACAATCCATAGAAACCTGTTGAAGACAGGCCTTGAAAGAGACCTAACACATTAGTACCTCAATATCAAGTTCTATGCAGAGTTAAATATGAAAATCTAATCTAAAGATCATCACTGTCTCTGCACTCTGGGCATATTCAGGGCTAGGCAGCAACTGGGCAGTGTCTGAAGACTGCTGCTTTGAACTCAGGCACAAAACCCCATGGTGAACTACTTTATTTGGACTGGAATTTAGGGATGGAACCTGGCTGGTAACTCACAAGGATAGCAGTGGCAAGCCTGCCTGTTACAAGTTGAAATTAAAGATCCTATTCTCAGCATAGGCTATGGAAAACAGAACAAATACTGAAATTCATAGCATAGCTTCATGTAATTGTCTGAAGAACAACACAGTTTAAGAGTAAAAATTCATATGACAAGTCAAACACTGCAGAAAATGAGACTTCTATTAAAAACAGTGATGAAAAATTACATACTACAGTATAAAAGGATAAATGCTGGTATCATACTACTGAATTGTTTGAATGGTGCCTGTTATATTGTTGATATACTTGTCCTTCAAAAGGAGAATAAGAAAAGTATTTCCACACCTGTATAAGCTAAAAAGCTTTAAAAAGTTGTATCCCTTGTATAAAATGTCAGTAGTAAGACAGTATAGAATAACTGTGTGTTAACAGTTTCAGCATTTCTATGCATCACAAGCATTTTTACACATGTACCATGTACACAGACTGCTGCCAATTCTGGAAGATGTTAAAACTGGACCAGTTGCAAAGTTTGAAGAGTATCGGTAAAGAACAATGATTACTTTTTTGTAGATACTAAATTTTGAGCTGATTGAACTATTATTCCATTCTTTAACTTTTCATGAAAAAGCCTTTGAAGAATCTTGGGGACTGACCTCTCTAGTTTTCAGAGATGCCACCGCCTCTTAATTCAGCTATTTTGGAGGGCCTTTGTAAAATGGGATTTATTTTTCCCTTTTAGAAGGCCGAGGAAGAGATCATCTGCAAACAATGCTAACATTTTCAAAATTAACAGGCAGAAATGGGCTTTCTCCTTGTTTTAAAGCACTACAAATCGAATTAAAACTACTATTAGAACACATAGCACACAAGAGAATTAGAAGAAATGCTTTACTTCCCCTATCCCTCCAAAAAAAGAGCATAAATAGCAAATGGCATTTAGCAAATTATTGTCATAATTAGCTTATCTGTCTGATGAAACAGTCTGTTCTATATATGTTATTTTATTTGACTAAGACATGATCGTCAGTAAGTAGTCTTACCTCTGGAAGCAATTCTTGTTTTCATTCAATCTGGCAACCAGTACTTATGTTTCCCTGAAGACAATAGCATGGGGTTTGCTGGTTGCATAAAACTACTAAAACACAGACAAATAGTTGTTCTTTATTTTTTTAGTAACTACTGCATCTCAAATTTCAGTAAGGATATGATAACAAAAATACCACCACTGAAAGGTCTTACTGAACACATGCCACTGCCTTTATTCCAAAATAGTCTGGTTTTCTCTGATTCATCAATTCTGTATTTAGAAACGCATTCTTTCTTCTTTGGTTTCTGTTGCCTAGTCACATTTCAGAAGTTACTGAATCTAAATTGAAAACACAAACAAAACCAACATTTTTTGTGTGAACTGATCTTCCAATATTACTATTCCAGAAAGTAATTACCCTGAGTAAAAAAAATAGTATTAATTAGGTAAATGTAAAAGGAAGTTTTTCCTCTGTATAAAACATGTTCTCAAAATCATTGGACATATTCAAAGTCCAGCACATACACATTTCACTGCAATGTTTTTGGTCTTTTTTTTATGTCTATAAATACTACAAGACAATTTGCTCCAGGTATCTAGGAAATCCTTCATGTTTTCTGACCAACTATCTTTTCCTAAAGGTTTTAGCTGCAAAACAGGTAATTTGTACTTTATAAAAATTAACGTCTTAGTACGGTTTTACAAATGAATGCAAAACTTGAGCATAAGTAGTACACCGTTGATTTAAGTCCCACCAGAACTGCGTTGCTAAATTAGTCAGCCATGGGCTGAACATAAGTAATCTGAATATTAGCTTGCAAGATACATGAAATGAAGCTTCCTGGCTGTGGACATTTATTTATCATAATGAAATCTTGCTCCACAACAGCAGTTTGAAATATTATGAAAATTGTTTTCCCATGAACACAGCAAGATGACTACTTAAGCTACAGTTTAGCTGATACGGTAGTAACAGAAGATTATCTCAACAGCTTCTCCTCTGTAGTTTAACTTGTGTAAATTATTCTTTGCTTCACCCAGCAGTTTATTGGTGAATGCATTAAAACATGTGCATAAAGTAATCCAGAATGGAACATAAATTATGCTTCATAAATATTAGCTGTCACAGATTTACTGAGAAGTCATTGGGATCACAGACTTCCACTCTTCATTACAGCTCTGTCACATTGTAACTTCACTTCTAAATACAAGGCTCTGATACCTGTAACATATCCTCAATAATTTGAGGGCATTAACAGTATTTTTGTCAATGAAGTAATTAGACTGTGGGGGGAAAAAATCAGAATCAAAGGATAGCATACATAAAAGTTGGAATCCCCTTCTATTAAAAATAAATTTTAGTACCTGCACAGAACTTAAAAATACATTCTTTGGTAACGTGAATATCCTCAAGACTGAAACTTTCTAGAAGTATTCCACAACCAGTTCCTTATATTTTCCCCTTCAAAGAAATATAAAAAGCTCATTTCTGATTATTTTTCCAAATTGACTCAGTTTTTCAGCTGTGTGACTGTTGTGGTTTAACTGGCAATTATACTTGATGAATTTTGGTCTAATGAGTTTCTCTTACATGGAAAGTGAAGTGAGCTAGGCTGAGTTGATCTAACCTAAACTTTCTAATGCAAAAGTGGGGCAGCTCCTACCACCTTCCCCCAGAACTCTAGTCCAAGCTGCATGGTCCCTTCACCTCCTTTGCGCCAGCTCTTCCACTCAATGCTAAGGGAACAAACAGCTCTGCTAACCTGGCAGAAGTTAAGCCTGCCAAGAAGTTAACAGTTTTCTGTCAAATTAGCTAATAAAATCAGTTCATTAAATGATCAGCCATGCAACAGAGCACGGTGCATAAGAAGGGGTAGCTCTGCACGGGTGCAAGCAAATCGGAAGGGGAAGACCTCTTATGCTGAAAGCAGTTGAGTATTACTCTTCAGCTTTCTGCACCCTTACACTTTCAAGCTCACTCTATAACGTATCTAACTATAATATAATCTTTTAAAGTGTTGCAATACAACATTAAAAAGGGAGACTTTCAAAATCATCAGTAAAAAAGCCTCTGTAGGAATTTTTGCCTTTTATTTCTGTCAAATTTGGCTGTAATCTGATTTTGAGCATACTGAAACTCTAAAATGCTGTCAGGTAATGCTAAATGATTCAATACCATTTATGGCTTACAAGTATCTCACCACTTTTTTTTTTTTAACTCAAGTCTATCAAATCTTATATTCAGCACTTTTATAGTGTAAAAGGCTACTGTACATACCCACTGGCCATTATGCTTACATCAGTCACTCAGTTTGCGAATAAAGTGCTATACACATGCAGAAACACCAAACATAGCTCCACACAGGTCAGATGAGGATAGCTAAGTAGCCCCGAAGACCCTAAGCACCTGGTAAACATGGCTGAAGCTCTGGAAGACCAAATACACTCCAGCAACACTATATGCAGATAAAAAGCCTTCGCAAATGCTTGACGCAATACCATCATTCCAATAGACACAAAGTGGGTCTAAAAGCAGTATCATCATCTCAGGAAAGAGAGAGGTATGTCATGACAAATGCTCCATTTCCTTTAATAATCAAAAATGCATGACTAGATAATGAATACATACATCCATTATTATCTTACCATATGGTCAGAAGATATCCAGGTGTGAGTTGTACAAGAAAGCCAGCATCTAACTACTAAAGTAATGAATGTTATCCAAGCAGTTGGCCCCTGCAACTTCCAAGAATGCAGCAAGTTGGATTTGGACTACACAATTAGCACTGAGCTATAATATTCTTGTTAGTCATGTCTTATGAGGAACACCTTGCCACCATTCTCTTGGTGTTGCTGTGACAGATTGTGATGCTAAATAACTGTGATACTTACAGCATCATTTGTGTATTACAGTACCGTTCTAGAGGCCTGTGTTCAACTGTGCTAATCTTACAATATGAATTTGCCCATTTCTCATCTCCAGAATGATGAACTTACTCTGCAAATGTTTCCATGCATCTACAAAATCACGTACAGAATATCCAACCACAATAATAAAAACTTATCGGAAGGGTCCATGTCTTCCAGAATTACTATAGCTTACACAGCACTTAGTACTTTGTAGAGATACCAAGCAGTTAAAATAGAACTTGCTGTCTTCTGAAAGAATCAACTAAACTGAAAAACTGTAATTAAACTTTATCACCTAGTAAAGAGGTGATTTTTGTTTATTTAATGACCCAATCTCTGTTGACGCTTGTAGACTAACAAAGGAAGAGTAAGACCAGAAGCATACTTTATTCTTTCTCATCTCTAGTTCCCCAGTTTTGCTGGAGTTCACTGGATTACACCACTGCTCTAGACAGAGCTCTGTCCAATCTAAAACAGCATGTCCATTTGATTTACAAAATGAATTTTATGTGCAACAACAGTCCTCTCACTTTACTCTGACTAAAATTTTAATTAAGTGTGAAAAAAACCATGGGAAACTACAAGCAACAGACCTTCTCATTATCTAACTCAGCTTTTTAAAAAGCCCTGGGAACATACGATCATTGCCTAATACTCCTCTTGCATCATTTTAACTACAGCCTTAAACACAAAAGGAAACAAGACATCTAAATTAACTAGTCCCTTTTCAAGTGTGAAAACTTAAGTAGCATCACAACGGGGAGATTAATCCTTAAACTAGCTGAAAGTTAGTTTTTTTATAAAGCAAGCTTTTCCACAATACTTATTAAGCATGTAACTTAAATAAACGACTTGCCCTGAATATTTCAGCTCTTTGTAGTAAGAAAAAGTATTTTCCTTCATATACTCATTCTAATATTATTCATAAGACATCAGAAAAGCTATGTTTGTGGCAAAGGTCTTATGCAAAAAATAGACCATCTTGATCAATTTTTATGGAAGTAATTTTTGCAAATATAACAACAATTTTGGATAAACAAGAACACGGATGCTTTTTTTTTAAATATTATGAGTGCAAATTACCTTAACATGCACAGAGTATAAGCAGGGCAATCCTTTTTAATTTGGCATTTTAGTAAATTGAGTTGGTTTTCAAGTGGTCAGATGCTCACAAAGGGGCAGGACCACATAGCTGCACTGGAGAAAGCCTGACCTTTCTCATAAGCAATTAGCTTTTAGATTGGTTCAGCTACATCATAACTGGCAAAATATCTTTGCCATTGTCAGTCATTATTATTGCAATACTAACAGCCCTATTCAGCCAACAGCTGAATGAGCTCACAGCACTTCACCACTATTTCAGGCTACATATATTCCTTGCACATTACCAGCATCAAAATGTAACTAATGTAATCTCTCTTTTGAAAACGTTTACTTCTGAATTTATACATATTTCTAGTCCACAAGTATGACCTCATCTTAGCATGAAAGTTTAAGTTTAAAGGTTAAGAAAGGTTTGCACAAGCTGATTTCTCAGTTGCATAACTACATGGTTAGTGATAAGTTTCCTAAATATATATTCTTTTAAGATTCTACATTTAAGACTCCGTTTGAGAGGAGTCAGGCTTTAAGGAAGTCCCTGATGTTATTTTTTTCCACAATCTTTGCCTTTAAAATACACAAATAAAACATATTTAGAAGACTTACATCATGTATCTTACTTTTTTTTACCCAGTTAGACAAGGAAAATCCAGACTCTTCAAGGTCATTATCTTACTGGCAACTTGAGGTTTTTTTACTATTTGAGGTTTTTTTATTCTGTAACTACTGTCCTGACAGTACTTTAGAGTACTTTTTTTGTAGTGCATTACAAAATTATGAAAATTGTGCCACTAAAGTTAGAATACAAGCATTGCAATCTGTCAACTAGGATAGAACTTGTAGTATCCAGTAACCAAGAGAGTATACTGGGGAATCAGTAAGCAAAAACTAACCACTGAGGTGCATTTAAATATTCTCAGAAATAGAACTTAAAGATCCTTAAAGATCAGCTAGAATAAATTCATTTTTTCTAGTTTTTCTACTGTTCACATCAATCCACCCTGTATTAGCCAGACCTCCTCCTTTATGAATCCACTTAAACATTTTCTTCTAGTACTATTCTGAAGTGTTCCTACCAAATTGCCTACAAAGTCCTCTAAGAAGCATTTTATGTGATACCACCATTCTTACATTTATCATTATGAGGTCCAAAGTGCACTTTATTAACTATATAATTCGATTTGGACCATCTGGTCACAATGCTCCTAATGCCCCTTTCCTCCTCACCTCCCATTAATCCTCATATATCTTTTTTCCAAACATCTTCAATTGGGCAGCAATATCAAAACTTCAGTTTCTGCTCATCCTCCAAAGTTTGAGTACTACTCTGTTTTTCACATAAGGCACTGTACAGAATATTTAACAAATGCATTTTCTCTCTAGTTTTGTAGGCCACTGCAATCAGCTACCCTTATGCTTCAATAAATTCTCAAAAGAAAATGACATAGAAGAACACAGAAGGACTCGGGAACTTTAGTTTGCCACTAGTAAGACCAGAACCAACTCATTTAAAACATTTGAATCTAAATAATTTCGTCAAGCATCACTGTAGCATCAACATGGATTTGCAACACCACAAATAGAACAGACATCTAAAAATCCTAATTATAGCACACTTGAGAAAGTACTTTCAAGTCCAGAAAACCCACAGTAAAATACCTATTCAAAGTCAGAAGTCATGAAGTGACATTCAAATGTTTAAGCAAAAGCCCTAATATCTACCAATTAAAAATTTTATATTAAAAATAATGCAAGAATTTTAGTTCAACAGTGTACAGCAATACTTTGCCAGCATATAAAATTAACCGATTGTTTACCTCAGGTAAATTAGTAACAAATTGGACAAGTCAGTCTTAATTTAAACCATCACTACTATAACCATAGCAAAATACACACACAGCCATGTACAGAGTCCTAACAGGTGTTATTAAAACAGTAAAAGTATCAAATACTGGGTGCACAACAACAAGAGGCGTGTTGACTACAATAAAGTATTTTTGAAGCATCATTTGGAATACATGTACCTAAATTTGTTGGAGAAGCAGCAAGTTCTGCCTCAACTAATAGATACAAACAATCTGTATGACTATAGGACATTCTTCAGTGACTCTATCAATGTTTACAACTATTTTCAAAAAAACCTCTAAGTTACTTCTAATAGCATATGCAGTAGACCTAATAGAGAGGGGAAGAGAATTATCTGCAGTAGCCTGTCTAGCACACTCCACTTTCCAGCTAGAAACATGCAGACTAATTTACACATTACGATTTCTCTTACCTTTTAAAAATCTGGGAACTCAGCCCCTACTTTCAGTTCCCAGACAAGAAAAGGGCAGAGAAGGGGAAGAGGGAGCTAAAGTCTTCCTTAATTCCCTGTCTCTTCCTTCCATAGCCAAGTTAGTACTTATTAAAAATGGATTTCTACCATCTTGCAGCTGAACATGTAAGCAGTGTTGGCTCACAATATCATTCTTGTATGGCTAAACTGAGCAAAGAAAATCACTGGGTAGTTCAGGGGTTCTTTTTGTCGAGGCAGGGGGAAGGGACAGAGGGAAGGGTTTATTTTTAATAAACTAAAACCAGGCACTTTTCTGAAATGGAGATAAGTCCTCTAACAAAGCAAGTACAAATATACACATTGCATTCACAGTATTATTTATAGAAGAATTAATTACAATGTATGTAATTGCATTGTTTTATACAAAAAGAACACTTAAGCATTTTTGAGAATATTTTAGTATCTCCTTCAAACAGAGCTGCTCCAACATTAATTCATCCATAAATCATCCAGGTTATAATATTATTTCTTGCCAACTAGCTGGCTTCCACATATGGCATTAACTTGAAACAGAGAGTGCTAAAGCATCACAGTACTTAAATTCAGATTACTACTTGAATTCAAAGAGGACATACCCACTGCTGGTGCATCATATTCATCCCCAAGTAAAATTTCAGGAGCAGAATATGCAAGAGATCCACAGCTTGTGGTGAGCTTCTTTCCAGGCTGAAATTTGTTGCTGAAGCCAAAATCAGTCAATTTCACAAGTCCTTGTTTTTCAAAGAAGACCACATTCTCTGGTTTTAAGTCTCTGTGAACTACGTGCAGTTTATGGCAGTAGGATATAGCATGAACTATTTGAGCAAAATATTTTTTTGCCAGATCCTCATTCAGACCTTCTTCATGTTTCATGATGTAGTCAAACATATCTCCTCCATCACCCAGCTCTAAGATAAGATAAAGCTTAGTCTGGGTGTCAATCACTTCATACAGCCGGACTATGTTGGGATGCTGCACTAGTTTCATGCATCTAACTTCCTGAAAAAGATGTCCAGTGGCTAGAGTGTCCAGTTTGGTCTTGTCAATTACTTTTACTGCTACTTTTTCACCAGTAAAGACATGCCGAGCAAGTTTGACCACAGCAAAATGTCCTCTGCCCAAAGTTTTATCCAAGTCATACAATCCTGCAATTTTTCCATCATATCCTCGTTTGAAGCCTGCCATTCTGTTTCAGAAATGAAGTAATATTTAAGCTCTTTGGAAACGTGATCTTTTCATATAAGAGTGTCTGATGCAAATAAATAGTCCATCATCACTGCCAAGCATACCTAAAAACTAAAGAGATAAGATTATGTATTTGTATAAAAATAAACAAAATTATTATCCTGTAATTCTCATAAATTTACATTGGCACATTATTACGGATTACTCATGAAATCATTCAGGGTTTTTTTGCAAAGAGTTTGATAAGCCATTCTGTGGTGACCAACAGATTTCTGAAATCACATTATCAGTATGCTGAAGAAAGCAAATTTCAACAGTGCAATAATGAAAATTTCTTTGAAATTCACTGATCTTCATGTTCTTCAGTTAGAAACTTTGCAAGCAACACTTGAAGAAATTGGTGTTAGAAGGACTGTTAAAATTGGCAAAGCTAAAATCTGTAATTTTTCCAGCTACATTAGAAATCAGCTGGGCAGCACAGAATATTAACAAGAGGAACATCCTTGACTTACTTTTGGTATGTTCCTTCATGTTACAGCATAAAATAGCTCTAATACAAAGTTCGGATGGCATGACTTTGCCATCTCCCTTTTAACAGCTTCCTGTTTAGCAAAGCTCAGACTAACATACAAGACTTAATTTTGTTACTCTAATTAGTTTGAGCATCATCAGTCAATACTGTAATTACAACAAACGAACATAGCTTTATAGGCTGAAATGAAACATTTCGGTTGGATGTACTCTTAGTGCTAAATAAAATGTCTTGTTAAATATTTTGACTGGAGTTATAAAAACTGGTGATAAAAGTTTGCATGTAGGCTGCATATGTTCAGCAGTCCTGAGAATGAGTCAGGAGAAGGGGAAGAAGAGTGGGAAGAAAGGGGAGAGAACTCAAGAGTTCAGATTATTTGTGATGAACTCTTGCTTACCAGTTAAGCAAACAAGATCCAACTTATAAAATGTTCATATTCAGACCTGGTTTTGAAAGTCTTACGTCCCGTTGCCATTTTTTTCCACACACAAAACCTCCCAAAAACTTTTCCTGCATCTTTAACTTAGATTGAGGTTTAAATAAAAATCTGTAGCTATCAAAAAGCTAACCATTTCTCCCACTTTGTGTGCAAAGTAGCTAGAAATATGAAAATTAGATGGCTTATCGCCAACTCAATAAAATAGAGAAAACAAAGCTCTTTAGAATATATTTTCGCAGTTTCAAAACTGAACTTCAAAAAGAAAATCTTTGAAAAGGAAGCTGGCAAGCAAACAGCCCCTTACATTAGCTATTCTCAAGTTGAAATGTAAGCATTAGATTAAAAACACTCCCTGCTAAACAAGTTATTTCACAGGCAGTGAAACTAATGAACCTGGTTCATATGGATTCAATTACAAGGTTGGGGGTCCTATGAGGATTCTCTGATGTTTAACAAGCTTACCTTACTGCTTCTCTCAGCTGGAGCCATGGTATAACCTCTTCTCTATCCAGCTGTCTACTTCCACAAACTCCGTGGGAATTCAGTTTGAGACCTCCACCCCTGTAAAATTTGAATGAAATCAATCAAATTCTGAAACCTCATAGACAAGGAACAGGGCAAGGGTAACAATCGTATAAAGATTGGGGTTTGGGTTTTTGTTTTTCTTTAATCATCAAGCTTTAAAAAACTTCATTGGATTTTGTGCTACTGTATCCTTTCATTCTGCTACTAAGCACTACGCTTCAGATGCTTGTCCAAGAACCACTCCACTAGAAGACACCATAGTACCAAAACTGAGGTTGGCATAGCTGCTTCCCAACATATCCCATATTGCTCATCTTAGTCTCCCCTACCAGTCCCAATTAACCATGTAATACCATCCCATTCTTATTCCAGAAAGTACAAAACTAGATTAGAACATGCTACATTAAACCAAACACCCATGTCAAACACTCTCCTACCTGGTAATTAACAATTAGAGGATGCATAGGGAAAAACATAGTACAATGGGAAACATAACAGTAAATAATGAAAGTCTCCTTATCTTTAAGAGATTCAAAAACTTCTTCACATCAGAGGGTAGTGGCTTTGTGTTTAATAATGCTTGATGGATTTCACCCCACCCCGCTCTGTGAAACCGGGGAAGGTACTTTATTAAAGCATGTGAATTTTTTAGTATCAAGAACATTCTGCAACAAGGAGTTTAACAGCTTAACTATGTGCTGTGAGAAGAACCACTTCCTTTTGTTTGTTTTTAATCTCCTGATAATTTGTGCATCTTCTCATTCACTGTCTGTTCCAAAACAAGAACTATCATACTCTATTTACCTTGCCTCAAGCAACTCAGTTTTATTTTAGCTTCCTCCCTTCTTAGCTTCAGTTCAATCTTGTTCAAGTCCTAGTCTGTCACTCCTTTTACAGAGGTTATTCCACAGGCTTTAGCATTCTCCTCACCTTTCTCTACACATTTTCTGGTTTGTTTTATACTACTTTCTTAGGTCAATTTGGTGGTTGTTAGTTTTGGGGGGGTTTGGGTTGGGTTTTTTTTATTGTGGTTTTGGTTGTTTGTTTTTTGGTTGGTTTTTTTTTTTTTTACAACTACTTAGTTTTCATGTAATGCTTTATCATAGTTGTATAATGTTCCATCATGTTGGCCTAACTCCCAAAATACAGGCTAATGAAAAATAGTCTATGTACACACAGAAACCACCTAACCTTACAAACCTATTTTACCCATAATGCATCCTATAGTCAATACCTTAACGCTAAACTACTTAACAGTTTTAGAAACCTTAAAGTTAAAAAAATCATAAAACTTTGTCAAAAAACAGACAGCCATTTTGTATGCCATTGAAGTTACCAACAACACAAACTCCAGCACTCAAGTTTTTATGGGCCATTGCTTTCCTGAATGTTAAGTCAAACCTCAAGATTTACATCTCTATTTGCACGAATTCATCACATCCTACAAATCTGGCCCAGATCATGAAACACCTTTAGTCTCTGAGGAGGAGACATGGCTTTCGGAGAGATTTTCTGTTAAGTCTTGGTTCAAAAACCACACCTGCAGACAAAATGGAGCTTTCTTAATGCATGGCAAAACCCAAGTTTTGTTACTGGAAGAGGTAAGGAAATTGGAAGTAAAAAGGCCTCGGTCAATTTTGACTTAGCTTTTCTGTTTTAAATTCAAGAAGGTTCCATCCCTGGCAGAGCAAAAGGGAGAGAGCAAACCCAGCCAGATGTAACAGAATGTAACTTGTCTGAATTTAAGTAACAGCAACACTCAGCAGTAAGGAAAGATTTATACTAATTATTTTGTTCACTTGGCACATTCTCAACCATATTTGTACAAACTCAACAAGTGATTTATCTCTAAATGACAGAATGCACATAAACATCAACCTGTCAACAAAATCCCAGCAAAATCAGTTATGTTTACACCATGAAGAAATACATCAGACAGTAATCAATAGGATAAAAGCTTACAGAAATGGAAGCTAGACTATGCTTACTAATGTTGCAGCCCATTTGCTGAAATAAAATTCATGCAGATTCATTAACAGTTTAACATAAAGTCTCCACAATAACAGATCAACTAACTTCTAACTCTGTGGTTTTAAAATAAATCGCACACACAGGTTAAAGCGAACATACCAAAATCAAGAATTGTTCAGTAGTAGGAAATGGATGCAAAACTGCCATAGTGCATGTAGATATAAACCTTGCTAACAATTTAAATATCCTACCCAAAGGATCACAGTTGCTACACTTCTCAGAGAAGTAGTGGTTTTTTTCTCCATTTCTCTCTAAAGTAGAATTTTGAAAGCATTTAAGAATCAAAATGAGTGCAGTTTCACAAAGTACCAGCTTTCAAGCTGAAGCCTCTTTGTGACCCTTACTTTGCAGTTATCTCCTTAGTTACATCAGTAAAACTATAACTATAAATGGAATCACCCAAAACTTCCAGATTTAACACATCTACTACTATCATGCTCCAAAACAGGATTAGTTTTAGTGACAGATCATTTCAGTGATTCAGTTTACAATGTGACCTCTTGAACACTTTTACCAAATGAAGGAGCTGCAAACTGCAGCACACAATCAAAAATTCAGCCAGTCATACTTTGCCAGCAAGCCAAACTACAGCCTGAGGAAAAACATTTAAGAGCCAATTATATGACACAAAATATTTACCTGTCTTTCTTTTAATTCACATTATCTCAAGTCCTTTATAAATTCATTTTTCAGCATTAGAGAGTTCACATTTTCTAGTTAGCGAGCTTACTAACCATTAGCAGCATTTAATCCATGTGGCTAATTACGGTTTTAAAAATGCAGTTTTCCTTAACTATACCAGAACTCAGCTACGCCCCCGACACTCATTTTATGCAATGTAGACATTTACCAGTAAATAGATTCAGAACAGATCCTTCCCTCCATAGAAGCTCATATATCCTATCCCACAAAATACTGCAAACAGCGTCTGTAATGGAGAACTGCAGAAGCTGTTTTGTAGTATCACATGCATCCTATTAGGAGGCTTAACAACAGTACTGTGATTCAAGCATCTCTAGAAGATGGATGAATAGATCTCTGATAGATCTGTTTGGAAAAACAGCATATTTCAGAGACACTAGTTTTTCTTTAAACAATTTATCTCATCCAAAAAAGTTTCATTATATTATACACTACATGCAAGACCAGCTTAGTTCATCCTACTTTAATGTGTGTATTAGCTTCTTACTTTAGAAAATGAAGATACAAAGTCCCATTTCAGCAAAATATTATAAAAATATCAATGCAAAAACTTCCCTGCGTTATCAGGCTAACAGACATAAAAGCTGAAGTAATCTTCACTGGGACTCGTCTGCCCACAGACAGCTAACCATTCCTGTCTCCCTTCACGATAAATGGAGGTTCAGTCAACACAGATAAGAGTCTGAGATAAAACAAATTGCACCCTAAAGCAGATAGCTAAACAGATCAAATGAATCATTTTTTAGAAGCACGCATTTTCATTTTCTGTAACAGGAATTTAGGATCACTAGTTCAGTGGATATACGCATTATACACATCCACAAGACAGATTAAGTAAGTTTCACCTTGTTTCTCCTCTTACTCTCTCATCTGAGTAACAACATCTATACCAATTATTTATTTACCACACAATTATGTGTTTAGAGAAAGACGTATGTTGCCATTCTTCCTAGAAACAGTAAACCAAAATTTAACATAAACTGATCTCAGAGATCCAGAAGCAACTTAGTGTGAAAGCAATTAGTACAAATTGTTAGAATCTGAAAGCAAACTGAAGGAAATATCAACTAAGTATACAAACTGTGCAAGTATAATTTTTCAATTTTTTCTAATATTTGCTATCAATTTTTATCTGCTACCCTACTGACAATTAGACCTTCGCAGTTAAATCCACAAGCCTTTAAAAACAGTCTATTTTTGTTACTAAATGAGACACTACTTATATGTGATGATGTTAGCCCTTCACCCCCATGTCACTCTACTTTCCCCAGGAGGGCTTTTGATCACCTTTCCTTTCATATGAGGAAGAGCCAACATACCAGGGACAGGTACAAAGTGTTGTAAGAGTAAAGTGTGAAGAACATACACACTTAATGCATAGCACATGCTCTGAAAACTAGTCATGACTCAATTCCTCCAGAGTATTTGAAACTTTTTAAGCCTCATACTACCCAACAAGCCTTGAATATTCAAGACACAACTTAAAAGCCCAAGAACCTGTGTTCTCCATTTGTTTCCACACAGAGGTGCCACAGTCCAGCAAAGCCCTTCCTCCTCCACCTTCCTGTGACCTAAGCCTTCTCAACTACCATTCAAAGGTATTCAAAGAAACGATGACAATCTACACCTGCCCTACAGCCAAACACTTTGCAGATGCAGCATTCTTGGGGGGGGGTGGGGACAGCTGTGTTACAACTCAGCCCTTATATACACAATGCTATCTAATGCTTTATTTTCCATTTAGCATGACTGCATCACAGCATACACGCATATCTTCTTCCTCATTGATGACAAACTCTATAAAAGCTCCTGCTCCTGACAAGTTCCCCAATAAAACACCACTGTAGATTTTTTTTCAAGGTGTACATGCACTTTTATTTTCATATTAGGCCTCACTGTCTTCCAGTCAGCATCTACCTCACAGTGTGTTGCTAAATTGTCAAAATGTATCGGCAAATTTCTCTAGCATTGAGCACGGCTACACCTAAAGTGAAGATGAAAGTTACCAAGTAATTCTGTATTTCAAACATATAAAGAAAAATTAGCCTGCACAATTTAATGGTATTCCCAAGTTTTAAAAATATCTTTTCTGAGCAAAATTCTGAAGGCTGAGAGCTGCCAATTGGCTGAGGAAGTTTTGCCATTAAACATATGGGAAGCCTGTAGTGAAATGTTAGTGTTTCATGATTTTAGAATGTGTTGCAGGCATCAGAGCTACTGATGCCTAGCCTTAACTCTTCTTAGAATCCAGAAATAAAAACAAAATGCTAAAAAGAATGCTTCAACTCTAAAGTCCATTATTCAGTGAACAGCCAGCAGCAGAAATATTTGGTAGGCCTATAAACTACAGGTTGGCGAAGGGAGGGGTAGCATTATACATTTGAGAAGAAATAAGTGACTAATATTATCTTGTAACAGAAAATTCTGAGAGTCTACATGACTTGAGATCTGAAAGCAAGACCTTGAGGCAGCTCCAATGTATAAGAAAAATTAAATTTAAAAAATATTATGCCTAACTCAGGATATCATCAATTAAAGAATACATTTATTTCTTAGACAAGAAATTCCCAAACTTTTAGACCTATAGGATTGATGACTGCCATCCTATTATCTCAAAGTCACAGTACAGTCACATCAAGCATGGAAGGTTTAAGCTTTCCTCTTTCACATGGGTTTGCAAAGCTGTGGTGAGTGGTTGGCAGAATGCTATTAAAGAGTAACATTTGAGAATTGTGTTGTAGAAACTCCACTAGTTAATATCTTTGTGAGAATCATCTTCAGTACAGACAAGTAAGAAAACCCCACTTTAAAAGTCAAGAACGTATATTTCCTTTTTGTTTCACAACAAGCAGGCGAATGAGGAAAAAAAAATAATACAGGAGACACTGGAGTAGGTATATATTGCAAAGCAAGAGCAAGACAGTAGTAGTAATAGCAAGATTATGATTACTGACTAGACACCAAAGCTAGGAAGGGAACAGATGTGCTAAGAGTGATCAAACTATGATCCATTGACAACCCCAGATTAGTATTCACTGGCATTGGTTCCAACTGCCTCTAGTTGTGAAGTGTGTTAAAAGCCCAAGACAGTTTCATAACCGTGCTGATAATCACTGTATCTCATAAGGCACTTTCCATTTCTAAGAGGAGGTATTACACAAGACAAATGTTATCTGCCCTATGGATTTGAGAACTCAGCAATAGCTCTACACCATCTAAAGTCCTCATACCAGCAATAGCTCCAAAAGCAATAAATTTCATGTTGTCCCTGTTTTCCTCTTGTGCCCACTCTCAAAGTCCAGCATATAGCTAAACAAATTTAAGAAGTAATACAAACAGACACCACCACATTCCCATATTACATGCTTCACCACTTAAGATCTAAAGCTGCTCTTAAAGTATTATTGCAGAGGAAGAGAATAATACGAGATCTTCCCAAATGGACGTCCCCTAAATTATCTTCTGCAAAGCAGTATGCAATAACATCTTTTAAAAAGGAGTTGCTCCAAAATTTGTGATATATGCTAGTAGTCTCTTTTTTGTATCTGTAAATCAGTACAAAACTTAGTTCAGACCCTGTGATGTCATGATATACAAAAAAAATAGTTTCAATTGAAATGATCATACTTTGCAGTTCCCACTGAAAGAAAAATTTCTCCTCAGCTACAGGAAATTAACTTGTGTATCTTAGTGACAGACATTCATAAACCTAACCAATCAAGATCCGGTATCAAAGAAGTCTGAAGATCACAGATGAGCTTTTCAATCAACCATCTTACAAGCAACAAAGATAACTCATGGTAGCTGGACTCCCGAGCCCAAAATTATACTTTTCCAAGCTTGGTAAGCAGTATCCAAGGAGTTTCTCAGAGGCTTTAATATTCTAAATCTCATCGCATTTTCCTTTTTTTCCTTCCCTTCTCCCCCCTCCCCCTCAGCCCACACC
>JAOXJK010000012.1:44435214-44453491 GCA_025774025.1 Xenus cinereus
TTAGAGGGTACTCCTGAACTCCTTTTCTTATCTGTAGTTCCTGTTGTTTCCAGCCGAAATTTATATGTGGCCAGCTCATACACATTTCCTGTGTAGCTGTTGTCCTTTCAGTCCTCTTTCTTTGCTCCTTAGAGACTGCAGTCATTTTCCTGCCACCTTTGTTTTCACTGGGCTGAGCAAGCCCATGAGATTTTATCTCTGCTCATTCAGTAGTTCCTCTTTCTGAGAGCTCCTCCAGTCCCTTTGCTAGTCCTGAAGCCCTTCTCTGCATCACTTTTGGACTTGAATCACCTCCCTTGATCACAGATAACCAGAAGTACACATCACTCCAGTCCAGGCTACGCTGACATCTTGAATTTACTGTAATCCGTAGCTTTTCTGAGATTCATCTCAGCTTTTAGGAAAGCAGTTTCCATAATCCTCTTGCTACAGTATGTGCTCCATACATCAGGGAGGCAAGAAGAAAATTAAGGGAATTTGTATTGGAAGATAGTCTAATGGGATGTCAAACAGTTCCACTTTTTATAAAATTTACAGATAATGACACATTATTAGTGAAACCCAGAAGAGAACTGAGGCAAAGCCTCTTCCTGGCAGCCAGATGAGTGATGCAGTTGGGCACCTTCATACTGACAGAGGAAAGGATTCAGTGTTTCTTCCTTCTTTGCATGTGTACACGTGTTAATGATCTCCTATTGGATGCATTGACAAAACACGTTTGCTTTGTTCTACCTTTTTTCAGCTTGCTGAGCTGTGGGGATACTCACCATTCTGCCATTTCTGCTAAGGGGATGATAATCTTGGCATACAGTGGGTTCAAAAGTCATGGGCAGTAACACCGTAAATATTTTTCATGTAAGGGCTCCACGTGTCAGTCAGTCAGACCCTTCACAAAAGTATAGTGTTTTCACAGGGTTTGTGCAATATGGGCCATTTTCATGCCACCTTAATGGATGCATTTGGCAGGATTTCCAAACACACACGGAGTTACTGTATGAAATTCTCTGAGAAACTTGAGAATGAAAACAGTACTAGAACATCTCTCTTATGAGGAAAGGCTGAGGGACCTGGGTCTTTTTAGTCTTGAGAAGAGAAGGCTGAGGGAGGACCTGATCAATGCTTACAAATACTTAAAGGGAGGGTGTCAAGAGGGTGGGGCAAGTCTTTTTTCAGTGGTGCCCAGTGACAGGACAAGAGGAAATGGGCACAAACTTGAATATAGGAAGTTCCACCTAAACATGAGGAGGAACTTCTTCACTTTGAGGGTGGCAGAGCACTAGAACAGGCTGCCCAGAGAGGTGGTGGAGTCTCCTTCTCTGGAGACATTCAAAACCTGCCTGGACACGTTCCTGTGAAACCTGCTCTAGGTGGACCTGCTCTGGCAGGGGGGTTGGACTGGATGATCTCCAGAGGTCCCTTCCAACCCCTACCATTCTCTGATTCTGTGATTTTCACAGCAAATGTATCTTAGAAAAAGGAAAGAGAAGAAACAGAAATTACACTTCAGAAACTTCTGGTTCATAAGATCTGTCACATAATGTAATGGTTGGAAATTCAAACAACGCAAAATAACATGCTCATTCACTGCATGATTATTTGAACAGCTAAGAGTTTTAGTACATTTTAGACAATCTTTGTGCTGTTACGGGCAGCTTGGATATGTTCTTTAACATTCGTCCCATTTTACAAAGAGAAACAATATTGGAGCCACATTTTTTTTAAATCTCCAGGTTTAACTCCAAATGAAAGGCAACCCCAAACATAATTGAATGCAGAACTGTAAATTCCATTTCAATGATTAAACAATGACATCCTCTTGCTCAACCACTGGCAAATAACATTTGTTGTCCATTTACAGCTAGGATCTTAAAAAAAGAAATAGTATGTCACGGTTCCTAATTAGAACATTAATGCAGAAGGGTTGCCAGTCTTCAAGATAAATGTATGGATTTCTCTGCTTTCCTGCAGTAGCTATTTTATAGCTGAGACAGATTTGTCACTGACATCTCTGAAACTATGTCGACGTTTTCTTGAAGTCCTACTGAGCCCATTCCTGCAAACAGTCTGACTGAGAATCAAAGGGAGCAGATTCTTTGAGGACTGAAACTGAGCAAGTTATGCCATGAAGCCACTGTGGTGCTTGTTCTCTGTTCCAGACAACGACCAGGATTAGTCTTTCTTTGGACCCACAATAGGAAAATGTATGCTGTTTCAGCTCCCTTCACTCCACCAGTCTGAGGACTAGAGACTCAAGGGAGAAAAACAAAAAAGGGTTGAGGTTTCTTTCTCTGATCACTGCCTGCGAAGCAGTATTTGTCCCATGGCACTATAACCACATTCATTGTAGGACTATTTTAGAAAATGATCAAGACTGTTTATTTAATACTACTATAATGTATAAATGAGTCTATATTACTCACAGTGAACATATGCTTTGCTGTATTTTAGTCTCATGTCAATGCAACCCCGTTATTATAAATCAAACCGAGGATCTGACAGACTACTTCAGTCACGTCTTGCTCACTGCTCCCACTGTTCACTCTAACATACACAATGTGCCATTTGTAAAATGAACAAATTCCAGCAGCTGATTCTACTTCATTTAACAGCTGAGCGTGTCTCAGTGTAACATTAAAGGTGTTTTACCTTTTTTTGTTTGGACTAACAAACTTGCTAGCTAGCTTATGTAATATTTGTGAAATTATAGCGGATTGTTAGAAATGTGTTTTAAGCAGTTATAACTCACTAATATTCAAGCTCTTCAAAAGGCACTATACAATCTTATCAGCAAGAACTAAATACTCTTCTTGAGAAATAAGAGGCACATTCCTTATCTGTTATTTGAACAAAGAAAGGGTGGGGACATTTCTCAACCAATCACCCATTTAAAATGTTTCCAGATGTAATCACACCTGATGGTTTTACACTGAAAAGCATAAATAACTGCAGTGAATTATATTTCATAATGGAGCAAAACAAAAACTACCTAAATGTAGGCTTTTACCATTTGTGAATTGTAATACATTTGGTCATAATATCTTTTCTTTCACATCGATAAAATATAATTGGGGCACAGCTTGGAGAAGGTTTCCTAAAGACATAATTTTCTTAACATTTGTTTTAAATTACTCATTGCATTTTTTAGGTTTTTTACTGCTTGTTTTAAAAATACTGGTCTGTTTGTTTTATCATGTCTCAAGGAAACACAAGCATGTACATGTAATAAAACTGTTATGATACTTGTTTGTGCACTTTGCATGCTAGCTGACTAGGCAAGCAATTATGCTAATCTGGCTGCTAAATGTATTTATTACTTGTGCTGGAGTTACAGCCACACCTGTCTGGCCTATCTCATACCAAGACATGGGAGTTCAGGAACAACAGTGCTGCTTCAATCCATGCAAAACTCTGTAGGAAAGTTTATATGTGGCAGACATATGAACTCCATACATCCCAATCCCCAAATATTTGACCTTTAGGACATTCGATCCACAGATTATTGAGAAGGACTCACTGCTGAGTCATAGGCAGCGTTTTGAAATCACTATGACTGCTTTTCAGTCTTTGGTGAATCCAGGTGCTTGTGCTACAGGAGTCAGAGAAATGTGACTGGAAAGAAGTTCAATCGTGTTGTGTCTCCCAGAACTGCATGGAAAATTCAACTGTTCTGCCCTTAATGAAAGGTCTTCAGTTCTTGTGGTAAGAGAAAAAGCATCTGAAAAGGGTTAGGAATCACACTGCCAAGGAGGGCAAAAGTAATTGTTTTCTTCTCTTCACATTCCCCTTGTGGGACACACATAAAGTCTTAGCTCTCTCCTGAGTAGACCCCATGACGATGGGATTGGAGGTGCTGGGATACAGAAAAAGAGCAAGTTTCAGGAGAGGCAGTAAATTGTATTTCCCAAGATATGCTAAATTGGTTCCCTTCCTTAAAAGTCAGAGTAAGCAAGGACAAGCGTTGAGTTTGTAGGCAATGCCTTTGTAAGCACCTTAGAGGTACAATCTAGTCCTAAGGCACAGTTTTGTCAGGACTAAATTCCATGTAAATCTGACTGCTCAGTGTTGACCAGCGGTGGACACAAGTGGATCTGTGCTCAGAGCCTTACTTACATCTCTGGAATAATTACGTGGAAGCTTTTGGGGTCTCAGTCAATGGAAAACAGGCACAGGGATTTATTTATGTGGAATCTAGGCCAGGAGAATCTGGGACTAAGATCAGTATTTAGATTAATTGAAGGTTTATTCACCCCTCTCTCCTGCTTGTTTTGGATAACTAGCGATCAATCTTCCCTTTCTTTTAGAGGTCTGAACATTTATGCAACCAGGAACAAATCTATCCCAACCTCCTTTAGGCTTTCCATAGTTAGTCCAGCCAACTACACTCTGGAGTTGAATTGCATACCTTCTACCAGTGATGGTCAGAGCGCAACTGAATGGCTGTCAGCAGGCCAAGCTCCCACATGCTTTGGAGTGCATCTCTGGTTTCCTAGGGAACCTTTCCCGGGTCCTCCTGCGATGTTCCAAGGCACCCAGGAGACATTTCATTACCGCCACTGTTCATGGTTTTGTACATCCCTAAATAATCAACACATCAAAGGTGCATTTGCATTTTTTATTCTTAAGTTTCTAAAGCAGTACAATGAATTGCTGACCATACAAAGCTGATTGTCCTTCTAGCTGTAAAACTCAAGAGCTTTGCTCGGAAGTTTGAAGTTGAAACTCTACCTTATTTGTTTCACCTACCCTGCCAGTATGGGCTACTGACCGGTACTGCTGTTTTCCTTATTACATTGACCAGCAGGCCACTGTTGCTACCCGTGGCTTTGCCCTGATTTATTTATCTGCTATTGTTCAGGACTAGTTATTCTTCAAAGGTCCAAATCTCTCTCACAGCCTATATTTCTAATGTCATGCCGATCTGTTAACAGCTTACCTCTTACCTTCCATGCCCGCAGGCTGAACTTTCTCCAGGGAGTCTTTAACATATATGCAGTATCTTTGCTCAAGAGTTGGCTATTTATTTCTTAAAAGAAAAAGAAGGGGGATAAAAAAAAAACATAGGATATTGGCTAAAATTGTTTTGGTAAGGTTTTTCTTCACAACAGAAAATATTCTGTAGAGAGCAAATACTTCTGAGGAAAGCAAAGGTTTAATTAGAAAATTTTCAGTCAGTCTTCATATGCATTCATTCATCTGTCTCTAGAGATGCTGAGACCCCTGTCACAGATGTAGGCTTGATATGCACCTTATCTTCTCTTTTCTACACGTAGTAGTCACAGATGTCTGAATACTACATTTTCCGTGGCAGGCTGAAGCTCTAATGCTTTCCCCTGGAGGAGAGATAAGAGCCAGAACACATGTAGACTGCATTACATTTTCATTTGTAATCAGTGATGTGTAAAGTTTCTAAAAGTTGTTGACACTCATATGATATATTCTATCTCCATTAGAGGGGTAGCGGACAGGGATACATGGTCAGATACCATTTTGTTTGCAAAGACCTTCTGTCCTCTTACCAGCCCAGAACTATTCTCCATCACTTCTGTCTCATGTAATGAAATACACAGCCTTATCATTTTCCAGTCTTATTCCTCTTTCTTATCATTCATATTTAATGTATTTCTACCTTCTATTTTGTAGCCATTTACATTTTATTGATTCTTGGGTGCAGTTTACAAGTCAGTGATTTATTATCTTTCACTTCTCTTTGTGCTGACAGGGAACATCGCTATTTTTCTACTTCAGATGTAGTGAGAGATAAAAACATTTGTGGCTGAAACTGGTGAAAATATAAGGTAGACATTTAAGCCATACTAATTGTTGTTACATGGATTTTTAGAAAAAGAGAGAAAAAAATTCATGGTTAAGGGTGACACCCCATTTTCTGTTCACAGAACTTGGTATTACAGCATGTGCAATGTATGAACTATCACTGTTTAGAAGGCTGTACAATGTCTGACACAAGAAAGGACATGAAGGATTGAGGCCAGATTTTTTAAATTTAGGTGCTAGAAGGTGGGTATCCAAGATTTTTGATCCAAGGATGAAATCAAGAGATTCTGAGTTTAAAAATAGGATACAAGAGCGTGAGTGCATAGAATTAAAAATGTTTAATTTAACATAAACTGCTGGAAAATGAGCCAGAATATTTCCTGCACATGATGGGGTCTGGAGCAGCACTGTGACCTGCATCTCTTTCCAAGTGCAGATGCTGGGCGGGGGGACGGGCAAGGGGCAGCAGCATGAATAAAACGTTGGGGGGACATGACATGGGACGGGGACCAGCCGCAGTGGCAGGGCACTGCTCGCTGATGGCAGCAGAAGGGAGGACTGGTGTTAGAGGTTTGAAACTCCTTCCGCACCGGGCATTTCCAGAGCAAGGGTCAGATCCTCCTGGGTACAGTGTCACTTGTCTGGCCTTTGCTCCTCTCTGCTTTGTAAATGAGGTATTCTGGGGACAGAATAGGAAAAGTAGGCTGCGGTACTGGAGCTGTGTTGACAATAACCTTTCCTCTGGCTCACCTGACAAGGCTGATGCCGTTGAAAACCTCACAGACTGTTGGTGGAGGACGGAGTTTGTGATGAAATGGCTTGGCAGAAATGCTGCCTGGCAGAAGTGACTTATTTGCTTAGGAAAAAAAGTCTTTTCCGCTCCTGCCATTTGTTGGTTTGTCACACAGAGGCTCTAGGTGGGTTCCCATTGCACAACCACAAATCAGCAGTTTCTAGGAAGTTTCTCATTTTGTCTGGCTGGGATGTTACGACAGAGTATTTTTTCCCCGTAGCGGGCCTTGCTATTGCGAGTCAGTTACTTGTTGCTTCACAGCTAAATTGCTGCAACGTGCACATCTTTGGGCTACATCTACAGTCAACCCAGGAGCTGTAGGAAGCTACTCTCTTACTAAACAAGGCATTTTACCATGAGAAGCAATCTTACAAGATCAGCTGTTGGTTTTGATGTGAACAGCTTGCACAGGATTTACTTACCACATCCCTTTTTTGCTGTCGAAGAAAAGGACAGAGCACAGATTGGAGCTCAAGATAATGGAAGGACACTTTCTGTGAGGAGCTCTCAGCTTCGGCATTTGCTTGAGGCTGTTTGGGGGCTGCAGGGAGGGGGGTGTTAATGATCAGGACAGGCTGTGAGTCTCTTCTATTTTTCCAAGATTTCAGAAAAGATGGGGGTAGACCTGACAGCTTTCCCCAAATCTGTTGTGTTTGGAAAGATTTTTAATAATGTGGCTGAAATGCAGTCCTGTGATCTCCAGCCACTCATCACACACACTGGTGTGGCTCTCACAGGGATTTTATTCCTGGTCCCCACTACACTGGGTCTACAGGATGCTCCCCAGGTGCTCCAGACCTGAGCACATCAGAGCACTTGCCTTTTTCTCAGCCTCTCTCACAAGCTCCTTGGCCACAGGCTGTCTCTGTCTTTTCCCTTCTAGGGGGACTTTGTGTAGAAATCATATGTCCCAGGACCAAAGCTGTCCTCCTTGGGCCGCTAGGCAACTTAAGCAAATTCCTTCCACGATGCTGAGTGCTGCAAATGCTCCTGGATTCACAGCTCAGCTCTCTGGCCACTGAGGACAGAGGAAACAGAGGCAGATTTTGTGACTATTCCTAAATTAAATGAGCATTCTTGCCTCTGCCTGGGTGGTATTTCCTACTGCCATGATTGGAGACAGAACAGAAGTCTGGGCAAAGCATTTCTTGTGTTCTTGAGTTCGACATCTAGCAAAATAAATATACTGGTCTAAGGAGAAAATAACCCCACACACCACCAATAAGCAGCTATACGTATATCTCTGCTAAATTTCCTCATCACTTGATAGTGGTTTTTGGGTTTAAGTCTTAAGGCTTAAGTCTGAATACACTCCTGTGTATTCAGGATCCTCCTCTCTCATTCCACCCCACAGAGGTTTTGTGCATCCCTTTCTCAGCTGGTCCAGCAGCTGAACCAGATCACTCTGCTCTTCCTCTTTTCTGTCAAGTTCTCCCACATCTCTGTAAATCTCTCTAAGTCTCTCAAGCTTTGCAGTATTTAAGATCCCAGGTTAATACTTAATCTCTTTGTCCTGCTTCTAGTGGAAGTCTCCTCTTCCAAACATCCTCCCTGCAAACAAACTAGTTTTCCCAAGTCTTCCTGCGCCATTGTCCAGCTTGATGACTGTATCAAAGGAAAAAAACAAACTATGGATGGATGAATTGTCACTGCACCTGACCTAAAAATCTTAAAACCTATTGCCAGTGCTGTATTTCTAACTGGGCGATAAAGGGGAAAAAAACTAAAGCGTTTTGATGAGTTGTCCAGAACACTGCAATAAGAAGGAACAAACAGAACCCACTAGAAAATAGAGTTCGTACACACCATATGCGATTATTTAAAATAAAAAGAAAAGTACCTCCTGGTGCAGTAATCTAAATCTTGTTATTGATTTCAGACTCTGAAGTGACAGCTGTTGAAAGTCAATACTGGTCTGGTTCTAGTAAGGGAAGGGCTCTTTTGGTCATTCGACAACACTCAGTTAAATCCAATACATTTAGCTGCAAACACTTTAAATTGGGCCCATGTGTCTTTTTGTTCAGGCCCTCTTGGACAGCAGGAAAAATGTGGATTTTAGAGCTAGATGGGAAAAAAAAATTAGAAGATTCCTTACGGCATCTCAAGAAGGAAAAAAAAAAGAAGAAAATAAATTCAAGGCATTGCTGCTCTGTTGCTGAATGAGGTCACACTTCATGCTGTATGTGGATAAAAGACAAGACAATTTCCCATTTCCCATTTCTGTTCTGTATTGCCAGGTTAATTGTTGTCATTGTGTTCCCCACAAGAGAAGCTTCAGCGGTGGTGCCAAATAAACCAGATTAGCGTTCAGGGGCATTTGCTGGAAGTGATGCCAAATCCATTCTTGATCCTAATTATATGAAATATGCTCCAATAATTTTCCACAAGGTGAATAAAAATAATGCCAGAACTGCCGCTTTCACTAAAGCTCAATTAGGAGGCATTCACTAATCCCAAAACGTATCATAGCTTCTTCTGTGCAATTATATTCTCCTTTTTATAAACTGATGTTTACCTAGAGAAGATGAATATCCTAATTCCTGGCACCAGTGTGAGAGTGATATCGGGAGAGAGAGGAAAACATGGACAAGACCTGGCCCACATCCCAACGTTAGGCAAACCGACCTTTGGTTTCGATCTCTGCAGACAAGCTGTTGCGTCTGTACAGTTTGAAGCAGTACACATAGGAGACACACACACTTGAATACAATGTACAAAGAAGAAATGAAAAGCCACTTAACTTAGAAAATAAAATCAGATTAAACAAATTATCCTTTGTTAGTCACGGAACATTTCCCATGGTGTACAATACCTTGTTCTGCAATGAATTTCCGATTTCATGATGACCGATTTGCAGCAGCTGACTAAGAAAGAGATATGTGTCAGAAACAGGCACTCACTACCAGCAGTTGCAAATTCGGACTTTTGTTCAAACTATTGAAAATTCATTGTAAAATTGAGACGCATTCCGCTAGCACATAAGCCCAATGAAATATATTTTGATTGCATTTGAAAAAAAAAAATTCCTTTGCAGCTAGAATTGAAAGAGGATGGACAAACATATTTACCAAAACAATATGATAGCAAATTATGTTCATAGTCTGTCTTATATAGTCTGTTCATAGTCTTGATTTATATAATAGCATCATCTTTCAGGATTCTTAAGGCATAGAACATCTTTATCTTCCATTTACAAAAAAACCCCTCAGCTTTGTCAATTTAGAGAATTTTACTAATATGTGACCTTCCTATTCTTTCTTCATGCCTTTGCTTTCGTGGAAAGTCTCATGAAGACCAAAGCTAATATTACAGAAATGAATGTTATGTTTCCTGACTTCATTTACCTCTTTCCATTTTTGAAGTTTCTTCCACCTCTAAAACTGCTGGGGAGACCATATTTATTGATTGTCTGATATAGCATCACAGAATCATAGAATATCTCAAGGTGGACAGGACCCATAAGGATCATCGTGTCCAGCTCCCTGCTCTTTGCAGGACTACCTAAAACTAAACCGTATTACTAAGAGCCTTGTCTAGACACTCCTTGAACTCTGACAGGCTTGATGCCCTGACTGCTTCTCTGGGGAGCCTGTTCAGTGACCAGCCACCCACACACTGAAACCTTTTCCTAATGTCCAATCTGATCTTCCCCTGATGCAGCTTCATACCATAAGTTTGCTAGGACGAATTTGCAGGATCTTATAATGGTTAGTGTACAACAGAGTGAAACCTGACATTTGAAGGGGACAACAAAATTGTTCAGGTGAGTTAGTAACTTCATGGTCAATGCATTCATGTGCTCATGGCATACTCTCCGCTGCTGTCAGAATTGATCTCTCAACTTCAGCTGATAGTTACAATGGTATCTCCATAGCTCCATCCTCCCCAGTGGGATAATAGAGTGCATTGGGATTAAGGAAAAAGCAGATATGCATCTCTCTTCTCTCCACGTACACTGAATTCTGATTATACTCCCCCGTCCCTCTCGCAGGATTTGGCTAAGAGGATGATGCACAATAGCTCGCACCCATTCAAGCTGAAGTGCTTGAGCAGGCTATTGTTTTCCCCTTGGCAAAAATCCAAAAAAGATTTCATTAGCGGTTGCTTATCAGGAACAGGGACAGGAAATTATTGTGTCTCTGCTTGGAGACTGGTCCCTGAAATCCAACATGACAGGCAAGCCCTTATACATACACTGCAGAGGTTTACAGCTGCACTGTCTCCACATATTCAAAGTGTAAAGACTTTCTGGATCGCTACTATTGGATGGCATAATGGGTTTTGTTCCATTGACTACATTATCTCCCTATACAAACTAGTACCCTTTTTTCCAGGAGCGCTGGGAACTTGCCAGAAAAGCTAAAGAGGTGATAAAAGAGGGTTTAAAAGGTCTCCTGGGTGAAGTCTGAAGGAGACGCACAAGAAAGCTAGAGCGTAAGGGGAAGAGGCTGAACTGGACTCTAGATCAAGGGATACAGAGCTCACAGCAGGTACCCCGTTTGCCTTCCTTGCCACGCATGGGTTCCTAAGGACTTCTAAAGCAGGACAGGGTTGGAAGGGAGCTGCATTTCAGAAAGGGCCTGGGGTCTGGGGAGCTCTTTTTTTGCTTGCTTTTAATAAGCTGATTTAGGATGCCACATAAAATCTAGCTGTGTTGCTGTATTTCCTCAGTTTTTCTCCCAAAATGTTAACTGGAACGTAGAAGATAGGGTATATTTATAATCTCTGGTCTGAGTCTGAGGAATCAATACTAGATCTCGAGGGAAATGCAGGCTTCATGGAGGAAGCTGGCAGAGAGGAGGTTTGGGGGGAGGCTCTATGATCAACAGGCTGCACCTTACTTCTGTTCAGGGGCTTGTGACACCTGAAAATTCACTGCTAGGAGCCCTGATTTACAGTAATCCAGTGCAGGTCCAAGGCAAGTATGTTTCTAGCCCCTATTTTAACATATGGATAGAATACATCAGCATACAGAAAAAAGCCAATGGAAATCTAACCTTGGAAACAGGTCCATGGCAATTTAATAGCAAGCCTCCACCAGGGTTGCATGCATTGAGAAATGTTCACCATGGGTTAAATCTTGCATCCATCAATATTCTGTTTAGTTAGTTGATGATGGTAACGCTGTTCCTGGGATCTGGAAAACATACATGCATAAAAAGCAGTATCAATATGCTGCAGGATGGTATTAATGAGCTGGCCAAGAGGAGTTGTTGTGTGCCTCTGCGAATGACATGATGTAACTTGCCTGCACTGACGGAGTTTCCTGGAGGCTGTGCTAGAATCAGGGTAAGGAAACGTATGCAGGCAGTAGCCAAAGCAGTTGCAGTAAGCATGTTCTCCATTGGAGCAAACGCAAGTGATTAATAGAGCTGTAAAATGACCTGGGACAAGGAGACTGATGTCTCTTTCCAGTGCCAGGAATGAACATTTTCTAGTTGCTGAGATGGAGTGTATATGTCAATTAATTACCATTTTTCAATTAATTGTTACTGCGACATACCTTTCCCTAAAGAAATTATTGAGCAATACAACCGGAACTCCAACTGGATCTGTCACAGCCGAGATGGTAACTGACTGCATTTGCAATTCCTGCTTCCCAGATGTCCCACATTTCTTCAGGTAATGGACAGAAGCAGAAAAAGGGTAATTTGAGATAGACATCTCTGCTCCCAGGTCTCATTGACTGAAACTCAGCTTTCTTCTTATTTTGTCAAATTTGCTCAGTGTGATGCTGATGGGTTTGTTAGCCAGGAGTCCCAGCAGAGCTTGAAAAAACCTGAGTGTTTGCATGGGCTATGTATTTGCAGTGTGATGGGAACTAATGGAGGCTGTTTTTACAGAAACTTCAGTGGTCACTGGTTGAGATTAAAACACTCCTAATGAGCAGTTCTTGCAGGCCCATTAGAGAAATGGCCTGACAAGAATAAGCCACTTTTTCATGTTGCAATCACTGTATTCATTTTGCTATCCAGAAAACAGCGCTTTATTTTTCCCTTCAATAGTTGAAGCCTCAGCTTGGATGTTCTATCATATAAATGCAATATTATTCATTTCTGTAAACACACTTTTTCTCTGGAACTTTTTGAGCTACAAATGCAGTCAGTGGGCCAAAATCACACTCTCTTATTGTGTCCTATATACTCCTACTCACAGGACTAGAATATAGCTTTCTGTACCTTATTCTATTTACTTTGCCACCCTTTTAAAGAGTGGGAGCAAATAACTAATAGGCTGAAGTTCCTTGCAGGATACCTGGTAGAAATAACATTTACCACCTTCTAATAAGCACCAGAAGTTGTTGGAATAAAATTAAAGCCTGAAGCACTCTTGGTTTGGTTGTTTCTGTTTCAAACTATTTTTGAATCTCCACTAACCTTGGAAGACTTCTCAGAGGAATGATTGCCTAAATTAGAATATCTATTTCACATGAAATATTGGGAAAGGAGAGGAAGGGTTATATTAGCTATTTCATTAGAACTAACTCTCAGGGTCTGTATCCCAGCCTGCAGCAGAAATGTCAAGAGGAGCAGCTGCTACAGCACACAAGCCAGCAGAATATTTCCATCTCTGAACAAGGCAAAGGAGGCGGGGGGAGAAGGGGGAAGCTGAGTGAATTGCATAAGACATGAACATTGTAAAGTAGCGATGAAGGACTCTATGTCAGTAGAGAACGAGCTGAACCCTGTCCATGTCCAGAGATTAAGCGCTATTTTCTTTGCGAAACGTGCAGACCTCTGTTAGTGAAAATGTGCTATTGCTTTTGGGCTTTAGTGCAGTTCCAGCAGAGTACACTGTCCACTTCAAATCTTGTTAATACAAGTCATTATTAGCACAGCTTTTTCTTACCCCTCTATCTTCACTAGATGCCAAATAAGCAAACCTCCTGCCCTATTATGCTACTTTGTGTTACCAAAGAACTCTATCCAACATAAAAGTAGAGCAAACAAACTGAAAAGAGCAAAGAGGACAGTCTTTCATGGGTCATTTCTTACACTTCAGTCTCAAAACAGCTCCCTGACTAGGTGGGCCATCAGCAATGTCATTAGGATTTATCCTTTCTGTCATATATTTCTTTGCCTGCATAAAGACAGAATCCAGGTCTTCCTGGGAACTATTTTGCCTAGTATTTCTTCAAATATTGCTTAACACCAACACATTGTACTCGTAAAGTATGTGAAAGGGCTGGGTTGTTGCTATGCCTTTTTAGTTGGTGTCAGCATGTTGGACTGATGTCTCACTGTAAAGCCGTCATGGTAATATGCCAGGCTTTGAAAAAAAAAAATTAAGAAGAAAAACATTGGCACTTAAAAAGGCATGCAGAGCATATAGCAAACCATGGTGCATACTCACTGCCAATATAGATTTTTTTTCGTCCCAATGTCATTCCCCCAGACTTGTGGAAGGATTTGTTAATAAACATCATCCAAAAGGGAGAAAGTAGAGCAATATGCCATTTTGGGTATTTTCACATAGTTCAATGTGACTGAACTTCTGCTTTTTGACAAGCTAGGTTGTGGGTACATATCTTCTTTTGACTGGCTTAAGGGGTCATCGCCTATAGCTCCTTGCTGCTCGCCACATCTCCTCTACCCAGATACTCTGCTTGCTGAGGTGGTTGTTGGGCATTTCATAACCTCTTTGAGACCTGTTTAAACTGATTAGTGTAGTCCCTTTGGTGAGAGAGCTTGGCAACTGTTTGCCTGAGCACCGTACCAAGAGGTGTGAGGGAACAGTGGATGCCAGCAGGGAGTCTATGCCACAGCTGGGCTGGAAATTTTTTCCTTCAGCTTAGCTGTGCTAGTAAGAGGTGGCACAGGCACAATCTTGCTTCTGAGCTAAGCCATGCTCAGCTCCTAGACCGTTGCAGTTGAGAAGGAGAACATTAGAAAACATTACTAGAGGGTCATAATTGCCATAGATAATTAAACTGTACCTGTAGCCATTTACCACAGCTCAGGCTAGTTTGTGGTGACTCGGTCATGATCAGACAATCTTACTTACTTACTTCCTATTAGGTCTCAGACCACTTTCTAGGTACATTGACCCTGTGTAAAGTCCTGGTGATTCACGGTTGGGTGACTGCAGAAAGGCTTTTATTTTTTATCTAAACTGGAGATACCTGTAATATATCTTCTCTGAGCAATAAATGAATTATGTTATATTCAGTACAAATGTAGAACCGGGAGGGCCATCTCCCAGGGCTCTTTGGCTCTGGTTCCAGGCAGTCTTGGGCAACCGAGAGATAGACATTTATTGTCCGAAGAAAGGCCCATAGACCATTAACTTTTCCTATGTGTTATCTGCCTTTTGTGTAGATCAAATTGTTTGTTACTGTAAAATGACTACTACCTAAATAGATATTAAGGCTTAGAGATTACAGTCATTTAGCCTGACTTACTCATAATGCTCATCCTAATGCTCGTTCCTGCAGTGGAGGAAATTAATCTTTGCTATTAATATTGTCTATTAAAGCTAGAATTCAGATCGGTCCATTTGCAGTCCTTATTAAATAAGGACCCCTGCTGGTCCTTATTAGATAGATGAAGGACCAGAGTGAAGTTCCTTGTTAGTTAAATGAAACCCATGTTTAGCAAAGCTGTTAAATCACAGCTGAAGGCAGACATCTTGATGAATAAATCAGCATTCATGAATAAATAATTGACATGAGTGCTAAAATGGGATTCTCGTTTTCATGCTGTTTCTGTCCTTGGCCAAAAATTGAGACATTCTGTGTGAGTGGCAGTGGTGGCCCTTGTGGTGGAGACGAGTAAGGTCAGGTTTCCAAAGGTGTAGATACAATTCTGCTAAGACGAACAGAAGAATCTCAGCCTGTTGGAGGCTCCAGCTCCTTTGGTTTCAATGGTTCTGATGAGTTAGGGAGCTGGAATGAGCCTTACTAGCATGTTTCCCATAGGACATCAAATAATGTGAGTCAGCGCTGCTCTGGGAGAAATTCACACTTTGATCTGACAGTTAAAGGTTCAGTGTCCCATTACCAGTTCATTGAGGTCTGCTGCCTTTCCCTGTAATTTTGCTGGTTATTCACACCAGTGGAACTTTCATCAGCCACCCGCTTCCCAGGGACAATTAGTTCCCACTTTGCATTACCACTCTTAAGTAGGTTATGAGTCTTGCAGCATTTTGTGTACAAGGACACAAAAAGTTTCAAGAACAATGCTTACGGAAGAATCTTTGTGGTTTTGTGAGCATAGTGGCTCCATTCTACCAGAGAGAGGGGAGGAATCGCATCCAGTGCTCACCTCGCACAGAGCTGACTCCGGTATTTTTTGTCTCCTGCCTAGGCACTACACAGGACCTCTAAGAACCATTCTGGCGTGCCATCTTATTTTGCTAAATATTTAAAATACCTGTGGTTATGGGGAAATGCCAGTTCTGAAATCTGCCACTTTAATAATACAAGTGGTTTTCAGATGCTGGGGATAAGGATGCAGCTGCTCCGAGAGCCCATAAGAATACCAAAGTGCTGGTATTCTTAAGAACTGCAGCCAGGCACTTACAATGCACTTGTGTCTTAAAGCCACAGCAAAGGGCAGGAGCTGGTGCCACCCGGGGAATCAAAGGCTGCCATTCGTGCCTGCGCAGAGTGGGCAGACAGAGCCTCTGGAATACCCCCAGTATCAAAACAGAGCTCAGATGGGACTAAAGTGGTGCCAAGTTCTTGTTATCATTGCTGTGGCTTTCCCCTCTCACCTCATGCAATGCTTTTGATAAACATCAGTGCCATTTGCTGTGCATGAAGTGCCAGTGCGTGGTGTAACATGCAATCATCTGCAAAGAGCCAGCAATTTGCTAAAGAATGATGTGAGGGATTCCCCAAGGGTTTTTTTGGACACCACCCCCACTTTCAATTTTTCTGTGCTGAAAATCATAGCATTTAACAGTCATCAAAGTCCTGGTTGCAGTAAGAAGGCTGTTACCATCTGGATAAAAAGAGCATATTGAAATTTAGGGATTGTTGCTTTTGTGTATGTTGATACTAGTAAAGGAGAACTTCAAGGGGTGATATTTGTGTTACGGCTGTTGGAGGAAGCTCAGTAGTTCTGGAAAGGATGAAAATACGTATTTGAAGAGTGTGAAACAGAGCTTGCAGTGCTAGTGCACTTGCAGAGAGAACAAGCAGGATGGTCTCTATTCCAGGCTGTTTTGGGGTTATGTCTCTAGTCACACGAGCTCCTCACCTCATATAAATTGACCCACCTCCATCCAAGTCAGTGGAGCTACGCTGATTTACACACATGGGAGGTGTGCTTTGGGTTTGTGCAGTATAAGGCTGGTCTCAATTACTCTGGCTCATAACTTCATGAAGTTACCAAATTGGCAAACAAATATTTGCATATTATAAAACCAACAGGCGTGTTCTGGAAAGAGAGACATTCCTGGAGTCCTGGGGCATGCATCTGCCCAAGCATGTAGCAAGCCAACTATGTGAGGCATATAAAAGCCACTCGCTCACATCAGGCTGTGAAATACATTAAATAGATCTCATCGTATCACAGCATGTAAAAGGAACACTACACAGCATCAGACTCAAGAGAAGCTACATAAAATTTATAGGCAATTTTCTGAAAATCCAGTGTTCAGGTGAGACAGGGGGCTAGAAATTTGGGCCGTGAGCCATACTACTGAAGCTAGCAGCAACCTTACTCCATGGCCACTGTCATCCTACAGCCTCTTCCTCTTCACAACTGTTGCAGTAGCAGAACTTCCCTCAACAGCTTCTGATTCCCCCACCAAATATTGTTGTCTCCTGCCAAGTGTCCCTGTTTTATTTTATCCTCCCTGGGATAGAACCTGTTATTTGGTGGTTACAGTGTGTATCTAGGACACACATATTCCTACGCTCTTAGAAGAGGAAATAATGCCTGGGATTCCCACTTTGTGGATGAAGCTTCTTGCTGTAAAAAAAGGGGTGGAGAAGCAGAGTAAGAGTAAATTGTTTTACCTATTTCGCATTTTTGGGGAAGGTATTAATTGGCTACATGTGCGCTGAGAACACTTCCTAGATGAGGTTTAACAGATAACCTGGGCAGAGGAGCCCCTGATTTTGGACCTCCTGTCCTTAGGTATGCAGCCTCATGAAAACTGTGAACCCATGGGCCAATATAACAGTGTCTTTTTTATATATCCTCAGCCATGGGTTTGCTGTAGATGACAATAAAATACAGGTGAATGTGGGACCATAGGAAGACATTTGACTTTATCATGCTCTGTTTCTAAGCGATGCTAAAGCTGGCTCCAGTATCGCCAGATCCTATTAGCTTAGAGAACTACACCAGCTGTGCAAGACCCTCTTCAACCTTGAGAAACCACATTTACTGGAGAAGTCTTGTGGAATCTGTGCTTCCCACAAATGCTCCTGGTTAGCCTTTTAAAGGGCTTTCTACACATTTTTTCTCTTGGGTGTCTCAGCTGAAAATGCTGTTGTTTTGAAGTTGCTTATAGGACTTCTTATAACTTTCTTCAGTTGCTCCAGGATTTTAAAGCTGTGGTGTGTATTTTTCCCGTATCCATTTATTGCTCTGATGGGTTTGGGTTTTTTTATTCCCTCCCCCCTGCATCTCTGACCTACAGATCAGTCATTCTGGACTCTTGTACGCTGGGTTTCAAGGGAGTGACGAAATCTGACAAAAGCTGAAGAACTCCAGGACAAAAGATATATTGACATTTTTGCAGTCACCACGTCCCCCC
>JAOXJK010000012.1:44453591-44478190 GCA_025774025.1 Xenus cinereus
CCCCCCCCCAAAAAAAAAAAAGAAAAGCACCAGTATTTTGCAGTGGAGTCCCAAAGGAAGATTGTGCTCACCAAAAAATTCGTGTAGGAAATGCTATTACGCCCCACATACTTAAAAAGGGAGAAAAATCTCCCTGCTCTTATTAATGTACACACCCCCTGGTTCCTCGGTGATTGGTAACAGCAGATAATGAGGTTGCAGAATGGCATTTGTTTAAGAGAAAGGTAGGCTAAAGTGGAATTGGAGTTCACCTTAATCAGCTGTGCAAAACTCCCTCTGACCCAGCTCAGAGGCTGAAGTGCTGGAGGAGGGCAGGAATGCTGTGCACGGCAGGTAATACATTTTGCCCAAGTAATCTCCCTGCCCCGAGCATTTTCGGGAGCACACATCCACAGCTGATTTCAGCATCTAGCATATAAAGCTGGATAAGTTTTCCTTGAAATGTTTAAAAAATGTTTTTGAAAATTCTTTTCATATTCTAACATTTTAACATATTCTAGTCAAAACTGTGCTTTTATAAAACATTTCAAAGGCTTTTTTCCAAGATTTCCATTGACTGCAGCAGGCTTTGGCACAGACTCTAACTGTACAAAACCTAGGACTATAAATATAGATTCCCAAGGACTTGACTGGAGGGAGTGACAGATGTATAGCTTGACTCTGAGATCTGCCAGGGCAACATTTTCCAGAAGCAAAAAATGAGAATCGTCTGTGTTAAATTTATCCACATTTGGACTTCTTTGGTACGTGCAGGAGGAAATCGCTAGGGAGCCGATGACTTTTTAATCTGCCAGTAGTGTAAAGTTTGTGCGCTGCCTTTGCGGCGATACTGTTTATTACGTTCCTTGGGTAAATTTTACCTCTGATGCAAAGTATATAAAACATCTTCACAAGGTAGAAGGGAGGATCAATAGCATGTGGTGAATAACTCTCTTCGGCGCCTGCTCAAAGGGTTGCCATATGCTCTTATGACACAGTTCAGATCTGAGATCCATATGGCTGGTCTTGCTGTCGACGATATGCGTCCCCTGAGGACCTGATCTGGACCCCACTGAAATCAATGGAAAAGCTCCTCTCGACCTCAGTGGCTTTGGAACCAGGCTGAAATGCATTGATCTCCCATTGACGCCCCACCGCCTACAGGAGATTTTCTTGCTCTTGGGACTGGAGAGGAATCCTTTGTTTGGTCTGGCTAACAGTTTGAGAGCAGGGTTATATTTTTTCCTCTGTTTCTATGACCTTTGGGGCTGGAAGTGCATTTTGGACGCAAGCTCTTGGGCAGCAGAGTGCTGTGTTTGCTCCTGCCGTGGCGGGGACGGAAATGTGTGTTTAGAGGGAAGTTTTGATTAAGATCATCAAAGCGTTTCCTTTCTTCAACTCAAACAGACCTGCACAATGCAAGTGCTGCAAGCCAAAAAGCATTACTCAGTGCTTTAATCATTAGGAGAGGAGATGAGGATAGAAAGGAATCGCTTATTTTTCAAGGCATACTGGGAGGGAGATGCTCCATACCAGCTTTGTTGGCATGGCCTTTCTGCCAGCGCCTACACATGCCCTTCACCAGAGACAGGATGCAGGGGGAGACAGGACCTTGGCTTGACCCAGTGCTGATGCACTTATGCTTTTGTCAGTGGTTTGCAGCGATGAGCACCGGAGGCAGTTCGAGACGACTGGCTGGAGCGCAGGGCTGAGGAACTCGTGCATTCGCAGCCCAGGTTAGCAGGAAGGCCCTGGGCAAATCTCACCATCACGCCTCCTCTCAGTTTTCCCATCTGTCAAAAGGAATAATAACACTGACCCTGCCTGCCTTGCAAGGGTACCCTTGTGCGGCCTGAGTTGTTTGGAAGCGGGACAGGCTCTGCTGGCTGCCACTAGTTCCAGCGCAGTTGCTTGATGGTTACTAAGAGGAGACCATGCCAGCTGACGGTAAAGAGCTTCAAAAGTCCCGTGCTAACTGATTACACCACAGGGGTTGACATACCGTCGCAAAGCCTGTACTTCAGTTTTTCCTGAGGAGTGAGGGAAAGCGAACACCTCTCTGGAGGGTCCAAGCTCAATCCCCTCCTCCATCATCCCCGAACCGTCTCCTTTCTTCTGCGCTGGTGGGAGGGAGAGGCTGGAGGCTGGCAGCGGCCGGCCAGCCGGGAGTTGTTCCAGCAGCGGGGAGCACTCAGCTGGCAGCACGCTGACAGTTTGGAGCTAGAGCATGGTCCCCCAGGGACCACTGCCAGATGGCTGGGATTAGAGTATCCCTCGGGTGGTTTTAGCCCCTGCTGGAACAGTGGAGGGAGCTGGGGCTGGAGCTGAGCGGGACAAAGATGCTTTGCACTGGTTAAGCTGGGAGGGCTTCAGGACAGGAGGGAATGTCACCTACTGTGTTCCTGAGGCTGATAGATGAGATAAGGGAATAGCTGCCTAGGCAGAGAAAGGACTACTGGTGTCAGAAACTGCATGAATATTGAGTTTGAACTACTGTGTGTGCAAATGTTATTCTTGGATCAGTGATGATTTGCCCTGGAACGCATCACAGCGAAGCCATTTTTAAAAGCCCTGGAGATTCATTTACCAAATGTAAGAGTGGTCTAATGAAAAGGTACGTGCTGAAATATCTTCTCCACTAGCCTCCACTGTGCTGCTATTCGTGGTTTTACATGGAGGGAGAAGTTGCTGTGCTGCTCTCTGCACCTTCTGTGATGAGAGTTAGCCTCGGTTTGCTGGACCTTTGTATGAGGAAGGCAGTGGAGCTGCCTGTACGGCCAGCCGGGGCCCCACCTCTGCCTTTATCTGACATTGGCTCTGGGCTTCAGTATCAGTTCATTGGTCCCATATTCAAAAGCCACATCCCACAAACAATGGCCTCTCTTACGATGCAGCCTGCAGACATACTCTCCATAGCGGTGAAGGCAGCTCCCTGGTTGCTGTGGTGGAGCTTGGTGCTCAACCTGAGTCTGTATCACGGGTAGCTACAATCTAAATAGGTGAGTGAAACAATTTGGACCTCTACCTGTGTGATGGGTGGCCAGAAGGAAAGGGCTGGTTTTGGGACTGGGCCCCTGGTTGGCGTCCAGAAATTGTTTTGCTGCAGCCTTGCTCTGTAGTGTCAAGCACGCTGTTTACTCACCGAGCTTCCTCTGCCCATCTGCTTTGGCGCACGGGGTGGAGAAGGAGAAATCTGCTGTTGAAACTCCGGGCTCCCGCAGAGGGTCACAGTTTTCAGATATATGCGGTGTTATGTGATGATGAGTATGGATCTGCTAGGGGAGGGAGGAAGGGGGACTAACAGAGCTGAAGCCTTACCCCTCCCAATACTGTCTGTGTGTTTCTGAACCCCATGCCACCATGATGGCCATCTAGTTTGTGACAGCTCAGTCACAACTATGACCACTGTGTTGGGGACTATTAAGTGTCTGGACAGGGAGAGATGAGAAGATGGGCTTAAGGAAAATGTCACCGTTCTTGGCAAAATACCCTGACCTTTTATAGCCAACGCTGATGTGGTGAGTGAAGAAATTGCTTCACTGGAGAAATATGAGTTTTAGGGAGGGGTTTAGGAGGACTGTCAGAAGCAGCATTACACAGAGAAGAAAAACAGGGCTTCCAGATATGAAAGCACAAAAAAGAGAGTGGGATAACAAAGGGATGCAATGGCTGGCTGAGAGGTTTTGCAGGGCAAGGAGAGCTTGAGGCACTGGGAAGGTGAAAGGGTTGAAGAGAACAACTTATTCCACAATGGATGTGTTCAGACCCCATTGTAGAGCCTCATACAGTCTGGGTATCAGTGTACCAGGGGCTTGCAGCTACTCAGGGAAAATAAGTGCTGCATAAATGTAGGATCATTATTCACTCAGCATGTCAACTTGTTTAAATTTCTGTTAGGAGAGCAAGTATATTATGGTATTGTTATCCTATGTGGAGAGTTGTTCATTTTTAATTATAGTTCGTGAGAAATACCGACTCTTACAGTGTGTCGTCTGTTCAAACAGATATATACATCTTAGGGAAAAATATAATAGTGCCATTAAATACTGTTCTTATAAAATGTTAGAACAAAGCATGCTTGCACGTCTCCTCATATCCAGCAACAAAATGAATGTAGAAGACTAAACATAGAAATGTGTCCTACAAATATGTATAGCAGCTAACCGTGAGTCAACGTGACCGATCTGTGCAAATCCCTCAGGTATCTGTACGTAAATAGATACCCCCACCAGCCAAGGGTGACACACATGAAAGAGGCAGTGTCTCCTCTTTCCTCATTTGCTTCCTCATTCTTCAGAAACCACTATTCCTGCGTTTGGGAAAAGACAATTTAGGGATAAACTGGGAGCCAAAAACCCAATGTGATTCAGGGGGGCTCTTCCTGCCCACCGTGGATGTTATTCACATCACCTCGCTCTGACTGCTGAGAACTGCAGAAAATGAAGTGTGGCCATCATCCTTTGTCCTGCAGGCAGCAATTTTCTGCTTGCCTGTGGGAAATAATCCTCTTTTAATTTAATTATTCATTTTTCAATTATTTAATGCAGTACTCTGGGATAGCACCAAGGCTTTTGGTTAGTTTTCAAATCTCTGTGACCTCAGATGCTGCAGAGCACTGGGATCCAGCTCCCTGGGAGAAGGGTTTCCTTGTCTTTGAGCCTCTGCTTTCATTAGGAGGGATATGCTGTCTCCTTTCTCTGGCTCATCCCTCGGGAAGTTTCCATGTATTCTGCCAACCTGCTTAGGTCCCATGGAGGCTTGATTCTGCCTGGCTAAAGGCAATGGCTCTGGATGAGGACAGCTGAATGGGGCACCATGAGGAGTCTGTCAGTGTTTCTCCTGTTGCCAGCAAGGAAGCTCCTTGGAGAGCCCCATGAGCACCCTCCCTGCTGCCAGCCCCTGTGTTGGGCTTTAACATTTTCTAGTGCAGGAAAAGCAAATGCTGGCCCTCCACAGAAGCACTTTACGTTGCTCCGTGCTGGCCCCTTGGGCTGGCACGGGGATTGCTTCTGGTATGGCTGCTGTCTTCACTGAGACTCATTTTCCACACTGAGCTGTATCCGTGTTTATTCCTGAATGGCATCAGCTCTGATTTGAGGTGCAGGAATTAGCCCTAAAAGATTACTGCATCGAATATAAAAGATGTTCATACAGTATTAAGGAAGAAGAAGTTCAAAAGAAAAGAGGTCAGTTCTGCTGTCACTTGCGCAGTTTTTGATAGATGTAACTCCATTCATTTCTGGGTAGCTAATTTTGTTTTATGCCAGCATAAGTGAGAGCAGTCAGGCCTTCCTCCTGCAGCAGCTAAAGTGAAAAACATTTCTATTTTTAAAGCTGAAAGCATTTCTTACTTTTATTTATCATGTGTCAGTTTGTTGGCAGTGATGGTGTAAATGACATAGAAAAGTTAAATGAGCTATTTATGGCACAGCTCATGACCCTAATGCTCGCCATCGCAACACTCTCCGGGCATTGCTTGGGCAGCAGAACCAAGGAAGCCTGGGTTCCTGGGCAAAGACAAGACTGATGGTGTCCATCTCTTCCACCCTAAAGCTGCTAAAAGGGTCTCTTTCTTCTTTATGGATGTCTGGTTTTGCACTACTTCTGGATGATTTATATCTCTAAGCTCTCTAGACCTCTGTAAAATTGGATCAAAACTGGGCAGATGATTAAAAAGCTGTTACAAGAATAAGAGGGGAAGAACAGGGAGAAGAAATTGAGAGGTTGCCCAGGTCTCTATTTCCCCAGTAAATTAAACTTAAGAAGGGGACAAGTGTTTGGTGGGACAGTTTTAAGGGCAAGTCCTGGCTCCAATAAACACCTTCCCACATGTGGAAACCTGCAGAGACATCACCTAGGCTGGTGGACAGTTGGCTGAATAAGAGGGGGAAGAACAGAGCAGCTTGTAACAAGTTCTCACAGGGCCTCCAAAGCCCGGGTTGCTCTCCCCGAACAGCACACCCCCTGCCACACCAGTGTGGCATGAAGAGCTTCCTTTATTTTGTCTTCATTCACTTTTCTAATACCTGGTTTGTGACACAGGAAGGCAGGATGGAGGCCAGGGGCGAGGGCTGCTGATTCCAGCATCCCTTTTGCAGGTGGGGTCAGTGCAAGGATGACAAGAGATAAGCAACGCAGAACAGGCTTGTGGCTGACCCTCTGTCCTCAGGGGTGACAGCGCGCTCTTCCTCTGCTGAATTTGCAGGCTTATTGGAATACAAGGTTATACTTTTTCCCCTCTGTGTTGTAGTAAATCCATTGGTAAGGTGTCTCACGGAGATATTTTGTCCCCTCTCACAGGAAGGAATTTCCCTCCAGCTAGGAAATTTATTCCCTGTAAAATTGAACAGGCGAATAAGATTTCCAGAGAGGGCCTGCGGCTGTAATAAAGGATTATTGCCAATTTCTTCAGCTGTGCACATAGATCTTGGCACTCAGGTAGCAAATTTTGTGCACCCAAAACTCCACTACCAGGGGTACACAAATGCCAATTTGTACAAAACTCTCGCCAAGCAATGACTGGTGGTTTTGAGGATGCTCATCTTCTGATGAAGATTTCATTAGATGTCCTGTGAGGCTCCGCCATGTTGATTAATGAAGCAAGTCAGTGGTAAACATTAACCTCAGATCACTGTGTTGTTCCCTGAGCTTCCTAGGAAGCTGGTGACCATGGCTCACCTCTCCATCTGCAAGGCAGAGAGAGGGGCTCTTTTTTGTCTCCTTCACAAGAGGGTCATTACACTGATTGCGTTGAAGATTGCAACGTGCTCCAAGTGCTGGGGGAGCCATACAAGTACCAATGGCTGAGATAAATATAAAATGCTATAATTTAAAGGCTCTTGTCTTTCAGTTGCTAATGGCTTAATTAAACAATAACATTTAACAGATGTGCTTTTTCTCCTCCAATAATTCACTCCATCTGTGTCAACATAACTAGGCCCAAATTAGTGCATCAAAATGTAGATGTTAATGTCTTATTTCAGTTTTTATGTATTAATGTACATTTACATATATATTGTTTCATCTTGTGATGAGATTAATGCCTCCTTAGAAGGAGGTATTGCACGCTACGGAATTTAAAGAGCATGTCTTCGTTTGTAGACTAAGAACAAAAAAGGAAAAAACCAGAGACATATGCAAATACAGATACCTTGAAATGAAGAGAAAATTGGGCACATGTATATTAAGGGTGTTACATGGTGAACTACAGAACTTGTGGCTCTGTACTCTTTAGGATAGTGAATATTTTGTGATCCTTTGTTTCTGAAGCAATTTTTCTCCTAGCTTCACATGCTGAGAAAAAAGCTTGCCTTGCTGCATGTAAAAGCAGATGACATCTGAATCCCTGGGTTGGAGGAATGGATAACTTAGGCATATCTGTAGAGAGCTTTGTTGTTTTATGAAATAGCTTCAATAGCATTAGAGATGAATATAGCTCTCCTGATTGTTATTATTATTACTTTAAAACACCCTTACCTGTGCTAAGTGCTTTCTCAAAGATGCTTGGGAGAGGCCTTGAAGACCTTGCGGGCTGTGACCCAGGTCCTGCAAACCCTCCTGTGTGATGGATACTCCACGCCGAGGCAGTCACATTGCTGGGGCAGCAGAGGCAAGGGCAAGGAGTGCAGTAGTTCCTGCTGGCTCCGTGTTGTCCTGCTTCCTAACACGTACCACCTCTTGCATGCTGCAGTCTCAGCCTGCCTGGTAGTGGGGACGGGATGCTGTGGGTCGCCGGGCACAGCCTGTGGCCTCCTGCATGGCTGAGTGACAGGTCCCACCACCAGGCACTCCCAGCCACGCTGTCCCCCAGGGAGTCCGCAGGCTGTCCCGGAGCCAGCTTGGCGTATGGCGAGGCTGATGAGCAAGCACGGCGTGTTCCTCGCTGCTCCTGAGACTGGTCTTACAAGCCGTGCGAACTCCACGGCTGAATCCAACTGGGTGATGCCTGGGCAAGAACACTCCCAGGTCTAGATCCATTCTTTCTTTATGATCTGAACAGCTTCTTTTTAACGCTTTTGCTATGAATTCTTATGAGCCGACTGGGTTACTTGACTTTCCCATAATTTAATTTGGATTAATTTAATTTTAATCAGTCTGTCTTCTCAGCATCCTATTAACCTTCCAATGAACTCTTCTTATAAGGGGATTGGGGAAGCAGACAGTCTACATCTGTTAAAATACTAGCCTGCTCTTTAGGTTGCAAAGCATTGGGCAGCAGAATAAGTTGACATGGTCAGAGGAGACGGTGGGTGGTGACCCAACCCTGTTAGACCCCAGCCAAACTCACCTAGTGTCCCCCTGGGTCCCCTTGGCCCAGCTCCCCCTGGCAGCGGTGTGGAAAGCAGCTAGAGCTGTCGCTGCTGTGAGACTACCAGGCCCTGGCTCAAAAGCATCAGACTTCAGTGATTCTGCCCTTGCCACTCTGGACCCAAGGGGACATTGCAGACCCAGAGAAACAGGCAGTCCCTAGTAGGTATAAGATAAATATAACAGGATGAGAGTTGTATCTGCCTAGTTTTCCTTCCTGTCATACTGCCCAGTTTGCCATCTGCTTAAAAAATTCAGACTCTGAACTAAATTCAATAATATACATATATATAACAGTTTGGTCTCCATGTTAGCACCTGCTCAGGTAAATTTTGCTGACAATCAGCCGTGCTATCTTCACAGCATTGCCTCAAAGAAAGAGAGCTGAGACTGGCAAGGTGGCAGCAAAACTTTCCCCTGAGCCACCCCCCAGTTTATATTTTTTCAAATTAAACAGGGTAGGTAATAAGGCAATTTAGCTAAGAAAGGTCTGTGGAAAATGTGATTATTTTGTATTTTTGTGATCTGTGGATAATTCCTCACTTATCATCAGGAAGAGAGCAAGGTGGCTAACTGAGGGTCCTCAGCATCACAGAAGTCAAACATTGCTGGCTTTGCCTCATTCTGACGTGAGAAAATTCCCAGCGACTATGCCCAGGTTTTGTCTGCTAAGGGCTGACATGTTGGTCATTTGAGTTATTCAGAGTCTATTTCATCTCTTTAAAAATAGGTATCCAATATACGTGTCCATCAGCTATTAAAAGAATAGATATTTCTGAAAATCAGTGGGGCTCTGCCAGTGGTCTCTGGAAAACTCGTATGCCATTTGGCTTAGCTAAATTTGCCTTCAGCCTTGCCAGGATTTCTCTCCCGCACGAGCAGCTGATGCCTTTGCCACTAAGGCTGTTACACAGCCATGAACAGGAGGAGAAGGGCTTTGCATTGTCACAAATAGGATGGAGAATCCTTTACTAAACAGCCTTTTTATTAGGATGCGATCTGCAATCTGATGTTGGGCATGGAGAGGACTGTGGGGACATCTGCACAGGGTCCAGGAGCTGATGGGTTGTCCCGGGGGGGCTCTGCCCAGGGTGCTCAGCTTGAGCCTTGGCTGAGCTGAGGAACCTGGGCAGAGCCCCCCCGGGACAACCCATTAGCTCAGCAAGACCACAGCCCCAGGGTGTGTTGTGTGATGGAGACAGCCCTGTGTGAGATGTGCAAGGCTTGTCCCACATCTGTGTTACAGCCTGGGCTTAAACACCCAACTGCAGGTACCTGCCTGCACCGCAAGGCCAACCTTAATCTCAAAAGTAAAGTCTTCCCCTGCTTACTAAGGATAGTCAGCTCTGATCCTGCTAACACCCGGGGCTCTGACAGATGGGCTCTGGCAGCCTTAGCTGTGGGGCTCAGGGTGTCGTGACCCCCCTGTTTCCCTGTGCCAGGGCACTCCCCAGGCTGCCACAGCAGCTTCCCAGGGTGATGTGCAAGGGCAGTGTTTTAACCACTGCCAGCCACACCAGCAGAGCCTGCTGCTCACTATGTCCCTCAATGGAGTCACTTCAGGCTCAAGCAGTGTTTTACCCACAAGTGGACATTTTCAGACGGGGACATGGAGAATGCAGTGAAGACACTGTAGTAGAAGGCCTCCCCTTTTGCTAATGACTCCTCTAATACCTGCTCCAGCTCTGCCTGGCTTTGTGATTTCTGTACTGGTTTGTGCACAGAGATCCCCAACACGAATCTACTGGTGCCGTACCACTCTTGGAGGATTAGAGTTCAGTCAAGAAAATGGCACTGACAGAGCATCATCTCAAAGTCAGCTCCTTGGAAATTAAGAGCTGTTAACAAGGACATGGGTTGGGTAACTTTAACTGAACAGCCCCTACAATACACAGACTTAAATTACTAGTGTAATTGCATGCGCATTAGTCCAAATCTAATTTTTCTGTTGGACTCATGCCATTGTTGGTGCATAGGATAGAAATCCCATGTAATAGCTACTACTGAGTACAGTATTATTCTATTTCCCCATCTTGTCTCTCCCTTACCTTTCAGTCCAATTTCATTCTTTTCTGTCCAAGCAATCCCAAGTCTCATTCAATTTCTCATCAGCTTTCCCTCCATCACCTCCATCACCGCCGGCCTGCTACCTCCCCTGTCACTCCCGGTGTTCGTGACTGTGACAAGCTTTCCCGAGTCCCTCGGGGATCAGGTGAGCCCATATTAATCTGCTGCAGGCCAAGTAATCCCCCTGGCTAAACCCAGTCACTGGGTGTCTCTTCTTCCACCCACTGGTCTGCATCATCTGTGCCCAGGGTAGCCTACGCAGGTCAGCGGGACAGGCAGGGCTGAGAGAGAAGCAGGTTGGAGCCTGGAGGGATGGAGGACCTCAAAGCTCACCCTCTGCCTTAAAATTGCCCACCCTTAAACCAAGCCTGCGTAGACAATGAGCAAACAAAAAGCACCTGTTTGGTGTCTGCAGAAGCGTCTTTCACTCAGGCGGGAGTCATCAAACCACCTTCTGCCATTGCTCACCCCTCCGGTTCAGCGAGGCAGATATCCCTTGGGCATGCCTCAAAGCCACTCTTACCTGTCCAGCCAGGTGTCACCCAACAATTTCTCAGAGGCTTAATTAAACTACAAGCAAATGACTAATCTATTGTGAAGCCAAGCAGTCTCTTCCGTCTCATGGCCACACAGGCAGATTTCAGACCGAGACCTTACCTTCCTGCAACCGTGTGTGTGACAAAACCATGTAACTGGGGTTATTTCACTTGCATGCTCGCATGCCAGAGATTAACAAGACATGCGACTCATACACAGCTTTTGTCTGAGAGCAATCATAGTGTCTAGCCCTCCCTCTCCAAGCGGGAATGGGTTTAGGAGGCTGTCCACTGGCACTGCTTTTTGTGGGATGTGATGAGTCAGGGCCACCTTGGTCCGCCATCTGCACCGTGTCCTCATCTCTTCACGTGATCACTCTGAGCATCCTCTTGTTCTGTGGCTGTTAACAGGGTGAGAACAGGGAGCTCTGAAGAAACTGTTCCCCTGCTTTTAATCCCAGTATCCGTACTGGGACCTGGGGATGTCTGGATGGAGACCCCAGAGCCAGGCAGTGGCACAGAGCGGGAAAGTAGCACAAGACTCTGGGAGGATGAAATTATTGGGGAATTCCACTGAATTACTGAAGTTCTTACATGTATCTTAACATATGGTCTTGTTTTCCAAAGGCTTATACCTAGCCTGAATTTGGGAAGATTTTCACAGGAACAGCAGAAGGCACACCCCAAAGGCCTCTTGCACCTGCCAAATTTCACAACTCTGCTCCAAATCACAGAAAAATAGAGCTTGGAAAGGTCATTGATATTTTTAGCCTTCCTTCGTAAGGAAATACATCTATGCAATCATGCTGCCGCTCTCTCCCTTTGCATTCCTTGCTATTACATCGTAATTGTTGGCTGGCCTCAGCCAAATTTGACAGAGGAACGGAAGGCGCAAAGGTATTAAGTTCCTACAAGCTTTATGAAAATAGGAATTGGGTGAAGCAGAGATCCCAATAACGCCAGCAACGAGAGGGAAGCAGCAGGTGGGCTCAGGCTTTGCTGGACAACAGATTAAATACCCTTCCTCTGCTTTGGCAATAGGTTCCCTCTAGGATATAGGGGATATATTTTGGTTGTATCATATGTCAGCACCTTGTAGTCCCTGGGGCCAGAGCTGATGGGCTCATGGGGAAGGATCCACGGCTCTCTATTCCACTTACGAGATGTAGCAGCCAGAAGAGTCTCTGTAGGGATGCCCTCAGTGCAGCTTTGCAGATGGTGTTAGGGTGATCTCCTCTCGCCTGGTGATGGTGTTACCTGGGTATAGTCAAATATTTGGGTGAGTTTGTGTTAGACAAAACATCTGTGATCTCTAAACCTGAGGATTTTACTAGAGTATTAGCCAATATTTTAAAAGGGATGCCTGATATTTGAGTACCATAATTTATTTGCATCCCTCTGTGTAAATATGGGCTAATTACTTTCTCGCTTTAACTTTAATGACCTCTCACATTTTATGTGGCATATAGCATCCTGAGAGGACGTAAAAGATGGCACATAAATATGAGGCTATTAAGGCAAAGATTTATTTGTAACATTTGAAGAAAGGATGTTTTGTGCCCAAAAGCAAATCCCCTAGAGATGCTGAATCAGCAGCAGCCCAAAGACGGCAGAACTTTGCCCTCGGCCTCCAGGGATGACCCAGGTGAGCACCTATGTCCCTTGTCCCTGAGGGGCAGTCTGAGTGCAGGAAGCCTGCTGAGAGGCCACGTGTTGAGGTGGAAAATGACTGCAACCCTACTTCCGTAGGGTGTGCAGTGCCTTGAAACCGGGATTAAAGAGAGCTCTGCAACTACAAGGAGCCTTTAATAGAGCAACAGGCAGGTCAACAAACAGGAGGAGGAAGAACTTGAGAGGCATTCAAGTGTCGAGCAGGTCCAGGCTGGCTGATGCAAATGCCCATGGGGCTCTGCCAGGATCTTCTAGGGTATTAATTTGCAAATAAGGCTCTTACTGGACTAGTTAACCTCACAGGCTGGATGTGGGCACGAGTCGACTGCCTTGTCAACATCTTCTGGCCCTCAGATATATGGGCTTATGCTTGGCTCTGCTCAACTGAGTATTTTTCACTCAGGTGCAGGTTGACAGGTGACACTGATCTGTGATATCCTTTCTTTGTCACTGGGGTATCCTTCAGCATCTGTGTCACCCACAAGCATTATCACCTGTGATATTAAGTTCTCTTCTAAGAAGTTATGTAAAATATTAGCTGTAATGGAGAAAAAATAAATGATCTCTGAAGTGACCTGCATGCAGTGCACACAAGAGGAGATTATTCCTATTCACAATTTGTTTTAAGATGTAGACATTAAGCAGCCTGTAGTTGCTTAATTTAATTTAATATTGACACATTGATTTCATGCCATTCTAGTTTCTAAGCCAATGTCACATAGTACCAAGTACCAAGTCCAAAGCTTTTTATCTCTTTCAGCAAAATTTGTCATCTTATCAAAGGCCTCCGGTTAGTTTGAGAAAGTACATTTTATATAAACCTGTGTGGATTGGCATTGGTTTTAGTGACCTCCTTTAGCTCTTAGGGCACTGTGCCAGCTGCTGCATTATTTGGCCTTTACCATATGTCACTTTATTAGTTTGAATCTTAACCCTGTCCTGCAATAGAGCCCTGAAGCAGTTAATGCAAGAGTCGTGGCAGCTTCTATAGAAATTACGTGGATAATTTCCATTCTTGTAGTTTCCTTGGTTTATTCCATTCCTAATCCAAAAGCAAATGACAAATTTTGAAATATCCCCTGGCATTAAAATTTTACAAGTGTATTTTGGTTTAATTGAATGGTTTTCAATAAAAAAATGGATCTGTGATGTTTTAATAAGATCGGAACACTTGGCTTAAGCAAAGAAAATTGTAATTTTATCAAAATCAGTACAAAAGGCATTTCAATTTGTGTAAAAAGGTAATCTCTAATAGAAGAATGTTTGGCCAGAACATATTTGATCAGCTATGCGTAGGATGAGTGAGGAGAAGACACACTGTGATGCTTCCCAAATTATCGCCTACCCAAGTCTGATGCCCTGTGAAGCCCTGCCACTTTGAGTGGTGCCCGCTGGCTTTTTTCCTGGTTTGGTTGCACTAAGTCCCACCAAAAGAGAAGACAAACTGATAGAGGTGTACAGCACTGGCATCCCCTGGCGGGTCTACCCACATACCTGGTGGTCACAGGAAGGGTAAGGGTCTTTTCAAGTCAATTAAAATAGTAAAGGAGATGAGCCTGCACGCTCAGTGTTCGTAACAACTGAGGAAACATCAGTCTTTCTGTCCTAAGGGAAAGGGGGGAAAGAGGATGACTCAGTTTTCTTGAGCTAACCTTGTTTTATACCACTGGTTTCTACAGACCCAGAAGCAAGAAATCAACTTTTTAATTTGAGCTATAGCAGTTTATGCATTTATATCTGGCAGTCAGGGCTCAGCCCCTTGCGTTCCCTGTGGTGGCAGCAGCAATAGGGACTCAGTGGAAGCACTGATGCCTCAGGGTGGTGAAGAAGTCTCAACAGAGCAGCCTCTGTGTTTAGATATCAGACATTCCACAAGGCAAAAAAAGTCTTAGGATTTTTTTCCTATTTTACCCTCCTCAGCCAAAGGGTAATAATTTTTGTTGCCATAGCCCTCATGCTGCCTCTGTGGAAGTGGGCAGCTTACCAGGGGGCTGGTGGGGTGAGAGGGGGAGCTGGAAGACTTTTGAGGTGCATCCCTGGACCAGATGTTGTACGCCTGTCCCCGGGTCCTGATGACCTTTGGCTCAGCTGATGGTTTGTGCCCATAACTGCCATGTCTCAGTGTGGGCAAGGATTACCTTTTGTAATCAGATGTCATGAATGGAGAGTACTTAATCAAGCTTTTTTGTGTCTGTTGTTCTTATGATAGAGGAAAATATTCTCCTGCCATGTATTTATTAACATTTTGTATGGAGGTAGCATGTCTTAGTCTGTGTCTCTGTGAGAAACAAACACAAAACTTCCTGTTTTCCGTTCTTACTAAGGTATAAAGGTATACGTCTAAGTAAGGGAGGCAAAACCCCCTCTGTGTACTATGGATGATTTTTTTCTTAAAAGCTGCATGCATTTCATCAAATGTCTATTATATTATCGCTCGGCCTGATAGTCTAGATACTCTGTCTCCTTGACAACAGACAACATCCAGCGTGTAGTATCCCAGTGTCGCCAGATGCTTCGGGAATCTCACTGCCCCGGCGGGCGAGAGGGCTCAGGCCAGGGCAGGAGGCGAAGAGCCCGTTAGCAGGGTGCCTGCAAGGGGAGGGAGGCAGCACACAGCCAGTCTGCCTTCATCCCCGCTCTGCTCAGCCCCAGCTACGACTGAAAAGCCACGAACCACAACAAAATTAACTTTTCTGCTTTTCAGAAATGTGAAAACTCTGTGTGATGGAAGAATTAATACAGCTAATTAAAGGCAAAGATTACACATTAACAAAGGAAGATAGGCATTTAATTTCCAGCCTTATTGCATTTCAGACCTGAATATTGGTTCCAAAGGTGGCTGCAGACTTATTTGCCTTTCTATATGTGTATGTACATAATATACATATGTATGATTACAATCTCCTGCCCTGCTTTAATAATATACTTAATTGCTTTCTGGCCCCACCTCAAGCTGCCTAAATTCATTTCACAGGGAAAAGATTATTTGCTGTTGGCCTTTAGCAAATAAATTGCCTGCCATCCTTAATCTGGGTAATAAAAGGTACTGCATCAGCCTGCTCGCAGTTCTGCACGTTGCATCTGCTTCCACGCAAAGTGTTACTGACAGCTATTTTCCTTGTGCCATCTCCAGCAAATGGAGTGAGTAGGTAATGTAAAATGTAAACCCAACAGATTTGCTGAGAGTTGGATTCCTTGTCTTCCATTACTCTGGCTGTGACACTAAGTATATTATTTGCATATGACATTTGCATTACATATTACATCTACCGTGCTATCTTTTTAAATGCCATGCATTAGAATAAATGATAAATATACAGGTGCAATACTTTGATCAACTCGCATGTTTGCATATATACATACTTACACAGGAAAGCACACACGCGCACATGACACACACTCGTACATCCACACATCTGCAATCACAGAAACCGTGGCTATGGTTCACACTGTTCCTGTCAATAGGCTTTTCCCCCAGAGTATTATAAAATGGGGCACAAATTGGAAAGGAAAGAAGGCGTATTAAAGAGAAAGGGGGACCAGCGTTCAGGTAGGAGTTTTGCATCAAAGAAGGTGTTGCTGATGTGATATTTTTCATTAAAGGAAGGCAGCAGGAGGCAGGAATTACCAAGGAGGGGGAAACGTGCAGCCCTTTACTCTTATCGCTTTCACGTGGGCGACTGTAGGGATGTAAAAGGTCCACGGTACAAATGTCACGGCCAGGCAATTGCCAGAACATCAGGTGTGAGGATGCAAAGATGAGAAACACATCACATCCTTTAAAAGTAATCCAGCAGGGCGAAGGAGCTCCTGAAGATACTGTAATCTCCTCCTTGGGGAGCAGGCTGTGTGTCTCTGCTTAAGCGTTTAGGTGGCCGTGAGTGTCTTTGGTGGAAGCATACAGGGCACTGAAAGCTTCCAAGACTGCTTTTCTTTTTTTTTTTTTTTAATATATCAGGAGGAAGGTGTAGGAGGTGACATTTTTTACTTAATAAATATCAGACACGTTCCACATCCGACTTACCAGAAACTAAGGACAATGCCAGCAAATGTCAGTGCAAATTTTGCCAGCCTTTTGTACCGGTTTTGTTCGGCTCCCCATCAAGTGAACAGCCAGAAAGGGCATGAAATTGAGAGAGGAGGGACGTGGTTGGGACTGGGACGCAACGTGCAGCAGAGAAAATTGATCAAGGTCAATCCCCAACGTTGGCAGGTGCAGAGGAGTACAGGATAGATTGTGCATGGGTTTGGTCCTCAACGTACTTCACAGCTGGTCCCCATTTAAAGCCAGGCGGATATGAAAGCATATGGGATATTGCCGGCCTGCCTGGTTTAATGATGGTAAAATATCATTCGTCACTCAAGTGGTGGGGGGTGGGCGGTTTCTTGAAGGCAGGAGGTAAAGGCAGTACTTAAAGTAATTGAAATACAGGGATGAGCTCAGGGACAGTAGGGCAAGAAGGGAGGTGGGTGCCCAACAGGGGGGTGCTCCCTCCACTCCTCATGAGAGGGAAGAGCTTCACCCACCCCCCTCCAGCCTGATTTATCTCCCGGGGAGAAACATCCTTTGCCCAGGATGTAAAGTGAGAGATTTCCTCTGTGGCTGCTCCTGAGCCTTCCTCACGTATGAGCTCTGTGTTTGCCTTCTGGGTGCTTTTGGGCACGGGCTGAGAAACTGAGGCAGTCATGTTGCTCCTTCTTCACCTGTGCTGTTTTCCAAGATGGGCCAAGCTGTGGCCGTTTGGTCATGCTGGGACTGGACACGGACAATGTGGAGCTATCAAGGTACTCATGGGCGCACCCAGCATCATCATCCCCATGGCTGAGCATGCATCCAAAGGACAAGGGCGAGACTTTCCGCATACAGGGCAACACTGTGCATGACACGATAACCTCAGAGCATCCCACTGATGTAGCTCCTCTACCTGTATCTCTGCTGCCTTATTGTGAAATGCCTCAGGTAGATAAACATGGCTAGCACTGCATTGCCAGGCAAAAAAAAGGCAGGCAAAGGTAGGGAACATCTTCTACAGGAGGATGGACTGGATCAGCAGGGATGTATTTGCCTGGAAGAGAGATGGCTGCAGGGCAAGGGTGAGCATGCGAGAGGTCTGTGAAAGAAAGGGAAATGGGAAGGAACTTTAATTCCTTCTCACTAGACTCGAAGTCATAATCTAAATTTATTAGGCGGCAGGTTTAAAAGAAGCAGGGGACAAAAAGGTATTTCAGCACTGAGTTGCCCTTTGGAATCATTGGCACAGGACGGTGTGGGTGCCAGAAGCTTTGTAAAGGGTCAGAAAGCAACTAGACAAATTCAAGAAAACAAAATCCTTCAAGGGCTGCTAAACACATAGATGTCACCTCAAGCCGGTGAAACCGCTGAGCCACCGTGTGGGATGCACCTTCCTCAGGCCCTCCCTAGACGTCGGGCTCAGGCAGCTGGGTAGGGGCTGGGGGGGCTGGCTGCCCAGGGTGGCTGTTTTCTGTTCTTGTAGCCTGCTGTGCTGTTTTGGCATTCCTCCCGAGTGAGTCACCTCGGCTGGCTTTGCCTCCTGGAATTGGACATTGCAAGGGCAGAAGCTGATGGGATCTGGGGTGCTCAGCCCACCGGCCCAACCGGGAAGTGCCCCCTAAGCTACATGAGTCCCACGCTTCAGGGAGGCCTTAGTGTGTTTACATCCTTGCCACACAGGAAGGCTGCAGTGAGTAATTGCGTGCTAATGAACAGGCTGCTTTGCAGATCGCAAGATACCCCAGAATACGTTGCACACATTTGTCACAAGGCTCCTGACTTGTTCTGGCCCTTTCTTGTTCCCACGTCGGGAGTAAGGCAGCCTCGGTTTTGCAATGGAATATTTTGCTCCATGTGAATATCATAAGCAGCAATGATTAATGGCAGATTTTAAAAAAACAAATTAAATATGAAATTCAGAGTTTCTCATCTGACACTTTCCAATGCCATTTCATTGCGCAGTTTGATGACACTTTAAAAAAATCTTTCATTACAACTTTCTGGCATCGCTGCAGCCCAGTGTTTATCTGGGCTGAGAAACACTGAGGCTACAAGGAACCCTGAGCTTGACTAAGCTCACGGGGACAGAAAAATAGAAAACTTCGTGGCTTGATGCTCATACCTGCAGCCTGCTAACAGCAAGGAAGCTGGTTTTAATTTTACAGGTGCAAATTAAACAGTATGGGAACAAATTGCAAACAAAAAAATAAACCACATGGTTGAAAACCCTAAAAATTAATGTGTAGGAAAGGAAAGGAGAGGCAAGGCAGGCTGTGCTGTCTGAGAAGAGGCTCCTCGGAGTCTTTGCTGCAGGAGACCCCGGAGGCTTCCCCCGGGGAGGTGCCCATGGATGCTTGCGGGCCAGCCAGGGGCTGGCAGGCTCATCAAGTTCCCAGCGGCTTTAATTGCACCGCATCTTGGATTTTCCTCCCTCCTCCCCCTCTTTCTCATAAAGCAAGTCCCTAGGGACAAGTGAGGGGTCACGAGGAGAGGCACACTGCCTTGGCAAGCCCTTGCAGAGCCCCAGAGAGCAGAGGCGGATGAGTGAATCTCTGGACTTTATCTTTCCAGGTACAGCAGCCACATCTGGCCAAGGGCTGGCTGAGGCCATCATTTTGAAAGCATGCTGAAAAGGTAAAGGTGCTGCATGGCATAGCCCTTGCCCCAGGCTCAGGTCTCTCCTCCAGCTGCTGGCTCCGTGTCTGGGCTGGCAGAGCTGGGGGTGGTGGGAGCTCTTGGAGGGGCTGTGCAGGCTCCCGTCAGGCAGAGGGGACCCAAGGGAGCGCTGCTTGCTTTGGGAAGGGGAGATGGAGAAGAGGTGGAGGGCAGAAAGCCCGGGCAGCCTCACCAAGGCCACCTGAGCGAGAAGAGGCAAGTGAGGTGGGCTGGGCCATACCTGTGTGTGGTCACACCATCCCCACAGTCACACGTGTCCTTGACTCAGGGCCCTTGGGACCACCCATGGAAGAAGGCTTGGGTTGCTGGTCACGTTGCTGGGCTACCTGCACTGGGTAACCGGTCCATTCTTCTGGCCAGAGGCCACAGCACATGAAAGGGGCTGGATATGCCCTCACCAACTTCATTGAGCGCATGGGAGGCCCAGGGGCTGCTGGCAAGGCAGCTGTGCGTGGGGCACGCTGTTGCTGGGCTCCAGCTTTCAAGGGAGGATCATTTGTGCCACTTAACACTGGGGCTCAGCTACAACTTCAGAATCTTAAAACTTAAGAAAGCAATTTTTCCTTCAGTTTCTGTTGGAGGTGGGCTTGGACTGATGCCCTGGGCATGCACTATGGCTCAAATTTGATATGTAAATGCAGATCCAAGTTTCCCAGGCTCCAGCATTACCCAGGGCTGCAGCAGCATCCCGAGTGCAGGCATCAGCAATGCCATGAGCACCTGGAGCCGGAGCTGGAGAGCTGCTTGCGTCTTGAGTCTCTTTACTTAATTTATTCTTAATGAGAGCTGGAGTTGCCTGTGTGTGTAAATCACTCTGATTATAGTAGTTTTACTACAGCACCATCTGCTTTCATGGGACTATGTGGCCATAAAGATAGTTGTTGCCATGAGTGTGTGTGTGTATATTTACACAGGGTGTACGAGTCAGATATCCTCAGCTCCCTGCCTGCGGCAACCCCCCTGGAGACTATATAATAATCCAAGAAACACTGAATTTGGAGGCAGTGCTCCTCCACACACAGCAGACGAGAGACCCGAATTGTTTCAAGGCGGTGACTGGAGTACTTCTTAAAAGGAGTATCTTTTTCCTGACATCCTTTGCTCATAACAACGCCAGTTTCCGTGGCATCGGTAGCCTGATGCAGGCAATTTTTCTGCCCTGAAAGCCTTCTGTTTCAATGCTTTTTAAAATTACTGGCTTAAAAGAAGGGATGGGTATTCTTTCCCCCAGCTTAGGACAGCTTTTTCTAAAGAAAAAGCTTGCTCCAGCCCAGGCAATCAGATTTCTCTTTCCTAAAACCGATGTTTGCACCAGGACTGGAGGAGCAGCGGGCGACTGGTGGAATCATTGGGTGCACCCAGGGCTCAGAGCATCCCGAGTGGAGCCAGGCAACATCGGCCCTGGTGAGACGAGCAAGCCCCAGACACCAGAGACGAAGAACAAAGACCTGATGTTGGAGAGAAGCGTTAGAGGAGTGAAAGAATAAATCTGTTAAAAGAGCAAGGATTTGTATATCCAACAGAAATAACATTTCAGACCTGCAATAACACAAAGCATTAAACTGAGCAGAGTGTTCGAGCTGCTAATATATCTCATTGTCATGTTTCTTCTAGGTTTGCTTTGTGCGGAACGGATGCTGTCAGAGAGCCAAAGCCAAAAATTTCAGGTTTATAAAACAAAACGGTCTTTTAAAATTAATTCTTTTTTTCATTATTTCAATAAAATAAAATGGCTGTTGCTTTTTTAAATGTCCCTGGCTGGTCTTGGGAAGAGAAACAAAGCAGGGCTCTCTGACGCAGGAGGAGCACAGGGCGTCAATGGCAGCTGTGCGTCCTTGTCTCAGCCAAGCAGGACATGAAGCATGAGCCCACCACCTCAGCTCTGGAAAAAACATTGCATCCTGAAATGTGCTCAGATAAAAACACATCCGAGGTTGAAGGGCAGCTCAGGTGAGGGCAAAGAAAAGGAGTTCAGGGGCTTTCATCCCTTCTCCAGCTTTAGCAGGAAGCCTCTGTGTTTGGTAATATTCTGCATATCTGAAAATGCAACCTCCCTTGCTGAAGAAGTTCAGGGTTATTTTTAGGAGTTTGGGATTGTTTTCTTGTTCCCAAAAGCTCTCTCTAGGACTACAAACAGGAGGCCAGCTGGAAAGCTCGGGTTTAAGGTTTGCTTTGGACGGCTAGTGCTTCCCAGAGAGCCGGCGAGGATTTGTCCCAGCCCCTGGTCCCCCAGCAGGGCTGTGACACCAGCAGCAGGGGTGCTGGCCATCCAGGTGCCCGCATTGTGAGGATGGGGCATGGGGCCGCTGCTGGTTCGGAGAAGGAGCAGAGATGATGCCCTGGAGCACCGTGCCACAGGGACCTGCGTGGCAGCTGCGCCAGCTGGGCTGTGCTTTAGGACGGTGAACTGCTGCTTTCCCTGTCCCCGAAAGGAGCAGGGTGGAAACATCCTGATCTGATCTTCTGTGGCTTTTTCCTGATGTGTTTTCTTTATGCTGCGTGCTAACACCGTGCTGGAAGGTGCGGTGTCTGTCACGGGGGCTGGCACGGACTCACCGGGGCCGTGCGTGCAGCCTGCGCCGCAGCTCAGAGTGATGGTTGCAGCCACGGCCCGTGTGAGCATGGGGGGACAGAAAGCCATGTTCCCCATCTGCACATTTCACAGTGATTGTTTACAACCTTTTGAAGGTTTGAGATTCCAAAGATTCGAAGTCTTTGAATTGGGGCTGAACTGAAAAGCCAGGCACTGCCTCTAGCAGGACTCGTGAGCTCGGTGCAGGAGTCAGTACAGGTGAAGCTTTACAGCTGAGTTGCGAGGAGATAAAACCAGGTCATGGTAATGGTCTCTTCTGGCCTGCATACGGAAGGGTCAGCCAGCAGGAGAGCACCAGGCTTTGCAGGGAGCAGGATGGAGCCGGGCTTGGTAAAACCAGGGCATGGGGGTGGCTGTGCTGCCCTGCAAGGTGGAAACAAGGCTGTCCCTAATGCGGTGCCTCCTCCCAAGGACCCTCCACCAGTTTTGGAATCTGGATTGGGATCTGCAGAAGATATTAGAGAAGGGAACTGTGGGACGCCATGCAGTGTGGCCCTCCTTCGCGTTCCTCCTTGACTGAGCTTGGAGCTGTGCTTTGCCCATCCCGCTCGGCTGACGTAGGGTGTGCAAGGAGAGGGAAGGGAGGGAAGATCTCCAAAAGTCTATCGTGGTGGCCCCCCTTTTACAGCCAATTAATAATGAATCACATTTGAGCAGGCTGCAAACTAAAGGTTATAGCATTGCCAGAGGAGGAAAACCCAGCGGGAGCAGGTGGCAGGAGAGCTGACTCCAGGTACTGTCAGCTACACTGGCTCGCAAGCAGATGGCACGGAGAAGGATTTAGTGAGCTTTGGCTTTATTTTAAGTGGGAGACAAAAAGCTCTATGGAAAACTGCCCCAAGGTTCATCCCTGTAGACATGATTTTTCCCGGTGACTTTCTGCGGGGCTGCACTCAGGTGCGGTGCAGGTTCCAGCTCTGTATTTATCACGCGGGGAGATAAGCCCCGTGCTGCTCGTGCATTACACCTTCTGCTTCGCGGTTACTACCTGCCAACAACAAGCAGGATGTTTGTTATAAAATAGAGCCATTTTTAGAGCAGGAGGCCGATTGCCGGCCGCCTCCCCGTTATCTCGGGAGAGGCAGGCAGCTGCACCCCGAACCCATCCCTGACCTCCAGGGCAGGCAGTGGGAAGGCGAAGGGGACTTTCCACCTTTAAACTTTTCCATGCAGCGTGCCCAGGTGATTCACAGCAGTAAAATCTATTCCCAGCGGGGGCTGGGTGAGGACAGAGCCGTCAGGGCTCCCCGGCAGCCCATAGCTGGCATAGCTCAGCCCTGCGGGGAGCATGCTGCTCCAGCCCCGGCTCCTGCACCCGGCATGCCGTCCCGTGCTCCCTCTCACAGCGTCTGTTTTGTCTATGGACTAATATTTTCCATTCGGTGCATCCAAAAAAAAAAAGACCAACAGCCCAACTGGGATGGAGAGTCCTCTGCACCCTGATGCCCTGGGGCTGCAAATATCCCCCCTCTCCCTGGCAAAGACCTACAGCCAGGGCTCTGTGCTCCCCGCTGCCCCGGGGAAGCAGCTCCCACAGCCGGTGATGGCTTTTTTGCCTCCTGCCCCCTCTAATGCTGGCTCCTTGGAGCAGCTGGGTGCCAGGAGGAAGGACAGTGACCTGTGGTGAAGCGATGCCATGGAGCTGCCAGGCCTCTGTGCTGGTAGCTGGGAAAGGCAGTGGAGAACACAGGCGCCATCCATCCCACGTGTTAACGTGCAAACTAACTGACTGGGGTTGCGTGCCTCTCTTTAAAATGGCTGGTGGAACGGAAAGCCATAATCTGAGTCTGGCTTTGGGCTCTTCTGCCTCCTCGGGGCTCTATCCCATAGTGCATTTTCGGAAAGCATGGTTTTGCATGCAGGGAGGTTTCCTGACAGGTTCTCCCCCACCATCGGGTCGGAGGAATGGCTCGAGGTGCCAGACAAAACCAGCAGGACGGTGATGGCCTTGCCGAGTGGGAAGGCTGCAGGTGTGCGGCTGCATAGCACGGCAAGCAGTTTAATAAGGGACCCGTCTCTCACCGGACCGGCCCCTCAAAGGCGGTGGGAGAAACCCGGGGTGGACAGTGCAGATCCACCATTGCACATCTCCCTTGGCTACAGCACAGCAGCCGCCTGTGCCAACCCAGCAAGCAGCCTGTCCCTGCAGCAGGGCATCTGCCCCGGCAGGGCTGGTGGCCAGCCAAAGCAAAAGGCAGTGGCTGTGAAACTCAGGGACCCACAGTGTACTGAGGAGAAGAGGAGAGGAAGAAAGATGAATATGCGCTAGGAAAGCAAAAACTGCGGTGGGGGATGGATGTTTGTAGAAATAAAACTAATTGCCCGGCATGAGGATGGCTCTAGCTTTGCTGTTTATATCTTCTCTTTCCAGGCGGTGCCCATCCCAGTTGCAGGCCCAGCGCAGCTTCCTGCAAAAAGCCACGAGCAGATCAGCAGCAATGGGAAAACTTCCCCGGATGCTTCTCCCGTGCCTCTGGAAGAGTGGCACGGCACGACCTTGACACGCAAACAAAGAAGGAGACATGGCTGGGAGGTGAAGCTGGAGCAGTCGTCATTTGCACCCCCAGACATCCCTGTACCCCACGACTACAAGACTGAGGGGGGGACCTGATCAATGCTTAAAAATAATTAAAGGGAGGGTGTCAAGAAGATGGGGCCAGTCTCTTTTCAGTGGTGCCCAAGGATAGGACAAGAGGAAATGGGCACAAACTTGAATATAAGAAGTTCCACCTAAACATGAGGAGGAACTTCTTTACTT
>JAOXJK010000012.1:44479980-44500424 GCA_025774025.1 Xenus cinereus
GGCGAGGAGAGGAGAGGAGAGGAGAGGAGAGGAGGAGGAAACTTGATTTTTGCCAACAACAGATGCCAGAACCTCCCTCTAGAATAGCCACAAATCCTGAGGAAAACGGTGTCATAAGCCACTTCCTCTTGGACCAGAAAACAATAGCTGCATACTAAGCCTCTACTGCATCTATGCACAGGCTCAAACGAGCTACACTGAGCAGCAAGACACCAGAATCCTCACATTTTCTAAAGGTCTTGGTTGACCTGCCTCAAATTCAGGGCCTGACTCAGCAAGACGGGGAATTTACACCCACTGAAATCCCAGTTTCAATGGGTTTAAATAGGTGCTCAGCAGCACGTGAGCCTGATGGGCCAGACTGTTAAATGCAGCAGTCTATAAAGCTGTGGAAAACCCTAAGGCTAGGTCTTAGCACTTCCAACTTGCTTAAAGATGTTTTGGTGTGTGTGCTAAGATGCTGTGCTGAAACAAACCTGAGAAAAGCACCTTGTAGTGCCGTGGTCGGCGTGTTAGATGGTATTATCTTGTACATGGGGGGGCAAGCTGTCAAAACTCAAGAAGATGAATTGTGTATAGCTTCAAAAAGCATGCCTTCCCTTCACGTTTTCACATATATAATAGTGTCGTGGCAGCAGTAGTGAAGTGATAAAGCCGAGTCTCGAGGTAGCTCAGCAGGAATGAATAAATCTTCATAATTGACAGGCTGTAATAATAATAAATACGTGAAGAGTTTATTTCTCCCTCTATCCAGTTAGAAAGTGACTACATGGGAATCCTCGGCAGCAACTGGGACTCTTCTAAATAATTACCGAGTCAATCCACTCTGCAACCTCTGCCAGCTTCAGCATCTCAATAATTAAAAAGGTACCACTTGTAGCTAATGGTAAAAAGAACAGATGTTTCCCCTTTGAAGCTTTTTCCTTCTTCTTTCCCATGGTTTCCACTGCCTCAAGCCGTGCTGTGTCTGAGTATCCCCCAGTTAGGCTGGCACGCCTGTTCCGGCAGGTCGCAGGGCAAAGCCTGGTGCGGTCCTGTACCCCGGGACACGTGAGGGATGTATCTGCAGAAGCAAAGCTGGGTTTATTGTGCTGAAGGTGATCGCTTTCATTAGCTGGAGGGTGAAGCAGCAGCATGTTCTCAGTAAGTTGGCTTAATACCCTTATCCATGTCTCTGCTGGCGCTCAGTCACCTGAATGCCAGGCAGGATGAAACACGTAGCCACGTGCCCAGGCTGGCCAGGGCAGGAACCTTGAAAGCTTTTCCCACCTCGGCGTGGAGGTAGCTCATACACAAACCTATGATTTGTTGTCTGCTTAAGGTTTGTACAGTGTCTTTAACCCCAGCACTGCTCTGGGCTGTGCTCAGGCTCTGCATTCTCCAAGTGTGAATTTTGAATGTCTCTCTTCCCTCTGCTCGACGGTACTGTCTCGCATTCCTCTGACATTATAGCTCTCCTGTGGCCCAGTTTGCTTTGCTTGCCACTACAACCACACAGCATGTTATCAGCACTCAAGAAATGCCACAGCCATCTCAAGGTGAGATAAAAGATAGGAAATATGCATGCATGACTGCTTTTTTGGTTTGGAGCCTACAAGATGCTTAATCTATCACAGCATCTCAAAAGGCGGCATGTTTGCTGCTGTTTAAAATCTGTGTTTCACCCTGTGAAATGGGATCATTGCTCTGTGCTAGTATTTGACATAGTAAAAATGACTACTGGAATGCTACAGGTCACTAAAGGATGCTGGCAACGAAACTGCAAATATTTTCCACCTTTAAAAGGATTTTTTTCATTCGAAGATTAAGATTTATGATACCGTAGTATTCTGGAGTTGCCCAGAAGAAACGGAGTTGCTGGTTTTGCTCTCAGAAAAGCTCGGTCCTCGTGAACCTGACAGACAGCAGCATGGTAGTGCCATTGACATAGTTTTGTACTTGGTTGAGCTACTGGTGACTTTGATCTCTCCATTCCTGCATGGTGCCCAAAGGCTAAAAGTAGCTTTTCTGCTCCCCTTCCAGGGGGCAAATGTGAGCAGGTTCAAATTTAAGCTGTCCTAAGTCCAAAAAAGCCTAGCTGGCTTGTTGAGCTAGAGTAGTTAGGGCACAGAAGATGGAATAGGCTGCCCAGGGAGGTGGTGGAGTCTCCTTCTCTGGAGACATTCAAAACACGCCTGGAAAACTTCCTGTGCAACCTGCTCCAGGAGGACCTTCTTTGGCAGGGGGGTTGGACTAGATGATCTCCAGAGGTTCCTTCAAACACCATATTTTCTGTGATTCTGTGATCCTGTGTAGCTAACATTACCTTCAACCGCCTTTGACTCTGTGGGCCAGATACGCATTTATAGAGGGCCAGGGTGGGGAGGTGAAGGCACAATGAAGCATAGCAGTTATAAGCCCATTTCTGGATCCACAAAACCTGTCATGCACCTCTCTGTACCAATACTACAGTCCAGAGGTGAAAGCAGTGGAGCTGCAAGGATTTCACCCAGCCAAAGATCCCTTACAGAGTAGGCAAACTGTTGGCAGCTGCAGCCAAAATGTCATGTTCCTCTGAGCACACAATTGCTCAAGCTCCCTTTGGGGTGGGCAGTGATCAAAGGGACAGCAATGGCAGCCCAGTGACATTAGGCCATGAGAGGTAACCAGACATGGAGTGGGGTCTGGCACAAATTACAGCAGAAAGGCAGGAACTGGCAACACGCAGGGGACAAAAGGGAGCCAGAAAGGGGGCACAGCAACCTCTCCCCCCGTGGCCACTGGCCACCAGTGACATGGACGGTTGGCAGTGCCCGTGTCAGGCCATCCAGCTGCATGGCACGAGGGGTACCAGGGCTGAGGAGCAACCCTGCTGCCTCGACCCAGCTTACAGCAGAGTAGTGATGAGTGGTCCCAGGACCCGCGCCCTCAGTGTATGAGACCTGACAGCTCAGCTGAAGTTCCCTCCACAGACCCTGGCCTGATGAGGTCCAGTTTGACCTCCAGGTAAAGCTGTACAGACGCTTGCGTCCTTCCTAAGGCAATGAGGGCCTGGGTGAGGCAGGAATATCCTCATTTCCCTTTTATTGTCCAAATATCCTTTGCCCTGGAGGGGTTGCACAATGCTTGCCTGCCGGGACAGCTGGACAATATCCATCAGCCTGCCTTGGCTGTGCTGCAGGGAGTATTTCCAAAAGCAGCCGGGTGACATAGGTGCTCATATCATCTTGCAAGTCAACAGGACTTGTGCTCCTTTGGAAACTTTTACTTCACATAAGCAAAGGCCTTTAAATATTTTTAAAGCCACAGCAAGGGGCACATAAATATTTGGGTATGGTCAGCCCCATTTTAGACAAATAAAACTGCCTACAGGGACCCTCAGAGATGCTCACATCATGCCAAAGATCAGTGTGGGGCTGATGCCGCCTCTGAAGTTGGCTTGTTTGATCTGTTAGCTGCTCTGATTCCTCTTTCCTCCTCATCTTCAGCCCCTGTAGAGAAAAGCGGTGACATGATTTATAGATGTGTTTCAAGGTATTTGAATATTTCCAGCCAGCTACCTCGTTCCTGCTACCTGCTCTGATGGCTGCTGTGCCGAGGGCTCCATGAATAAAGGCTCAGGACAAATGAATCCTCGTCTTCATTCTCAAGAAAGGTTTTAAAAAAATCACCTCCTCCTTCTATTATTTCCTTGTCTTGTTATTTTAATTTTTTCCTCTGTGCGGACAGCAGCATTAAGCCCAGTAGAGAATGAATGAATATCAATGAGATTGGGCAAAGATGGAACACGTAGCAGTTCTTTCCCAAACTTCTAATGAAAATGCCTCCAGGGAGGTGGCATTGCAACAGATAACACACACACAAAGACACAAATACACATATACACACACACTCAAACCCCATTTTTGGAAAACATCCTCATTTACTGAAAATACTCCTAGGGGGAAGTTTCTAAATGTCCATTCAAATTCATGGTTTGCATGCTCTTCCAGCAATGTTAGATAGTGATTGCCTCCTCTCTGTTACAAAGAGAGGGCTGCAACAGCCTGGGAACACTAGAAAGTTAGACTCGGGCTTTGCTGTGAACTCTCAAATCGAGGACTGTTTCTAATTATAAAATGCATTACTCAAGTATTAAAGGAATTGATTCCTTGCTGGCACGGAAAAGCAAAGAGATGCGTTTCCAACGGAGGACAGAGACAGAGAGGGAGAGACAGTGTCTATCCCATCATAAACTGCAGCAGCTAAATCCTCCCTTCAAAACTCCCTGCTTGCCCGTCGTCTGAGCCCAGCCATCTGCCCAGGTTGCCTTTTGGCAGCATCCCCTGCTCTGCAGCTGCGGGGGTGCCCTCACAACTCACCAGTTTTATTAAAAAACAGGAGGGAACCAAGTGTTTCAGAGAGACAGGGACTCAAGCCCAAAGCTGGGGCACAAGACTGGTGTCCTCAGCAGGAGCTGGTGGCTCCCTAGATGATTCCTCTGGCCCTCCTGGCCCTCCTCCGTTCTGTAGCTCCCCAAAACAGGGGAACAACAGCTGGGAATTACAGGACGTATTTCCTTTACAAGGCTGCCCGGGTAGCACCCAGCTCTGGAGGCTTTCGTGGCTTTGGTGAAGGAGAAGTGGCACAGCCCCGGTGAGGGCCAGACCAGAAAGCAGAATTTTCCGTGAAGCTGTGAGCCAAGGAACCCAACCATGCTCTTCCCCTGACAAAATATTTGCAAAAGAAAAAAAAAAACCAGCTTTAAAATAAAATTTTAGTTAAAAGCTTAATAACACAATTTTTGAAAAATGTGAGTGCTAGGCTTTTCACTGCAAAGAAGCTGCTCGCGGTGGAGCGCTTTGTGAGTATCACCAGCATGTCTTGCAATGGAAAAAACATTTCCCATGGAGATGTCTGATGCTGAAAACAGGCCTTTCTGATGGGGAAGCGTAAACAGAATTGGCTTCTGGTTTCGGTTCTTCACAAGCTGCTGTCCCCCCTCCAGGCATAGGGGCAGGGTAGTCTCCCAGGAGGGCTCTGCAAGGGCTCATCACCCCAAAACTCTGCACAGCGGCCTCCCGACAGCCACGGTGGGACACGAGGGACAGAAGCGGGGGCACAGTGCATCCCATTCTGGCAACGCCACCCACTCAGGAGGTGGGGACATGGGTAGTGTCTGCATGCAGGGTCCGAGGATGCCGTGGGGAGGGAAGGCTGGGCGCTGCTGGTTAGCAATGAGCCGGCCTGCCCACCGGGAGGGGGAAAAACATCAGCAGCCACGAAGCACAGCACGAAAGCTTGCCAGGGGCTGGTGCAAGGGGTCAGGACGCAGTAAAACGAGGGGTAAAAGAGCTGCTGGGGGAGGGAGGGCCAGCAAGGGAGCCCGGGGAAGGACGGAGGGGGCTCTGCCAGGGTGGCAGCGCGCACGGATGCTCCTGCCAGCCGGTTGTGCCACTTCCCTCATCCAAACGCTTGCTGCCGTCACACCTGCTCCGAGTGCGAGGCTGGATGCGAGCGTAAATGCAGCTTACTCCTGGGGCTCCAGGCAGAGGAAGAGGAGGCTGCGGGAGCTGGGGGAGCGCGGGAGTGCAGGCTGGAGATGCTCCTCTCTTGTAAAGCGGTCCACATGCCGATGCTGTAAGGCTGAGAGTCAAACAGCAAGAGGTTGCCACGTTTTGGCAGAAAGCATATTTTTGCAACTAACCAGTGTGGGTTGACTCGTGCTTTGCGTGTAAATGCTTCCCCCCCTCTGACTATGGTGGCAGCCCTGTTTTGGGGCTGTCTACACCTAGAACAGTTTGAGCATCACTAGTAGCAAACAGCAATATAATTGTTGCTTCTGTCATGACCGAAATCCTCATTTTCCCTTCATCTTCATTCTGAACTATATAATCTCCGGAGAGCCAAGAAGTGTATTTTTTTTATTATTTCTTTTTTTTTTTTTCAGTACGATAGAAAACTCAATGCTGCCCTCTGTCAGAAATGCAGCAGTACTGGCCTTAAATTGCTTGTCCTTAATTAACAAGTACTATGTGTTCTTTCCGTGGGGCTGCTTTTAACTATAAATCCCCCTCATCGCATCTGAGCCTGCTCATAAAGGCGAGGAGGCGATCCAATTGCTTTCCGCTGCGTTATTTCATGTGCTGAGCATCTGACGGTGATTAATAACGCACCTCAACTGCTCAGCTATTTACGGTGACAGCTAACCTAAGGATGACTTAATGAAAAGAAGACATATTACTGCCCAGGTTAAATTAAAAAAAAAAAAAAAAAAAAGAAATAGTGCTGTTGCTGCTCGTGTTTGATGCAGTTTAAGTGAAAGAATACATGGGCGCTCTTTTTAATGCTGATTAACCCAGCGTGCAGGATAACTTCTTGTCTCATGAAGTTGAAGGCAAGCCCCTCACCTGTACTGGGAGAAAGACAACCCCCTCCACCCCGAGTCTGGCCCAGTTCCCCCAGCTGGTGTAGCTCAGTTCCATACGGTGTGGCTGTAAAATATCTGTGTGGTGGTTGTGTCCCACCTGCCTGGGGCACAGGGCTCGTGCTGTCTGGACCTCTGCCCAGGGGTGGGTTTAACACACCAGGAGAAGTGATTGGCTTTAAAGGGATAAATTACAGCTCTTAGCGACATAGCTATCAAAGAAATGGCTAAATCCAGAGCTGTTTGGTCCCAGCACACTGTACCGTAGTCTCTTAAGAGCAATCACAAGAAGAGTGCCTTTACAGGGGACACTGGCTGGCTAATTCACCTCTCGGCAGGGGCTGGTGGGATTTACACCTTGCAGACTTACAGATTGCTGCCTGCAATCCCCAGCGAGTGGGATGCACGTTCTGGGCATCCCACAGCTGCCCACGGAGCGCATCCGAGACACCTTTTCCCTGGCACTGTGTCCCGCAGGCGTGTGAGTCTCCCTCCGCAAGCGCACGGCAGCTGTGGAGGGGATCAGATGGCCAAGAGGGTGCCAAGAGCCTCCCTTCTCCTTGCACCCCAACATGTGTCGCCTTTGCGCTCCTGCTGGGGTCACCAACAAGCAGTCCTTTCCCTCCCCGCAATGAGATGCTACAGAGGAGCCCACCTTGCGGGCACCTTGCCTGCAGCCAAAGCAGGTCTGCCCTTGGGGGCCTCTTCGGGCAGCGCGGCCACGCTCTCCGGCCTGGGCTGGCAAGGCCAGGAGCCAAGGGAAGGAAGCCCGCGCTTGTAAAACACCGCATTTGGTCTGGAGCCACAGGCACAAGGCACCGGGACGCGTGGCTTTTCAGGCGGGCGCTGCCCTTGGGAAGGCGCAGAGGTCTGGGGTGAGTTTTCCCGAGCACTGGCTGAAGACGCTGCAGATTTCACTCGGCTTCACCATGAGTCACTGAAACTCGAGAAAGGCAATTCACCGGGGAAATCAAAAGGAGTAATTAAGAGAACATAATAATTAAAAATGTATCCTAAGAGATCCTGTACGTGACATCCACACCAGACGGAGAAGCACGCCTTTACCCACCCCAGGTTACACCAAGTCTGGGGAAAGCGGCAGCCGCAAAGTCGCCATGGTTACAGATGCACAAAACTGAGAGAGATGAGACGTCCTGCTCTGCCACGACCGCAGCGGGCATCTTCGAGATGCAACTATTTAATTGACCCTGGATTATGCAATTTAAAAAGAAAGAACACCAGAAAGGCCTAATATATTCAGGGATATAAAAGTAGACAGATTAGAGAAGAGATTTTTAATATATGCACACTCTACAGGGTGTGGGGAGGAATAGATATGATGTTATTGGACTGTAAATTGAGGCAGTTATTATGCAGTCCTCATTCTGCGTCCAAAACTTCTGCTTAGATTTGTTTATATCACCTTGTCCTAGAGATGCCTGCATTTAACACACTGATGTATTATGCGTGCATCTGTGTGCATGTGTACTAAGAAGGAGTTGTAATACATCATAAACCCTGTGTACTAATTATCACATGCTAATGCAGCAAATTAACCATACGTTAGTTTCCATCAGAAGCAGATTTCCTTTGCATACTAGGTGCCAGATACAAACCCGTGTGGTCTGATCGGAGTGGAAATGACGGGTGCATAATAACCACTTGAATACACTTTCCGTGCTATTTTGCTGACATAAATCCTAGTGATAAAAGCACAAGAAACCACCCAGGGTTTTAACATCACAGTGTTTACTGCACATGATAAGGAAACTGGATTTCACTGTCTGAATGCATTCCCAAGGGCACGCTGATACGCAGACATGGGTTTTGGGTAGTGGTAATAAAATCTAACCTCACTTTTCAGATTTCTTAGGGTGATTTGCTATTTTTCCAAATGCTATCTTCATCTGATGTTGAAGGGCTGCCACAGCAAACTTAGCGGGCAGTGTCTTGACTCTTTAAGCAAGTCTATAGGCAGGAAGAAGCTGTCTGGAAACACAGGTTGTGTCTACAGTAGGAAATAACCCACCCAAGGGGAGGAGCAGAGCCAGGTCTGGTCTCGTGCCCTGAAGCTCCCAGTCCACAGGACTGTACTGACCCACCTTTCTTGTTTGGAGGTCGCCGGATAACAAGCAACATTTTTGTGGAAGGGAGGAGACTCTTCCTCCCTCCTCGAGCAAGGATACACATGGGAAAAGCAAATGACATACTCATACTGGTACTTTTTGCACCCATGTGACTCCTAGCTACGATTTAAGGCTTGCTGAAGTGCACGGATGGAGGCACGGCAACTTCCACTGAGCCACAGCATCAGTTGTGTCTCACTTCACAGGAGTGCTCTTCTGAGATGAGGCTGGCTCTCAGCAAATGCAACCGCATAGCTGGCCTTGTTTCTGGGAAGAGGAGGAAACTAAACAGCAGCCTTTTTGCTCTTTTTGTTTTCAAAATACAGGTTTGTGAAACACAGTATAAAAGGTAAAACGGTTTTCCTTGGAAGCGCTGGGAACACCTGCTCTACAGATAATAATTCATCATAACACAGAGCAACCCGGGTTTCAGACACCGAATTTCAGTAAACCTCTTACAAGTAGTGGTTTGTAGGCAATGAATTTACTGGCAGCATTTGGCTGTAAAGGATTATAACTGCTGGGCTGGTAATAGGACTCAGGCATTACATAAACCCTAATTAGAAAGGGAGGCATTTGCCTACCCGTACATGATTACACCTTAGTTGTGTCACACTGTTCTCTCGGCTCAATTTCCCCGTAAGTGAGGTGACCAGGGTCTGTAATATCTACTGTGACGTGCGTCTGCAAGCGTTTCTGTGTGAGCTGTGCTGCGTGGTGCCCCCGCAGCTCCCCCGCAGCCCCTGCACACAACGCCCTTGGCCTGGACGGGACAATCCATGGGCAGCTGGAACGGGTGCCGGCAGTTTAGCTTTCAGCTATGGGACTCTTTAACCCTAAAAACCAAGGTCTTTTCTCCAAATCTGAAGCTTTCTGATCAGTTACTTTCCTCTGTGCTACCCAGTCATTCAATTGCCTGGAGCATTAAGCTGCCTGTCTGTGCTCTTCACGGAGGTTCTTGCTGCTTGTATCAGCCCCGTTGCCTTTGCCAGCTATTTGAGACATCGCTTTCCCCTCGAATTGTTCAAATATCAGTAGGGGGCATTATTGTCTGTGGCTGCCTAGTCTCAGAGTGCTGCCTGTGATTCCTTATTTTATTCTAATGAAGACTGTGTCTGTGAACAGATTGTGTGGTGGCTAGAGAACTAAGCTCACTTTGGTGGGTAATCCTACCAGGAGTTAATAATCCTGGTACCAAAGCCACAGCTGAGGGGCTGGGACCATAACTATCATACTCACTATCTATTTGAAGAAATGATCTGTAGCATAAATGTATCTATAATCACCCCATCAGCAGAACCAGATGTTTATAGCTCAGACGAGTTATGTGTGCACCTTCTTTGCTACGTTAAATATCACTATGTGTCATAAGAAGGAACAGAAAAAGAGGAATATTGTCTACTGCAAGTTAGATGCAAAGATGGGAACACGTCTCCAGGTTTCCACGAAGAAGAATGGCATTTTGCAATTTAACTTTTATAACACTCAGATTTTTAAAAGAGCCCAGATCCCATTCACCTCCAAATTTTCGCAATGTGTCAGCACTCAGTGTCTCTCCTCTGGCCAGATTTTCTTTCACTGATCTTTGACTTCGGAACTAATAAAGTCATCGCTGAACACGACCTACGGCAGTGCTCTGACATGAGCTTGTGCTTGTACTCTGGATCCAATTTATTGCCGTACAGAGGAGCTAGCAGAGGGATCTATGTGCTGCTAACACCCTGAAAATAGGACTTACAGAGTCTCTTTGCATACTTTGGCCTTGAGACCACTAAGGGGGGTGAATTTCAGCTTAAAATTGGACTTCATCTTCAATCTAAAATGTGATTTTCATGCCTGGGCTTTACTTAGTAAAGATTTCTATTACAGCCCTGGGACAAAAGTGCTAATCCAATAGCTTTCATCTTTCTAGAGTCTCTGTCTCATCTCACTCCCCAGTCATATTCTGGGATCTGCTCTGGGTAGAAGGATATGCTGCAAATAAGGCTGAACAGATGGCCCAGTGCTTCTTTAAACAATTGTGTATTTAGCCACTATGAAAGATCTGGAATTATTTTTATTGCACAGCCTTCTCCATGGAATAAGTCAGTCATTTGCCCCAAGAAGGAGCAAAGACTCCTCCTTTCCTCCATCGCAGCTGCAGTACTAGGGTGAGACCCATCAGATCGGCACCACGCACAGTGAAGAAGTGCAGAGGATTACGCTGTCCCTGACACTGGAACATGGCCGGGGACACCAGCCTCATCTACAGCAGCACGGGACTCACCATCAGGAGTAACTCCTCAGGCCATATCCTTTGGTGCTTTTCCCAAAAAAGGCCTGGGACCATGGCCTGGGACCATGAGGGCTGGCAGCTTCTCAATGCAACGTTGCTGGTGAAGGTCAACTTGAAGCTGTTCCAGCTCTCCATATGGCAGTAACTTCTTTCAGACCAATAATAAAGGAAGCCAATGATAAAGACTGGGTAATACTAGAAAGCTGCAAACAATTCACGCATTTAAATCAAGCTCAAGTGAAAGAAGCAATTTCCAAAGTATTGGTTTGCATATTTACTGTATTGTATATATCCCATACCCGGATTTACTAGTTCCAGACAGCATTCTTGCCTGTGAAGCACAGTAATTCAGTAATTGCAATTACACTTCATAAAGAAGTCCAGCACTTTGCCTTAAACAACCCAAATGCCTTTTGCCAAGCTCACCTGCAAGGAACTATTTTGGATGAAATGTTTGAGAATTCATTACAGGTGCCTGGTCTGACTTCAGCATAAGCATGCATCGGTTTTGCATGTGGAAAAGAAGATTAAAGCTCTTTCACCACTGGATGCTCTTCCATGAGCTAATCGCAGGGCCAACGTGCAGATGTTCTTTTGATACGACTTTTTTTATACCCCACACAGCGGGCTGTTTAGGTTTTCTGTGAAGGCAATGGAAAGAGACCCAGTGGGTGCCTGAAGTACGGAGTGTTTGTTATTATCCACCTCACTCATCATAACATCATGTGAGTCCATGTGCCTGTGATTTCTTTTTTTTTGAACATCTATTGCAGTCACCAGGAGTTGCCACTGCAGCGGTGCTGCCTGTGGAAAATAAAGGGATCGAGGAGAGCGGACAGGTTTAACATCTACAATTTAAATCCAAACGGCACAAAAGGAAGAGCTTAATTTTCTGTATCATTTCGGGTGTGAAGCAGAAGGTGAGCCCATGGAAACAGTTTTAATAATACAAATGAGACGGGACGTGCCATGTGTAAGTGAGGGAGCCAGGGGAAGGCATCTGCAGGTTCACAGGGGGATGTAGCTGCAGGGAGATAGGGCGGCTTCAGCCAGAGATGATTTTTCTGTCAGCACAAAGCGCCAGCGGGGAGGGCTGGGGCAGGCTCGCAGGCAGCCATGCTTTGCAAGAGGAGGGAAATGATGCCGTCTGGGAGACGGTCTGCCTTCCTGTGAGATGAATGCAAGGAGCCAAACTCCCTGCCTAGAATACAGACAAATGTTATATGGTTTTGTCTACAAGGGGGCAGGGGGGGGGAATCACAGAAAAATTTACAAAAAATGAAGAAAGAAAAAAAAAGACCAGGCAGCTTGCTGTCTCCTTGGAGACTCCCCATCCATCCTAAAACAAGGAGTAATGATTTTAAACTGAAAGAGGGTAGATTTAGACCAGATATAAGGAGGAAATTTTTTACAATTAGAGTGGTGAAACACTGGAACAGGTTGCCCAGAGAGGTGGGTAAATGCCTGTTCAAGGTCAGGTTGGACTGGGCTCTGAACAACCTGAACTAGTCAAAGATGTCCCTGCTCATTGCAGGGGGTTGGACTAGATGGCTTTTATAGGTCCCTTCCAACCCAAACTGTTCTATGATTCTATGATCCCATGTGTAAATCCTCCGGTGAGCAGAGAAGTGCTGAATTCATGTTACAACCTTGAGGTCCTGTGTTCCCAGCAAAGTGGAGCCTTATTCTTTGTCTTGTTTTCGTTTATTTTGCCAGGCTAGTTAAAAATTGAGCTCTTAGCAACATATTTCCTGGGGCAGGCAGACTCCAACAGGACGAGCCAGCTTTAATAACAAAACAGGTGTTTGCTGGTTGTAGCCCTCCCAGTTCACCATTTTCTTAGATTTCAGCAATAGCTAGGGATGCTAACGAGGAGGTCACAGTTCTAGTAAGCTGTCTGCAAGTTCACAGGGGATAAATATTCCCACTTCAAAGCAATGCTACGCACGGATTGGCAGTGGGCATGCTTGCCTTCTGGGTGGCCTGGATCCAGATCACCTAGCAAAGCTGGATAGCTAGTTTCCCTTCCCAGTCATGATCTGGCCTTCAGAAGAGGAGACAAAGAGCACATTTGTTTCACGGTCATTTTGGGCACCTGAGAAGAAAGATCTGAACCCTTTCAGCCTGGGGACAGCCAGTCCAGGCTTCTCCATGGATGAAACCTGCCGGAGGAGTGGTGGGAAAAGGGTGAATCTACCAGCACCTGCCCAGGAGGCAGGCAACAGGCATCACTGAGCAGAGAAATTGGCCATAACTCACCCTCGCTCAGTTTTGGGAACCACAATGTTTGTGATCGCATGAGAACAACTGACAAATTTCTGAAAATGAAAGTCATCCAACTGAAGGAAAACCAGGGTGAAAAGCAAGGAGGTTTTGTTTTTTTTATGCACGCCCAAAGCTCTATGTGGATGAAGGACATCATAGTTCATTGGAGATGCAGATGGGATTCAGAAAGAGGATGATCTGCAGGACAAACACTCTTAAAAGAAAAAATCAAAATCCTGTCCCACGTGCTGGCTCAGTAGCAACGTCAATGATCACTCAGGATTTCAGATGGGTGACCTGGAAGAGATGACTGAAGAGAGACTCTCTAAAGGACTGCTCATCTCGCTGAATTTCAGATATCAGCAGGTTAAATTTCAGCATCTGAGCTAACTAGTGACATGGTCACCTGCTCAAATTATGCATCCTAAAATATATTCTAGCCACAAGCTACCAGATATTTTCCTGAGAGGTACAGATGGATACTTGGGAGTCACAACACAGGCTTTAAAAAAAAAAAAAAAAAAGGAAAGCAAATATTCTGCTAACCAGAAGTTGGCAGAAAACGCTGTTAAAAATCCTGTCCCCGAGGATCTCATGAATAAAGGAAAGAAGATCTTTGGAGAGAGAGATGGAGCGTGTGAAAGCCAAGGTGGACCACATCTTTATTTCTTATCACCAGCCTGAAGAGTTAATCACTCTTTTATTTTGTTACAAACAGTTACATGTAGGAAAAAAAAAGGAAACTACTCCTCTGCGAAAACTTTGTTCTGTTATTTTACTAAAGAACAAATGCCATTTCAAGTTCCCACTTGCTGATGTTAGCTTTGTTTCTCGAACAGTAGCAGGAAGCCGTGTGGTGCTGAAACCCAGCTGATACATCACCCTGGTGCTTTTATCAGTACCATGTAAGTGGTATTTTATTTAATTTACAAAGTCAGGTGCTTACAGTTTGGCAAGGGCAGATCTGCAGCCTTAACCCATCCCCTTGTGATTACAGACTGGAATGAGCCTTAACGCACGCATGGTTTACAGAAAGAGGCAGAAGGAATAGATGGGGCATATTATTTAAAAAAAAAAAAAAGGCTAACTGATAAATTATATTTCGTGATATATAAATAAGAAGGTAAGACCAGCTATGTCAGGCCAAATCAAAGGTCCAAATTTATGCAGTCACAGTTCAGGTTGCAATGGTCCGGTGAATACACAGATACGTTGCACGTTTTTAGTAATGTCTCTTACCAACAGCAATTCTTACGGAAGCAGTTCCATGTTAGAGGAATTCCTGCCAGCAAGGATGCGAGGATGAAAGAAGCTGTGGTGATAAAAGCCCCTCTTTATGGAGAGCAGCAGATGTGAGACGTAAGTCAAGACACACAGGGCTGTGGAAGCTAAGTCAGACAACCCAGAGGCAGGAACATCATCGGATACGAGGGTCCTTCTCAATGACAGGGACACCAGGCACTGAAGTTGGAGGGCTTGTAATGACAAGACGTGGTTAGCAGGTCTCATCTCCATCCCACATGGAAGAAAAGTGACTAAATGTATTGGACTCCCTCTGTGTTCAAGCGATCCCCCCTCTCACGCCCCGTCAGTGGCAATGGTGAGCATCACCCCTGCCACTTCCAAAACCACCTCTGGGTTGGACATTGGTCAGTGCAGAAGGGAACTTGTCTCTTAGGACCTGTGGAATGCTTCTCATGGGATCTGGGCCCATGCTTTCCCATTTTCTACTGGGCAGCTCTCCACCTCAGCAGTTAAATGTGTGATGGCGTTGTCATCTCAAACGGGCGGACTACAGAACACCGGGAATAGCAGACCATCATCAATTCAGTCGCTGAATGACACGAGGTACTAAGAGTGATGAATCTTTCCTACCCGGACAAGAAATGATTGATTTGAATAATTGCCCGAGAATATTCACATGACACTCGAACACAGTCGCTGTCATGATTACCAATGTCTCTATTCCTCACAGCAAGCCTATAATTGGCAGGAGTGTCTCAGATAATTTATACAGCAACAAGATTTTCACACTTTCCCAGTTCTGGATAGTTGCTAATATTTCATGAGACAGTCACTTTATCATACAAGGGAGCTTTCACGAGATTTTGGCACATCTATTGATGCCGACTGTCACTGAATTTCTCCATTTTCCTGTCTTTTTTATTCATTGTCACTAGTAACTACCTATTCCTCCTTTGTATTCTGGAGGTTTATATTTAGTCATGGTATTAGATTAGTGCAAGTCTTTTTCTGTATTTAAGAGGAACATCTACTTAAAGTCCATATATAAATCTCTCTACAATCCCGTTACAAGAGAAAATTCCTTATTTCTCAAGTCCCTCAATATCTTGCCTCTACCATGTTATTAAATAAATGAATGGCTAAATAAATAAGGTGCTTGCTTATCTAACTCTCCTGCATTCCGAACTAAGCAGACCACTCCAAAACCAAGCCGAAGTCGCCGCCACTCCACGAGGAGCTAGAAAAGAGCTACCCCCTCTGTTGCTTTGCTGCCTCTCCAGCACGGATTGCTGCGTGCTGCTCTCTTCTGCGGTCAGAGGGGTCCGATCGCTAGTGCCAGAGAGCAGTCGGTGCCCTGGCTGTGGGACTGGCAACTCTTAACACCACCATGAAACTATTGGATAGCTTTAATTGACATTCTTTAAAGTTTTTTCAGTATCTCCTTCTATAGAATGTTTGATTACCTGTTTTAGAGCACATGAGCTCATTTCACCTTGTTTTACCTGCAACAAGAGAAACAAAGCCTCCACCTCCCTTGGCAACAGCAGCAATTACCCAGCTCTTGGGCTGGAGGAGTGGAACACTGGGATCAGAGCTGCGCGTTCGGAAAGCGAGTGCCCTCACTGCCTCCTAGACACGAGTCACTTCAGTGGCAGCGTTGCTCAGCAGCAGATTTTTTTTAATTTCTTTTTTTTACTCTTGCATGTGTTCGACATCAGCATGGGAAAAATTGATAGCAGGGGGTAGGCACCGATCACGATACAGCTATTACTGGCTGTCAGGTACTCCAGAGAGTGGGGGCACTGGTTGCATTTTCCAAATGAGAGACAGTTTAATAAAATCTTGCTCTTCGGAGGCAACAAAAACGTCTATCCCCTCCAAACGAATTCATACGCCTGAGGTAGAATGATATGAATATCATTCTTCAGTGAATCATTTTAGCATTATTTCTTTAGTGAATGACATGAATTTGTGAGAGAGGTTTGAGGCATGTAGCACTTTCAAAATCCCTTGTTCAGCTCTCTCTGCTGCCCACATTTAGAACACGCCGAGCCGATGTGCAGAGGGTTACATGCTGCCTCTGATCCCAGGTGGCTTCACTGACCGTTTTTGGCTGAAACGGTGCTCTTTGGCCGGATGGTCAGACATCAGCATGCTCCATGGATGTGGCTTATTACCTTTTACAAAGACTTGAATCACCGTTGCTCAGCCGGTCCTGCGTACTGGCTGGTCGGCCCCCAAGTTCTGCTGAGCTGTGACTACCCCACAGGCAGACTGCCGCATCCCTCGGGCTTGCGTGCCCCCCCACCTAACACAATTTACAAAGCTGACATTTAAAAAAAACTCTGGGTGGCTCAATCCCAGCAAGCTCCTGCCAACGGCTTGTGTGGATGCTCCTGCCTCTCCTGGTGTAGAGAGGTTAACAGCACCAGTGCCCACCAAGCACTGGTTGGTGCAACACACACAGGCATGGTGCAAACCAACAGAGCAGAGGCATTAGGTGAACAGACAAAAAAGCTGAGGCAACACCACACAGAAGCACACCACAAAGAAGCTGGTGGACCTAGTTGACTTCAGCTGAGCGAGGCCGTCCAGCGTGTTGATGCTCGTGAGCAGGCACATCAGCGGCTCTGCTGGACGGGGGCCGCTTCCAGGATCGAGCCTTCTGATATTTTCTCGACCGAAGAGGTAGCACATGCAAAGGGAGCTACTATCCAAGTGCAGAAGTTGAGCTGAGGGTGTATGAGGTGGAAACATTTCAATATTTGCTTGAGGTTGGAGCTCTGTCTATTGGGCTGTAAAATGTGGAACAACAGTTCTAGCTCCTAATTGTGAGCCCACCCTCTGCCCGTGTCCCTAAAAGCTGGTCTGTTCCCTGAACAGTCACATCAGAAGTGATTCGGGGAAGGTACCATGTTGAAACTTGAGTTCGGGCCAGGCCTCTAGCTGCCATTACACCAACTGAGAGTGTCTTACAGGTCCCATGTCCTATCTACCAGCCTTGTGCAGACGTCTCGTGCAACCCAAACTGTCTAAAACAGCGCTACCCACCCACGTCTGGGCACCTGGAGTGACTGTCTCCACCATTACCCTATTCACACTGCTTTCACCAGGTATCCCCTGTAAAACCTTGTATTAAGGAAAACACTTCCCTACCCCTTACAGGCGGTAGACTCAAACAGATGCGGGTCTACAAACTTGTTACTCCAGGAATAACGAATGAACTATTTTGCATGAAAAGTTTATCACGTTATGCTCTTTTCCCATTGCAGGTTATTCTGAAGCAGACATGACAATAAATCACCGCAATCCGATGAATATTTCATAGAAACGCGTTTCAGCTTATGGGTGTTTTGAACGATTATGTCTGTGTCTTTGGCCATTCATCCTCTGTGATACGTGACTGGCCACTTAATTCAAATTACTGTAATGTCTGGCTTTTTGACTGGTTCATTAAATATTTCATAACAAGGAGGAAAAGTAGCACTGCAGATGACATTTATGTGCATATGCAAACAGGTATTCGTGAAATCTTAGTCAAGGTTTCTACCCGCAAATGCTTTGGGAAAATTAATAGAGATCTCTAAACATTGTTGAAAAAAATAGCTACTTTTTATTCCAACAAATGTTAATGAAAATGGTAACAATTATGATTATTTTGCATTGTTGCTCTTGTTATAAGGATGCGGGTCCAGCATTCTGAAGTCTCTCTAAGGCTGGAGTATAACTCACAAACCTAATGGGAAATGGAGTAGATGGGATCTCTTGCAATGGATTTCATTAGTGTAATTGTTCTTGAACAATTTCAGGAAAGCAAATTTCGGAAGCCTGATATTTGCCTGATCAGTCCAAGGGAGCTAAACACTAAAATTCATAGAGACCATAACGAAATTAAATTTAGAGTAGCAATGAGCATTTCTGAAAATCCTCAGTTCTCGTGTGTACCTCTTATAATGCAAGTTAGTTCTTCGGATCATTAGCTACAAAATCTGCAAGACAGAAAAAGAGGCTGGAGGAAGGAGTACTGAGCTATTAAATTTGATTTCCCCCAAATGACTATCCGCTTTTCAGGGGCAAACATTACAACAGTTAAAGTTTTACATTAATTTCCTGCACGCATGCTTAGCAACCCTGTCACTCCGGCAGCATTTAATTATGCATACAAACACCAGTTAACGTGAAAGATGTGACCATTCCATTAATTGTCCTTCTCATTGACAGAGAGCCCTGCACGGGTGTGGGAATGGAAAGCTCCCACGAGAAATCAAAAGCCTCAGTGAAGTGAATGAAAAAAAGCCTCGCTGACTTTGGGAGGGGCTGGCTCCAGCAGCGGTGCCGTACGCATGTCTCTCCCCGTCCTCGGCCCATTTGACCTCTCGTGTCAGGCTCAGGATGTCCTCGGTGACTCAGGATGTCCTCGGTGACTTATTCAAGCTGGAATAATCTCGGGGCTCCTCTGGTGAAGCCTGACCTTACCAGACCTCCATCCCGCAAACGTGACCCACCGCTGCTGTTGCACTTTCCCTGCTGGGGAGAACCTTCCACCAGTGAAGACACAGGTGCCTGCTGTCTGTTGGGTTTTCCTGGCAGATCTGAAGCCATGTGCTCACAAGGATGGTTGCCCTCAGCTTCAACAGGTATATTCTGAGCAGAAGAAATCAAGTAGCTGGGGAGCACGGGCAGCGAGCAAGGAAGCTCTCAGGCAGAGGAGATCTGAGGGTCAGGGAAGGATGTTGAGGGCCAGGGAGGGATCCTGAGGGGCTGGGGACGGCCAGCATGGGAAGGTGGTGGGAGGACAGCAGAAGAATCCCAGAATCATAGAATCACAGAATGATATGGGGTTGGAAGGGACCTCTGGAGATCATCTAGTCCAACCCCCCCGCCAGAGCAGGTCCACCTAGAGCAGGTTGCACAGGAACTTGTTCAGGCGGGTTTTGAACATCTCCAGAGATGGAGATTCCACCACCTCTCTGGACAGCCTGTTCTAGTGCTCTGCCACCCTTAAAATAAAGAAGTTCCTCCTCATGTTTAGATGGAACTTCCTATGTTCAAGTTTGTGCCCATTTACTCTTGTCCTGTCACTGGGCACCACTGAAAAAAAGTGAACTCAGTAGAACTCAGAAAAGTGAATTCAGTAGAACTTAACTAAATCTTAGATAAAGGCTTTTGTGTCCTAATTCCTGATTACCACAATGGACCAATTTTTGAGATTTTTGGCCTGAAGGTGGCAATATACCCTTCCAGGATTCACTCAAAATGCAAGATGAGATCTGATAATGTGACAGGCAAGTGTATAGAACAGGAAAAAGGGGGGAGAGGACCTCCTTTGGTGGTTCCTGGTAGTGCATGTGCTTCTGGAGGCATGACCTTGAGGTCAGTCCAGCATTCACCTATTAGCTGTCCCCATTTGTGCACATTACAGAAACAGGAGCTAAATTCCAGAAGAGGCAATGTGAAATGGCTGCTATGAAACTCCCCAGTGGAGCCAGGATCAAGTAAGGTAGAAGAAAGAAGAATAATTACAAGGCTGTTAGATAGGGAGGACAGAAATAAGCCTCAGTCCAAGTATTTGGATTTGGAACATGAACATTTCCGGAAGGGCTCTGACAAACTCATTTACAAATTTAGTTGAAAAACTGATACTTTAACCATTAAGGAAATAGAAACAATCTAGTCTAATGAGAAGGGCTGGATAAAGAGTCTAGAGACTTGAACTCTTTTTCTCACATCTGTTGCTTTATGATCTGAGAGCTTCTTTATCTACCCATTAACTTTGTCCATAATAAGTACCCACATTTGAGAAGACAAATCTTGGGTACCACAATGTGTACTAGATCTTTTATACCAAACAGTTGTTTTTCTTTCATATTTCAAGAGCTGGAAGCTCTAAATATTCTCCACTCTTTCTTCCAGAGCTCCACACAAACTGCTTTATAAGATGAACTGGGAAATTGCTAAATGGCTTCAGCTTTGTCACAATACACTGTGTCCTGGTTCTGGCGGGGATAGGGTTAATTCTCCCCAGGATCTAGCAGGGAGGCAGGTATTCCATTCCATGTGAGCCATGCCCAGGGGGCAGCTGGGAGCTGGCCGGGGAAGGGGGGAAGTGTTATGGTTTGAGAAAACCCATAACAATCTATTGTCATTT
>JAOXJK010000012.1:44500524-44533296 GCA_025774025.1 Xenus cinereus
GGGGCGATGTCTGTCGCGGTCGGCGGTGGCTCCGCGGTGGGGAGCGGGCGGGGCGGGGGTGCGGGTAACTCACGGAACCCCCCCCAGGGTTGGCACCTTGGAGGTGGAAACCTCTCTTCTCCAGAGGCGGGGTTGTCCGGCCCGGTACGCCGTGAGGGTTAGCTCTTGTCGGCAGCAAACCCGCCTCACAGAAAGGCGGTTCAATTAAAACTCTAATAACCTCCCTAGAGGTCACAGGCGCTGCCGGTTTCAAGCCTACCAGGGCAAGTAAAGATGTAATTATGTTCTCCTGACAGTTTTCCTGGATGGCTGAGTGCCTTGGGAACCCCCCCCCCCCAGGCACCTGCCTTCGGCTCTTGGAAAGCTTAGCAGTCCCTGTGAGTTTGGCCCCGGTGGATACGGATGCTGAATTTCTCTCATCCTGCCCCTTTTAATTATTGCGTGCTGACTAAGCATGGTGGAAAAGTTTCTCTTGCATAGGTCAGCTCCGGACGCGTTGCACATGCACGTTCTGAGGTCAGGCTTAGCAGTGTGTGCCTGCTTCCTTCCAGCCCCTCTCAATTAACCCGGTGTTTAAATGGGTTATTAAAATAATGGCTGCTGCTTTAATAAAAATTAAAGAAAAAAAAATACATAACCAAACTGAAGAGGTACTCTCCTCTCTGGTGAGGAGAATAGTGACTGTGTCTGAACAACTGGTAAAGGCAAAGGAACATATTGGTGTTTTCACACCAGTACCGTAGTTGGATAACTATTGACAAATGCTGACTTTTAAACGGTGACTGCTGATTCAGACGAATCTGTTGACTCTGGTAATAAAACAGTAACGGCTCCCTTTAACAGCGATCGTGAAACGCTTGAATTGATTGGCGTGTTAGCTCAAGCCTTGACTTAGCTGAGAACCAGAAGACCTCCTATTCTCTGGGACGACCTTCTCCCCCAGATAAATCTAATGTATGCTAAACACATCTACTGTAAGACAGGGTGTTTATTTTGCAATGTCATTTTCAAAAACGTGGTAGATGGCAAACGCGTGAACAAGATACAGGAAACCTGCTTTGCAGTCTGCTTTTCTGCAAGAGCGTGTTTTGAACGGTTTATGGTTGCAAGGTGGCGGTTTTACTTGGAGTCTCACTTTTGTGTTTTAATTAGCTGTCATCAGAGCTGAAGTTCAGTCTCCAACACTTGTGAAGCATTCCATGAACATGCACTCTTAGGTACCTGGTTAATGTTTTGGGACTAATTACCTGGAACCCTTTCCCTATTAAGCAATGTACAAAACGAATTGGCTATATGGAAATCTTTTTCCAGTTAAATTTCCAATCTCCTGAGTTGCATCTCACTGAGAATGTACTGTGGTTTGCTTCAATCCTCTGAAAATTGCGTATTCTCATTCCCCTTATTCTTACACCCTTCTCTTAAAAATTGTTGCTTTAAGCTCTTCTGTAAGTGCTGCTTGTTTAAATGGTTCCCGATGACAGCAGCCCACATTTAGTTACTGTTCCCCAGAGTTTTTAACAGATGTATAACTGACCTGTGCTCCAATATAGCAAGGTCTTCAGGAGGTGTTTTAAAACATAGAGGCTTAAAGATCCTCCACTAGTAAAACTATCATTTTATTCAAATAAACAGAGCCATAGATGGCTTCTCTCAGCAGAAGACCTGCTTTCTATTTAAAATGGCTTTTCCAACTGGAGCGTATCTAGGCTGAGAAGGAGCAGATTTTTCTAGGAAGTAGTGGGAGGCAGGAAGAATCATGAAAAAGAAGGTGGCGCAGAGGAGAGCGTTAAGCCACAGAGCTGGAACCAGATCAGAAGGTCTCTGAAGCTGTGCAGACAAAATTTTGCCTTCTCACAACCGTATCTTCACTTGTTATCCAAGATGGTCACAGAATTCAGTTTTGTGGTTCAGATCGAAGGGTAGAATGGGTCCGTGGGTCCATAACGCTTGGGAAGAAGTGGTCTAGGAAGGGTTAGTCGAGTTTTGGGGAAGACGGGTGACACTTCACCTTTTTTGCTAGCCACCTTCCTGGGGAAGCCAGTGGCTGTGCCAAAGGGACTCGCACAGCTGGCACAGAGTGCTGCCTGAGGGTTAGCGTTGGTCAGAGGTTCTGCTGTGCTGGGTGAATGCGTAACATGGGACCTCTTCCTTCTCCTTTCTTTTAGGTCTACACCCTCTTCTTCACCATCTGTGGTAGGACGTCTTCCCTCCTCCGCCATCAGCACACTGCCTGCTCTGACACCGTTCTGCCTCCTTCACCCTGCCACCATCTCTCCCTGTCCTGCCAGTGAACCGGTAGGTGTGAGGTGGTGGAAGAAAATAGGTTTTTTACTTTGTTCTCCAAGCTTGCAGACCAGGCCTGGCAGTGCCGGCAGCGGAAAGGCGGCCGCTCGCATTTGGTGGTGTTAGACAGCCCTCGGCTCCGCTGCGCTTGGAGCAAGCTGAGAGCGGGGCATTGAACTCGGCGTGGCGGAATTTAAACTGTGAGTTTTCAAAGCCAATTACTGGACGCAGTCTGTGTCTGACAAGCTTCAGTTTCATTAGCTGCATCCCAGGAGCATCGAGCTGCGTGGCTCACCTTTGCAGAGATCAGATTCTCCTCTGTGATGTTATTAGGTGTTTTTAAAAATAGCTTCATCAGTCCACTTTAAAAGAGCTGGTCTGCTCTGATAACAGTGCCTGCTGGTGCTTTTCCAGATAAGGAACTTGTCACTTTTCCTCCTGTCATACATGCAGCTTCTGCCCTATTTAGAATACAGTTTAAAAAAAGACTACAAAGTAACCACCAGTCTTGTGTAAAGATTTATGTGTTTGCTTTAGGAACAACTGAACACTCCTTATTTAACTGGTTTGGACAGCACTGGTTTATGAAGAGTATAGGATCAAACTAAACGCAGAGTTGAAGGTAATACTTCATATATCTGTGTCTTGAGGAAATCCTTATCCTAAGATTTCTTATATAACAAAGTGACAACAGGCCAAAGATCTCCTTTTTTTTTTTTCCTTTCGGTCCAAATTAGAAGTTCATTAGCTTTTAAAAGGCTTTGACGTACTGCTTTGTGTGTGTATAATCTATATTTTCATAGGATGGTGGGAAGCAACAAGATGAAATAGTATAAAAACAGTTTCAATCTGTTATTGAGGGTCTGAAAAGTAGTTGTGTGCTCGTGCACACCAGGAGTATCATGGGGAAACTGCAATTGCATGACGTACCTAGTAATTCATTTTATAATGGTGTATGCAGTAACAATGTTCTAATTTACTCATTTCTTTGATGCTTTATGAGCAGATGCTATTATTAAAAAGGTCTATTAATTATGTGGGAATTTCATAATGGCTGATTGCTGAGGGATGGGAAGAGAGTGGCAGAGGGAGGCTCCTGACTGCTCTCAGAAGAGGGACAGCCCTCTGCAGCTTCATTTGTAATCTATGAGCCTCTTAGAAATCCTTGCTCAAGAATATTCACCGGTGTCCTCGGTGTAAATCTGGAACTTTTTGATTGCGTTTAATTAATCAAACTGTGCGCCATGAACCAGCCACATACTATTACAGGAAAAAAAGCACTGGGGAGGTCATGGGTTATTGTAGGAGCCAGTGCACCATGAATTTTCATAGTAAAGCCCTTTACTCTTTACCTCTTTCTTTCTTGCTTCTCAGTTCCTTTCCTTTTTCCTTTCTCTGTTTCTGCCTCTTTCACCATGCCTTTGACTTAGGTCTATTCATGTACTTTAATCACCTGCCTAAATGTTTGCAGCATAGGATGTAAGTACCTATTTGCACCGTAACATCAAAGGATCACATTTGAAAATTACAACTTTTCCTTTGAACAAGAAGAAAAAAAGGCTCCTGGTTGCTATGGTGACGAGTGCTACATAAATGCCTATAAATAAATAAGTAAACAGCTGATTCTTGGACTTTGATTAGCAGTTTTTTTGCTTTTCTAATGAGATATAGATATCAAAATGGGAGATGACATTCTACCAATTTTATTAAATACATATGACTCTTATGCCTTCCATTTTACAGTATTTCTGCTATGAACAATTTAATAGTAAGTTGTTTATTTTTCTCTCAGTAGAAAGTTGATGTTTTGAAAAATCATATTCTAGTATTTATAGAGAATCTTTTAGATGCCAAAAGGCACTCCACTAAAAAGTTGGTGTCCTTTTTAAGTTTAATCAGAACACACATTTTGAGCTAAATGCCTGTTTTTCTTATCTCTAAGGGACTATTGTGTGCTGTCACAACATTTACATTCCAGTCAAAAGTGTCTGTAAATGTAATTATGTTCCTCTGCAGTATTTGAAACCCCACTGGTACACAACAGCAAAATTTGAAACCATCACTGACTTTTTCTTTTATGTTAAAATGACAAAGGCAGAGTGAAAAATTGGATATTCGTTGAAGTTTGAGGAGGAGGGGAGAGTTCACTTTTTTGTAAGCCTTTTGTTCTCAGGTCCATGAAGTAAAACTAGCTTCCTCTCTGTGCTAAAGGTGATAATGATAATGAACTGCTTCTTCAGAAGTCTGAGTAGCCATCAGCCATTGCTAAAAAAAGCTCTTTTCATTAGTAATCTCCGGAGCCCAGTCCACTCACTTGCAGTTTCTGAAGGTGACTGCAGCCCAGCTCTCCACCAGTGCACTGGAATATTTCCCCTCACAGATGTTTCTTGCTCAGGAATGGGTGCTCTTGGTTTAACAGCAAAGGAGGGTTTATAATGGAAGGAGCTTTCCTTAAGGGAAGGAAAATAGTTGTTTATAATATACGAAAATACTCCTTTATTAAAAGCTCAGTCTATTTTCTTAGTGGAAACGGATTTTGCCATAGTGGCCCGGAAAGAGATTTCTTCAGTCCTGAGCTGTGGAGTTCAGCTTGTGCACTGACAGAGGGTGGATCTGCTTTCCAGCACAACTTTGTATTCAAAGAAGCTTTCAGATTTCCAAAGAACTTTGAAGCACTATCCTGTCCTGTTAAATGTTTGGTAAAACAACACTGTTATTCACTATCTTCATTCCCTCTGGGCATTCAGATTCACATCTACTTGCTTTACTGATTTAAAAAGCATTTGACTAAATGCCTTCTACTTCAAAGCATGTGTAGTTGGGAGGACAAGGATACATGGTATTTTTTTCCAGTTACACACAATTACTTTTCACAGAGCAAAAGAGCTATTGAAGGTAGGGGCAGAGCAGGAGCAAGGAATGGTGTCCCTGAAGGTCTCGCTTGAGCAGCGGCAGCCTGCGCAGGTTTGATTTATGTTTCATAGGCTTGTCACTTTTGTCCCAGCTGGGCTGCTGCTATGGTCAGGCTGGTGATGCTCACCTGAAGAACAGTGACAGCTTCAGTGTTTTCCTGGCAGTGAATTAAGCCCCGAGCTGTCTCTCAACCTGGTGCTTTGTGCCATGGGAACTGTGCTGACCTCCCAGAGGGTAGCACAGAGTCCTGACGCTGCCCCTGTGGCTGCCCCAGCACTGTGTTTTGTGTGGGCTTGAGGCCAGAATTGGGAGCAGGTTGTGCTCTGTACCTGCTGGAAGGTGGTTTGAGCTTTGCGTGTATCAAAGGCAGTTTTACCTGCATTGAGGTTAGGCCTGGACAGTCAGCGTTTGACCTGCAGGTCTCAGCTGCCTTCCCAGGATAGTATGGCTGACAGTGGACAAGGCAGTGGCTCCCTAAAAGGGCCGTTGCAAAGGCTGATGAGGTTTGTAGGCAATCTGAACCCAAACAGAACCTGTGCCACCTACAAGAGCAACAGGGAGTCTCCAAAGTGCTCCAAGTTTGCAGCTACTCTCTGCACTAACAGCTTGGGCTTGGTGTACCTGGGGATCATGTTGATGCTTGAGCAGAACCAGGCTCCAGAGTCATTGAGAGAGAGTTTTCTCAATTGGAAAGCACTGTTATTACTAGCACACGCTGCCTTTTAATGGAGTGGCGTCTTTATTTAGAAGCCTTTTCCTAGGGTAGGAGGATGAAATACATGTATTGATATTAATGACAGGACGAGCTGGTGAGGACAAGAGGTGGAGATATTGTGTGTCTCCTTTTCTGGCATGGACAGGACAAAGGGTGAAACAGTGCATATAGCAATTTTTTTCTTCTTCTTCAAAAGTTCTGTTTTTCTGTGGGGTTTTTTCTTTTCTTTTCTTTACTTTTTTTTTTAATGGATGGATATGATCCAGGACCATCTGGTGGAATTTGCCGTTGTCACATCTAGGTTTTCTGATGTATTGCCTGTCAAGTCATATTGTATGTTCAGATGAGTTTCTCATATGATGTGCTGACAACTACTGACAGCCCTGAGATGGGAAGTTGGAAGCTTGGGGGAAAGGGAAGGGGAGCGGAGTTGGCCTTAAAAATATAACCTTGATTGCTCTTGATTGGTGGGATTTCATTTCTGGTACCTATGGTTGGCTTTTTCGGTAAAGAAAGGTGAATGAGTGAACTTTAAACCAAGTGCGTTAAAGTGCACCTAAGGTACTGTAATTAAACTTGGAGGGTTTGTAGTCCACTCCTAGTTTTGTCATTGATTTTTTTTTCTCTTTGACTCTGGGTTCCTCACTTAATCTTTCTCTGTCCTTAACTCTCCATCTGTAGACACTCAAACTTATTTAAATTGCAGCCTTTCTTTCCTCCTTTACTCTTCAATCCTTCCCCAGTCCCTCTTTAGGAAGCAGAATGCTTCTGGTTTTATTAGGATACTACTAGGTATCCTAATAATCATAGTATCCCAGTATCCTAGGCGTAAATCCTGATATCATAATAATTCTGTAGTAAAATGAACTAAGATTTTTAGCAAATTAGTACTAACCTTTACAGACAGATCACGTGTATGAAAGCAACAAGCAACTCTGAAGTAACTACAGTAATTCTTTTCTTGCTGGTTTAATACTCAGATAATTAATTAAAGCAGGTTTTTTTGATGTAGAGGTCCACAGTGCAATTGCATTTCTTTACACATTGACAACGATAATGGTGTACTTTATAAACCAGAATCCAAACAAGCTGTAGAGAGTTCAGTTTTGTTCCTCATTTTTTTTCTGGATAATTTGAAGCCCCGAGTAGCAATTAGGCTGGTGACAAGAAAAATTTCACAACTTGTTATCGTTCTTCATTTTTTAATTGGCTGGATCAGTAAAGTGATTTGTGTTTGAACTTTAAAGGTTCTTTGTTTATATAATACTGGTAGAAAGCATAGTACAGGTGCTTACGAATGGGTTGGAAGGAAGCCTGTTTGTAAGCAGAGATGGGATTGCGCTGCAAAGGCACGTTCCAGGTGTGGTTCTGAATGCAGAGTCTCCCCCCTCTCCCCGTGAAAGCCATGGTGGTTTTACTGGGCCTCCTGTTAATTAAACCCTGCCTAAATGTTGATGAAGTCAGAAGTCGCCCTTGGAAAGGAAAAAAAACTTTCTTCCCTGGGGGTTTGAAGCTGAAGATGACAGTCCCCAGGCTCAGAGGACTCCTGTTGCAGTTTGCTAAGGAAGAAGCTGGGAAGCATTTACTTGCCTCTACTTACTCCTGTGCGTCCTCGGTGCTGGCCTGGGGACTGCGGGTGGCCTTCTGTAACTGTAGAGAGATGTCGTGTTACGCTGACCAGGCCAATACAGCTTGGGAAAAGTAACCACTGTTTCCTACTCAGATCTTCTGCAGTTCCATACTTTGTGAGTATCGGATAAGGAGACCTGGAAATGATCCAGCTCCTGTGCTGTTGCAGGGGAGGGACTGGGGTTTGCAAGGGTCAGTGTTGAGGGTACAGCAGCTCTCCGTGGTGGTGGTGGGTTGTGTTGCATAGAGCACTGTTCTCTTACTGATCAAGCATCAGCTCAGCTATTGTGGACTTTGGAGGAAACCCCATGGATGGAATATGGCCAAATTCTCTGCCTGTAGCATGTTTGATAGCACTACAGGGAAGCGAGGCTGGTCTTCAGTCCTTAAACACGTTAAATTAACTCTGGGTGAGCTTGCTGGGAAAAGGGTAATAAAGCAGGTTGGAAATGGGACGTGTGTGCTCAAGCACATGGAGTGGGCTTAATACTCTTCCTGCAGGCACGTGGCTGGGGAGCAACCAGGTCATGGAGCACACTGTGCTGTTCATTAAACATATCGCAGTTCACAGATGTAGCCAAAATCACTTGTCCAGGCATAAAAGATAAAGTCAGATTACAAAGGAGAGCAATCCCATCAGGAGAAACTCAAGAGAGGAGCTGGGCACAGTCTAGCGTAATGCTAGACTAGGCTGTGTAGAGTGTGTACTAGCCAGCACCTTCTCAGGTGTTGCCTGAGTCCATTGCAGCAAAAATTTCAGCTTCTGATAGTGGAGACTGATGAAGATCTTGACCCATCTACTTGTTGTTTCAGGCAGAGGCAGCTGTTGAATGGATCTGCAGTGTGATTGACGTTGTGTGGTGCTTCATCTTTATTTCATGTGACGAGGAGGTGGGAGGGTGGAGATTACTTGAAGTGCCTGGCTAGAGACAGAACGTAATTTATCAGTGTTCGTTTGTCTGGAGGGATACACAGCCCATATATAATTTAGAAACATGTTAAAAAATAGGGAGCTGTTGTCTTTTAAAGTCAGTGAGCACTCAGGTCTGTTGGTTTAAAGTCTTGTTTCTGTGACACATAAATGTGCTGCTATGCATTTCATATTTATAGTGTGTATACAGTATAAGCCATATGTCTAAAGTGAACCTAGAAAGTGTGTATAAATAGTAGTGATAAAACTAAGCCCTTCATAAACTCAGACTAATGTGTATTTTCCATATTTAGGCTGAAATACCTGGTACGACATACGGATTTATTCTAGTCAGTTCTTCTGAGATCATATTTAGTAAAGGTGTTCTTTTCATGTGTGATCTACAAGTGAAATTTTTGTTTGTTTGTCTCATGCAGTAAGTATCCTTTTCCCCCCACTTTTTTCTTTCTCCCTTTTCGTCTTTTTTTGCTTTTTCTGATTCAAGCCTGGTAATGATATGCTATAGCTAAATTATCAGAATGGGAAAAGGGATATCGGTGTCTTTTGCCTTGCTGTTGAGAAACCTGTATTTTTGTTTTCTGCAGCATAACGAGAGCAAGAATGAGCAGATTGTTACCATCCTTTGTCACAGCCAAACTGATAAATTACATGACCTGGAAAGTTTAAAGATGTGTAAGAATGCAAATCCATGGTCCACAAGGATGTGTGGTTGAATGTACTGATCCAGCCAGGAATTAAGCACGTGCTTAAATCTAAGCACAAGCGTTGCTTCCATTGGGTGTATCTGCCTGGCACCACACTGTGTGCGGTAAGCAAAGCGCTTGCTTTGAAAGGAGGATTGATTTGATTTAGTGACTTGAAATAGGAAAAGGAAATGATCCTTTTCCAGTCACCTGGAAGAGCAACCTGTGAGTAGCGCAGATGTTACTCTTCTCTGTTACTGTGCTTGACTCTGTGGTGTGAACTGATGTAGACAGAAACCCTAATGGTCTGGCGTTTTCTACCTTGCAGTGCATCTATCCACTTCCCCTCCTTGGTTTTCTCGTTCTGCCTGTGTCTGTTAACCATGAGCAGAAGAACACCTTCTCTGTAGTAGGTGGTACATTAGTGCGATGCCTCTGCCTGGAAGGGATTAAGCATTAGAAGAGACTGAGGATGTTACAAGAGAGTATGGACCTTTTCCTCCCTTGCACACAGGGAAATATGTAGAAATGTTCAATAAATTACAGTTGAACCCCTTCCCCTCCTGGGTATAAAAGCCTTTAGACCAAAGCTCTGTACACTGGCTTGCTCCTCACCAGCCTGAGAGAGAAACCTCTTGGAAAAGTGCCTGAAGGAGGACTGGTTGGGTTTTTTTCCGGCTGCTAATGGCAGTATGCAGTAGGCAGAGTGATCTAGGTCTTTTCTTCATCTGGTCCTTACTCTGGTTGTCCTTTAGTGGAAGTGCTCTTTTTGGCTCTGTTTTCTTTCCTCTACTTTAGTTCATTTTCATGCCACGTTGCTTGCTCCTTTGAATTCAATGGCATATGTGCTTTCTGAGGAAGCACTCTGCTCTGAGTGCTCCTGGTGGTGTGAAGAAGTCTCTCCCCTTCTTGCTGGATTTGAGCTTGCATTCTGACTGGGAGAGGAGATGCCATGGAAATGTTTTTACTGGGTTTTTTAGTGCTGAATTAGATGTCATCCCTCTTGCGTCCTTGAGACTCTAAAAGAGAGATGGGAGCGAAGTTTCCCTGATTCATAGCATCGTTCATTTCCACTGATTTACTTCCAACTGGTCCCACAGCATTGCAGCTGGCACTGCAATTCTCACATCCATCTCTTGTGTTTTAGGTGATTTTGTTTACTTCATACAGTGCAATGAGGTCTCAGGCTCATGATTAGAAATTCCTTGGTGCTTTATTGATAAACACACATCAAAAAAATAATCTCCCAGTCTGTTGGGTTTTTTTCCTCTGGAGCAGTCTTTGAAGGTTGCACGTTTTTCTGCTCTATATACTTTGCCCAAGTATGTCTCCTTTTTGTTCTTTATTCCCTTCCTACTTGTTTCTTTTCTTTTTTTCCTTTTATTTCAGTCCCATGTTTTATATATTCTTTTGCTTTGCTTTATATTTGAGAAGAGACATATTTGAGTTTAAGTACAGTTGGCTATTTGGACTTAACTTTGACGTTTTCTTAAGAAATGCTTTGTAAGAAAAAGGCTCAATAATTTGCCCCTTCAGCTCTTAAAGGTTTTACCACCAACAGCTGAAAAGTTTCACTAACTTTTCCCATCCTGCCTGCACCTTTCGTTGCCATTTGACTGTCTCACACGCCAAAGCTTGATTTATCATACCTACGAGAGGCTGTTCTGCACAATTACATCTGAACCAACTGATGTTTCCCTTTTCCATTGTAAAATATTTTGCCTTTTCCTTTCAAAACATACATGCAAGTAGCCTCCTCTCTTATAAAACTGAAACAGAGATCTAGATAGTTATTGACTCCTGCACAGTTGCATCCAGGAGCTCCTTCTTCACCTGCTAGATGTTCCGAAGACCGCACATGTGTGAAAAGGGGCCAGGGGGCATTCTGATGTTAAACAAAGATTGCTTGGTTCTCGTGTGGAGATTAGGATTAAAGATGAGAGGAATAAGAGTTTATTTGATAATGGATTTTTTTTTTTTGTATTTCTGAAAAAGTGTTTTTTGTACCATCCAGTTTACTTGCGAAAGTTCAACTGAGAAAATGCAATTCTTAATAAAAATGGTTTCATTTTTTGGTTGCAAAGATTTCTTTGTATATGGTGTTTGTTTCCTTTCCATCTTTTTTTTACTGATTTACCTCAACAATTTGATTACATGTGTATTTTTGCTCTTGAGAGACAGTGGGTGTGATACAATCTCTGTTTTAAACTGTTGTCATGTAATTAGCAGGGAAAGATGTCTCTAAATCCTGATCTGCCTGCTTCTCTGTTCAAGGAGCAAAGAGGAGCTGAATGCTGGGATTTGGGCCCTTGATTGGAAGTCCTTGTGTAAATTTGGCATTAGGCTACTTCTGTTTCAGAGAACCATCTCTTTCTTTGTCTTAGAGCTGTGTCGACACTAGGACCGTGCTTGCATGAAGCCAAGGAATTATGAGTTTCCTAGTTGTGCTCGATGTACCTCTTGCATGAAGTGGACTTGCACACAGATCTTTCTTATTCATCATTATGCTCTCTGCTACAGCAATCAGTAGACCATATAGTTTTTAAAAGATTCCTTTGTGAAGTTTTGTGGCTAGCACTGAAAAATAACCTTTGCTTTTCCTTTCAGAGCTTCCTGTCTTCAAAACTAGCCTGTTTGGGGTTGTTCTGCTACATTCTTCTCAAAGCCGTGCTGTGAGTTTTCCATTGCTTTTGGAGCTAAAATTTCACCTGTTATGTTTTTGGTCCCATTTTTGCATACTTTTCTCTGACTAACACTTATTCTTGACAATTTGGTTCCCTTCAGTGGTGTACTAGTGTGAATGGGTTTTGTTTGAGCGTGGTACCCAACTGAGAGTTTAGACCCTTGTTTCTTTAAGCTCAGAAACCCATGTGTAGTTTTAAGCTGTATGTGAATTTTGGACCACTGGTGACCAATGAAACATCTAAGCACAGCCTGAGTAAAATACCTTGACAATTGCAAATGCCTTGAAGGAATTTGAAATCATCTGTCTCTTTCCCGTCTTTTGTCTCAGAAAATGTCCTCCTTAATTTGGGTGTAGGGGCTGTGCTCCCTGTTGTGAAGAGGAATGCTTTGTATCATCAATGACTCCCTGGATGCGGTGGGGCTTTGCATTTGCTTCTGGCAGGCAGACAGTCAAATGTAGTTACAGGATGACCACAGTCCATTGCATGGGGCAGTCACTGATGAGCCTTTAACGCACTGGAAATGAGTTACCTGTGAATTGCTTTGTGTCTTAGTTTGCTGTTGGTTTCCCTTCTCCCAGCTGGCCACCTGTAATGTAAATTGAGTGGGATGTTGATGATTTGTGAATTGAAATCCTTTTGCACTGGCAAGATTAGTTTCCAGTGTTTGCTCTGGGAGCAGATGAGCCTCTCACCCGTGCCTGTATGGACAAAGATCCCTCGCCAGAAAGGTGTGTCACACTGGTTTCATGACCTTTTCTTTTTTTTTCACACTGACTCTCCACATCCTAAGCTCACTTGCATGAGTCAAGCCAGACTCAGGCTGTTCCTGCTGTTGTGAATTTATTTCAGTTTTGTTGTGAACCACACATATTTTTCTGCTTATCTTTCACAGTGGATGGGAGGAGTAGAGGGAGGGAAGGAGAGGAGGAGTGGAAAATAAAAAGGTGCACAAAGATTAATTTGCTGTGTAATTTCCTCTTTTAGAAGTAAAATAGGTTATCAGACCTTTAAGCACATAGATGAAATACTGTCCTTTCTAAGAGACACTCTGGTTGTCGTGCTGAGGCAGTCACTTACTCAGCACTAAAACTATATGACCAGATTAATTTTGAGGAGACATGAGGTGGTTTCCCGTGCATGTGCATTTTTACTGCCTTTAGCTAAGTTAGGGCCCTTGGTGCTTATCACTTTTTAATGATTTGTTCTTACCCCTGCTCCTTGCTTCTGGCTGTTTGTTCTTTACTACTTAGGTTATTACTCGTGTTCATGCAGAGACCTGAGAGTTAATAGAAAATGAAGATTGGAGTTGCTCTCCCCTTCCCTTCTCCTGTAAGGTTATCTGGGACAGCTTCACACACATTTATATATGGCTTTGCAGCTTCTTGGCTTCTGACTGTGTTACGATTGTGTCAAAGGTATAAAACTAAAGCTGGGAAAGCAGAATCTTATTGAAATTAATTTCTTTAAATTTATAAAGCCACTGATTAATCATCTTTTAATGCAGGTATAAACTTAAGAGCAGTATATAGTCTATATAATAATTGTAATCTTCTATATGAATTTTGTAGTAGTCATGCATACATATTATATACCTACATGTATATATTTAGCACAGAGGTCACGAAGTCACGTTATTATTCAAAGAGTTCTCTAGTCCTTGCTTAATTTATGTGCATGTCTTTGTCCCTTTGGAACACAGCGCTCTTAGGTACATGCTTGTCTTTAATCATTGAATATATTCAATCAAATTAGAGAAGAGGGGTTTTATTTTAGTATATTTTAGTTTTTATTTTAGTATATTTCGTCACCTTGATGGTAAAGAAACTGTGATTATTTTGTGTAACCTTAAGTCTCTTAGCAAGATGGCTGGTTTTTAGTCAGTCTCCAGCCTCTTACTTGGGTGCTCTCTCCTTTCAGATACTTGCTGCATTAATACAGGTGCAGATTTGAGTCTTCGTAGTTGCAAGAGGAGCTTTTTGTGGCTGTAGCTTTAATCTCTTTGCCTGAGAAGAAAGGTTACCTCAGCAGACTGTTCCCGTCAGCCTCGAGGACTGATTATAAGCACCTCATTCTGCCGTGGAGAGGGTGGAGTTGGATGAGCCAAGGCAGAAAGGTTCTGCCTGGGATGATAGATGTCCTCCATCTCTGACCCCTCCAGACTTGGGATGGGCCTCACTGCCTATGGCCAATGTATGTGTATATTTTAGTGTTGCCTTTTCTCCAAGGTCACAAAAACCTTCCTCTTTGAGGATGATGGGTGTGACAACACATACGCTTTTACTATGGCTCATCTTGGGAATTCTTTGCTAAATGAGAGGGTTCAGACCTGCTCCAACCCTCCCTGTGCTTGGGTGATGCTGTGGGGCTTTCATAATGGCTAGATGGCTTCTGTGGGGAATGGCTGCATCAGCAGCAATGCTAGCAGAAGTCTAGAGGTGGGGGAAGCAAATCTTGATGCATGTTGCTGCCTGCAGTGCCCTTGGTGTTTTGAAATACTGTGTAAAGTAGCTGAAAGACCACTCTTCTTGGCTTTGCAAATATCTGCACGTGGATCCAGAGCTGTACATAATGAATGGGGCAGATGTTTTTAAGTGCAGCTGTTTTAAACAGCAGTTGGTTTATTGGGCTGATGTTGCTCTTCTCACGGTGACAGTCGGGTTACACTTCAGTTATTTGAAGAGATTCTCATTGCCAAATACTTGACTCAGCATTTGACTCAACAGAGGCAGCAAATCTTGCCAGTGGGAAGGAAGGGAACAGAAATAAGCTGCTGTAGCAGGGTTGGGTAAAGAATCTCCCATCATGGAAGGGACAGCAGTGAATAGCAACTATGTCAGTAGGTTTGCAGGTGTTTCCCTCCCGACAGATACTTTCTGCTTTTTCTCTGAGACTTTGTCCCTCTTGTGTGTATTAAATGTCATGTCAGCTGTTTATGGGGCTGTTGTAATCTCCATGGAGGAGGTGTGAGAAGGAGGGCTGTAGGAAAATAATGCATTGATTTATTGCTGGGATTTATGGGGCAAAAATTAACCACCTTATTTTTTATTACTATTCAAATAAATATAACAGCAAGTCTTTTACAAAAAAAAAAAAAAAAAAAAACAAAAACAAACCTCAAAGCAGGCTTGAACCTCTTCATCTTGCTGCTGTGCCCTTGATAAATATGCCTAGATTCAATAGTCCTTCCATGAATTTTCAAGCTGCTAAGGGCATGAAGAAGTTCTTTCTAGCTATTGAACTGTAAATTGTTGCATATGACACCTGGAGGAGTTGGAATGGTTTTGTACAAGTAACTCAGTGTATTCATCACACTTTCCCTATTGCATACAGTGGTTCACATTGAAGCTGAGAGAGATGATTCATATTGCTTTCTTCTCTTCCCCCTGTCAGTAGCAGTGGTAGTCCTCAGAGCAACATTTGAAACAGTAAATGCCTGGCCCACAGCCATGCGTTACTACTGCTCTGCTGGGCCCTCTGATGATACTGTAATCAGATGAGAGACAAGATAAGAATTGTTCTTTTCCACGGGGAAAGTCAGACTAGGGTATTTAAGTACTAATTGAAAAACATTTTTAAAGAAGTGTTTAAATTGGCCAGCAGACATTTTTCAGTCCTATGGCCTATGCTGTCAGGAAACGCCCTTTTTTCTGCTCCAGTATAAGTTATTTTAGATGATTCGTGAGACCTTAATGCTCTTTTCTGAATTTTCATGTGAATATTAGCACCCCTGGGATATGCTGCCAACCCAGAATGTGGATGTTTTGTGCTCCCTTAGCTTCAGTCTAAGTGGTTATGCTAGAGGCAGGGGGTACCCCATAATCATAGAATCGTTTTGCTTGGAAGGGACCTTTAAAAGTCATCTAGCCCCACCTCTCTGCAAAAAGCAGGGAGACCTTCAAGTAGATGGGGTTGCTCAGAGCCTCATCCAGCCTGACCTTGAATGTTTCCAGGGATGGGGCATCTACCACTTCTCTGGGCAACCTGTGCCAGTGTTTCACCACCTTCATTCTAAAAAAGGTCTTCCTTATATCTAGTCTAAATCTACCCTCTTTTAGTTTAAAACCATTTCCCCTTGTCCTGTTGCAACAGGTCCTGCTGAAAAGTTTGTCTTGTCTTTCTTATAAGCCCCCTTTAAATACTGGAAGGCTGCAATAAGGTCTCCCCAGAGCCTTCTTTTCTCCAGGCTGAATGACCCCAACCCTCAGCCTGTTTTCATAGGAGAGGTGTTCCATCCCTCTGATCATTTTTGTGGCTCTCCTCTGGACTTGCTCCAACAGGTCCATGTCTTTCCTGTGCTGAGGGCTCCAGAGCTGGACAGAGTTCTCCAGGTGGGGTGTCGCCAGAGCACAACAGAGGGGTAGAATCACCTCCCTCGATCTGCTGGCCAGGCTTCTTTTGATGCAGGCCAGGATGTGGTTGGCTTTCTGGGCTACAAGTGCATGTTGTCAGCTCATGTCCAACTTGTCATCTACCAGTACCTGCAAGTGCTGCTTGGGGGCTGCCCTCAATCCCTTCATCCCCCAGCCTGTATTGATACCGGGGGTTGCCCTGATTCAGGTGTACAACCTTGCCTTGTCAAACCTCATGAGGTTCACATGGGCCCACTTCTTGAGCTTGTCCAGGTCCCTTTGGATGGCATCCTGTCCCTCAGGCATGTCAACTGCGCCACTCAGCTTGGTGTTTGCAAACTTGCGGAGAACGCACTCAATCCCACTGTATGGGGATTGAGTATGTGTATGTCATTGATGAAGATATTAAATAGTAATGATTCCAGTATGGAACCCTGAGGGACACCACTTGATGATCAGTGACATTGAACCGTTGACCTCTACCCTCTGGATGTGACCACCCAAGCAATTCCTCATCCACTGAACAGTCCATCGATCAAGTCAATAATCTCTCCAATGTGGAGAGCAGACTGTTGTGGGGGACCATGTCAAAAGTCTTGCAGAAGTCCAGATAGACATGCGAGGCTGTTCCTTTGTCTGCTGATGCAGTCACTCCATTATTGAGGGCCACTAGGTTGGTCAGGCAGGACTTGCCCTTGACAAAGCCGTGCTGGCTGTCTCAAATATCCTCCCTGTCCTCCATGTGCTTTACTGTAACCTGTTCAAGGATCTTCCCAGGCACAGAGGTGAGGCTGAAGGGTTGGTAGTTCCCAGGGTTCTTCTTTCTACCCCTTTTGAGAATGGGTGCAATGTTTCCCTTTTCCAGTCACCAGGGATATCGTGGAGAGTGGCTTGGCAACTACATCAGCCAATGCCCTCAAGACTCTGGGATGTACATATACTGTATACATATATATAAGATGCATAATACTGTGCTCCTATCAGTTATTGCTATTACAGTACTATCATATGAATAGGGCTGGGTTATATGCTGGCTGCATCCCTTTAAGATGTGAGGCTGTGGTGTACAGGTGTGGCTGCAGGGGCCATTGGAGGTAAAACAATCTATTTGCAATTTGGGGACTCAAAATGGCAGTAAACCTTTTTATTTCCCCTAATTTGATTTAGATTCTCCTTTACCTTGGCTCTGAACTACATTCCTGTCATGCTGCTGTGCTAGGCACCTCCAGGCATTTGTCAGAGACTGGCTAATTGAAGCACACGCTCCAGCTTGGATCGAAACTGCTGTTTTGATCAAGACTGTAGACACTGCTGCTGCCTCCTTGTGGAGTTATTTCCATGAAGTACTAGGACTTTGGTTTGTAGTTTTTGGTTCTCCAGGGCTTTTAGGAAAGCACAAAGTGAAAGCTTAGGTCAAAGGCAGCTGCAGGGAACAGTCCTGCAGTAAATCCTGCTTGTGAACTAAGATGTTCTCATCAGTTCTGGAACAACTGCAGCCCACTTCCAAACAGGTGCATAATCCAGTGAAGGAAGTGAAATGCTTGGACATCCTAACACTGTCCTTTGGATACTCGTGCACAAGTGTTAGCTCTTCACCCCTACAGATCTGTCAAAGTTTCGTTGTTTAGCCTAAAATGCAAGTTCTGTATTTCTGTTATTTTTCTTCTTTTATGTACCTTGGCACCCCTAGGATGTTCACATTCAAGGATGTTTTTCCTTTCAACAGCTATATTTTGCTGTAGTATTAGCATCCTAATTTCCAAAGGTGTCTATGAGATTTGCTAGTTATGACTGCTCTGTTTGTCTCAACAGACAGGAAAAAGGGACTCTCTTCCTTTTCCTCCACCCTTCTCAGGACAAGTCCATGCTGACGGGGTCTCCAATTTCAGGCTAAGTTGTGGCTGCAGAGGATCTTCCAGGCATGCAGGAAGCCCCATGGCCCTCTGCATGGCAAACATGGATGGGGATAGAAGTTGCTGCATAGGCAAAAATAGCTAACAAGTAGTGGGCTGTGGGAAGCATGGTGGTGAGGCCATGAGCAATACCCAGGGCTCTTGCAGGCAACATTTTACCCTTGGTTTCTCATGTCAGTCTAGGTGAACATGATTTACTCACCAAGCTGCTCTTATGAGCATGAATTATCTCTGCTTACTTTACAGACACGTTGGCACTAATTATATTTGCAGATACGCAGTTGGCATAGCTGTAGGAGAGGGAGTTGGTTAATCTGTGTCACCCTACTGGCCTGTCATTACTGATGGCAGAATGGGAACCTGAAAGAGCACAAGTGACACCTAGCTTGGGTCAGAACAGCTACTGAAGCCATGCCCTACCTTGGAAAGTAGCAGGTGACTCTCCCATGCCATTCATCTGAACACAAATTGCGTATAGCTGCAGGAACAGGTCAGTATGTCCCTGCAGTGCTAGGATGGTTCCTAATGGGGATGGAGGGACTGTTAGAATGAGTAATTTAGCATATGACAAATTCAGATAGGTAGTGTGCTTTTCCATAGCAAGTATATATCTTATATGTATAAAATATGCACATATCTGTGGAGGAGAATAAACATCTATGAATTTGTCAGTTGATGCAGAGACATGTAACCTAAGTGTGTGTGCGTGAAATGTGTTTGATTGTACTTACACCTTTGTAAACCTATATTTATGTAAAACTTGAATCCTACATCTCTTAAGTCTGGGAGTATGTCATGCTCGTAGCAGTTGAGCAAAGTGCGGTTTAGCCATTGAGATACTCTTAAAAAAATACCTTTTTACCTGACAAAGTATATTCTTGCTTAAGCATTTTCAATATTTGGCTGAAGTCCTGGTCCTTTTGACATCAGTTTTAATGGTAGCTTCTGCAGAATCAAAATGCCATCCTCTGTATGTGGTATCCTGATCTTGGTGTCCAGAAACCCAACGATTCCTTTTCTCTCCTTGTGTATTTATCGATACAAGGACTTCTTTTTTGTCAGTTCAGGCATTAAATTTTTTTGTGCTCTCAAATTGAGATGCACTTTTGGTTGAAAAGCACTGCAGGAAGAACAATTTCTTATAGAGTGTACTTCTGAGACTATAAATAATAAATGCCATGACTCGGAGTGACGCAGGCACCCCTGCAACACATACGTGCAAGGCAAAGATTCAGTAAATAATGATTTACCTGTTCATTGTCAGTCCCAAACCAAGAGGGGCCTATTCAGACTTCTTTGCTAGCTTGCTGAGTATTGTTTGTGCTTTACTGTTTTTTAGGAGTTCCAAAAATGTTAACTGTTTTTCTTTTGTGGTGTTGTTTTTGGAGGCTGCAACTTTATGAGGGGTATTAAATATTTATCAAACTCTTAGTTCTGAGCCCAGAAAACCTATTCAAACCTCACGGACTTGCTGTATGCTACCGGGGCTGTTCTGTTCTACCTCAAACCAGGACGCCCTTGTAGCTGCCAGACTCTCCTAGTTAAGAGTTTTGAGTACCTAATCTTATCTTACCTAATTGTATTTTGTTTCAAGGCAGGACCATTTGAACTTCTTCATTTTGATAGTGAGGATAATTCCTGACATGAACAACAGCCTAAGGATGCTCGCTGTCCTGTTTTTCCTTATGTAAAATGGTTGCTCTTCATCTGAGAGCGTCTGTATAGACATGTGTGTGCATGTGGGTGTTAAAGAACTTTTCCTTCTTTTCATCATTCTTATTTCACCTATTAGGTCTCACTTAAAAGAAAAAGCCTTCCAGATAATCAACAAAATGCATCCTGCAAATATACGGACCGACACATTGCAGCGAGCCTTCTGTGTTTCCTTGTGATCTGTGTCCCTACGGGGCTGGGATCTCACTCCTAATAACTGGGTTTAGTGGTGTGACTTCCTGCCATGAGCCTTTTGGTGAGTGCCATGGGCAGAACTGGGCTGCTCTTCTGATCCTACATGTAGATCCAATTGTGGGATCAGGACTTGAAATGTTCTTAGTCAGTGCCACCTGGTTTGCCATCTTCAAGAAGCTGCTCGGTCCCCACAGGTTCAAGCTCTGCTGAGATTGGTGTAAGATGCTTTTGCCTCCATCACCTTCAGCTTGGATGCATTAAGAGACTCTTGCGAGCCCTGGCTCATTTGTGTGCCTTTGTATTTAGGAATTACTGTTTCCACCATGAAAAGATTATTTCATTTCAAAAATACGGTTCCCTGGATCGCTGAAGGAGGGCACTCACAGCCTTGTACAATACTAAGCCATTTGCTGACCGTCGCAGCTGGGAAATCACTTCCCTGGTGCCAAGGGAATTGCTAGAAAGCATGCCGAATGGCTTTCACATCCTCTAGCAAGGGACATTTTTTTCCTTTCTGTCCTATTGTTTTGTTCTTTTGTGTGAAGTGTTTGGAGTAGCAGTGGCATTAATAACATCTAAAAGCAGGATTTCTAAAATGCATACGTCCCCCCCCAAACCAGTTTGCCGTCTGTCACCCAAGACGCGCTTGGCTTTGCGAAACAGCTTGACGGTGTTTGTTTCAGCGTGGCCGCCCTTTGGGGATTTGCAGGAACACTGCAGCAAATCATCCTGCATGCAAGGCTGACCTCTGGGAGGCTAACAAATTGAGGTGAGCCAGCTGGAGCGATAGGACACTGCCGACAGACAGAGCATGCTCAGACCTGGGGGAGAAAGGTACTTCAGTCTGCAGATGGTGCACTGGTTACTGTGCTCAGAGCTCTTAGATACGATTTTTTTTTTTTTCTTTTTCTTTATGGTGGTGGGGAAAGAAGAGGACTGGAGAGTGTTCCTTCCCCTGCAAAACGTAGCTTTGAGGTGTCTTCTTTTTTCTTTCTCCCGTGAAAGAGAGGCACCGGATAGCTTTTCCTTTTATTTAGCAACACCAGGTATGCGTGCATGTGCTGAAACACTAATCTACCAGTGATAGTACTTCCAAGATTAAAAAAGGTTGCAGATGCTCTGAATGACTGTGTTTCTTTACAGGGTGTTATTGTAACTGTGCTCTGTTTGCTGTGCTGATCACATACGGCTCTGAATTCAGTTTTTGTTGGCATTCCTGGCTGCAGTGTACTTCAGGGGCGGAGAGGGGGGGAGTAGCATGGTTTTTGATACTGTCTCCTTGCCCCCCCGCTCCGCAACTTCCCACTGAATCTCTCCTCTTTGGCTTTGCATGTGTGGGACGGAGGTCAGTAGTTCATTTGTGATCCTAGGTCTTTGTAGTCTGTCTTTGTTTGACTGGTGGTTTGCTTTATCATTTTTAAACAAAAGTCTCATGGGGAAAACATCTTTGATCTGGACTAAATTTCTGTAGGTTTTCAGAAATTTATTTCTTACTGGACAGGTGCTGTTTTGGGATTACTTTGGGTTTTTTTTTTTTACCCTCCCCTAAAAACATGCTAATGTGGAGCTTGTGGTAACCAAGCAGGGATTTTTGCTATTCTTATTGGCTGCACTGTGCTCCCGACAATTTTGGCTCCTGCTTAGAATTTGCAGCATACAGGAGCGGTCTCAGGCACCATGCTGATGGGAAGCAAGGAGAGCTCAGGTGCAAAGGCTGCTGAGCACCAGTCCCAGTATGTCCCACACAGGTACTCTTCCCATCAGAGAATAAAGAAAGAAAGGATAGATAAAATTCAGAGAATAACAAATGGCAGCTAAAGCCCAAAGGCATAGTTGGAGTGGCTGAAGCTCATCTTGTTCAGTGTTTCGGGATTTTGCATCATATTCTTTTAAATTCACTTTTGCAGCATTAGTACATTTTCCCTTCAGCCACCCCAACTCCGTCTTTGCTTTAGATAGACCACTGAAGTAAAATAAACCTGCTGCTCTCTAACACGTTTTTGTTTCTGACAAAGGCATCTTGCTTACAGACTAAAAGCCAAAGGAGGGTTTGTTTGCCCAGACTGGACAAAAGGAGGGTTTTGTTACTCGTATGACAGTGCTGTTAATGCAAATATAACCTGATAGGTTTGGATGGGATACGTGGGTGAACAAAGATCAGCTGGAATGAACTCTCTCTGTTAAGCTTCCCCCTCTGCCTCGCCATGGTTATTTGGAGGACCTTGAGTTTTCATCTTTAGGCTTGGGATTGTCAGAAGGTGAAGACTTGAGGGCTGAGATGTACTTTTTTTATTTTTTCCTTTTCTAGCTCATTTTTCTTTCATCTCCCACCTCAAGATTGTTTATCAGAAATGCATCTTATTTAGGGGAATTTTCTGGAGATCAGGGTTAGTTTGTGGCAAGAATTTCATGCAATGTGTCATTCTGGTTGGAGAAGAGATGTGGAAATGTGGACCTTAAAAACCCAAGAAGTATTCTTTTTTAGATTCATACTTATAGCTCAGTTTCATGGTTTGCTTATATGCATTAACTGATTAGTATTGGATTTTTTCTTACCTGCTTTTTTCTAGATCAAGACAGCAGTATCAACAAATACTAAATCAATGGCTGCTAGTCAACCTGAAAGTCAGGGTGGATCCCTTCCTATCTCAGCTCTCACAGCCTCTGAAATTAAATGGAAGAAAACTTAGATTTTTTTCCCCCCATAAGCACAACTGGAAGGCGTCCAGTAACCACGAATATTCTCCTGTTTGTACTGAAGGTATGTTTGCGGTAGGAACCATTGCACAGAGCCTCAGCCTCCTTGGTTGCAGTCTTTTTTAGAAAGACTTACAGTTTTGCTTTCTGTTCCTGTGTTATGCTAAACCATAGAAACTGAAGATAAACCTTATTTTGATTACAACTGTCTAGAGATACCTAAGCAACCTGAAAAAACCAGGATGGCTTTTAAAAAAAAATTACGTTTTCATTTTATTTTTTCTGAATAAAGTTCTATATTTAAAATTCCACTTGAAGCTGCAGAGTTAAGGTATTTTTATTTTTCATATCCCCTTTTTATATCAGGCTTCATTAATGATATTTGTATTTTAAACTGCTGGGTTTGCTTCCTTCGAGAATCTGCTCTTTTGCTGTTTAAAAAGTCAGCACTTCTACACTTGGCTGGTTTTTACAAAGAAAATGTTCCAGTATATCAATCATTCAGTGTACCATCCTTTCTTTAATGTGATATGTACTGTGAAAGATATATGTATCTCATTAAACAAATACAGTGAATAAGTGGAGATTGACTTACTTGTAGTTCTGTGGGAATCTGTGACAGAGATGAGAATAAAAGCCAGTTCTTGGCTGCTGAATCCTTACTCCCCCTCCTTCCAATCGGGAAAGTTCCCTTCTAGCAACTTCTGCTTTGAGCATGAATGAAGTAGATATTTAAAACTGCATGTATTACATATACTGCATCCTTAGCTAAGCCTCTCGCATGAGGGATGGGAGAAAGAACAGAAGACATTTTGCAGGGGGAGTGTGAAATGCCATGTTTGCATGCTTTACTTTTCCTGTGTCGCTCCTGGAAAGCCAGCCTAGCAAGAGACGGATACGGGGGTAGGGAGTGCTAATGGGGAAAACGTCCTTGAGGAAGGAACATCAGCTCCCCACCTTCCCACCGTGTTGCCGTAACGCAAAGGGTCAGGGTCCCCTGCCCATTTCCTGTCCATGCGGCTCTGCCCCAACTCCTTCCCTGTCCCGTGGCAGGAGCAGCCCCAGTCTACTTCCAGTTGTGCCGTATTTCTGGCAACTGGGGACGCTTCTGCTTGGACACCGCTGCCACGACTGGCCGGGTCTGTGGGGAGCTGCTCAGTTGGGCCAAACCCAAATTAGCCTCCATGTAGAGGCAATTCTCTCTCTGCACAGAGTGGTGATGCTTTCTGGAAGCATGTGTCCTTCATGCTTTTTTTTTTTTTTTCATTTTGTGAGGGGTTTTTAGCCTGCTGTAGCTCTGAAAAAGTAAGCGTTGGCTTGGAAAGTGTTTGGGCAGTTGGTAACAATAGCTTGGCAATGTCTAAGTAGACAAAACCAGCACTTCTCATTTTGTTTATACCTGCAGGAGTAGGTGGTCCCTTTTTAGATGTGCTGCTCACATGAGGTATGAACCTTGTTCTCCCTATTCAAGCTCTTGTTTTGTTCCTCTGGCATTCTTAGTAGTGTGTGTTTATGTCTTTCTGTTTGTTTTTCTGTTGTGTGGACTTTGTAACTTTTCTCCCAATTTCATACCTAGATTGTAATTTTTTACATGGATAAGAGATTTAAAACATTGTCCAATGTGTTAATAGCTTTAAAGTAGTGATTCATCCCATCCTAGTTTCACAATTGAAAAAAAGAACAACAGAATTTGTCTCTTAAAGGACTGTTTGAATTCATTTATGCCAACTGCCTATTAGTAGAAATTCATCTCTCCTATCCCACCCACTCTGACCTCCTCGACATGTTAACAAGAGATGAAGAACAGCTTCTCCATCAATGCTTCCTATTGCTTTCCCACTTCTGAGGATGTTTGAAACATTAGGTGACCAGCAGCTAACACAGAGAAGGTGCTACTGTGTCCAGACTTCCATGAGAGTACTAGGAACCTGCAAAGATGCTCAATGTCTCTGCCAGAGGTGCACCAGGTGCGTGCTCCTGAGGTCTTTACCTGCTCACCAGCAGTCAGTGCTAGTTAGAGCAGCAGTATCTGGGCTGAGAGGGTGAAGCGCTGACCCTTTTGCTAAGTTAGTGAGAGTGGAAGAAAAGAATGGGGTAAGCTCTTCGTGCCTGTGATCTCTTCTGGAAAAAGAGGAAAAATAGGCTGACCAAAAATAGAACCCCTCCTCACAGGCTCTTAGCCTCTGGAGTGCATCCGTTGCGGCTGACCTGCAAACCTCAGGACACAAATTTATTTCCCTTGCGAAGTCGTGAGCTGCCCCTGTGCCGATGTGTTTGTTGAGCTCCCCAGCTTTGTCCGTGCAGCGCTGCAGGTCAGCTGCCCCGCTGCCCTTTCAGCATCGATGCCGGGGAAATCTGCCACTTGTGTCTCCCTCTCTCACTCCTGCTCCTCCCCTGCAGCCCCCTCCTCTCCGGAATCCTCAAGGGCACATCCTGTCCCCTCCTATGGGGCACTGTTGCCCTCTGCCAGCTTGGCAACAAGAAGCTCTGTGCCGCTTTTCCGTGCGCGTCTCTTCCGGCTGGGCTCTCGTGTATCAGCTGTCACGTCTTCCTTGCTGAAGGATGGTGCTTTAGCATTTCAAAGCAGAGAGTAAAAAAAAAAAAAAAAAGTCAGTCCATGCCATTCCCTTGGTAACTGGGATGTATTTCTCACATGGAGCAAAGCTGTGGTTATCCCAGTGTCACTGGGAAGTGAGAGGGTGGATGAGTGCGGTGGGAATTGGGGGGATAGTCTTCGGGCAACTAGGGCTGTGAACGGCCTGGATGCTGACCTAGATGTAGAAAGAAACGGCACAGAGTCCTCTGCTCTTAAGGAAAGGAGCTGTGTCTGGCCTGCCACTTCTGCAAGCGCTTTTTAGTTCTTAAGATGTTCTCTGACATCGTGGGAGGGGATTGGCAGCTCTAGACCCATTTTGCGAGGGCAATTTAGTAACGAAAGTTTCTTCTATTGTGAAGCATCTTTCTTCAGGTGGAAGACCAAATGCTTTCACCTATTTCAGAGTTACTTGCTGCCTTCTGGAATAGTTTCCCATCCTGGGACTCCTACTGCTGACAGCACATAACGACTGACCTCAGCTTGGGGGGCTGAGGAACCAGAGGATCTGCAGAGTGATCGCTTGCCTTTAGCCCCATGGTGCAGCCTCTCCCGCGTCTTTAAAAGCAAACATCAAGATGGTTTGTTACTATCTATGTTCTGTCACTCTTTGAAGGACCAAAGATTATAGTTCTTTAAGGTCTGTGTTCAGTGAAAGCGCCAAAAAAAAAGGTGGATGATAAAATGTGCGAAAAAAGGCAAAGAATCGAGACTGTTCCCTGCATACCTGTGAAATTCTCCTGTCAGTTCTGCCTGTAACACCCTTTCCTGTCCACATCCTCTGTTTCTGTCAAAAGCAGCTTTCAGCCAAGCAGCATGAACCAGGATTTACGAATTGGCATGAAGGAATGAAGGTGTATTCCTTTAGCATTGCTAGCTTTTAACATTCATTTCTGACACCTGGTTGGCTAAAGCACATGCACTCACTTCAGCTAAGTGCAGGGAAATGAAAGAGCTGCAGCGAGAGAAGAGATGGAGGAGGGCCTTGCAGGTGATTTTTATTAAAAAGCTGAGTTGTTCATTTGTAGCCATTTAGTGGGTATTGCTGTAGCAGAGTCTGAAATGAAAACTGCTAACCTCTGGACGTTGGCCGCATCCATCAGGCTGCATCTCTGAAGTGCCTCTTATGCCCTTCCCTTGGGGCGAGAGGGGAGAGAACAAATCAGTCAGGGGTGAAACATTAGAACAGGCTGTTTCCAAGGAGGCCTGTTCAGCTCAGGGGGTTTATAATGGTTGGCTGATCTCTCCACTGTTGAGATGCTCATGAAATGCAGGTTGTATCAGTGGTGTTTTTATGGACTGCTGGCTTCTGGTGCCTTTGAAACACCCACACATACACACTCTCCCCACCGTACTCGAATAATAAAGAGGCCGTGTGGTTTTGCCCCTCTGTCAGGTTCTTGCAAGTTGCATTTACTCACAATGCCCATTTAAAGTGGGTGCTTGTGGCAGAGGACTTGATTGTTAAAGATCTCCTTCCCGTACTGGCTAGCAGGCTTTGCATGTGGCTGCTTGGGCTTGGTCTTTTTCCTTGGTGATGCTGCTGAAGTAATTTAAAGTGCTCACAAGATGAAAGGTCTGTAGTAGAGAGACATCTTTCAAAGATAGTGCAGAAGTAAAATGAAGCTTTGGAAATTTGGTACCAACAAAATAACTTAAGATCCATCCCCACCAAAATTTTCTTTTCCTGAAAACTGGTTTGGTTGCATTAGCAGAGCCGAACTGAGTGATGTACCACTGTCCCCAGTAGGTTTCCATTCAAGTTGTCCGTGGAACAGCCATTGCTGAGAGTTGCAAAGCCATCAGGAGCAGCAGTCATCTCCTGTTAGAGAGAAGGAAACACTGAGAGGTGATGTGACAGCCATCATTTGTCTGTGCAGGGTGTCTGTGGCACCTGGGGCAAGACCAGGTCTACATTGACATGGTGGAAACGAAGGCTGAGTGCTAGGAAAGAGCTTATTGTAGTCCTTCATACCTTTATTGCTAGAGACTGGCTGAAGGGATGATTAAGTTTGAGGAACGAGATAGATAAACATTTGGGGGGAGTGGTTTCGGGAGAGCTTAGGATCATAGGATCATAGAATGGTTAGAGTTGGAGCTGATCCTGCCCTGGTAATTAGATGACCACTCTGGGGCCCTTCCCATTTCCTTTTCCATGGTTGAAATCAAAACACCGCTTTTTTAATTTCCTGCTTGCTTTTAGGGAGCTGCTAAATGAGGCAGTTTTTCAGACCACTTGCCAAAGGAGGTGAACTTTGTTTCTGTTCCATTTGAGTAGCTAGAGCTGCTCTGAAATTGAAATGAATTTGTTGCTCAGATCCCCAGAGACCATCTCTTGAATCTGTGTGGCTTACAGCTAGCACTCGTTTCTTTGGCATTATACAGTCTCCCACGCACCTTCGGTTCTTCCGAAGACAGGGATCCTGCAGGCTGTTGGGATCTCAGAAGCTGTAGGGATCCCTTCTAACTTCATTGAATTCCATGAATAATTCTCCATTCATTTCCAAGCTCCATGAACCAGATTGCAGGATCAAGCTTTTAGGCTGCATTCTCTCTTTCCAAAGGAATTCCCTTGACAGTAGAGAAGGTGTTTGCGTTGGTCCTAAATATGCCTTGCTGTCTTCCTCTGCTCTGGCATGTAAGAACAAGCAACTCTGGGTTAAAATGCTGAGGAACTATTGTTTGGGATGTCAGAGCGTGTTCTTGAGACATTGCTTTTTTTCCCCTCCCTCCAAACTGGCATCAAAGGGAGTTTAAGTCGCTACCTTTAAAAACTGCAGTTAGAAGCAGTCTAATGGAGTATATACCAATCAGAAATTTCCCTTCCTATAGTTCCCCTTGAGTCATGGCTGTAATTGTTTACAGCCTGACTAGCAGTGAACCTTGGTGCATAATGAAAATTGGAGCCCATAAATACTGTAGTTGAATCAATATCTCAATTGAAGTTCACAGTTGAAAATATAATCAATACCCTGATATAAGCCAGTAGTGTTTCTACATAGAAAGAAAACAGTGGCAGGATCTCTCCCATAAGGGAAAAAGGAACAGGGAGGCCTTGGAGCAGCACAGAAGAGATTCTCAGTTTGGGATGGGAAAACACCAACGCTGGAAACACTTCAAATGTATTACCTTCCCATTTGTATAAGGGTTGGCTGTGCTGGTACAAGTCAGACTCTCGCTAAATGAAGGTTTGATTGTTTTAATGAAACATTAGTTCCTCGCATAAAGAGCGGAGCTATCCTCACTCTCATGCCAATATTTCTTTTGGAAGACGATGGCAGCTCCTAGCCTTTGATCCTGGATTGCAGCCAAAGAAACAACTGAGTGGCTTGGGAGTCTCCCACAGGGCAGTCCGTAGACCTGCAAGTCTTTCCCCCACCCCCTAATAAAATTAAATTGAATGTTATGTTCACCAGTTCACATTTAATATTGGAACGGAGCGTAGCAAAATCAATGCTTGGCAATGCTTCTTGTACCATTACTGTCTGCGCAGTAAGGGCGAGAGGCAGAGCTGGGTATGGCGGCCAAGTGAAAGGCCTATGGCAGATCAAGAGAAGGAGCTGGGTCTCTCAAGCCCTGTGTGAGCAGCCCCGTGATTGTAGCGCTGTCTTTCTTCTCGCTGTTGGACTGGTCTGCAAAAAGCAGAGTGAGCCAAGGTCCCAGGGAATCTACCTTTTTTCCTGACAAAGCTTTGTAGAGCTCATCCTCGAACTCTTTTACTTTGCTTCTCCAAAAGGGTAGAAATGAAAACGAGAGGAAGCCATCCTATAGAGCAGCTCCCAGTTCTGTTTGCTTTATTTTTTTTACAGTTTTGGGTAGTGCTTTGGCACTCTTTTTTTCTTCTTTTCGTTCATTCCTTGGAAGGGGGAAAAAATTGCTGAAAAAAGCCTAAACCCTCTTGATTAGTCTATAAAATATGATTTATGGTGAAGCTGTAAAGCTGATGTTTAAATGATTCCTTTCTTGGTTTATTTTCCACAGGTCTTTGCCCTCGCCATGTCAAGGAGTGTTAATGATGTGTTCCCTCTCCACTGCATTCCCCACCTGTCATCTTGCTAGGATCTAACTACAGAATGAACATAGCAGCTGTGTTTAATGCCCTGCTCGTGTCGGTCCTCGCTGCTGTGCTGTGGAAATACATCAAACTGCGAGAGCATGTCTTCATGGTTGAAGAGGAGTTGGTCCTCACCCGTCAGTCTCAGGAACTCTCTCAGGTGCAGATCGACTACCATGCAGCTCTCCAGGCGCTGGTGGAGGACGGTACCAGGATGGTGTGCACCGGCAGGATGCACACCGATCGCGTCTGCCGCTTCGAGTCCCTCTGCTACTCTACTGAGGCTGAGGAGTTTGTCTACTTTCACAGCAACTCCTCGGTCATGCTGCCCAACCTGGGCTCCCGGAGGTTCCAGCCGGCTCTGCTCGACCTCTCCTCGGTGGAAGATCACAACACCCAATACTTCAACTTTGTGGAGCTGCCAGCCGCTGCGCTGAAATTTATGCCAAAGCCGGTCTTTGTGCCTGATGTGGCGCTGATCGCTAACAGGTTCAACCCAGACAACCTGATGCATGTCTTTCATGACGACCTCCTCCCCATTTATTACACCATGCAGCAGTTCTCCGATTTAGATCTGGAGACACGGCTCTTCTTCATGGAAGGGTGGAGTGAAGGTGTTCACTTTGACCTCTACAAGTTACTGAGTAACAAGCAGCCACTCCTCAGGGAGCAGCTTAAAACCCTGGGCAGGCTCCTCTGCTTTACCAAATCATATGTGGGACTGTCCAAAATCACCACCTGGTACCAGTATGGATTTGTCCAGCCACAAGGGCCGAAGGCGAACATCTTGGTTTCTGGTAACGAGATCAGGCAGTTCACCAAATTCATGATGCAGAAGCTGAACGTCAGCTTGGAGGAAAGCTCCAGTGAGGAGTACATCGTAGTGTTCAGTCGAACAATCAACAGACTTATCCTAAATGAGGCAGAACTAATCCTGGCTCTCGCTCAGGAGTTTCAGATGAAAACAATTACTGTCTCTCTGGAGGAGCATTCATTTTCTGACATCGTCCGGTTGATCAGCAATGCGTCCATGCTGGTCAGCATGCATGGGGCCCAATTAGTCATGTCTCTCTTCCTGCCAAGAGGTGCCACAGTGGTGGAGCTCTTTCCTTATGCCATCAACCCTGAACACTATACTCCTTACAAAACCCTGGCAACCCTTCCTGGCATGGACCTGCAGTACATCGCCTGGCAGAACACCGACAGGGAAGACACCGTCACCTACCCGGACAGACCTTGGGATCAGGGTGGGATTGCTCATCTGGACAAAGCTGAGCAAGAACGCATCATTAAGAGCACAGAGGTGCCACGCCACCTCTGCTGCCGCAACCCCGAGTGGCTGTTCCGTGCCTACCAGGACACGAAGGTGAACATCCCTTCTCTCATCCATGTCATCAGGCAGACTGTGAAGTCTAAGCCCGGACCCAGGAGGCAGAAGTGGTCTGGCAGCCTCTACCCCGGCAAAGTGAGGGATGCCAAGTGTCAAGCCTCCGTCCAGGGCACGAGCGAAGCTAAACTTGCCGTATCCTGGCAGATCCCCTGGAACCTGAAGTATCTCAAGGTCAGAGAAGTGAAATATGAAGTATGGATACAAGAGCAAGGAGAAAACACTTACATGCCTTATATATTGTCCCATCAGAATCACACCTTCTCAGAAAACATTAAGCCCTTCACAATATACCTGGTGTGGATACGCTGCATCTTCAACAAAAACCTCCTGGGACCTTTTGCAGATGTGCTCTTGTGTAGTACATAACCTGTTGCGCTACCTGTACAGCTCTGCCCTGCTCTCCACTCCATCTGTGGTTTAAAACTTCTTGTCTTGTAGTTTGTAGAGGGCTGAAGAGGACTACACTGTACCAGTGCCTAAGTGTCCATTTTATTGCACTCCACGTGTGTTCTTTAAATGGTATTTATTTCCAGTGAGTGTTTTAAAGAAACAACAAACCTCTGTGTTCTTCAGAGCAACTTCCAGAGGTTAAATTATATGCTGAATTCATGTAATTGAAAACAGAATGGAAGTGAATTGTGTGTATCTTGGTCGTGATTTAAATTCGTTTCTATCGTGTGGTGAGTATTTAAGCACAGCATTAAACCGCAGTTAATTCCATGGCTAGATGGGCAGTTCTCATCAGCTTTTTTACTGTAAGTTATTTTTTTCAAAAATTCTGACTGTGACTTTGAGTTCAAGATTTGGTACGAGAGCCTTCATTAAACTGCTGTAAACCTCCTCGATATTTTTTTGCTTGTTATTATCTGTCAAATTTGTTAGCGTGACAGATTTATCTATTGCTATGATAAAATGTGTATGTGGGTAGCGTTTTATTTTTCATATTCTGGCTGAAAAGAATGAGACTACAGTGTCAGCTTCATGTTTACGATCGGATTTTACTGCACCCCAATAGCAAAAGGCTGGAATAGCAGATGGGAGATAGGAGGGATGGAGTGGATAAAATAATTTACTGTGGTTTAAGATGTTTTCATTTTGTGAGTTATGTGCAGGTCTGTGAGGAAGAAAGGGGATGGTATGGAAGAGGTGATGGGGGAGAGATTGCATTTAAAGCAATCTGCTGAAGAAGATCCTTTTTCTGGTGTTTGATCAGAATAATCTGTTGATAATAGCTGCTACCGGGTACGTGCTTGGCTAAGTAATAGGCAGGTGTTCGCAAAGGGGAGCTCTCTGGGCACGGGTTTTCCTGGATGTTGGTGGGAGGAAGCAGAGTCGGGCAGGGGACAGGTAGGTGGGTGCCATGGCATTGGGCTGGCCAGAGCATGTGTCAGGGGTCACGCTGATGACACTCGCATCTCTGTTGCTCCAATGGAGTAGTTTATTCTGGACTTACACTCATTTTCCCTGAGACCAGAATCTGGCTTCATTGGAGGAGTAGCAAGCATACTCCTCAATCCTGATCCTGCGCAGTTCTCCTTTAGGTGGGGACCCTAAACAACGCTGCCTCTGAAAAACAGCTCTGTGTGAAAAGTACAGCTCTTGGGGAAGAGAGGGAAAAAGGGGCAGGAGCGTGAGATGTTTGCCTGGTAGATGTTGGCATCCTCCATAGTTTATAACCAGTGTTAAAGCAACAGGAAAAGTGCTTTCTCCTCTCCCTCCCCGGTCCCCACCCTCCTCCTGACATCTGGATGGTCTGGAAAGACAACCGCATCCTGGGCTGCGTCAAAAGAAGTGTGGCCAGCAGGTTGGGGGAGGTGATGTTACCTCTCTGCTCTGCTCTGGTGAGCCCCCACCTGGAATGCTGTGTTCAGCTTTGGAGTCCTCAGAACAGGAAGGACATGGACATGTTGGGGTGGGTGCAGAGGAGGGCCACAAAGATGATCAGAGGGCTGGAGCACCTCCCCTGTGAAGACAGGCTGAGAGAGCTGGGGTTGTTCAGCCTGGAGAAGAGAAGGCTCCAGGGAGAC
>JAOXJK010000012.1:44553138-44575560 GCA_025774025.1 Xenus cinereus
GGCAGAGCCCTGGAACAGGCTGCCCAGAGAGGTGGTGGAGTCTCCTTCTCTGGAGACATTCAAAACCCGCCTGGACATGTTCCCGTGCCACCTGCTCTAGGTGGACCCACTTTGGCAGGGGGGTTGGACTAGATGATCTCCAGAGGTCCCTTCCAACCCCATGTGATTCTGTAATTCTGTGGTTTGCTGTCCTGTGGCCACAAAGGACCACTCAAGAAGTGGCCCTTAAATGCAGCAAAAAGGCATGTAGTTTATGGAGGGTGCAGACTGCACTGGAGCAGGCTGCTGGGAGGGGTTTGGGGGTCACCAGCTTTGAGGGGGGCTAAGAACAGGCTGAACAGGAGTAGTGTGCCTGGGGGGGTGGTCTGGGTAGGTGTCTGTGCAAACGTGTGCATGGGGGATGTGTGTGCACGGAGGGGAGTGTGTGCACACGTGCGTGTGTAGGTGCACGCTTGCACGACAGTAGGTGGTGGGTGCACACACACGTGTGGGGTGGCATCCGTGTGTTTGCATGAGTGCAAGGGGGGGTGTGTTCAGTTGGTTGGGGCCGGTTTGGCCCCTGCCTTCCTTCCCCCAGCCCTGTTTTCTGCCGGCAGAAGGAGGGTGTGCAGCAGAGGTCTGTCAAACGTGGATTGTGCCACTTCGGTTTGTGCCACTTCGGTCACCATGGAAAGGATGAGTCTCTTCACCGCGTGAAGCCCGGTGAGGGTGCATGCCCACGCTCTCAAACGCTGTTCCCGGAGTGCTGGCAGTGAGCAGCACATTCCCACGGTGCCAAGGGTGGGCATGAGGGTGCCGCAGGGATGCCCTCCTGCAAGGAGCCCCAGCAGGAGCACTGCCTAGAACCTCGGGGAAAACCTCACGGGCTTTTCCGGCAGCTCTTGGAGTGACAAAGGGAGGAACAAGGCGGAGGATGGCTGCATCAAGCTTTCACCCTGGGTCTTTTCGGGTGATGTGTGGAGCAGGTGGCACCTCACGCCCATGCTGCTGGGCCCCTCGGGACAATCGCACGCAGACGGCTTCACTTCCCCATAGGTCTTGGCTCTTTCCTGCTGCTCTCCTCCATCCCATCACCAACGATGCTAGCAAGAGCATCCTTGGTAGATGGGGGTTGCATTTAATTGCCCCCGCTGGGAGCCACCTGCTCTTCAGCTCTTCCAAGCCCAGGAAAGGTGCCTTAACTTGTTTCTCCATTGTTTTTTCCCCTTGCCTTCTTAAAAGCAAAGCAGTCCTGCCCCGACTCCACAGCCACCTTGCACCATGACCTTCTGTTGTTACCCCACCCTAACAGGATCCGTGATGATACCTGGTGAAATTTGGTTAAAAGAGGTCACTCCTGAGATGATGTCTTGTTTATCAATGCACGGCTCCAAGTGAATTTATATAACTATGTTATAAACGCACAAAAATAAGTTTATCGTAGAAAATACGACACATTCACAGCTGGAGCAAACCGACCCTGATACTACGTGGTAAAGGCTGATACGGCCAGGGCAGTCCATGGGATTTCTCCAAGGGGCTGTGCCCACAGCTCAGAGCCTGTGCGCTTTTCTGGCTACACAGACAAGCCCATGAGAAAAAAAGACTAATTAGAGGAGACTAATGATCAGTCTTAGCAAGATCACGGCTTTTGCTCCTCTCATTTATCCATCCAAGGCTCCTTGCTAATTCAAAAGCAATTTTTATTCACATGCCTAAGTGTTTACAGACATTTCCACACGTGTTTAGCCAGCAATCTTACGTGTTACAACTAAAGAAATGCAGAATACCCTAGAAAAGTCTCCACTACCTTGTGCAATGTCAAGGTCAAGCAGATGCAACCATAGGCAAAAGATGCAACCGAGGCAAAAGCTGCTGTTCCAGCAGAGCCAAGACAACAGCTTTGGTCACCACAGAGTGTCCCACCTTCCTCTTGCTTCTCGCTGAGAACTTGGCTTACATGGGATGAAAACCTCTCTTTTAATGAAATTTCCCATTTTAATGAGAAAAATGAGACTATGACTGATGCCACAGATCCTGACTAATGCTCTTGTTACCATGTAGCATATTTTCACAGCATATTTTCTGGATTTAATTACGTTACATTTAGTTTCTCTCCGTTATTCATGTAAGGCTGTGACTGGGCATGGCTTTTCACAGGACCCAGGATGAGGTATGTTGTTCTCCTCCATGCTTTCATGCTAGGGTCATCTCCTGATAAAGAATCCCCAGGAGCTGGGCTTTAGCAGGGCTTCCCCGACAGTCATCCATCCCATGGTGCAGAAAATGGGGTGGTAGCTCATGGGGTGGAGAGAGAGCTGGGGGAAAGGCTTTCTCAGCCTGACTGGGGGGCAGGGACTCCAGGAAGATGCTGCCAGCGCTCTGGATGCTCTTGAGTGCCGATGCTTTCTGAGAGCACTCAAGGCTTGTTGAAGCCTTGCTTCACCTTCTCTTAAGCAAGAACAAAAAGGAAAAAAAGGTAATTGCCTTTTGGGTGTTAAAGTATCCCCTTGCAGGCCCTAAAACTGACCTGGTGGTGAGAGGGATGGAGCAGGAAAGGCACCAGTGCCCACCTTTTCTGCCTCTCCCACTGCAAAGGTGGCCATGTTCTCCATAGCTATGGCATTGGGGCAGCAGCACACTGCAGGTGCTCTGACAGAGCCCATCCCTGGATCTTTTTTCCGCCTGTTCGTTTGCTTTTGAGTTATCTCTCAGCCATGACACTTGAGGGCCTGCCTGGCTGGGATGCTGCTGTGCCCCATCACAGTGGGCTGCTGGGCAAGAGCATACCGAGGTGACAGGAGCAGGATGGGCTCTGCTGGAAGTGCCAGCACGCTCCGAAAGCATTTTGCACTCGGCTGCCTTCTGCTGAAATAGCCTGGCATTTTTGTTAGAAGGTATTTCTGCCAGTTTTGGAAAGCATTTCGCACAGCCGTGCCTAAGAGGAGCGCTTTTTGCAAGCGGCAGAGCTCGGGGTAGGTTGGAGTTTTAAACCCCTGACAGCGAAAGGAAAGAGCAAGGGAGAGACTGAAACCTTCAGGTCCCACATTCGAAATGCACCTTGGCAGCCCCGCCACCATGGATCACCTCCTCCACGGGGGGGAATACAGAGCTCAGCTCGGGCAGCTTGTCCCTGCTTAATCCACTTAAAAAGCTCCCCTCTGCTTTCCCCCCCGCCACTCCAGCCTCTCTGCCTGTGACATTTTGGAAACAGCGCAGGCATCATCAAAGAGCCCAGTGGAAGCCATGGAAAGGCTCCCAGTGACTTTCCCCAGGCTTGAGCAGTGCCTCACACTGCTTCCTTAACCCTTCCCAGGGTCCCTGTAGGCTGTTCAACCTCTCCAAGCCTCCAGTTTTCAAAGCTGCTGCCGTGGGGGGTGGAGGGCTGAAGGCACCCAAAAAATCTCATGGAAAATTTGAAACCCCATACTGAGACCATTACTTGATAACAGTCATCTTTCTCAAGCAGTTGTGGGTTGTTTCAGGAGATACCTCCTCCTCCTCCTTTTTCCTACTCCCCGTGATCCCGTCTCCTTCTCCAGGACATCCTATAAGGGGGTGGGAACACCTTTTGGAGAGCCAAGCACCTGCACACAGTTTCTCATCGCCCACGCTGAGGGGGTGAGGGCCATCCATCGCCGCTGGGATTTGCAGGGCAGGCACACCGTGCTGGCCAGAGGTTGGTTCAGGGTGGTGAGTCCTCAAACACCGTCAGGTTGTGCTCCTGGATGTACCTCAGCAGGATGCGTGCCCGCCGGTCGATGGTCTGCAGCAGGGGTCTCAGGCCCTTGGCGCCACCTTGGCTCTCCCAGAGCTCCTGGTCCACACGCAGTGACTCCAGCAGCAGGCTCTGCAACCTGCCCGACCGCAGCGTGGCCACCGCCGCCGCCGGGAAGCTGCAGAAGAGAGAGGGAAGGAAAGGGTTACCAGGGGAAGGTGGAACAGGGAGGAGGGGAGCAGCGGAGCAAAGGCCAACCCAGTGCTTCAAGGAGAAATGCATGTCCACCCAGAGGAACAGGGGATGAGGAACCTCCTGCTTAAAACTCTGTGAGCGTGCATGACAGCTCCATCAGAAACAGATCCTAACGAGCTTCAAGTCAAGAGACTGATAACGTGCCAAACGTCCGATGGGCAATGATGCAAGAAATGCTGAAATACCTGATTATTGGTTAGTTTTGTGCAGCTGCCAATTAGAGAGGGGAAAATAGGTTTTGAAGACTACCATCAGCCACCTAGAGCAGGATGAAGACCCAGTTTCAGGGCAGGGGCACGTGTAATGGGTTTGCGAGCCCACTCACCTGCCCCTCCTGGGTGGGAGGTGGCTCCACTTCACAAGGGTGCATAGATGGGGAGGCCAGGAGAGACACAAAGTACAGACAAGGCTTCAGTCCACCCCACATATGCAAGCTCAGCCCTCACCCAGCACGTGTCCCCCCAGGAGGGTGCACATCACTCTTCCTACCTGTCTATGCCTTGCAGGAGCCTGAAGTTGAGCTTCTCCTCAGGGTGTTGTGGCCTGCCTGCGTTGTCAATGAACACCAGGCGGGAGGGTGAGCTCTTCCGGACCTGCCAGTGGGATGGGAAGAAGTTTACTTACTGTGGGGAGTCACCAGTTTTGGGGTTTTGGCTGTTTTTTTAGTGCATTGAGAAATCCTGAGCGCACCTGTGAGCCAGCAGCTGCCAAAGCCCAGGTCCCTCCATGCTGAGGTGCACCTCCCACCAAGGACCACACATCACTGTCCCCCTTGCTGCCACCTCAGTCCTGTAAGGACCTCCCAGACACCTTCATCTTAGCCCCAGGGCAGCCCCTGGGCAGTGGGGGAACGTACCAGAATGTGGACCAGGACCAGCTCCTCTGGGTTTCGGCACTTCTCGTGGAGTCTCTCCTCCACACAGGGGTCGGAGGGATCGGGCTGAAACCCACAGCAGTAACGGTCCAGGCGGTCATGAACCTGTGGGAGACATTTGGGGACCTTAGCGGGGAGAGGCGCCTGGGGTGGAGTGGTCCAGTTGTGAGCTTTGCTTGCTCAGAGGAAAATAAAAAGTTTCTAAGGATCCTGAGTAGACATGAAATGGAAAAGCTGCATACACCAGTGAGTGAGAGAGAGCCAGGGAACAGCCAAAAGCTGAGCTGATTTGCAAAGCCCCCTTGGCTTGGAGAAGAGACTGACAAAGGTGATGGTGACAGGCTTTCCTGCTGAACCTCAGACACCTTCTGTGCCTGCTACCTCCGCACCCCATATTTCAACAGAGCAAACAGGTCGTGCTTCCAGCTGAAACTAAGGGACGATGTACACAGCCATGAATGTAAAAAAACCCAAAAGCACCCAAGGAAAACTTAGTTTTAAAACCTCAAAAAGAGAGGGTTTTCTGGGGGGCTGTCTCGGTGCACTGGATGATGGTTTCATCTGGCTCCCAGCTCATATATGCCCTTTCATCCATCCCTACTGGCAACCTGAGCAGCTCTCAATGGAAAGAAGATGAATGGAAAAAGATTGGCAAGGGAAAAAGCAATCTGTGCATTACACAGAGCATGCCTGACATTTAAGTTAGGCCACAGTGACTAGTTTTAACCAGATTTGTGTTTAATTATTTGCAGGCACTGCTAAGGCTCTGTGCTGTCGAGGCTGTCAAGCTCCCCCGCTTCCCACCCCAAATCCCTGCAGAAACCCTTGGTGCTGCTTGGCAGCTTCCAGCGTTTCACCCACACCCTCAGAGTGAGGAGGGACTTTTAAAAGATACAAATCTCTGCCAGACCTGGCTTCAGTAGCTGCGCCTCAGTAATCATGAAGCTTCCTCAGTTTTGTCAGAAGAAGCCAGTGCATCCCTCTGCGGTGGCCTGTGGGGCAGATGGGACCTTGCTGGCTGTTGACAGCCCTCCCCATGGCTGCATTTATGACATTACAGCAAAACCAAAACCCATATATGCATATAAAAATCTGCTTTAAATATAGATATATAAAATAGACACATTTTCCAGTTGCAGCACAAAGGCATCTATCTTGCTCACTTGCTCGGGGTTGCTGGTGCTGGCCCAGGAGCCAGGGCTCAGAGTGCAGAGAGGCTCCTGGAGCTGCCAAGAGGGCTGGAGCAGATCTCAGACACAAAGTTTGATGTCCATTGCCATCATGTTAAAAATCCTTTGAGAAACACGATGAGTCCCACACCTGAGCTCCTTAACAAATCCCTCTCTTTCCTGGTGTTTAATGAAGGACTCAGATTAGCATTTCTCAACTAGGACACTTACCAGTTAAACGTGATAAAGTGTCTTTTGACACAAAACACGTTGAAATGAAAGAAAATGTCACATTTCCTCCATGTACTTCCTCGGTCTACCTACTGGAGAGCTCAGCACACCAGTTTCTCTCACCTGCTGCATTGTTTTCCAGGCTGCACAGAAGGTGAAGACAACCTGAGTTGACTTACAGAGACTTTACATGCATTCAGGCCTCCATTCACACAAGCACCTCTGAAACTGAGGCGTATCAATGCCAGACCCATGGAGATGTGAGGTGGAGGCTGGATCTGGTGCCCAGGTGGAGCCCTAGAAGATGGACCAGCTGGTTGCGGAGATGCTGAGAGTGCCTCTGACATGTTGATGAACCCTCCTTCCCCCTGACCCTCCCCAGGTTATTTATATTAATATCTCCTCACCAGAACCTAAATGTCTCTAATGAATGAGGCACTAGGTCTCACTGCTGGAACACAAATATGTGAGCCACACCTTCTCCCATCCAAGCTGAAGCCCCCTGAGAAGCTCCCCTTCAGCCCCTCTTTGGTCCCACACAAGGCTCGGCCACCCCAGAGCATCCCCTTAGGTCTAACAGGGCTTTCCAGCTCATCCATCCTGGGATGGCTTCACCTGAGGAAAACTGCCTTGCTCTCCTCCCAGCTGGGAAGGAGGTGCCACAGGGTAGGGACATGGCTGCAGGACTTCAGAGTGATTGTATTTTTGGCTCTTTTTAAAGCATAGGGCAAAGCCATCACCAGCTGCTCCCTTTCCACCAGGCTTGTCATTTTGCCCCCAGTAAAACTTTGCACCAGGAGGGGTGTTCCCTTATGGCAAACACCAAGAGAAATCAATATAGAAGAAGCCCAGTTTAAAAGCTAATTGAAGAAAACAACAAAGATGAAATCTTGTACGTGCCAATCTACAGCAGGGCTTAAAGCTCACACCTTCTCATTCCCCAGCAAGGGCTGTGAGAGGCTAAAGCCATTTCTGAAGGATGCTATTTCACTTTTATAACATCCCGCTGACTTGGTGCCTCTTCACCTTTACGTGGCTTTTCTGCATGGGAGGATCCCATTGGAGTAATTCAGGAAAACCTGCAGAGTGCCCTTGGATTTATCATTGTGCTGCTTTGGACCTCCGAGGGAAAGTCTGCCTAAAACTAGATGCTTTCTCCTGGAGACTCAACCTTTCCATTGCACTCGACTGCGTTTTGGCCTGGGGAAGGGAAGGGGGTTGGTTAATCTTCCCATTTCTCTGGCTGTTTCAGCTAAAATATTTCCAAGCCCAGCCAGGACTGCTCCTCCTCTGCCAGCCACAGTCTGAGGTTATAAAGATTAATGGTCAGGCTTTGCCAAAAAAAAAAAAGAGACAATAATGAGAACATATACTTTAATAGTCTCTTTTTTTCTTTCTTTGCTTCTTTCTTTTTTTATTTTAATACTTGCCCTTTCAGGCTGTTTCCCCATGGCTGATAACCAAAGCTCCAGCCCCAAGGTTCCTAAACACGGCTTTTTTCCATAGGAACCACTTTTTCCTCCTCACAGCTGCCCCTCTAAGAAATGATAACTCTCTGGGACGCTGTTGTAATCCCTCGTAGCAGCAGGGTATGATTTTCCAGACAGAAGATTAAGCACGATTAATGCCGAGGAGGAGGAAAGCAGTGTCGTATGAAGGGGCAGGGCTCCTGATTTCCAGCGCCAGCAGCGCCTCCCCAGAGCTGGGTCCGATGGGGCTGACGCAGAACATGCTGCTTGGCCCTAGGAATGCCCTGCCCCAAGCTGCTGCCATCACCCTCGTGGAGCCAACAGAGCCACGTCGGTGGGAAGCTCGCCCACCTGAGAGGTGCCTGCTCCCGTTTCCCTGCAAGCCCAGAGGCCAAACCGCTTCTCCACAAAGCTCCCCTGCTCCCCATTAGCTAACGAGTGAAAATACAGCCCAGTAACCCTCAGCCTGTGCAACCCTGCAGAGGAGAAAGAGATCAAGATCAGACGAGGCAGGCGCAGGTGGACCACAGCGGCACAGCCAGTGGGACAGGCAGTCTCCATCGCCCCAGCCCTACCTGGAGGAGAAAGTCAAAGAGGGCCAGACGGCTCCACTCGCCACGTGGGATGCTGGAGCAGGGACCGTCCCCAGCTGCCAGCGTCGATCTATGGGGACGCAGCATCTCCTGGTACTGCAGCCACCTCAAGGCGCAGGAGTTCTGGTCATTGTTGGCATCCTCCAAGTGCCGGAGGTCAGGTGCCCACCAGATGATGGGTCGCAGGGAGCCGTCGGTGTAGCTGTAGGGCAGGAGGTGGCTGGTGAAGCGCCGGGCCACGGCGGGCAGGCTGCGGTTCAGTCCCAGGACCCTGTCCAGGTGGAAGGCCAGCACCTCGTAGAGGTCCCCAGGGCGCTTGATGAGCCCACAGCGTCCATCCCGGCAGTCCTCCTCCAGGCTGGCTGGTGAGGTGTCCCCCTCAACATCCCCCACGGCCCGCAGGTCCACTCGCAGGACTTGTCCATGGGCTGGGACGCGGGTTTTGGAGACCACCCGCCCATTGGCCAGCAGCCGCATCTTCTGGAGGTCATCACTGGAGAACCATGGGGGAGCCTCCCCAGCCACCCCTCGTCGCTGCCGCCTGCCCCGGCTGGGCTGCTGGTCCTGCTGCAGGTGTGCAGGGAGTGCGGGGGGCCTTTTGCCGTGGGCTCGTCCTCCAGAGAGGGGACTGGCCACCTCCTGCCAGGGGCCTGGCAGGGGTGATGCTGGCGGCAGGTGGGGGGACCGGTCTGGCGATGGGGGCAGGCAGGCTATGGCCAGCAGGGTCAGGGCCAGCAGCACCCCAAGGGCCATCGGGGCAGGAGGCTTCATCCCCGTCCTTCGCCATGGTCGCTGGGCCTGTGGGGAAAGAAAGGGAGAGCGTTACCGGGGGTCCCCAAGGGGTGCTACAGCTGGGGACCCCCCAGACCTGTGTGCCCCCTGCCCCAGGCAGAGCTCTCAATAAGCTTAAGGGTGTTTGCTTTGGAGGAGCAGCCCCACATCTGCTTGTGTGACCCCTGGGAAAGGTATTCCCCAAGTGCCTGCTGTCTCCATGGCACCGTAGCAGGAGAGGTACAGCTGGTGGCACGATTTGTGCCAGAAATTAGCCACAGTCCCTTCAGAAGCCAGTCAGAGCAAGGGCTGACCCACCACTGATGTGGCCATGTCTGCAGCACTGAGGCACAGAATCACCTTATGGAAGATGAATTCTTCATGCTCAAATATTTTGATTTAAAGACTCAGGAAACAAATAAAGAATAAAAAAATAGACCAAAGCAGAGCAAACTCCTGGATGGAGGCAAATGCTTTCCAGTTCCTATGAAGTCTGTACCTTCAGACCTTACTCTGGACATTCTCAGCGGCTCCTACCCAGGTTGCACACCCAGCCTGTAGCCTGGATCTCCGTGCCCTTGTTCGGAGGACATCCCAACGCGTGCTGACACACAGCTTCTGGAGCTCTGCCCACCTCTGCGCCTGGCAAAAGCAAGGTACCTCCAAGTGCCCGTCGGGGGCTACGAGAGCCTGTGTTTAAAAAGGATGCAAACTGCTGTATCTGAAACCTAAACTATCCTCATTCCCAGCACTAAGGAACTGCCTTTAGACAGGTATTACCAAGTTTTCATGTATATATCTTTAAACACACAGCTTTCCCCCCGCCTCCTTTAGTCATACTTTCTACTCTGAAGGGACTTATAAAAATTATATAGGCTGGAAAGGCAATTATGAGCAAATACTGTGCAAGTCTCCCCGTATTGCCAAGCCAACGTATCTCTGCTTTGGCCTCAAGCAATCCCGCTGGCTCTGCCCTGAGCTCAGCACCTTCCCTGTCGGGATGAGGTGCGAGGAGGTGACGGGCAGCGCCGGGAGGTCCTCCCATCCCCATCCCCGGGCCACACTGCCCCCATGCCATGTTCATCCGGGATCAGGTGGTCTAACACGCTTCCAGGGGCTGGAGAGGCAAAAGGCACCTCGGTGCCGCTTCTCCACTTCACAACAGGCATTTCCAAGTGGCTCGAGCCCGTGCTGGAAGTCGAGGTAACATTTGAGTGGATACAGGGTTTTTTTGCAATTATTTGTCTTGGAAGCACCAGTATATCCGTGGCAGACACAGTGGGACAATATATTGCCAAGGAAGGGATAAGAGACTGTTTATAAGAGGAAAAGCTTGAAAAAAAAAAAGAGCTAAAAATCTGGAGGGGAGGGGAAGTGGTGAGAGCCAGCAGCCAGAATGACTTCCAGAAGGCAGTTGGGCGAGCAGAAACATTTCCAGCCACGGGGCTTTTAGGACCTCAGGCTCCTGCCGGCTGCAGGGACCCACCACCAGCACGATTCCTGCCCCAGGAGCTGCCCCAGGCGACCCCAGCGTGTGAGCCTCTTCACAAACTTGATCCAGCACTGTCCTAAAATCCACCAGGGTTCGTGCCCTCACCGCGGGGCAGTTGTCTCAGTCAGCCCTGTGGTGAGGAGCCACATCTCTCCCAAAGACACTGCATCAACCGAGGCAGATGAGAAGAGCTGCAAAGCCACCAACTCACTGGCAGCAGCCGTGGGGGCTTCCCTTCGAGCTCTCCCTCTCAAGGACTGAGCAGACTTAATGCAACTTATAAGAGATAGCTGTGGTGCATTTGGAGTGATTCAGCTTTACAGCTCTCGTTTAATTTCTTCTCTCCTAGAAATACAATGTAGTGCAGCAAAATATAGCTGCTGGGCCAAATTCTTGGCTCACACATGGCTTACACTGGCCTGTCTGGAGCCAGGGACTGTCCGGTGTGGGGCTTTGGGACCTGTCAGGGGACCCCTTGTTTTAACTCTTCCTTAAAGCCCCAGAGCAAAAGGGAGATAGTCCAGGGTGAGACTGGTCAGAGAGCGATGTCCTGTCCTAATTTACTGGTGGGGTTATTCAAGGCTTGGTACCAGCTGTCCCAGGCACCATACTACATGGCTACATCATTGCCTTAGGCACCTTTCTGGGCAGGAGATGAGCTTGAATACTCCTGAGCAGTCTCGGGGGGCAGCAGGACTTCTGACAACCGGCTGGTTGTGATGCCTCCCCAGTTCTCTGCCACTTGGATGTGACAATGACTTGCTGCAGTCCCACAGCCAACACCAGCTAACACAGGTGGCACCCGAGCTCAGCTACCCAAAACCTCCATGCCCTGGATTTCAAGCAAGTCCTGCAAAGTGCAGACACATGCTTATTCCCAAACACCCACAACCCAGGTCTGGCATGCTGAGCAACAGTTTAGGGGATGTGCAAAGTCTAAATCATAGTTTAACCATAGTAAAATTAATGCTGTAGCACAAAAAAGCTGGAGCCCAGTACCCTGATATCCATACTGCTTTCAAGTCATCACTGTAAGTGTCGCAGTATGCCCCTCCAACCTCCAAGTACACTGAATGAACTGCAATGACATCTATGGAGTAAATCCTGATGGACAGGATTAACTGTAAATCTCCGTACTCCCATCTGCATCCAGCTGAGTTCCCTTCCCAATCCATGTTTTCCTGAGAAACTTTTCCCAGCACCTCCCATATCCCACCCCACTCTCACCAAACCCCCCTGTAACCCTCTCCTGCACAGTGGATTTGCAGGGTGATCCTTCTTGTTATCACCCTGACAATAACTCTTTGGCCGCTTACACCAAACCTGGGTGTGCAACAAGCCTGGCTGCCAAAAAATCCAAATATCCTGGTGGGGTGCACGCAGGAGCCATTTGGAGAATCTTGGATATACTTCAGGAAAAATCCTTTTTAATCCACAGCTGGAGAGCAGTGGATGCCAAATGGATGGCAATGATTGCTGGTTTTTAATGTCAAGTCAGTTTACAGACCAAGCGGTTAAAGCATCGTTACTGTCCAAACCCACTTTGTCTTCTCTGTCAGCGAGCTCGGGTTTGGGCTCTTTCTTTCCCACCCCAAGCTGGAAATCCTGCGCTGGAAATCTGGGCGAGGGCCACCACAGGCTCCCTTCCCCAGCCCCATTCAGGGTTTCCCTGCCACATCAACAATAAAAAGAAAAGAAAGAAGTGCAAGTACAGTGCAAGTGTTATTTCTGGCAGTCTGTATTGCAAATTTAATAATATCATTGCAGAAATAATACTGTATTTACAAGCCCAGGGTAAATGCTTTTCCAAAGAGGCTTTCTCTGAGCCCATGCTGTAAAAAAAAACGCTGCAGTTTAAGCTACGGCTTTGATTCAGCCTGAAATGCAAACCATACGTACAACTCTGCTTTGCCAGTCTGACATAGTGACAGCACAGCACATCTTCTCCAGAAATTAGGTCCATATCCCAGGGGGCAAGCTACAGGCAAAACCCATAAAAAGGATTAAAAGAGGTACTGCTTGTTCCAGGATGCCAATAAGTAAAAAATATATATCCTCACTCATCTGAGAGAAATACAGCACGACCCAGGCTCCTGAAGGCACAGTGGAGAGCCTGTGTAGCCTGGCCACTCAGGAATAAAGTTTTCTAAGTGTGCTTGGGAGGGTTTTATCCTTGACATTATATTCCCGGGATGCATGAACCTTGGCAGAATTTGAAGCAGAGAAGCCTGTTTTCAATTTCTTTTCAAAGTGCATCAAATTGGCTTTGTCGAGCTTGAAAGAGAAGAAAAACAAACCCCAAAGTTCATTATTTAAGAATGTAAGAAACAGCCCTAAAACTAGAAAGATACCATGGAAATACGTGGCCTTTAAAAGTGGGTTTCATCCCTGTTTTCCTCTGGCATCTAAAAGAGTGCTCCTGCCCCTGCACTGCCATGGCCAGACCCCTCCAGCAGCAAATCCCACCATCCCAAAGAGGTGTCCAAGGGAGCCAGGATGGCTCAGCTGTGGCCATGCCCCTCTCGGCTGCCTGCCTGCCCCGGGCTCCCAAGATCAGAGGATTTTGTCACAGGCCACCAGCGAGCAGGTTAAAAGCAGGTGTGTGCGCTCATCTGAGGGTACACCGTGCGTTTTGCAGAGGTGGGGTGTGTGTATTTTGCAGGGGGGGTGCAACACACAGAGCTGTACTTGCCCTCCCAGCACTCTGCTCGCTGCCCACCCCGTGAACCGCAAAACCGCCTGGGCAGCAGGAGACGCAACCCGCCGTGACCAGTTTTAACAAAGACTGCTTGAAAAGCAACTGGGAAACCTCCTCTGGCTGCCCACCGCCTCCGGGAACGTCTCCAGAGCCTTGTGTCCAACACGTGGCTCTCGAGACAGCTCCCGGTGTGTCGGGGAGAGAGGCTGAGAGCAGGTACGTCAACCAGATCCAGGAGGGGAACGGCCCATTTTGACAAAAAGCAGGAGTTTTTTGGCTTGTAAGGGGATGGCACACGGGCTAAGCTCACTGCTGGGACCCATAGCCATGCTGAGGACATGGAAGGAGATCAAACCCCTCCATCCCTGGAGTGATTCTGGCCGAGCCTGAGCAGAAGGAAATCCTTGGCAGCGTCCGCCACCCATCATTCAAGTGCTTAAGTGCCTTCCTATATCATCCTGCTTGGGGAAGATAGATGGCTTGCAGAGTGGGAATTTACTAAAGACAGCTATTAAATTATGACCACCAGCCTGGAAGGCAGCTCCGGCTCAGGACAGGGTGCTGAGCTCACCCTGCACAGATGGCCCTGGGGGAGAGCCACTATGGTCCCCCCACATATGTGTCCCACCACCACCCACCCACACCTGTGTTGCTGTGGGGCATGAAGAAAGGAAAGCCCTTCACATGGCCTCACGGTCCCTCAAAGTAGCAATAATTCCTAGCAGACCTGCACCAGCTGTGTGTCTGGGGTTGTTTCTGCCAGGGATGCAGGTTTTTTCCTCCAAAATGCCCTTCGAGGGAGGAGGACCATGACCTCACAGCATTTCGGCACCCTGTGGACACTCTGAAGGCCACCCTACTCGGTGCCAGGACAGGGATGCGGCTGGCAGGCATTGCCTGCTGGCTCAAGGTGCCCCTGCAGACCTGCTTCCATGTGTTGCTCCTCACAAGTGGCTTGGGAAGCTGAAGCCAGGCGCTGCAGAGGTGGGAAGGGTGACTGTGGTCCCACAAACCATACACAAGAGAGTTACAGCAAAACCTGGGTCGGCTGAAGCCCAGGAGATGGAAACCTGATACATCGCCACATGGTGCTGGGTCTTCCCCTGCAGAGTCAGCAAAGTCCTTGTAGCTGGCACACAAGCCTTCCCACCAGCGTCTCCAAAACCAAACCGGAAAATGACCAAGTCAAGTTGCCTGAGGCGAAACCTTAAAGCATGCTGTACTCTGCTAAATTTTGGACAGTCTGCAAAGCTTCTGCCTCAAGGGGTAATTTGTAGCCTAATTGTGAGGCAAGCGTGCTTTGCAGTAGCGTGGGACAACGCTCCAGCAGCAGCACAAAGGGACGAAGTGGTGTTGATACCGTTCACTCTGAGCACTGACTTTAAAGCGATGGTGCCAACATGCTTCCTTTAACTTCTAAAATAAAATCGCCTTCACCTTTCTTCCCAGTTATTCCTACAACCTTGAGGCAGCAAACCATAAAAACCTCGAAACCCTCCAGCTCCACAGCCTCTCACTAATACCTCTCTCATTAATACCCTGGCATACCTTTGGCTCCAGACTCTGCATCAGCTCCTTGAGCTTTTTGCTTCTGAGGGGTGAGATATTCCCGTTTCTTGCTCAATCCCCCCCACCCAGACCCACTATTTTGGAGGTCCCTCACCCTGGAGGTGTTTCTCTGCCCAGCCATGGGCTGAGCACTGGCTCTACTCACACACCCCATCATCCAAAAGACCATTTTGAAAAAAATCTTCCGTCAGTGCTGGAAACCGCTCTGCACAACGAGAAAATCCCTGTGCTTGTACCTAACAGTGCCATTCCCATTGCACTGGCTGGTCCCAGTTGAGTTACAGACCAAACAAGGACAGCCGAAACTCCAGCTCGTAAAACCCCCGGGAGCAGCCTACAAGAGCAGAAAGGCTCCCAAAATCCCAACTGTTCTGTTCAGCATCTTTACGGAGGACCTGGGGCAGGCAGTGGAGAACACCATGGAGGAGATGGATGGCCATCACCTGGGTGGAGGACACCACTCTATGGGGTGCCGCTGATGCAGTTGAGGGCAGTGTTGCTGCTTGGGGTTGCACAGAGAGGACACACGCCACATTCTGCACCTCGGATGGACTAAAGCCCTGCAGGGTACTGGTGAGGACTTGTTCTTCCTGTGATATCACTGTCCTGAATAGTGTGATTTTCACTGAGAAAAAGGAAAAAATCATAATTCTTCTCCCTCTCACTGTGTAAATCTTTTGGCTTGCAGGAAGTTAATATTCAGCTCGGTAAGGGATGGACAGGGCGCTTTCATCCCCATGCTATGTACAGCGCAGCTCAGGACCCCTCTGGTTTAATCCCAGAAGTCAACACAAAGCACCAGAAAAATAAACATTCTCTAGGATGCCATTCTTCTCTGCTTAAAGTAAGCAAACTCAAAGCTCTCAGATGCCTCATCCTTCTCCTGCTTAAGTTCAGAGTCAGGCCTTTTACTGCAGACTCTTGCACTTAGCTGGGACTTCTGCTTCTTGGAGACACATCTCTGATTGCACAGAGATGCACAGTTCTGCTGCCGTTAACATGGGCGAACATCTCCATTACTTTTCACCACTATAAGCCTTGTATTGAGTGATATCAACCTGCACCCAAACCATCTGGGTCACTGCAGACCCGAAACAGCACCTCGTGTTCACAGGAGGCAGCGAGGATCCGGGCAGCCCTGAGTGCACAACTGTCCTGCTGGCATCACGGGACAAGGGAGGTCCTCCTCATCCTCCCTCCTCTCTGTCTGCTCATTCCTCTATCCCTCACAACTACGTGAGAGCAGCACAACCTACAAATCCTGGCAGGGACATCCAGGAGGGAGAGCAGGAGTTTTGGGCGACCGTCCCTCCCTCGCTCCCCCCCCCCGCTGCTGTGCAGGATCCTGCCAGTTTTCCCTTTTCCCCCCTCCCCTCGTCCCAGTTTCCCGGCCAGCCTGCTGCACTCAGCTCCAGAGGTTTTTCAGAGCAGTTTTCCCATCTGCCTGCTGAAAGAGCAAGAAGGGGGCCCCTTCCCCGGTGAAACAGATGTGACTCGCCTTTGTGCAACATCTGTGCCTCCTGCTCCCCTTCATTTTGAACAGCCTTGCCTTTGTTTGCCAGGGGTTGCGCAGGGGATGCTTTGGAGGAGGGCAGCGGCCCACGGGCTGGACTCCTTCCCTTTGGGGGACACACAAACCGCCTCGAAATGCCTGAGTTTCTTCTGGTGAAAAAACAATAGGCTTTGTTCCCGGTGGCATTCGGGAACGGGCAGTCCTGCTCCTCAGAGCTTGGGTTCCAGTCGCAGCAAGTGGCTCGCGCTAAGGATTCCTGTGGGATTCCCAAACCTGGGGGAAGTAAGAGCAGGAACCCGGGAGCCACCACTGATCCCCTTCCTCACCACCCTCTCCTTGACCCCAAACACCTTCTCTCGCTGTGCCTCTGGGCCACTCACCAGCTCGGAGTTGGCATTGCCAGCGGGGCTGCACTGCCTCGGCTCCTCTGCACGGAGCAGCAGCCAAGAGCAGAAGTGCTAGAAAGCCACATCTTATTTGTTCTGGGCTGCATTTAATACGGGGAGGAACACATTAAAATAAAATCAAATCGTATTTCCTTCTCTCTCTTGATGAGTTTACCAATCTACTGACGAGTGCCTGAAAAGCCGCTAGAGCTTTCTTACACATTTTGGCACTCAGCTTCGTCTCATTTATTCTACTGCGGCTCACGTTTTATCTATATTTTGGGGGGGGGGGATTTTGACCCACTTATTTTCAATTTTCATTTCTGTCTGGCGGACCAGCACCAGGGAAGAGGAGCCCTTGCTCGGTGCAAAACTCCCCCCAGGGATGCTGGCGAGGGGCAGCGCCGGATTCCCGCATCGGCGCTTCGGGGAGGTTGCCCAAGTCAGCCGGATGGGTTTCCCCGAGCTGGCTCTCAGGTTTTTTTCCCTTCCTGGAGAGCGGGAAAATGCATTCGTGGGATTCCAACGGGGAGGGAAGAGGAGGACAGCAAGGCCTTTCAGCCCTGCAGGCTTTCTTCAAAACGGAATTGTTCACACAAGCCCTGGTCTCACTCGCGGAAAGGCAACCCCCCTCTTCCCCCGTTTAAGCCATCCCTTTTTAAAGGGAGAAAAAAAAAAAGGGGAAGAAAGCTGCTGGCTGCTTGGCTCTGAGTGCTGCCTGTGTCCTGCAGACCCCGTCCCAGGCAAAGCCTGCTGGCAGCCCCCCGCTTCTCCTTCTTCCAGCAAACCCCTCGGAGCCAGTGAGCAGAGCGCACATGGCAAGAGCACCGGCGCGACCCAGCTCTTAGAAAAATGTTTCTTCCTTCAGGGCAAGAGAAATAGCTGCAGGCAGACCAGAAGTATTGAGCATTGGAAACAGGAGGGGTAATTAGGGCATTTGGCATCTACGCCAGAGGATTAATAAAGTGTAATCGGTCCCTCTTATTTAGACTGCCTCATACTAGGAGAGCGACGGAGCAGTTGGATATTACTCGCTGGCAGGTTTTGAAAGCAGAAGAAAGAAGATGTTTCTGCGATGCAGTCATCCCCCAGCCCTCACTGCTCCGGCGGGTCGGGCAGGCACAACGGCCAGACCCGACACGCAGCCGGGGCTGCAGGCGCGCTCCGTGCTGACAGCAGAGCCCACAGCTGGGATCCCTCTGGCTTTCTGCAACCGGTCACCTTCCTGGTGGTTTTAAAAGAAGTCAAAATTCGGCTTAAGTATTTCGCTTAGGATTTTGCTGCAAATGAAGCAACAAGACGATCAGTTTAGGGCACAGCCGGAATTTATTCCTCTCGCCCGGCACTGCCCTGTCTACAGGTGAGCGGTGCCCAGGGCAAACCCAGATTAGGGGTGAAATCAAAGTAATCAATGTGGGAGCTCACAAAAGAGAAAGGGCTGCAGAACCACACCTTCCCTTTGCCAAGGAAAAATTGAAATCCTGGCAAAAACTGAATACCCCGCTGTCGCAGGGGAGACCACACCAGGTACCTGGCAGAGGCTATATGCTCTTTGAAAGGCTTCATAGTGAAGGCTCATACAGGAAAGCGTTACTGTGGACGAATGGCTGGTGTGGGGAGAGCAGCCCTGCTTTTCTCTTTGACAAGGAGGGATTATTTCCAGCCCCAAAATGGGTGACAAAAGTTCCCAGTCTTGTCTGGTTTCTTCTTGCTGATGAAGTTCATAAATTAAGAAACTCAAAACAGCCTATGCAAATTGTAGGATGGAAACTATAAAGCACAACATCAGTGTCCCCCATACACACACACACACACTCTTGAAGGTGAAAGCTGGCACGGTCTTAGCTGCTCCCAGAGATGCTCTGAGTCACAACTACACTCTCGAGGACACAAAAACATTTCAGCAACACAAGTGACACCAAAGCACCAGTTTCTGGCAACAGCACCGGGCGCCTCCTCAGCTCATCCATCACACATGTTTGCAATCCCTGCCCGACACAAGCTTTGCAAGGTCTGAGATGGAGCCCCCCAACCCCGGTGTGAACCCCCCTGGCAAGAGGCCCCAGCTGTCCCCTGGTGGGACAGCAGTGATGGGGAGGGATGGGGACCCCGTCCCAGCTCAGCTGGCTCCTGCTTGCTTGGATGGGTCTGGAAGCCAGCTGACAAGGGATGTCTCAAACTTGAGTGCTAAAACTAGACGACGTGAAAAATCACCCTAAGGTTTGAAATGTGCTGTGGATGTGGGGAAATCTGCTGTCGCAGGGGAAACATGCCGTTTCTCCTGAGGGAGGCATTTTCCCTTGCCAAACTGGCCATCTTGGTGACTCTTTGCTGAAAACGCTGCACTTTGGGAGGACCAAACAGAAAGCACGGAGGGACTCTGTGCTCTTTAAGCCTATCTAAACTTTGCTGCCTTCACCCCACACCCTTCACCTGCCTGAAGCCACCAGGCTCTTAAAAAAGGTAGATTTTGGCTGAGGAAGCTTAGTCCCCTCCCTGCCTGACAGCAGTGCCTTTAGCTACAGCAGCCCCAGGCACTGCCTTTACAGGCATCCTGATATCTGCTCTGGCCATCACTAGTGCTATTAAGGACAGACACATGTCACAGCAGGTCTGTGCCTTGCTTGCCTCACCACGCCCCAAGCCTCCAAGGGTCCCTCTGGACTTGCCTCCAGGGTGGAGACAGCCAGGACATGGCTTCACGCCTCGTCCCATGGGGTTGGTGCCCCTGAGCAGACTCAGCGTCGCTTCCCGGCACCATCTCGGCAAGGAGACCTTCAAATCCTACCATGTCTCGTCGCACCAGCCGACGCGCTCCTCCTCGTGTGCTTCACCCCCCGCGGGCGATGTGGCAGGGGGTCACCTCCTGAGCCGGGTGCTAGCTGCCTGTGGCACTTCCATACAACACCAGGAACCCACACAAAATACAAAAAAAATTTTAAAAATAGCAATGATAAAAAAAAAAAAAAATCCTCCAGCGACTAGTCGCAGCCAGGGGCTGTCACCCAGAGATGCTCCTCCAGGCTCTCCGCAATCCCTGAGTCTTCATCGCCGGGGGCTGCTGGGTCCCTGCCACGACACACTGGTGGGTGTCTCTGGTCCCCCCCCGGGCGGGAGGACACCCTTCAAACTTCAGCTGCAAGTTTTCAAACTTCTGCCGCATCCCAGACCCACCTCCCTGTGGGGAGGGGAGCGGAGAGGCTGGGAAGGGGGGAACAGGCATTTGAAGAGTCTCTTTTTCACAATAAAAGCCCTTCTTGCTGCTTTTTTTCTTTTTTTTTTTAATACCACAGGCCCGATTTGAGCCAGGAGGCACAGGTAAAGGAGGCTGAAGACACACGTGCTCCTCCCAAGCCCGTTTCTCCTGGTTACCCTGGTGCTGGACAAGCAGAGGGACAAGGGAGAGCCCCAGGGACCACGTCAGCCCCAGAGCAGGGAAAGCCAACCCCAGGGCTCCTCACTGGTGCCTGAGAAAATGCCGTTTGAGGGGTTTTATTAACATTGCTTTGCCTTTTGGAAACAGCCCAGCACAGAGCTGTGCCACATCCGTGCCTGGGGCAGACACAGCCCCGGGAGAAGATTTCTTACCAGCTTAAAAGGGCACTAACGTATTAAAACCATTTTCAGGCTGCTGCTTCAGGCACCCGCTTTTCCGAGGCGGCCAGGGCAGGCAGTGCCGGGAGGCAGCCAGGAGAGGGGTGATCCTGGGGGGCCGGGGGAAGGAGACCCCCCCACTCACCCGTGCCGCACGGCGGGTCTGCAGCGCGGGGAGCCCTGGGGGGCCCGGCCACTGCAGCTCTGCCCATCGCCTGGTGCTGGGGTGCATCCTAAAGGCCGTTTCCCCAGGGCTATGGGGGGAGGAGGAGGAGGCTGGAGGCATCGCTTTGGAAAGCAACACGTTCCACCAGACCCCATGGCCCAGCAGGGCACACGGGCAGCAGCTGCCAGGCTGCAAAGCTTTTTTTTTTTTTTCCCTCATAAAACTTTTCCCTTCCAGCCCTGGGCTGTGGCCAAGCAAAACGCATCAGTCCCCCACCATGTCTCCATGTCAGGAGATGCTGTCACCTGCCCCAACCCCGTGCTGGCTCCAGCCTCTGCCAGCCTGGCTTGGGGACAGGAGGAAACCCTCTGTCTCCGGCGTGTGGGGACATTCAGCTCTTCGACCTGTGCAACGACTTCAGCCAGGAAACTGTAACTCAAACGGGGCTGATCAGCATTATTTTTTACTGATCTTTACATTTTTAAAAGTCAGACAAAGGCACAGTAGAAACTTTTGTGAGGGACGCTGGAGACATGATGGTCTAAAAAGAGAAGAGGATGAGGGACACTCCAACGATTCCATGTTTCTGTGACCCTGCGCGGTCCCACAGTGACATTTTACACACGGGGCCATGCGAAGCACTGGGTGTAAGCAGCGATGACAACTCAATGCTCTGCCCAGCTCGGGCTTTTGCTAGTCCCAGCACCCCAGTGCCTTCATACCCCTGTGGCTCATCCGTCCAGTGCATTTTATTTTTAATATGGTATGTCTCCCAGAGCCTCTCATTGCTACTCAAAACTATAGTTAAGAAACGAAGTGGATTAAAGGGTACACACAAAAGCAGTGAGTCTGATTTTGGCTTCAGCACACCCCTTTCTGCACCAGCCTTGGGTGGGGGAAAGGGGTGAGGAAACCAAGCCCCGAGCCCCCCACCATTGCTGCCGCCAAGCTCGCTGACCCCCCCATCCATCCTGGGCACCGCAGCGTTGGACTGACACGTTACAACAGTTTCCCTGAGGGCAGCTAATAACCCAATATTTCTAATATAATTAGTAATATTGGGAAATCAGCAATAACCTAGCGTTAGCCGCGGCGCAGACGGGCACAGCACAGCCGAGTGCCGGGGAGGGACCCGCACGGCTCCCGAGGCTCAGCCCTGCGCGTCACCACTCGCCGGTGGCACCTCATTTCGGGAGCATTTGCTTTCATCTCCCTTTCTTAATTTTGAAATGATTCAATTTATATGCAATTTTCTGTCAAAATGATTCCCGCCGGCGCAGCGGCATCGCCAGCCTTGACTGACAGGCCGAGGGCTCCGGCTGGTCTCTCCGGATTGCCTCTCCCTACAAATAACCATTTAAAATGCACGCCTGACATTTGGGAAATTTGCCATCCGAAGCAGGCGTGGATGGCTGCTGTGGGAGACAGACTTAAGGGATCAGTGGCCAAACCGGTATGATAAATCCACTGAGCCCCAAAACAAATGCTCCCATCTCAGCATTTTGAAATTTCAATTTTATTTCTGCACACCCCCCCACCCCTTCCCCTGGAGAAGATTTTTAATGATGTTAGTGGTGAAAAAATCAGATTAAAAAGGCAGCAAGGACAGAGAACCAAGCACAGTATGAACCTATTTCCTGAGGATGCCCAGGAGGTCCTCCCAAATCCATAGGGCTGTGCTTACATTGTACCCCGGACAGGTAGTCCTGAGCCTGTCAGTGCAGCCCCAGCCCCATCGGTAGCATCCCTGCTACTTCGCTCTGGAAAATCAGTGACTACCTGAAGAGTGGAATCTCCTTTTCATAGAATCATAGAATGGTTAGAGTTGGAAGCGACCTTAAAGATCGTCAAGTTCCAACCCCCCCTGCCATGGACAGGGACACCTCCCACTAGACCAGGTTGCTCAAAGCCCCATCCAGCCTGGCCTTGAACACCTCCAGGGATG
>JAOXJK010000012.1:44592926-44603972 GCA_025774025.1 Xenus cinereus
TCAAAGCCCCATCCAGCCTGGCCTTGAACACCTCCAGGGATGGGGCAGCCACAGCTTTTCTGGGCAACCTGTTCCAGTGCCTCACCGCCCTCACAGTAAAGAATTTCTTCCTAATACCTCATCTACAGAAGAGGAACGTGAATTGGGATGGTGGTGGCACAGAGGGACCAGTAGCAGCGCTCCATAGGCAGAAGCCAAGCCCCTGGCCTGTGCTGTGCCAGGGCTGCCATCACACAGGCACAGGCGCGCTGCCAGACGAGCCTGTTCCTTCTGTTCTTGGACCCTGTTCTCCCGCGGCGAGATACTGACACACGCACATGGATCGCGTTTTGCAGGATTTTCACTCCCTTTAAACATCAGCCAAAGCATTTGGTATGAAAAGAGGAGCTTTGAGAGCAGCAAAGCATAAGCAAAACATAAGCAAAAAAAGCGCTACTGGGAAATAGGTCTGACCTTCAGCAGCAGAATGAAACATCCCAATTTCACTGTCTAAAGCTTATTGTTTGTACAGTTTTGCTTTTATAATAAAAGCCAGCAAGTAAAAAATACACTTAAGCCATTTTAAATGGGGCAGATGTTTTATGCAAGTGCCCAGGGAATGGATCATTATAACATTAATGAGCACTAAAGTCCATCAGGTATTTTTGAAGGTCCCGTCCAGAATACCAATAGAGCGATATTAATTTACTGTGCTTTGCAATAGTAACATATTAATACACGTATTACACCACTTATTTTTAAACAACATGTTCTAGGTCAAGTCAGTGGAAGGCGATGGCTTTGGGATTTTTCCATTTTGCGGTGATTTGGAAAAAGAGTCTTTTTCATTTTCTTCATTTGATCTAACACTACTCTCCAGTACTACTTAAGAGGAAGGGACGTTTCCTAAAATCTTGGCCTTTTTAAGGACCTTTGCGGGTTTTGTGGCAGAGGTACTCCAATGTCACTAGCAACTGCACTGAGGATGCAGGATGTGAGAGTTGCATCAGTTCTGCACAGCTGTAACTTGCACGCATTCCTCCATCTGCTAAGATCATAAAAGGCTAGAAGTCAAACTTGGGCTGTGCCTTAACATCAAACACTGAAAAAAATTCAGGACTTAAAGCTTAAAAACATTTTCTCCCGTGAATACACTTTTAAAAACATACGCTAGGCCTGTACAAGCATACACTAGGTTGACGTTATGGCAGTGAACCAAAGAGGCCCTACAAAGTGTCAGTGCCCCTCAATGAAACGTTAACAGTATTTAGAAGTTGTTTATGTATGTTCCTCTGTGTTGTGTATATATATTTAAAAATAAATCAAGGAGTGGCTTGGTTTTAACCACCAGGGTTTCCTTGCTGAGAATAGGGATTCTGGAGATAATGAGCATCGTCAGCTCCAGAATCTCACACATCAGTTTCACAGTGTGCAGATTTCCATCCCTCAGGAAAGCATTTCAGAGATGTCCTATCCCTCTTGTAAGAGTAACTTCTCTACCAGAATGAAAATATTGGTATTGGGGAAATATTAATAAGAAATAAAAAGCATACCTGGCTTAACTTTTCACAAATTAATTTTATTAATCTTCATAAGCAGGCAATAAAAAGTATAAAATAATAAATAACCTATAGTTTGTACACATTCCCGAATGCTGTTCTCCTCACTGGCTCTCCCAGAGACCTGTTCAGGTCTAGGTGACAGGACAACGTTACACCCGTGGAGCAGGTTCTGGCTCACACCTGGGGGAGGATTTAGCTGCGGTTACTGAAGCGACCACCCACCCTCCAGTAGCAACCGCTACGGCCACGGGGAGCCACGCTGGCTGCCCGTCCCAGCCTGGCCATGGTTTGTTACTGAACTGCAGCCACAGTCCTGGCTTGGAAGAAGCAGCTGCCTGGCCAGAAGTTCACCATTTCCAGCTTTCCCAGATGCAACTGACAGGAGACAGTTAAGACTGAGCAGGTGGATATCCTGGTGATACAGGAGGGAGATTATAGACGTAGGGAGAATAGAGAACTACTGAAAAAGGAAAAATGAAGGTGATTCACGGAGGGAAGGCACTCTTTGATCAGATACTGGCCCCATCTGAGTACTCCTGGAAGTCCAAACGATCCTTGAGCAGATTTCCTTGTTCTTTAGCTGCCAACTCTAAGGAAACTGACTTCCAAGCATGTTCCATTTGTGCAAAACCACATCTGAATGGCGCTGCCATTCACAAACAAAGCAAAGCAAAGGTTTTGTAGGCAAGTAAATATTCCAGAATACCATTTTTCACAGAAATTTGGCAACTGAAGAAAACATTTCAATGCTCTCATCCAACTGCCTTTTTTAACTCCTAACTGCAGTTCCAGGCTCATCACCCAACAGACAAAGCTTTTATCTCATGCCAACCTCTGTAATGTCCATGCATTCTGAAGTAAACGTTATGTTTTATCAGATGTAACTTGGGTGCCACAGAGCACTTCATCGTCTTGTAAAACCTTCTGCCTTGTTTTAAGCGCTGCTATTCCAGTAAGACTGACAGGGCAGAGTAGTATAACCACAGAGAAGGAACAAAGCCCTCACTGCTGCTCCTCTTGAAAAATAACTAATGTTTTTTCTTTTTTTTTTTTTCCTTTTTTTCCATTGAAAAACATATTTAGTTCCTTTCAAATCATCTATCAGCCTGTGAAAAACTAAGGAAAAGAAAACTCCAAGCCCACGGCCAAACCTGAAAGCAAGAAGGTTACGCAGAAACAAAAGACATAAAGTATTATTCATGGGTAAAAATACTGGCCACTGTTCTGCTACCTCACAACCTAACCAATACAGGGAATAGCTTAAGTTGGGATAGGAAACACATTATGTGCCAGTAAACTCATAATCCAACGTTAACCTGACTTTTGAGTGTATGCATCAATAAGTAGGTCTCTCACACGCAAAACACCTGCGTGGAAACCACCACTCAGGTGGCCTCACAGGCTTTAGCTCGTTAGCCATAGATATCAGATACGGCAATCTCCCTCTTAGTTCTTACTTTCTCACACTGAAAAACTCTGTGCGAAGTGAGTAACCATTCAGAGAGGAAAGATGCAAACAAGGGAAACTACACACAGAAGGCAGCAATCCTCGGATGATGGAGAGGGAGGAAAATTATTAAAGTGATTGGCAGTAGCTATTTGTGGGACATTTGGCAAAATACAGAGCTCCATGTAGGTACCGAATCTGGGCAAAAGGAAGTGGTAGAAGGGGAGGAGAGAAGTGAAGCTGAGATACTCTTTTCTCCTCTTGCAGGCCCTGAAGAGTACAACAATCCCTTCTTTCTGCTAACTCTAAGGCCCTTTAGATGTATTCCCTGTGCAGCTTCACAGACCACGTCACAACAATATTAAGAGGAATTAATAGAAAGAGTGGGCAAAGGCAAGAGATGGCAGATGTGGCAGGAGGCTTTTTCAAGGGTTATTTCAGAAGGCAGTTGAAGGAAACCAAAGCTCTACAAAAGACAGGCCTATAAAAGGGCACTGACCATGAAGAACTCCTTGAGCAGTGGGTAAAATTGTAGTCTTACAATTTCAGGGAATGAGAATTTTGGTGAAGAATGCCTGGACTTTCAAGAAGTCAGCTCTCTGCAGCAGCACTTGCAGGAAAGCCCTGGAGTTAATGTGTCTGACAGAATCATCTGTCAGGTAGATGCCAGTGCTGCTGAAGGAACACCGAAGCCAGGACAGCGGAAAGGCCAAACAAGGCACTACTGCCATGATTGCACCTCCAGCACTATGTTCCCAAACCCACTACAGAAAGGGAGTTCTGCCAGCCTGCAGACTGGCTTCTGTTCCCCTTGGCCTTGAATGAAGGGTGTAACGCATTAATGCTTCAGAAGATCCCAGGTCTGAGGCTCTATCCAGACAGTGGAAATAATACGTACACAACAAGTCAGTACTGACTGCAATTGTCTGAGATCAACAAAACGTGGGGAATAGAGGTCAGCGTTTCAGTATAAGAACCTAGAAAAAGTATTTCTGTGAAAGTTAAAGGGAAGGACACTGAAAACTCTAGCGGCTTGTGGAGGTAACTATGAGACACTGAAATTCAGGTCCAGTTACTAAAACATGAAAGTGTTTTGTTCCACCTTCAAAGCAAGTATTTTGTACCGCAGCAAAGGCTTTGAGATCTCCATGGTACCAAAAGATCAGTTTTAAAACAGGCTGAGAGGTGTTGGCAGTTTATTACACCTTTATGTGGTGAGGATCAATCAATTTTGAACAGCAATAAAAACAACTCTATCCCAGCTGTTCCTTTCACATCATTACCTACTGCTTGTTCCAGTTTCAGAAATTAGATTATTGGGGGCTTTTAGTGTCAGCACTGCACACAAGAACAACTGCCATCTTCCCACCTCCCACAATTCCTACCGACCTGCTTAATTTTATCTTAAACAACAGCTGCCATGATCAAATCTGTCACCACTTGAGTTCGTCAGTTAGCACAGAGTTAGTGAACAAAAAAATAATACATACCTGGCAGGAAAAGGCTGTTAATGCCTTACCAAGCAAAGTGACATACCTGCCCACGTTTTCTCTGCTGCAGACTTGACAAACTAGTTCCACAGAAACAATTGCCAAAATATTTCAAAAGCACTCCAGTTCACCACATCACAGATTCCTTTGTGTCTCTGTTGTATTTATACTTCTGGTCTTTCTGCCTCTCTTTATTTTTTTGAAAATGAAGGATGAAGTAAAGTCCTACTTAACTTAATAGCAGTATAAAACATTTGGTTTGTCTCCTGTAAAGTTCACTCATTCTGGAATAAATACACGTTCAACACGACTGATGTTCTTCTGATTACGTGATACCATACACAAGTAAACAAGAAAGAGAAGGCACAACAATGCCGTAGCTGTGAGGAAGACGAGGAGCCCAGCAAACAGAGAAGGTTTCAGAGGTAACTGGATCAACTTGCTTTCTGCTGGAATCATGTTTGTGAGGCTTAACATGTAACCAAGTGACCACGCTATACTGCTGTTACCAACCTGAAATAAAAGACAGAAGAGTTAATCCTATTCTCATGGACTTTTCAGTCAAAGAAAAGAGGTTCCAAAAGCTCAACTGCTGATGCTGGCAACTGCCTTTAATGTTAGCAAGGAGAAAACTTTAATGGAGTATACAAAGAAGACACCATTTAATTTTAAACTTTTTTTTTTTTTTAAAGTTCCAGAGGATGCTAATAAAATTGGTCACTGGGCCAAAGAAGTGAGACACATTTATTAGATGGATGGCTGCAAGGATGCGTGGTATATATGCAGACGGCCAGTTACGGGATTTTTCTCTGCAAGAAACACACTTTAAAAAATAAAAATAAAAAAATCAGCACTACTGTGCTAATTCCTAGAATTAGCCTGTCATCTGAGCCAAACCCTAGGATGCTATTTAGTTGAAGCAAACATGAGACCCCACAAAGAGTTCCACTGACATGGACAAAGAGGAAGCCAGGGTAAAGTCCCCCAACTATTTATCATCTTTTGTTCCTTGCTTGGTTTTTTTGCCCGCAAATGAATCAGCACTAGGCTATTCCATTTAAAAAATAAACATAAGTGGAAAACTACTTAGAACAGGTGAAACTAAAGCAAAGGGGTTATGTCTGTATTTGCTCCACAGTCCTCATGCTTTGCCATCTTCCCCAAATTCTAATTTGAGCAGAGTTTACCAATTTTTCACGGCCTTTTTCATTGAATCATCATCCTGCCACTTGATAAGCACAGGATCAAAGGGAGAAGATAGAGCGTCCCTTGTCCTCCTCTCACATTCCCAGGCTCCAATAACTGTTTGCCTATTTATATAAAACATATAAATACACATCACTGCCTCCTACAAATCAAACTACAATTTAAAAAAAAATCTATTGTTAAACAGAGTGAAAAAATGAGGGAGGACATTTCAAGAGAAATCAGTGGAACTCACTAAACTAGCCTAGAGGGTCAGCTACAAGACAGGTATTTGGTTTACAATCTAGCATAGGTTCCTTTCTTTATCCATTTCAAGTCACTCCAGGTAGTTCTAGGGTATACTACAGGACAGATAAAGCTGAAGTTGTGTTCTTCTACAACTAACCAGCTCTCCCAAACTCATCCGGCTTTCCATCTTTATTACAGGTCATCCTACTCTGCTACTACAGAGTTTGCCTGAATTGCTGTCCCTTTAAGTAGTTTGCTTAAATTTAGAAACCCCTTTGTTAATAACCTCCTTGGTTAATCTTGGATGAAGTTGGTGAATGAACTTTATTATTTAATGTCTTTAATGAACAGTTATAAGTAGTCATGCACTGGTTGTAGGAGACCATAAAGGCCTGTAATATTTGGTCTTTTTTGTAGTTGTGTGTATCCTAATACCTTTTGTTTAACTGATAAAAAGAAAGCTACAGTAACAGGAACTGGAATACGACAGGTGAACAAAGAGGTAAGATGGATCAAAGCGGTTTTTCATTGCTAAGAGAAGGGAAATAAACTCTTTATGATGTTTAGAGCTTCAACAAATTATCCAGCTGTAGATTTCACCCATATCTTAGCACTGGTTTAAGGTTCTTTTCACTGGTTGTGTTCACTAATTAAAAGGAAACATAACTCTAACATAGGCTCAAAACCCCACTTTCCACTCTTGGAGGCAACTATGCTGTTATCTCTGGGGTAGCTTACCTGATACTAGATCTTACTATTTTAGTTCTGCCAGGGGGAGATTTAATTAGGAGAATGTGGTCTTTCTTTTTGAATTTTCGTAATTACCCTAGAGCAAGATCTACGTAACAAAGGTGTTAATTTCAAATAAGCCTTTTGGGTGTTCATTTTGCTCAGTATTTTTATAATCTTGGATAAATACAGAAAAATGTTGCTGCATTTGGCTGCTCCTATCTGCTGGATACAATACAAGATAAATGTAAATAACAAATCAAATACACTCCCTACAAGGTTTTTAAGGGGATTAAGATCCCAGAGTAAGCTCTATGCCGACTTCCCAGTAGAAGGGCTACATCTGCATGCTCCTCCAGAGCCTCTAATGGTTGTCCACCAGAGGACAAAATAAGGCAAGAAACTCATACTTGATTCCTTAGTGCACCAGTAATAAGACTCTAATTGTTCAGAAAACATTGCTTGCCAGCATACCCTGCATTTAAGAATAGTGCATGAAGATCTACAAGCTATTCTTTTGTTGGTTTTGCATGCAAGCACTGAAGCATTTCCAAACTGTGCAGAGATTAAGACAGGGTTTTAGAATAAGGCTCTGTACAGTAGCAGAGAGGAAAGGATGGAGTGACGGAGCACTGTGCAGCCCACACTTCTTGACAGAACAGCCAAGCTCAGACAGTGGCCGTGCTGTCTGACGGGAAGCAAAGATTTCTTAGCAGTAGCTTTAGAATGGATATATACAAGTTTGTTCCAAGTATTTTTAGGAGAAAATCTGAAGTCAGGGAAGACGTAAATGCAACTGTTACGCAAACCTTGTAAGCTTCTCTCTTTGCCAACTGCAAGCCAATATCCCATCAATATACGCTCTTATTCCAGAGGACCAGATTATGGCACGGATAGATGCCCTAGTTGCTTCATCACCACTCACTGACTACAAGCCAGCTCTGCCGGTTGCCCCAAGGCTCTGCCAGCAGAGAGAAAAGCTGGAGTTCTCCTGCCCAGCTCAGCAGGGGTAGCTCAAACTGACCTTGACTGGCGAGGCGTTCCAGGCACATCACTGCCTAGAGCAAGCCACGACTTCAACAAATTGAGGCAAGGTTTAAAACACGATTGTTTGGACCTTTCTTAAGAGTTCTTTAAAACAATCTAGGCAATATCTGCAAGAAATGCTGAACCCGGCTGAAATTGCTACTGAGGCTTGAAAAATGGCTTTGTCTTATGCCAAACATTTGACAGTCATTTACAAAGGCTGTTTACGATCATTGTATTTTTTGCACACTGCTGCATCTTTTGTGTCCTTCTAAACTTCTTTGGATTAAAATAACAGTAAAAAGAAATTATTATTGCTCACCTCCTTTTGAAAATGTATCTGTGGCCAAGTTTCTGCATCAAAGTTGTAACCATGTACAAGCAAGTAATAAATGAAATTAGCTGAAAAGCAGTAGGATCTAGCATATAATTCTTCAAATTTAGGCAGCATAAACTGGAGCTGAAAGCAAAAGTTTTTAAAAAAAACATGTAAATTATGAAAAACAAATGCTTTTGGTTTTTATAACTACAGAATACTTTGGATTCTAATTAGAATTTATTAGCATTTTTCAGAAACACCAAGTAAAGTTGTGGACAACTAGATAAGGAGATTTAGAAAAATTAAGACCCTGACGGTGATACAGTTTATGTGGTTAAAAATAAAAAGAAATACAAAACTGGACATAAAAGATTGAGAATGCTATGGTTCCTAAATTTTACATGTAATCTTTACAGCAGGGTTAAAACTGTGGTAGTAAACCACAGCCACACATCTGTTTAAGAGGATCACATACAGAGACAACCTCGCATGTGGCAGTCAGCTATCAAGTGATGATGTCAGGTTAAATAGGAAGTGCTAGCAAAAAAAGGAATGCAAACAGGGAGCCAGTTTGGTGATCTGAGGTACCTTCCTGCAAATTTAAAATAGGTATGTCAATGTCTTAGCTTCACGCTAACAGAGCCGAGCTCAGAACAGGGCATAAGGAATATTGCAGGACTAGAAAAATACAGAGTTAAACCTCCATTAAATAAAGATGCCTGCAAGTTACACAGAACGTGTTACATCACAAAACCACCCTTTGGACGTCAATTGTGACCCGGGATGCTCACTTGGATCATGAATATCAGTTGGAATTCACAGACCCAAGCAAAGTGCTTTGATCTCCCAGACTGATCCAAAAGTGCTGTTGCGAGTCCCAGTGGTTGCAAGAAGATCAGGATGTGAATATCACAGCATACACATACGGACAGATCAAGCAAGCTGGAAAAATGAAGAACTGCTGGGTAAAAGCTGTTTGGAAAAGGTCATGGTTGCCAGCTGGGGACAATATGCTTTACTTGTTTTTCTTAGCATAAGTAATAGCAAAAAATACAAGACTATAACTTTCCCTCAGATGAACTGTGTGAGGACAAAAATAAAATAAAATAAAAACCCAATTTCCCTTCCACCAGTAAAAAATTTTCAGGCAGCAGTGCTAATTCCACCTCATCAGCTCCAACTACACTGCATCAGCTCTGTGCCAGTACACTCACACATAACCTAGGATAAAAAAGTACTAACTGCTTTGAATATGTAGTGATAATGCTGATAATACGTGCGATTGAAGTGTGCTCTGCAGTCTAGCAGAATTTTGTTTTAAAATTTAAACTGACCTATTCTATCAGCCTTCTAAAAAATTCCATCAGGGCAATCTCCAATCCTGTGAAATGCATAAATTTACACCTACATCTATTCAGTTGCAACATCCCTTACTATCTTTGTGACATCTCAGCTGTACAAAGCTCTAAGATAAAAAGAGGAAAATGCTCACACTGCTTGGCCACATTTCAATAGAAGCCAGAAACTCAGAATCACGAGGAATTAAATATCCAAAGCTACTCCAAGTTTTAAGCATGCTAGAAACACTCCATGGTTTGAAGCACAGTGGGAGAACAAGCATCGAGGTTGAAACAGACCTTCTGAAAAGTTCTGAATACTTGTCCAGTCCATATCCTTTTTATGTCTCCCTTTCACAGGTACAAAAGAAAAAAAGAAAAAAAAAAACCCCAACCCACTTACCTGTGCCCAGCTCTGTGAACAGAAAAACCACATACTTGAATTGAAGTCAGCTAGGGAGAAGTGCCCAGATAAATTCAAAGCATTAATTGTATAGTAGAATCCTGAGAAAGCCTACAGAAAAGGAGTAGATGACAGGCCTGTTAGTTTCAGAACTACAGAAACCAAAAGCAAGCAAGCTCAAAAAGAAATGCTGTGTTTGCAAACCTACCACAAAATTCCCTTTAACTTTTGGCTGATGGATTCCATTAAATGGACAGTCTTCGCTGCCTCTGCACACAGTGAAGTTAAACAATAAAGAAACCATCTCCTGGCACAGACCTGGGTCTCCTGTTCCGTGAAAGTTCACAAGCTGGTTTGGGTTGTAATTTGCTGGTTTCAGAGACTGTGTACAAAGGCTGCCAGAGAAGTACTTCATTGTTAACACAGTATTATAGTTCTGAGGGTAACATGGATTATACACATTGGAACTGCTGTTTGATTTCTGAAAAACAAAAAACAAAAACTCCAAAACAATAAAGGCCACTCAAAAGCAAGAAAAAACCAATCTGACATTAACTACAGGAATCTTTTTAAATCACATATGCATGTATTTTTGTTCTCTTTTCTGTCATGGCTGATCAACATTTCTTATTATTGTAATTCATAGAAACCCCTTTCTCAAAAATAAAATAAAAATCATCAGCAAGATTGTCAAAACACTTCTGGGCCTAGTCGGACCTTCTTGTCAAATGGTATCAAACTCCCACCAATTTTTAACAAACATGAAGATCTTTGTATGAAATGGAAGTGCATTTCTCTACGACAAAGCACACCAGAGCTCTTATCAGGGTCTCTAAACCCCACCAAAGGGAAGCGAACACCTGCTCAGACAATTGCTGAACACCTGGAAGAACAACATCGCAAAGGCTTTTAAACAGACCTGGAGCAGCAACGCTAAAAGCCTTTTCTCAGCTTCATCTCTCCCGTAGCACTGGAAGCTGTGAGTGTAGACATTGTAGTTGTAACCATACAAATTCACTTGCAAGGTGCTATTGAAGTTCTCCTGAGAGTCCCCTGGGATAAATGAAATTTGAGTGGAAGCTCCTCCAAGATCCAGTGCACCCACAGTCTCTCTTCTGGAAGGATGGATCCATGTCCTCCAAAGGTTTCTCTACACGTAAAAATAAAATCGAGATTAAATAGAAATATAATCTGCTTGTTCTCTCTTCAAGTTTTTCTACTCTTTACTTAACTTTTTGAGACTTTCTCCCTCTTTGCCCTGCACCCTTTCAAAAAAAAAAAAAACCCAAAAAACTTGGCTCTGAGGAAAACATGCAGATG
>JAOXJK010000012.1:44603982-44615267 GCA_025774025.1 Xenus cinereus
TGCCAAATGGAAGGTGCAGGATTGTTTCTCATCTGATAAGGTCTCAGCTTTCAATTCAGAGGAAAGTACTATGATCAAAGCACACGACTAGCCAGATCAGTGTCTGTACTAGAATGCAGGGAATTGAAGTTCAGGTACCCGTGAGACCCTGAACAAATCTGGATGGAAACAGTACAAAGATTTGCTTGTTTCAAGGCAAGAAGAATTATTAAAGGAATAGAATATTAAGAGATCACATAGGAAAAGAGAGTGAAAATAGAGTGAAAAAACACAGAAAAGTCAAATGAAGCTCCATCAAAGTCGAAAGAACAAGGACTCCTAATCTGCTTCTTCACTGAAACTGCAGTGGCAATAAACCTGATCCATTCCACTGGCATTTTCCCCATTACCCAAAATGCCCCCCAAATTCTGTATCTGATCTACACAGTCACAGTGCAGAATATAGATTTTGGATCAGTATCTATCTCAATATTTACTGCGGTATTATTTACTGAGCATGATATGAACGTATACACAAGAAGGGAAAAGAAACTTTACGGGCTAGCAAATAAAAGAAAATTCTAGAGTGAAAGATTCCCATTAACAGCCCCTAGCACAATTTGACTCTTAGCCCATTGTCACAAGAATGGTGAAAAGTTTCTCTTTCCTACTAGTGATATTCCACATGTAGGTCTTCACACAACTCTATACTAAACTGGCTTCACAGCAACTTGCAGTGCCTTCAGTAGTCCTTATGAATCTGCCATACGGAAGTTGGTATTTGGATTATTAAAATTCATGTGGTACAAGACTGACACCACCCTGAAGTTCAATACATCATATTTGTTGCATGAAATGCAAACAATGAGAAAAAATTCTTCCATAACATGTGATTCCAATAACATTTTTCTTAACTTTGCAAGAGAAAACATGTTCACCATGAGCTATCGCTCAGATCACCATCAGCTAATTCCCGCTCATTAATTGCCATGATCTAGCAGGAACCACTCAGCCAGGACAGCTAACAATACTTAGGGGTTTGGCCAAAATTTCTTTCAGCCTAGGGAGAGCATCTGGAAGTGCAGTTAATACTAAGGGGAGCACGCAGCTGCCATGAATGGAGATGAGCAGTTGCTGATCACCTTGGTACAGCTTTTACTGGGAATGAAATTATACCGAATATCTATATATAAAAAGGGACCTTCCAACACATTTGTCTCCCTCTGCTGTGAGGCTCCTGCTTGACACTATTCCGAGTTCAAGGACAGCGTTTTTTATATATATATATATACATATTAGTATCACTTTGTCTGCACAAGACATTTGGTATCACAGCCCACTGCTTGCTCATAGCCTGCAGCTTTTCAGCAGTGCTGGAATGAATTGTATATGAGTGTTTTCTTCATCAGCTGAAGCACTTCTGGCCACAGCACCTTCACTGCTTCAAACAGTCTTGTCTGCTTAAGACAAGTGAGTCAACACTGCCGAACAATTTGGAGACCTCTAGGTTGTGCAGGTCCTTCACCAGCAGAGCTGCAGGGAAAGCAACCATCTGAGGAAGCCACAGAAAAGCAGAAGAAAATATTTTTATTTGGCACCACTGTCAAGGCAATCAACACCTATCAACACTTAACATACCAATGCATTTAAGAGCAGTGCAACTTCTGTTTCTAGGTAAGGCATCCGATGCCATTTAGGGAAGAGCTCCGTTTCATGAATCAACAATATACTTTTGCCATATCACATTCCTGTAACACCGTATTTTTTTATTTATGTTTGCTTTGTTCTATTACTGCCACAAAAAGGCCTTGTTACATATTTTGGTGCAAAATGGAAATTCTAACTATGAGCTTTTAGCAGGTATGCCCTCTCAAACTTCTCATTTATAAGAAAGAAAAAGTGAAAAGAAAAGCATGCAGTTTTTTCCACACACCTCTAAGAAATTGCCCATTAAGTAGTTGGCTGTTATCCATCCATACACCCCTTCCTCTGTCCCAGTTATGATCTGCGCACCCCTAAATTCAAAGGGTTGTGCTCTGAAGTAGTTTTGAATGCTTGCAAGGACTTCACTGGCTGCCGTTTCATTTTGCAACCTAAGCAATTCACAAAACATGACACACTGAGCATCTGGAAAGGCAATTTCATGCTTATTGTTCACTGACTAGCAATTCAAGAAAACTACTACAAGCACCTAATAAAAAATAGACATTGTTTCCCTAAAGGGGAATCTTATGATAGGGAACGGCCACTCTTTTATCATACAAGTTCATGGTTGTTTTGTTTCTTACATATATTTTTCTTTTTAGTGAACTGAGTGCTTATATGACAGCTGCTGGTTAAAACAGTCCAGGAGCTTTTCTTCCCACTCTGTTTAGCCGCAGAACAAACGTAAAAAGCCAGTTTGTCCCAGGGCTAAAGCCACAGACAGACCCCAAAAACCACACTGCACCACAGTCGTACTCAGAAAACTCTGCAGCATCTAGCTTTAATCTGCCCTTGCTGCCCACGGACACACACAAACATTACCTTTTTACATGACACTGAATTTTAAGACAGATATGGAAGAGAAAATTACACTCTTGCCTTCTCCAGAATAAAGCAAGCCTTTCTTTTCAATATGGCATAACAGAGGATTTTTATACAGCCCCACTTTCCCTATGAAAAAAGTTAATTAAATTAAATTGGCTGGGCTCCATTTCCTTTCGAGATGGACTATTTCCAATGGATAAAATTGTATCCAGTACATTTTTCACATTCTGTTTTCACAGCCAGCCACGCTCGTACGCATACAGAGGAGTTCAAGTTTCTGCCATACCTCAGTAGTCTCATGCCAGCTGTAGCTCCCAGATAAACAGAACTGTTTTTATGCAGATGAACTGGTATTCTCTCCTTGACTTTATTCAGACAGTCATCAAAGGGTTTGACAAGAGCTCCAGGGTTACTCTCATAGCTGGATATACCAGGGCCTAAAAGAGAACAAGTAGATTGATTTCATTCTGCTTTGCCAACTACAAATTAGCCCAATTAGCAAACAGGTGTTAAGAAAAAGAGATTTCCCCCTTCCCTCCTGTAATTGCAAATAAGGACAGGATGGTTGAAAACTGTGAGTGTTTGAAGAATAAACAACGTAGTGGCTGTCTCAGCTGCGTGAGACAGAGAAGATACTTGTAAACTGCTTGCCTGTATTTCTGTTTGTATACATATATACCTGTAGTACCATAGCTAGAGTGAGAGGGCCTGATTCTCTGTAGATCGAATTCTGTCTCAGCCATCATGCACTGCAATGAAGTAAATCAAACTTAGCTACAATTTCCTATCTCTGTTGCAAATTAGAGCACCCTGCTGTATGAGTAGGAGAAGAACTGATGCTGACAGATATAGAAATAGTCTTAGCAGTTCTTGCTCCCCAGCACTGACAAGGGAACACAATGGGAAAAAAAACCAGTATAGGCTTCCAGATAACCTCTTTTTGGAGCCTAGAAAGAAATAAGGAACTTCCATTTGAGCTCACCTTTCACATTGCACTTGAAGGTTTGGCTTACTACTCCCGTGTCATTTTCTTTTTCTGCTGGCCATTCATAGACATAGACTGTAGTCCGAGAGGATCCAGCATCAAAGACTATTCCATACTGGAGAGAAAAAAATAATAAATGACACAGACAGTGAAAACTTAAAGGCCCATATGCAGCTGTACTTCTGTATACCATCAAACACTTTAGAAAATGTATGCATAGTATATTTACAAGGGAGATTAATTCTAGTGTTAGGCACTTAGGCATGAATCCAGTAGCCAAGCACAGAACGAACTGGCTGCAAAACAAAGAACATACTACTATCTTCAATAATTAATTCAGTGGGGATGGAGAATGCTCATCTCCTTTCAGCATCAGGTTCAAAATCCACACTGACATAGAAAACACTGTGTCAGGATCTGATCTTGCAGCCAGTTCCCATTATCCCAACTATCCCCTTGGATACTGAAGGGTTTGATACCTAACCACAGGCTTTAGATTCAAGGATGCACAAGGGATCCATAAAGCTACAAGCAAAGAGGTAAAGTACGTAATAGTCCACAGCGAGAATGACGTTAACAAGTCTGGTTCTTTTCTAATTGCCCCATAAACCTCTCCCTTTGAGTGGTTTAGGCAGTCCACCTGAGAGTTTGTCACTGCAAACAGGCTGTGCCAGAACGTGAGACAACAAAGAGGGAAAGAGAATCAATATTACCCCATGATTATTTATGAAATAAATGAGAAATATTTAAGTGACTTGCCCCAGGGCCACTTGGGACTGGTTCCTCCATCCCATTTCACTGCTCACCAGACCAGTCTTTCCCCCTTCCTGTCTTTTATGGCAGCAGAAAACTGTAGCAAGCGGGAAGGCAAACTGCATGAAGGGAAGAAAACTGCTATTTTGCTTATCCTCTTTATGATCACTGAAAGTACGTGCAGCTGTCCCCCTCTTCCAAAGTCATGTAATTGGCAGGAATCACACAGTGTAGGGTTCATTTATTTTATTTCCTTTTTTTTTTTCTTTTAAAGAAGACAGATACCCAGGAGCCTGACAACACTGAAAAATGAGAACAAAGCAGTAAGAGGCCCTGCAGCAGGCCGATAAATTTCAACCCACTGGTTCCCTGGGGATCCTCAAGTCTGACCAAGAAATATCACTGCTTCATGTGGCAAACCATTCAGCTTCCACACCTCATTAGTTCCCAGCTTTCACTGTAATCCTACAAACTCCTGCCCCCTAAAGAACTACCAGCAGTACCAGCCTAGTCTGTTTCCTAGATAATGAAAATTTAATTTCTATTTATCGAGACAGTATTTACCCTGATCAACTAAAAGGTGAAAGGCTCCACAGATACTATCAAACCACTACGCCACCATATTACATTCAAGTAACTACTTTAGCAAAGATACTTTGGGTGGATTCCCCCTCCTTGAAAGGGAGATGAGCGCTCTAAAGACACACAATACAGTACCGGTCAACCTGCTCAAGGGCTATTAATTAAACCTATTCTCGGTCAGATCAAAGTGCCAACCATAAGCTTTTAACTTAGCTACTTTTGGAGCTAACTATCATGCCCAAGTAGAGCTGGAAGATAATGGAAGCATTTTCACCTCAGCTAACTGTGGGGCTTTTTGACCTACTTCCAGCCTCCTTCGTGAAAGTAACAGGTTTCCATCTCAAAGAGCAGTGGTACACTTTTCTGCACCAATGTGCTCCTTTTTTCCTATACAGCTTCTTGTTTCCTTTAAAAGAGATGCCAATTTTTGAAAAGGACTCTTGGGCCCATTTCAGGGGGACTCCAGAAGGTCCTCAGAACTTGTGAGAGTTCACCGTGTGTGAACTGGCCCATGCAGTCTCAAAGCGGTGATCAGTAAGAAGTGTGCTAGATGTTAGGATTAAGATTAATCTTTACTTAAAAAAACAGAAATGATAGAAGATGCAGCATTTTAAGAGGGTGAGAGAATTCTACATGCCTCGACTCAACCTGGTGCCTAAGACAAACTGGTTGAATTAAAATTCTCCAGTGACGTTACATTTCTGTCCAAGTCACAAGTCAGATCATCTTTGGCTGCCCTCTAAGGACTAGCAATGCCTTCCTGCTTTGAAATGCACTACGTGGGACCAACAGCACAAGCAAACCCTGATGCTGGGCTAGCAGCTATTAAAGAACAGAAAAACTTCTTCTCCTTCCTTTTCTCTCTACTTCAAGGTAGAGAGGGAAGGACTGAGGGAAGAGAGAAGGAAAAAAAAGTTAAAGGAAAATGCTTATTTTGGGGTTTACTGTTGCCCAGTGTACCTCCAACACTTTAAAACATCAATGGCATAGCAGATAATTTATCTCTTGTGCCACAAAGGAATGAACCTGGATGCTCTCGACGTGCATCCTGGGAAAGAGCTATTATGCCACAGATAACACAAACTCTAGTTATCCTTCAGTATCCTACCTGTCTTTGGTTTCATGGAGAAGTCAGAAGAACAACAAAACCATTTACAACAAGTAAGTCTGTTTTCACCATGTTAGTGACATATTTAATTAAATGCTAACTTCAGGACACTTCCATCTCCAGGCTCCATCATATCAAATAAGTACTGGAGGGTTTCACACTGGCAGAGCAAGGTCCTCCCTGTGCTCCTGAAGAATTATTTCTTGTGAGTAGTAACCATTCACTGAGGACTACTCGGGAATCAAACATACAGTCCTCCATATCAACTGGGATTTTCTGCATCAGCAGGCTTACAGGCCCCTAAAAAAATTCAAAGCCAAGGCACCAAGAAGAGGAAGTGCCAGTCTTCCTCCAGAACCAGCCATGAAGCCTTTGTGATTCAGAAAGCCGACCTCCCACCTAAGCCAGCTCCAGATGGTCAAGGTGGGTCTGATGTTTGCTCAAAGACTAAGGTAGACAATTTTATCATTCTGAATGTGAAGAAGAATAAATAACAAACACAAGTGATGGGTACGCTGTCTTTTAGATAGTGGCTTCAGCCTGCATGTCAGTCCAGTCTTGCCCTGCATGAAAATGAGCAGGATCTAAGGCTGCTGCAAGCAGAGATCCAGGGCACAACAGGGAGTACACTTGAGGCACTGTCCTTCCATGCAAGATCCCAGCACACACACCCTGCCACACCACAGAAACACATTAAACTGGTATGAAAATACAGTTTTATCTCATTGTCTGAATCATACACCACCAAATGACTCAGACAAAGCCAAAGAGGTTTATAATCCCATGAAGTGTAACGGGACATTAGCCTATCACTATCAGTATGTGAACCATCCAGTTAAATACATAAGCAGAGGGAAAGGTAGAAAGGACTTCAAAGAAGGAACTGACAAGGCTTGCATGCTTGTAGCCATCATGGGGAAAAAACAGGGAACTCAAAATGCCAGACTGCACAGCTTCCCTAGAAGGCCAGTTTCTACAGCTCTGTCCTCAGTTGTGTACATCTCTCATTGAAGAATGCATATACATATTCCAGCAGCACAAGGCAAAGCCTGAATTCCAGAGTATTTCAGTTTGCCTTTTCCAGTTTGCTCTGCCCCTCCTCATGAAGCTACTTTGCTTCTGTTAATATCCAGCAAGTCCCAACACGTAGTAAATCATAAAGTGCACACTTATAGCCCAAATGCTTTTGATACACAGGAGCAGTTTCCAAAGATTTAAGCGTTAACTTCCTACCTGTACTTGGGGGCAGAACATAAACTCCAGGTATTTCCCACTTCAAAATTATTTTAAAATTACTTCCAACCTCTGGCGAAAATAAAAAAGCAGTGGCATATTCTCCTTGTTTAGCCTTTCAGTCTTGAAGAACACACTGTGTGATAGTCATCAGAGACAGAGAATCAAGGAACACTTTTCCTGCTTTACCATTGACTCTGTGATCTTGACCAACTCTCTTTTTCTCTCACAATCAGCCTTCCCATGACAAAGATGTGATCAAACATTAATTGATGGCCGTAAGCTCATTTGTATCACCCCATAAAAATTAGTTTAGAAAGGAACATTATTAGATATAGTTCATAACATTGTTCTCCTTCCTTACACGTTCTAAGACTTACCTTAAGCCCTGGGGAGAGGATCTGTTGCTGATTTATCTGAATCACTGCAATAGCAATAACAAGAACTATGCTTAGAAGAAGAAACACTTGGGCAACAACACTTGGGGTTCTGGTGAGCATCCTGAAACAAGGAAAAGGGAAACACTTAAGGAGCGCGAAAGGACTCAGTAATTCTGTCTTACAGCCTGAAGCCCTGAATCAGTTGACACTCCTTATAAAATCTCAGTTTATCAACTGGATTACTCTACAAAAAATTTTGTGATCTCCTCAAGAACTGCCTGGTGTTTTGCTACCACTAACTCTTCATTGTCTAGAAGGGGTGCGTCCATATTGTCATGCTAATGAATGCTAGGTTTCACCCTCAGGTGCCAGTCTGCCCATTTCCAACAGTGCCTACATGTAGATGCACGCTCACCATCTCCCATCGCCTTAGGAAGCGAGAGCAACGGGCAGGCTGAGGCGAGTGCCCACTGGGTGATCCCATGTACGCACAGACACAGCCAGGCAGACACAATGCTGGCAGCCGCTAACTACACTTGGGTGTTTTTGCCACAGATGCAAGGTCAGTGTCTATAATAAACACAGGCTGCTTCAGCAAGAAACAAAGGATGTTTTAAGAACATTAAAGCAGGCATCTTTCTTCTAACTGCTGATGTGCTCATGAAGTAGCTTTGTGTCTATGTGTGTGTATATTAATGTGGAGCCTATTATTATCACTCTGCACTACACACAAAATACACTTTTTAACTCACAGATCTTGCCATGAGAAGTTACTGAATCTGTGTAAATCTAAAGTGCAGCTATGTTAGACAAACCCAAAGATGACCTCTAGAAAGGTTTTCTACAATTCAAATGTGTTCTAGGTTTCCCACAATTTCTGTTTGTCTTTTATTTTTGCATGCCCCTGGCCAGACAGCTTTTCACCCAAAAGGCCTTTCAGTACCTCCAGGCACTGACAATCCCCATACCAAAAATTCTTATACTCCACAGACGTTGAGGAGGAAAGAGGTGGCTGGTGAGAGATGGTAAGCTTAGAAGTTTCAGGGGAACACAAAAAGGAGACCTTTTCCTGCCTTTCTCATTTGCAGAAACCAGTTATTTTGGCATAGAAGTATCAAGTTAGCCTGGCGTGATCTATCCTGATTCCCAGCTCCTAATTCTTCTGTAGTCATGGTGGAGTATTACCAGCACCTGTTCAGGGCTGCCCTACTGTTTCACCAAGTGCCAACACCAATCTGTGCTACGGAAGAGGAGCTAAAAGGTGGTCTGCAGTCCATGGCCACAGCACACTGGGTCAGCCCCGCTGTACCTGCAACACATGGTCTTCTTTGCTCCAACCAGAGCCGGAGGGCTGAAGCAGAGAGCAGAAATGTTTCCTCATACAGTTTCCATATACTAAACCCCATGGGTTCTTCAGCCTATGCACCCACCCATCCATGTTCACATCCATGTTTGTTCAACATTATGTGTTCACATTCAAAAAAGACACAAGTTATTTGCTTCGTTCTGGGACTAGCTTCACTTTGAGCTTCGCCCACTGCTGCTGCTTTCCTTGTCTTCTGATTTCTGTTGTGAAATCTAAGTCAGATTGGCTTTTGGAAACTCTTCATTTCAGCCTGGCACATCTCACTTGCAGAACATCACTTTCTTTTTTTTTTTTAAAGACTCATTAACCCTCTTTTCTAAATCCATATGGGCTCCTTACTTACTGCCAATCTACTCTTTCAATACTTTATTTTCTTGGCTTGGTAATAGCTTTAATCAACCAGCTACACTGATGATTTATTTACTGCTGTCCATTGCTTTACTATGCTGAGGCATTCAAACATCATATACGCAATGCATAAATGATAGAATGAAATCTTATTTTTACTATTGAAAAGTATTTTAACACCTAAGGTGAATTCTCACTGTAACCTGTGGATGATGTCAGGGCATACTAATTAGAAGCATTTATACAAATAAATTCATTTTTGAAAAGAGACAGCAGATTTTAACTATATGTTTATGAATAACCATCTGGATAAAACACTTGTCTTTAAGGGGAGAAAAAAAAATCTTTTCCTTTAGCTTTCAAAACTGTACACAGAGTTATCTAGAATTGTGAAGTGACTGAAAGAGAACTGCATTTGCTTGCAACCTAATATATACCAGTCAGTCCTGGATCAAAGCACTGATGTTCAGCACTGGAAAAAATAAGCCATTATCAAAGAAAAAAACCACTCAGGGCAAATGACTCTTTGAAAAACTAAAGCATTACTAAAGAGCAAAGCAATAACCACTACTATACTATTAACACTTAAGAACACCCATGGTGACTGCTGAAATATTTTCTGCTACATCTATTCATAAAGCGGGAATTAAAATCTTAGTTTGTTGAATTTCTCCTGTGGTTCCCTGGTATCGGGATTTGTCTTCATCAGAGATGATTTATCTTTTCAAAAATCTTTTTTGACAGGGAGCACATTAGGTAAGGGAGCATCTCTTAATACATTCCTCACACAATCTTGCCAATTCACGACAATTTCATCAGAGAATAATCTGCAAATCCTGATTTAAGCAACAGCCTCTGTGTCAGAAGGACATCTTACACCCTGTGCCCGCTTGAAGTCATCACACAGTTGACACCTTGGCTATCTGAATTGTGCAAGGCACTGCAAGATTTCACGTAACTGGATCAGACGCACAGGGCTGTATTTACTTCTAGCTACACTCACCTAAGACTGGCACACATACCAAGGCAATACTGTCATACTTAACCATTCACTGAAACCTGGAGAGATACCAGAGAGGAGTTCACCGAGTCCATAGTTTAAACAGAGCTGTAACGTAAGTAACTCTAGCCAACACTGCACGCTCGTTGGCAAAAAGACAAATAAAAGAAAATTTTAATTAAATAAACTAAGTTTTAAGTATCTAAAGGCAGTTGCACTGCATTATTAAAACATCACCAACCTGAAGCAAGAAACAGCATAAATACGTATTTTCCACACCCAGCTCAGTACACTGAGCCACAAAGGAGTATATTGGAAGGATCATTTTCTACGCCTTACTTCAAGCACAAAGAGTACCTGCCTGCAAAGGAAAATGGACTAAACTTCACGCCACTGATATTTTGAATTTAAGTAGGTTAATTACACATCTGCATGAATGCCACTGCGTATTACATGTTGAAATTCCTTTTCCCAAGTTACTTGAAACATCAAACCCACTTCTTTTAGGTACTAACCTGTTTGTTCATAGGGTGGATGGACAAGCACCATAAATATACCTTCTTCACGCTATAACCAGAGAGATACAAACACATTAGCATTTATCTTAGAAGAGGTCTACAGGTGAATGTTCTTCAAGTCCTGGAAGAAAAAAATAAAAAAACCCAAACCAAAACACCAAAAACCCAACACCCACAGCACTTTAAAACCCACAATGAAAACCCGTGAGGAGGCTTCACGGGCCTTCTGCCTGAGGAGAAACCCAGTAAAAACAAGCACACGGACCCAAAATTAGCGGCCGAACCTCGGCGCCTTCCCGCAGCTCACCGCCGCCCCGGGGTGAGAGAGCTTCACGCAACGAGTGTGATTTGCGAGAAAGCACAAAGTTTTCCCTTCAAAAGCCACCCTGCGGAGAGACGGAGCGACGCCCGGTCCCATCGGCCCCCCCAGCTGCCGGGGCAGCGCGACCCCCGCCCCTCAGCCCGGCCCCGGGGATCCCCCGGCCCCACCGCCGCATCCCCACC
>JAOXJK010000012.1:44615367-44630471 GCA_025774025.1 Xenus cinereus
CACCACCTCCCTGGGCAGGCTGTTCCAGTGCCTGACCACTCTCTCAGTAAAGTAATTCTTCCTGATATCTAATCTAATCCTCCTCTGCTGCAACTTCAGACCATCAAATGAACTAGAAGCAAGGTTCCCCTCCAGGCCTGTCCAGCGTCTGTGGCACGGTAACTGGTTTAATTGGTTCCTCTACTTTAATAACCCTGGGAACCCATCTTAGATCCCACTACTTTTTCTTTTTTTTTTTTTTCCTACCTCTTTGGCTTTTCCTCAGCTCTAGCCTCCTGTTTGTAGGTCCCTTTAACCAGTCCTCAATCCCTTCCTAACTCCCAAGGCGTAGATTAAACTTGCTGCCATTTTCCCAGCCTGGAGCACGCATCTCCTCTCCATCATTTCCTTTGCTACAGCACCCTTTTCTTCTCCCTCTTCAAGTATCCTTGTTTGAATGCATTTAGTGTAATTAACTGTATTGATTTTTTTTGCTTGGACAGAATCTGCCCCCGGTGTCCATTTAAAAAGGACAAATGAGCTGGATTGCCAACAGCCCCAAGGAGAAATTTATTGCTTTTGCTATCATTGAGCACAAATTGTGGAGTTAAAAGACAATAACTGATACTGGCGGATTCATATATGGATGCCAATTGCTACGACCAATAGCAAATCTCTGTAACTAAAATATTATGGACATGGATAGAGTGTTTGTTACAGACACATTTCTGCGCTGCATTTACACAGGATACACAGCAGACACTACTCCGTTTCCCCACCCAGTGACAGCAGCAACATCAGGAGAGGGGACGGGTGATTATACGTCTCAAGAGACCACCAAATGGCATCTGCTCCTTGTAGAATGCTCATATAGCATTCGATGCTGGAATATTAAGAAGCCTCAAAATATCCTCTGAAGAGAGAGCAATAAGGTGAAATAGAAGGAAATGTTAATGTAAAAATGGAGGTAAGAAGACACCAGTGGCTGCAATACGGCGAGTCTGGTTTCTTGCATGGTGCTTTGCCAGCTCACAGGAGCAAGATCTGTCTCCCGTTTTGGCGCATCCTTTGCAAGGTCCAGTAAACAGAGGGCTTCTCCTATTCCTCCAAAGCTTCCACTGGCTTTTTCACCATTTGTGTTGGTGTCAGCAGATGACCGTGATGCCCTTTAGGTCAGTTCATCACTTCCATCAATCTGCCTGGGTGCTTTCTTCCCAGGACTTTCCAGCAGTGTTGACAAAACCCCTTCATTCACTAGGTTTCTGCTCCCCAAAGGCCTTCTCCCTTCATGTTCACCTCTTTACCTCAGGATCAACTGTGAGAACTGGCAATGCAGACAGAACTATCTAAATCTGGGACTCTCTGGGCCAGCAGGAGTCAGGATATTTAAATTAAATAAAGTTTCTAGGCCATTTTTGTGTCCAGCATTTTACTCCAAGAAAAAGCACTTCTTCTATTTGTTTCAGACAAAAATACATATTATGCACCCAAAGAAGAGCAACAAAGCTGGTGAAGGGTCTGGAGAACAAGTCCTCTGAGGAGTGGATGAGGGAAGTGGGGTGGTTTAGCCTGGAGAAAAAGAGGTGGAGGGAGACCTTGTCGGTTGTAGAGAGATGGGGGCAGTCTCTTCTCACAAGGAACAAGTGACAGAACAAGAAGAAATGGCCTCAGGTTGTGTCAGGGGAGGTTTAGGATGGATATTAGGAAAAATTTCATCACCGAAAGGGTTGTTAAGCATTGGAACAGGCTGACCAGGGAAGTGGTTGAGTCACCATCCCTGGAGGTATTTCAAAGACCTGTAGATGTGCTGAGGGACGTGGTTTAGTGGTGGACTTGGCAGTGTTAATTAACGGCTGGACTTGATAATCTTAAGGGTCTTTTCCAACCCCAATGATTCTATGATTTTATCATTATAGTAGCATACTTTGTTAATTGCCAAATTTAGGAAGACAGCTCCCTAGATTTTCAAGCAAGGAAGTCATAAACCACATCTGAAATCTAGATTTTGAAGAACATCAGATGTGATTCTCCTCAGAGATCAAGAATGCAGATTTTTCTTTTTTTTACACAGTTGGAAAACTCATTTTTAATAACTTTTAAAAGCATCTGCTGCCCTATAGTTTTCTATCATCACTGACAAAAAAAACCCCTAAGGCAAATTCACAGCTATAGCATGAGAAATTCAGTTTGTCCCTCTTTGTTTTGAATAATAGCTGGATATAGACATTGCCTTTTCTCTTTTGAAGGTTCACTGCTGGCTTCTTTGAAATATCTTAGACAGCTACTTGTTGGTTTATGTTTTTATTCTTTTACTCCAGCACTAAAGCTAATGATGTGTCTTAGATTCTGTTTCTGAATCTTCTGTCTCATACATACGACTGTGGTAATAACAGTTTCCTTGTCCACGTCTTCTTCTTGTGATGTCTTGCAACAAATAAGAATTTAATTCTGAAGTTGAACCAAAATGCTTTCTAATTTATTTATTTCCCTTCCTGAGGCTTAAAGCTTTATACCTTGCATCTCTTGTCCAAAGAATCAAGAGCTGCTTGAATCAATTAAAAACCCTCAGGGACAGCCTTGTTCACATGGTTATGGGCCAGGAAAAGTTGTAGGCACGGGCAAAATAAGCACGTAATTAGGGCAGCAGATTGCTGGGACAGCAGAAAAACGCAGCCCTTTGTCTATTTTGCTATGCCCGAGTTTTAGAAAGCCAAACTCGCTGCTGTGGCAGGAGAGGGTGTGGGACAGCCGTGCCACACTGCTGGGAGGAAAGGAGCTTTCCAGGAGCACCAGTGGCTGCTCCCATCCTTCTTGTTCCCTGCCCTCAAGCTGCACACCAGGCTCACAGAGCTTCACAGCACACCTCCTTCGATTTTCTTACCCACGCCTGCAAACATATGTTATGTCCTGACATATATATTCCATTGTCATAAAACTGACCACAGCAATCTGATAAGGGACTACCATAGCCGAACAAGAAATTCACTGCAGTACTCAAAGAAATAGACCACCTCCAGTGAATGGGGATAAATTCCAGAAACTACTCCTTGGGACTTAATCCTTTAAAAATTGCTATGTGAAAAACTGCTCAACATGGAATATTTCTGTGAGTTGGCAAGTCTAAATGAATTATGTTTCACTTTTCTTGGTTCAGAAGTAATAGTAGACAAATTGCTAGTTCAGGAGAAGAGATTCATAACCTATGTTTTCAAAAAAGTATGAAGTAGTCCTTGTAGCAATATTTCTATCACTGTTTTGTGTTCTTGTAGGAATGGACCAAATTGGCTGTGTAACTCGAATATTCCTAGGTAAAACCCTTTCCATTGAAATTCCATGTAGGTCAGTTTATCTCCTGGAATACAAGATCTGTGGATGAACAAAGTTCTATTACAACTCTTTCCAAGTCCATCCACCGGTATTGTTATTCACTGTTGCTTTGCTTCACTGAGTCACTGTTGGTTTATGATAGTAACGGTAAATAACACACCTGATGTGAAAAATTCATCCAGTTTTGGTATACCTGTGAGTTTTCCTTTTGTTTATTCCTTTTGTCTCCATTTTGGTGCCCTGGGTATTTATGACCTGCATAACAGCATGTCACACACACTGTTTTAGCGTTGGCTGATGACTTTATGAACCCTCTGGCTTAAGTCAGGCGGGTTTGTGCCTTCAGTCAGCCCTGGGTGTGAGTATGAGTGCCAAAGACAATAAAAAAATCCAAGTGACAGAAATCCTGCCTGCAGCTGGAGTCTGTTATGTCAGACCTAAGCATCAGGCCCCATCAACCACAGGATTAGTTGTACACACGCAGCAAAGCCAGACGTATTAAAGGCAGCTGATGTCCAGACCAGCCAGGAGTGCTGTCTCTCTCAAACACAAACACTGCAGTTACTTGCCTGGCTACATCAGTAGTGTGAGCACAAAATAAGAAGGGTGCTAATTTTACACGAACCCTCTGAAAGCTGGTGTCAGTCTGCCCAGGTGTTCGTTTCTTCCTCTCTTTCCACAAGTCAGGCCCCACGGTATCCTGTCCCGCCTTCTGTCTTCCAAAGCCAAATTCACCTCTTGGCCTCTCAGCATGACAGTCACCCTGCTGCTTCTCACCTGTCTTCTTCAGCTCCCTCAGTCTTCTTCAGCTCTTCCCACTGGTTGTGCTGTTCTGGTGAAATGGTTTTCCCTCTCAAATGACTGATACATATAACGCCTCTCACAAAAATGTTTCCACCTACCAGTGGTGGCAGATATCCCCTTAAATAAACTCAGGACAAAAAAATCCTCACCTTTAAAAAGCATATGTGTGCCAATCTACTGTGGACCTCTGAAGAGAGACAAATGGGACATGTTGTAAATCAGCATGGTGAGAATCAATATTTTTTGTTGTTTCCTGAGTAAGTATGAAGATATGAGTGTCCTTGCATCTGTGATGGTCTAAAGACATGGGGAGGGCAAGTCTGTAGATGGAGGCAATATCTTGTACTAGACCTTGTATAAAAATGGGATAGTTGAAAAAGTAGAGAAGCTTTGAGCCCTCCAGACCTTCTTTTGGCCTGAAATAGCAGCAGCAGATTTCAAAGCCAGAGACAAGTTTAGAACAATTGCTTGGATTTTATGCAGATAGGTACTAGGTAGACTGTTTCTGAAAGCAAAGATAATTCTGTATAAAGTAATAAAGAATAAAGCAGACACTAGTAGGGGGAAGACAGACAGCAGAATACTTGTTTCCTGGGGAAATAAGAGATATGAGAATACAGAGCATCAAGGAAAGGTGGAAGGAAACAATGATGTGCCATGAACCTAACTTTTCTACCAAATGCCTGATTTCAAACATTTTTGGATGACTGTTTAGTACCAGATGACCAATACGTAAAGTTCCTAAGAGTCATTGGTTCATTAGAGTCATGGTTGGTGGTTTACAGACTTTGGCAGCACTGGATAATGGACCGGGATTCAATACTCTGAGCCTAAACCCTAGTCAGCTACGCTGTGACAACAGATAGGGCACTGTCCTCCGATTCCCACCCAGTCGTGGTCTGTCCTGTGAGCTCTCTGAGGAAGGGATTATCTCTGAAGTGGAAGAGGCATGGAGCCAAGAACAGTGGAGCCCTCATTTGGCCAGGGTACAGGGCATAACTGTGACAAAAAGAGATTAATCATCATAAACCTGAAATGGGGCTCCATGAAGCCGCACATGCTCGTAGTGCAGCTGACTTTGATTAAGATCCATGAGCACAAAAGCTGACCTCCCCGGGGTCACTTCACATCAGTGCAAACAATTATCACCCACATAAAACCAAGTCACTTATCTACCATTTCAAAGCTATATTATTTGCCAAGAAAAAATAAGCTTTATCTTGTACTGTATATATACAGCTTTTTACATAAATCCGTATATGCCAAGTTTTAAATGTGAGAGGCTGCCAGACAGGTATTTTCTCTTTGACTTCTATCTGCTGAGCAAGGTTAACTGTATTTCAGGAATATGCCTATGCTCACTTTAATATTGTATTTTTCGGTTTGCTTCTCTTTCTTCACCTCAGTAATTCAACTCTGCTTTTCCAAGACTAATACAAAAGAACTAACAGACGTACAGGATCAGACAGAAGGTGGATGTGTCTTGTCTTTAAACATCAGTAGGAGCAGATGTCTATGAGAAGGCTGTCGGGACGGGGCTACCACACACGGGTAATTCCTCTGAAATACCCCCTCAGCTGCTGCCATCTCAGGCCTTAGGGACTTCTTGAGCCAGATGTCGTATCCGCTCTGATAGCCCCTGAAGGACCTCTCTGCCCCTGAATGTATTTGATGGCTTTTGAGACCATGCATGTGCAGCAGCCAAATCTACAAGGTGCCTGTCTGTTTCTTAAAAGCTCAACAGCAGCTCGAACGCCAGAAGCTGTCGGCTTGGCTCTCTCAGTAAGTTCCAGACTTGCAGAGAGAAACCTTGCCCAAAAATGTCTTTTTTTTTTTTTTTAAATTCTCTACAACATTGTTATGGTTTGAGACCCACAACTATTTACTGTCATTTAGACAGTTCTCCTATCACCCAGTGCCCCCTCCCCACCTGGGAGGGGAATCGGGGGGAAAAAAAAAAGGAAACCCAAGAGTTGAAATATAAACATATTTAACAGAATAAGACTAAATAATTAACATTAATAATCCTAAAGAGCCAATATTGATCCCAATACCTATATCAAATATATAAAGATTACACTCAGCCCATTCTCTCAGCAGGAAGCTGTGCACTCCCAGCAGTGGACATCACAAGTCAGACACCACGAGCGCTACGGCTTTGGGAGGAAGGGAAGGGCTCAGGGGTCCGGTACCGGGGCAAGAAGTTCTCAGGTTCACTGAGAGAGAGAACTCCTCAGCAAACTTTCTAACTTATACCGAATGTGACGTTCATGGTATGAAATAATCCTGTTGGCCACTCTGGATCAAGTGCCCAGGTCTCACTCCTCCTCATCCCCGCACCCGGCTATGCTCACAAACACTGAGACCTTGAAACCTGCATACTGTAGCTGGCTATAAAGTAAATATTTTCACCAATTCAGACATTAGAGTCTTCTAAAAATGCAGTTTTCCCAAGCATTAGGAGACACCTTACCGAAAAGGAAGAAAAATTGCTCAAACAAGTACAGACATGCTTAATTTTTTATAAACTGAGGTATATTTATCCAGTGTTGTAACTGTTGGGGTTGTTTTAGGGTATATTTATGCTTGCCTACTGCTTATGATTAGGTTATAAGTTTTAGTGAAGAATGATGAAAAATGAAAATATGAAATGGTCTAATGTTACTGTTTCAATTTCCTAGGTCTGCATGTGTAAGCTCAAATAGGACTAGGAAAGCCTGGGCAGTAATAATGGTAATAATAACAATTATTAAATTTGCAGGCACCCAGCCTTTCATCCTGTTTTGCACCAGGAGGTACAGGTTCATTACGATAACAGTAAAAGAAGGCAAACAGACTCTGTAAGATATCATTTAAAATGCTATTTCTTATAGATAACTCTATAAGGAGAGAATGGTACAGATAATCTTACGTCCTGTTAGCTGGTGGGAACTGCAGGTGGTGCAGCATCAAATGAGCCTTCAACCCATGCACAGCACGTTGGGCAGACGCCTTCCACAGAGGAGGTATTCCCCCATTTTGGTCGTTGCAGCTACTGTAGGATTTTCTTACAAGAAACAACTCTATCCATCATTTCCACTGCCAATCAGAAAGGATGTTGACATGAGAACTGGCTGCTGCACACCTAGATAACGGCAGGGACTCGGCGGAGGCCTAATCACCCATGTCAAGAGGGAGCTGCCTGCAGGCTCCTCCACGGCAATTAACTGCAAAGTTTATCCCGAGGCCAAGGGACCTGTGTAGCACAACACGGGCCTGAAAGCCAGGCTGTGGGTGCAGCAAAGTGCAGCACCAAACAGGCTGGGCAACTGGGGACACCCAGCGTGGGGACATCGAGACGGGGAATCACCTTTATATTGTGATTCCACAGTGTATTACTACAGCAATACCATGCTGGTGTTGTGCCTTCAGTACATCGCTACTATCACTCTCCCAAATCACAATCACGTGTAAAGCGAAATACATCGAAGTAGTCAATTTGATATTAAACATTAAACCCTCCTCGTGGAATATCTGAAGGAGCCTGGTCAGAGAATATTGGACTCCAACAGCATCCCAGACACAATCTCGGTGTGTGTATATATGGTCTTTGCTGGGGGTGAAATACCTTTTCATGGGGTGCAAACAGCATTCAAAAGAGCTCAATGGGAGCATGATGGGGCACAGAGGCTTTTTGCTGGCTCCTTGCACAAGCTGAATTTCATCACTTCTAAACTGTCTCGTAACCAGCTTATTTACATGTACCACTTTTACAGCCAGACTTTGGCAGAGCTTTCTGACCCAGACATGAATTTGAAACTTCATGTCTTTTTAGGAGCCTGACTGTCAACACATGCCTTGGATCTGATTTGTAACCCATGGGCCACCCCCTGCAGGTCCCTCTGGCCACTCCTTCACGTTTCTAGCGGACCTTTAATATGCAGTAGGTATAACTTTGCAAGGCTTTTGGACAATCAAACACATGAGAAAATTAGGGGCTTTCAGAGTCAGAATTTAACAACCAACAAGAGTTAAAGAACAGCCTATACACTCTGGGAAACATAAAGTTCACTTTTGCATTAATTTATATACGTTTGCATGATTGCACAGACTTTTAGAACAACCTTACCTTATGAAGAAATGGCATCCATTCCTGCAAAGAGTCATAATAAAAAGCCATCAGGAGAAGTAACTGGTAGTGCCACCTCATCCTAATTAGAAACAAAAAAAATAGAAAATTCAAACACTGAAGCAAACCCACAATGATTTCATTCTGGTCTCTTTCAAAAAAGGAGCTTGCTGCTGTCACTTGGGAAGGATCAAAAATTAACAAACATTACACCTACTACTGTCATGTCTGCCCACAGGGGTTGTCCTCATTCCTGGCACTAATCACCAAAGGTGATAGGCTGGAAATTAAGGGACCACTCAAATGAAAAGTGCTCTCCTGAACTGCCAGGAGATATGTTGAGTGAGTGAGATATGTTGAGACAGACAGAGAGGCAGCTTTCAGAAATGAGGCAGTTCTCTATAGCTGGCATAACTTGTATGTTTATTGAAGAAACAAGTGGGAACAGAAGAAGTTCAGCATCCCCAGGGCAAAGAAAAGCGTGTTTGTGCTCAGCACATCAGAGAGGTCACCGAAGAATTGTTCTGTGTGAACGTAATACCTCTGTACTCCTGTCAAAGGCATGGAAAAGTGGTATTATGAGAAGCAGCTTCCATTAAGCACCTCATATTTCTAAGATAAAAACAACAGAAAATACACAGTAAATTTGTTGCACTTACTTATTTTTTCCCTTTTCCCTACTCTTCCAAGTAATGCTCTTCTCATCCCTTTTACCTGGAGACATCCCAATACACTTTCCAAGTCAGAAGGGCAATTCTGCCTAATTCAGAACTGGGTACATTTGACCCACAGTGAAAAGAAAATCTAGGTGGGAAAGAAAATATTGTTTACAGCTTCTGCTAGAGTTGTTTACAGTTATTCCTGTTTTCCAGAGAAAATACAGTTGACTTCTAGGAACTGACAGCCCACTAACAAACTGGTCTATTGAGACTATAAGAGATATTTATTCTTTTGAGGTCAAATACTCTATTGGCTCAACTCCACTGACTTCAATTGAATTCCACAGTTATAAATTTTACAAAGGTAAACTTTGCAGAAAAAATTAAAATTCACTCATTCTTTGCAGATTTTTTTCATACGTTGAAGCTAACAATGTGAACTAATTAGTTCATGCAACAAATTCATACATTATTTGTCTTTAGTGGCAGTTAAGGTTGCTTCAAGATATATTCTCTCCTTCTTCGGCTGGAAATGAGACATGAAGGAAGAGTCTTATGTCTTCTTCACTTCACTTACAACATAAATAACACACTGGGCCTCTCCATAATTTGAAAATTTAGTTACTGACTAGGAATCCACTGTCTGCAGAGACTTTTAAAAACCTCCCCACTTAAAAGTGTTTTTAAAAATCGATCTGCTGCTAGAAGATGAAAATTTGGCAATGGAATGGGTATTTTTTGATCAAAATTTTCATTCCAAAATAAAAATATCTTTTTCCACTTATTTCAGCACCGAATGACACAGATACAATAGTGAAAACGCAAAAATGGGCTCAGTTCAAGAGGAGAAACCAAAAATACTCCCGCAGCCCTTTCTTCGCAATAGTTTATTGCCTCTTGGTCCCAGCATTTGTTGTAGGAAATGGAGAGCACGTTTGTGAATCCCCACAAAAAGAGGCATGAACTGATTCTGTGTCTCTCATGTCATGGAAGACAGCTTTTAACACACCTCATTATTGGCAAGAAGGATAAACACCTGCCATCTGCTTAGCTTTAAAGGGTGTTTTTCCTCTGCTGTTCCCAAAAAGGATCTCAACACCCACTTCCAGGAAAGACAGACAAGCCACTCGCGGTGCGTGGAACAAGGTGTTTCTCCATGGCACCAAGTAAGGCTCTTCCCTCCCAGAGGCAATTGGAAATTAAGACTCACTCCTCAGTATTTTCTCCTCCATTATCTGTGGCTGACATTTTTGTGGAGGATGTAATGAATTCTGTTTGGAGGCACTTCTCTGCCTCTATGCACAACTTATAGAGCCATGGGGAAAAACTGTTGGCTGCACACTTCACCAGGAGGTGAATGGGTGGCAGAAATCTATATCCTCTCCTGGGGCTGGACTTACCCCACTTAACCACCAACTGAGCAAGGACAGGAAAGGCTGGCCACACAGTATGTTCTCTCTGGATACAGGTGGTAAGGAAATAGCTATGGCAAAAACCTCATTTCCTTACCAGGGCTTGTGGTCTAGGCTCTTGGGTTAGACTGGTTTTGCCAGCTAATGCCACCCTGAAAAGCAAGATAACATGGTCTGAGCAAAGAGGAAAAAACACCTATTTTTAAATATGTGAACAAGATTTTTATCTACTAGCAAATGCTTGCCTTGCAAGCATTTATTCCCAGAAGCTTTTTGTGAATGCATTAATTTTATATCTAGATCTTCAGTAGAAGACTACATGCAATCAGGACAGAGACGTGCCTCTGTGAACACCTGGGAGACCAGTTATTTCATAGTCTTTGGAAAATAAAAAAGACTTAAAATGGTAGCCCTAGCTCTTCCTGTGCTTAAAATACAGTCAAACTGTTCACAACACTGCCTACATAGGGACTTACCAGGGGATTGAAATGGGGAGAAAAAGAAGGTTAATGCATTCAAGGTAAGAGGTGCGAAGAGAAAACAAGGGTAGGACAGTGAGCCAAGCTAAGAAACACAAAGATCTTGCTTCTTTCCACGTAGTTTCCCTTCTGGTTTTGGAATGTTATTTAGACTAAGGTGTTGGGGTCAGTTTGACCAAAAAAATTCCTTGATACTCTCCAAACAGGAAAGATTTGCCACGTCTTGCACTGGTGGATATTAATTCCCCACATGAAACATGCTCTCCTTTTCTAATACTGAGAAACACAGGGAAACCCATCATTCACTTTTGAGCACAATTTCAAGGGAGGGTATTAGTAGTTCTGCTTCATGTGCATCTCTCTGTATTTTCCATTTACTTGCAGAAGGTGGGAAAGGAAAAGCACCCCATGCTTTTTTTCCCCACTCTAATTCTCCCTCACTGGGCTTTTTAGATTCTAGTCACCGTATTTCTGTCTCTGCATCTATCTGTCTGGCCCTCAGCAGAGGATTCCTCCAGTGTGCCAGCTCACTTACGGGGATTTAAATTGCATTCTCGCTGCAGTCAGGAAAACAAAGTGAGGGATACGCCAGCAGGTACTAAGAAGACTGGGAATGGTATTTGCAAAAGCTCGAGAAAGGAAGCAGATCCTACTTAGCAGTGGTCAACTAGCACAACAGAGCAATTGATCCTATTTAAAGATCTTTTTTGTTTAACCTACTGGAAAAACAGGGCAAAGGAAGACACAGATGGCAAACAGGAAAAGTTAGGAAACACAACCAGAAGACAGAATGAACTAAAAAAAAAAAAAAAACTCCTTGCAATGAGAGGGCTTAATAGAGAATTGTGGCCATTAGCTGTCATGGAGCTTCAAGTAATTCCTCCTGGAAATAAATTCTGCATCGGACTTGTGGAAAAAATTCTTGATATTAAGCAACAGAGCTCTCCACTACTTCAGACCAGAGGATCTGTTCCCACATGTATCACAGACTGATTTTGAGAAATCCTGTGCCCCTCCAGGAAAGAGGCAATTTTCCCTTGCATCAGTCGTGTGTTCCACCTAGAACCTTGTGTGCTCCTTGGACCTGGGGAGAGCTCCCTGCCGTCCGCTGAACTGTCAGTGCACAGCAGCAGTGCTCATGTCTAGCAAAGAACAGTGGATCAGTCCCCTTCACTTGTGTTTATTTTTGCAATGTTTCATCTGTCCATTTTTGCAACGTCTCAACTGTATTTGTGCGCTCATACCAGCGCTTCAACCTTCTCTTAGCATGAGACTGTATTCAGATATACAAAGCACCCACCCCAGAACATTTCCCACAAGCTCCTGGGAGCCTCTGCTGACCTCGTACCAGTGGCACTTTAAAATATAAAACAACATACTCCTTCTGGGAAGAAAAAGGAGATTTAAATCAGAACAGGGGCTGTGATGGGACACAATGTCGCATTAGCACAGAGACAATTACTTAAGGTTTGGCAGCTTCTGATTAATACCAAGCTTGGTCCACTTCCCAAGAAAGATATTTTCCAATTGGTATCTATGGGGTTTGGCTAAGCCCACACTGTGCATGCTGTGGATCATTCCTCTCATTTTAGGCTCTCAAAAGTACTAAACAAATAGGAATGAAGTTAAAAGGGGGAAAAAGGGTCCCAGTTTTGCCCTCTTTTTGCATGGACAAGTTCAATGGGACTTTCAGGGGATAGATCAACTGCCTGATGTCTTTTTTTACAGTTTTGAGTGTAGTATCATGATATACTTGCAACATCCATTCTCTCATGCCTGACTGGCTCAGTAATCATAAATACTAAAATTGTTCCATTGAGAAGCAATAAAAAAACACAAAACCTGCAATTTCTCTGATCATACACCCTTACTGTTAAAATATTGAAAAGACCAAAATCTTCTATAAAAAAAAATATCTTACGTTTTCTGTATTGCTGCTGCTCACTGAAATTTCCTTCTGACACCAGTTCAATGGTAACAGAATTGAGCAATATGCTCCACAGGAAAAGATAACAAAGAATCGATCTTTAAGCAATTTCAGGATCATCTTTGAATTTGATATCCAGCTGATTAGTTTATACCATAACGGTTCCTTGGTCCTATTTTAAGCATCTTAGAGAAGAACACTTTGTAACCCAGTTAAAATGCTTCCTCATGGGACAGAAATCAATATCCAACAGGGCAGTAATGACCCCTCTCAAATTTTTTTATGCTGACCACAGGAGCGCTTAAAATATTAATCCCAGGGAACGTTCTGCAAAATTGAACAGGTTTTAAATAATCTAGCATAGTAAAAGGAGCTTCTAACAATTCACCCAGAGAAGAGAAGATTGCCTATTCCTAGGAGGAGCCTGGGAAAAGAAGATTGCCTGTTCCTCCTTCCTTCAGCCAGACTGACTGGCTGGGGGTGGCTGTGCCTATTTGGGACACAGTAACTCTCAACACCATGGAGGGAGGCAAGGCAAGCCACTCTCCAGAGTGTATGCCCTGTGTGTCAATGCTACATAGTTTGGGGTGGAAGGGATGAAGGATTTCATTGCTCCATTGCCTTTGATTCTCCACAGTCCCTTTGACCTTCACGCAACATCTGTTCTTGGAAATATGAGAGAATAGTTCATGGATATCTCATAGATATATATGCATACATACATACATATATATACACACACATATTTTTTATGTATGTATATTCTTCTTCTAGAGATACATATTCCTGAGTGCATTGGGTCTCCTCACCTATGTTTCTGGAGTAGGGCTCATAAGACAGTGTTGCACTAGATGCCATGCATGGCACATAAGCTTGAATCTTCGCTATACTGGCGAGACATATTATTAATACCATTACAATAATACTAACACACAGAGTCCAAGCTATCCAATTATTGCTTACTCCTGTTAATTCTCTTGTTAAAATTGTTCTGCACAGACTTTCTGGTATTCAGTCCTTTCTCTGGCAGTAATGCTCAGTCTTTCAATGCCTTCCTGGGTCCTAAGGTTGACGGTGCCAGCCTTAAGAGGAAAGGTTTAAAGTGTCCCAAGTGTTTTGTTGGGAGGTGTCTGCTCAGTATGTGTATGGGTAGGAAGCAAATCAGCTCGCTAGAAGACCCAGATGGCATGGAGTGCAGTCTTGAATAAACTTCTTTTTGCAGCCCTGGAAGTGGCACATACTTGCCAGTAAGTCAAGACATCTTGAATCATGGCCAGTACTCAAAAGCAGATACCAACAAGCAGCTTATCACACACAGCTCTCTTGGATTAAATCATCCTTGACTTGATTTTATTCTTCATCATATTCATTTTTCATAACATTTTGCTAAAGTCCACTCTGCTTCTACATACAACTTTCTGACCTTTATATTAATAACCTTCATTATTTTATTCAGAGCAGCTCTAGCTACCTCTGTTACACTCTGCAGATCTGCACTCTAACTTACCTATATTCTTATGTTCCTGGACTTCATTCAATGCGCTCCTCTTGCCTAGCTAAACATAAGAGTAGCTGAACCTAGAAAACATTAGTGCAGTTGTGCTCCTACCTTCCAGGGCCTTGTCCCTAATACTGCAAAACACAATGTGTGTTCAGCCATTCAGAAATTCCTCGCTCTCCTTTCCCAATGCACCTGCGTGGGACATCAGCTGGCTACCAGAAAATTTTCCAGCCTTAGCAGAAGCCAATATAGGAAAGAAATATGATGGCAAACTGGAAGAGAGGGATCTGGTCTAAGGCATAAAGAAGCTCACAATGACTTGAAGAGGATGGAAGAAATTACCTGTTTTGTTGATTTAATGAACTAAAAATCATTAATCTGGAATGGTGTTTGCATGGCAAAGTGTTCACAAAGGGAACATTTCTCCTCCCTTTCCATTTCTAAACCAGAAAACACTGCAGGAACAGAACTGGGATTCTCCTGCCCTGATCAGTCAAGAACTCTTTTTCTGTGGCAACAGAAAAAAATGAGTGCTGGAGAAAGCATCACAAAAACTGGGACTTAGGGGGCCTCACAAACACTCCTGTTTAGTACCAGTTGCTTTAAATGATCCATTGGATTACTGCAATCACTGGTGGAATGAAGAAATAAAAGGATGGTAGGGTCCCTCTTTTGAGAGAAAAAAGGTACACAGATTCACCTAGTTGGTGTTCCAGGACAGGCACTGAGAAATTTTGTACTGCTTAAATTAGAAACAGACAGACTCTGGTCTTTTTCCTCAATTGCAAGGGTGATTAAATTCTGAGCTAATTCACAGATTCACGGATTTGACAGAGTTGGAAGGAACCTCTAGAGATCATCTAGTCCAACTCCCCTGCCAAAGCAGGGTTGCCCAGAGCACATCACTC
>JAOXJK010000012.1:44630571-44645699 GCA_025774025.1 Xenus cinereus
CTGGACCCGCTCCAGCACCTCAATGTCTTTTTTGTGGTAAGGGGCCCAAAACTGGACACAGTACTCGAGGTGAGGCCCCAGCAGTGCCGAGTACAGGGGGATGATCACCTCTTGGGTCCTACTCACCACACTGTTCCTGATACAGGTCAGGATGCTGTTGGCCTTCTTGGCCACCTGGGCACACTGCTGGCTCGTGTTCAGCCTGCTGTCGACCAACAGCCCCAGATCCTTTTCTGCCAGGCAGCTCCCCAGCTATTCTTCCCCAAGCCTGTAGTGCTGCCTGGGGTTGTTGTGACCTAAGTACAGGACCTGGCACTTGGCCTTATTGAAACTCATCCTGTTGGTCTCAGCCCATCCATCCAGACCCTAGATCCCTCTGCAAAGCCTTTCTACCCTCCAGCAGGTTGACACTGCCACACAGCTTGGTGTCGTCTGCGAACTTACTGAGGGTGCACTCAATCCCCTCGTCGAGGTCATTGATAAAGATGTTAAAGAGAACGGGTCCCAGTACCGAGCCCTGTGGGACACCACTCATGACCGGATGCCAACTGGATTTGACTCCATTCCCCACCGCTCTCTGGGCCCGGCCCTCCAGCCAGTTTTTAACCCAGTGGAGAGTATACCCATCTAAGCCATGGGCAGCCAGTTTCTCCACGAGGATACTGTGGGAGACTGCACCAAAGGCCTTGCTAAAGTCAAGGTAAACAACATCCACAGCCTTTCCTTCATCCAACAAGCGGGTCACTTTGTCATAGAAGGAGATCAGGTTTGTCAAGCAGGATCTGCCCCTCGTGAACCCGTGCTGGCTGGGCCTGATGGATGTGTGCCTTCCGTTTTTATTCCTCATATAAATGTTCAGAGCAGCTATAATGATTCTTGACTTTTTTTTATTTACTACAGGAAAAAAAAAGAACGTCAGAGAAAAGTCAAGCCATAGTCCAAAGTTTCCTGACTGGTTTTACCATTGTGTTCAGGTGGCCTTGGTCTGTGTGTGAGGAGAGGACGAAGGGTGATCTCCCAGGACTTATTCCTATCCATGCACATGGTGAATATGCGTAGCCTGTACACACTGTGATTAGCAAATTTTAGTAGTTATGAATCCAGTGCTTAGAAAATGCCAGATTTTGCTGTTGTATGTGAAATGCAAATTCCCTATAAACTCAGATGCTCTGTAATTAGTTCTGCAACTGCATTTTAGATACAAAATGCAGAAGCAGAATGTAGGGTCTTCTTAGGCTGGAAACAAGAGCAACAACTTTGAATGAGACTGAATTTCCCTTTTTCTAAATATATGCACATCTCAAGTAAATCCATATACATCTTAAAGCTATGAAAAAACCTATAATGTTGTGACTTCTGTTTATCACACATCTGAGCAGTAATTTTTTCTTCACTGAAACACAGACATATTATGTAGGGTTTTATATCTATATTATTCCAATCATGGAATCATGGATCATGGAATTGTCAGAGTTGGAAGGGACCTCTAGAGATCATCTGGTCCAACTCCCCTGCTAAAGCACATTACTCAGGACGGCATGAAGGCGGGTCTTGAAAATCTCCAGAGCAGGGGACTCCACACCCTCCCTGGGCAGCCTGTTTCAGTGCTCTGGCACCCTCACCATAAAGAAGTTTTTCCCCATATTTGAGTGGAACTTCCCATGTTCCAGCTTGCGCCCGTTGCCCCTCGTCCTATCGCTGGAAACCACTGAAAAGAGTCCGGCTCCATCATCCTTCAACCCACCCTTTAGGTACTTGTAAACGTAGATAATGTCTCCCCTCAGCCTTCTCTTCTCCCAAAGCCCCAGCTCTTTGAGCCTTTCCTCGTAAGGGAGGTGCTCCAATCCCGTAATCACCTTGGCTACCCTATGTTGGACTCTCTCCAGTAGTTCCCTGTCTCTCTCGAACTGGGGAGCCCAGAACTGGACGCAGGATTCCAGTTGTGGCCTTATCAGTGCAGAGTAGAGAGGGAGAATGACCTCCCTTGACACCTGCTGGCCACACTTCTCCCTGTGCAGCCCAGGATTCCATTGGCCATCTTGGCAACAAGGGCACATTGCTGGCTTATGGAAAGTTCACTATCCACCAGGACTGCCAGATCCTTTTCCTCAGTAGTACTTTCCAGAAGATCCACCCCTAACCAATAGTGGTGCCTGGGGTTCGTCCTCCCCAGGTGCGGTACCCTATATTTGCCCTTGTTGAACCTCATTAGGTTCTTCTCTGCCCAGCTCTCCAGCCTCTCCAGGTCCCGCTGGATGGCGGCACAGCCCTCTGGAGTGTCGGCCAGCCCTCCCACTTTTGGTATCGTCAGCGAACTTGCTGAGGATACACTCTGTCCCCTTGCCCAGGTCATCGATGAATGTGTTGAACAGGACTGGGCCGAGTATTGACCCCTGGGGGACACCGCTGGTCACAGGCCTCCAACTTGCTCCTGCTCCATTAATGACAACCCTCTGAGTTCTCTCACACAGCCAGCACTCGATCCACCTCACTGCCCCCTCCTCTAGCCAACACTTCCTTAATTTTCTAATGAGGATGTTATGGGAGACAGTATCTAAAGCCTTGCTGAAGTCAAGGTAGATGACATCTGCTACTCTCCCCTCATCCAGCCATCTAGTTATAACATCATAGAAGGCTCAGATTGGTGGAGCATGATTTACCCTTGGTAAATCTGCGTTGACCACTTCCAATAACTTCTTGATCTTCAATGTGTTTGGAGATGACATCCAGAACAAGTCGTTCCATTATTTTCTCAGGGACAGAGGTGAGACTAATTGGCCTGTATTAAATTAAACTAGATAGTAATTACTTTGCTTGTTTAAATGTGCCCTCTAAAAACTGAGTATCATCATTGTCATCGGGCTGGTGAGTGCTTATAAAATACTTCTCTTTTTTGCTGTTGGTGGTCAGAGGGAGCTCCTGGGGGCTCCGACATTCACATCCATTGCTGCTCAGATCTACTTCTGTCGAGAGCCAGATGTCCCCGGGCAGCAGAGAAGCAGCAAGCACCAAACATGCAGGAACAGAGAAACCCCCAGGAAACCTGAGGAGAAGGAAGCCCAGTAACCAAATAAAATTCTCCTGGTCAGCTGGTCAATCTGGAAACAGCAAGACAAGAATGTCGTCTCCACAAGGAGGCAAGTACGCAAGTTCCGGTGTAAAGTCAGCTTGTGGCTTCAACCACCTGGGCCGTGCAACTGCAGCTCACATGAGATTACTTGGGTGGCACCCCTGACCTTCACACCCTGTGCCTGGAGCAGGCGCCTGAGCAGGGGAGGACCATAGCTTGGTCCCTGTCATCCTCCCTGCCATCTTTGACCCAACTGATGACCACAGAGCTGGGAGGGCAGAGGGGGAGGTTGCCAGCCACTTCCAGTGAGTCACCCTCTCGCTCCTCTTGCAGGAAAGGGAGTAATACTGTTTTCACGCTCTCCCCTGCTTATACCCTGGCTTGCACTTCCTCCATGAGCCATCCCACACAAAACCAGCCTTTCCTTAGGTAACACCAGTCTGCAGTCAGTGGGAGTTTGAGTGGAAATGAAGTAACAATCCAGATTTGGGCTATAGCTGAGGGAAAACAACTTCATCCTCATGAGAGTTTGCTTATCACCACATTTTCATATTAGCAAGCTATTTAAAGCATAAGAGAAAACATCTCTCTTCAGCTCAGCTCTGGTATCTTTGTGTTCCAGCCAAGGACTGCCTGATAAAGACTTAGTATTTTTCCATTAATTAAGATACTTTAATTAGTTGGGACAGCTAATTTATATTAGCTCTAAGAATAGGCATAGCTCTCAATAGAGAAAAGGACAATGACTGCAGTTAATTCAGAATAGTCTGAGGGAAAGCTCTGCTTTAGGAAAAGCATTCAACCAGGTAGACCAAGGTATTGTTGAATGCATAGCTTAGCACTTTAATGCATCAGTTTTGATTTTTTTTATTTCATTTTTTTGCAGAGAGTGCTTGTTGGTCCTTTCTGGAGTTACAGTCACAGGTTTTTTTCCCTGTGATGTGATCCCAACTGGATTTTTGCCTGGACAAAAAAGATACTTTTGACAACCCGGTATTACCTTCATACAACATCAGAACTAGGAAGAACACACCAGCTATGTCTTTCCAGGAATGGCATCCTGCATTTCCCCCAGCTCGGAGACAGTCAGGCCATTAGCGCTTCTTTCCATTACTGCCTGCCTTTCACCACACTGAGGGACCAAGCCGTGTGAAAAACCAACACACTGATGGCACGTACCAGGGTTGGCTCACCCAGCTGGTTAGTGAATGGAACAAAGATGGAAGATGAGATCAAAAAGTTTATAAAGGAGCAGAAGATCCAGAGCTGATGCTATAGAAGATCACCTGGTTCCTGATTCAGACATGGGTAAAGAGCCTTTCCAAGGAGGCAAGCTGGACTAGGGGTGCAGAAAACAATCAGATCTATTTTCTTTCTTGTTTGCACAAACACACTTCTATTAACAAAGGGGGGAAATAGAGAAAATGAGGTCCAAATTTTGATCAGTCACTGTGATTATTCTAGCAATAGCTTTGCATTTTAAACTCCCTGCTGTCTTTACCACTGCAGGAAGAACTTGTTCTGCAGCAGGTAGGGCTGTTTGCAGATGCAGACAAATCTATAGATCACTGTTCTCTGTAGTGACACACGCCAGTAGGCTGGCTTGTGGAAGCACACTGAAAAGTGAAATGTTCTAGCTAACCAAAACCTGCCGGAGTCAGGATAGAGTCCTTATCACTGGCACAGATGTGCAGATAACAGCAGCCTCCAAACCCAAGAAACAGCTATTTTAGATGTAGCAGCAACTTCTCATCCTTATACAAACAGCTGCAGTTGGACATTGTTGGAAAGGTGACAACTTGCTTGCTTTTTCCCCACGCTGACATGAATCCTTCACATCAGACGTGAAGCAGGATCCCAAAACAGCAATTTAGACCTCTTGAGACTACCCTTCTTTTTTCCCCAGGAAATACCACTTTGAGCTTAACAAACTCATCACCCTGTCCTAACAGAAGCATAGGTTCTGCAGGACACGCATGTAAAACAGAAGACAGCAGATTAGATTAGATTCTGCAGATCAGCTGATCCGCTTTCCTCCAGGGAGCACATCAGAACAGGGATATAAAAATACATTTGCAAAAGTCTCCATGGGGTTAACCACCCTTCATTCAAATACAGGTATTGCATTCCTCACTCTCCACCCTGTCAAACACTGTAAATCCCTATCAGCCCTATATGAGGTACCTCACTCACCACTTGAAGAACCCCAAAGAGCTGGCAGCATCAACGCGAGACCGACATTTTTTCAACAGATTTTTCAGTTCATCAGTTTCCCAGGAAATCTGGATTTGTTTGGAGGTTTCTTTGTTGGTTTGGATGGGTTTTTTAGCTCTTGTGTTTTAAAAAGGTAATCTGTCGAAAAACTCGATTGCTACTAAATACACCAGGTAGGCCTCTTCAAGCAAACAATTAAACAATTACGACAGAAGATACTGAAATAAGGTTTCTGTGATATGATGGGATTGATTTAAGAGGGTTACAGGAAGCTGGAGCCTGCTGTTCTGTGACAAACAATTTCCCTGAGAAAACCCAGTAAGTGAAACCTAATCACATAATGGAATTGCTCTTGAAATATCACTAGCTCCAGGGTTTGGAAATCAGCAGCCCCCAATGACCTTGCATTTAACATCTTTATTCATGATCTAGGATTAAAAAAAAAAGGTAAACAGCATAAAGGATAAATCAGTAGACAAGGGCCTTCAACTGAAGCAGAGGCTGGCAGTGTCAGGTTTCTTTAGTCGATGGGGAATTCAAATGGAAAGAGATCTGATTAGAGAACTCAAACAAGATGTTATAGACTACGTCAAAACCCAAGTCTGAGAAGTCATTTAAGGGCAGGACAGAATGGAGGGATGTGAAAAGGGAGAGCAAGGCAAACAGAAGCAGAGTGGAAACTGAGCTTATTGATGTGATTTGGGGTTATATGAGAAGTACACATGGTGCCCACCTGAATCTAAAAGGACTAGAAGCCCTTTGCTTCTCAAACACCACTACGCTTAAACATCAGCCCAGATCAGCAAGATCAGTAGCAGTGCAAGTTGTGCCTTCCCACCCATTTCATATTGAAAAATGAAAGTGGCTACAGCACAAGCCATCCCCTGGGACCACTGCTAACACCAGTCCGGGGCAAGCAGGAAAGAAAGCCTGTTTCTTTCCATGAAAACCAAAGTGTGCTTGGGGCCCCAGAGAGTCTGGTAGCAGCTGTAGCTCCAGAAGGGACTGATTTCTTTCACAAGTCAACATGAAGACCAGGAAATGCCACGATCTTGTTCCCTAGGACACAGAAAACTGTGCCCAGAAGATGAGGAAAACCAGGGAGGCTACATTGTGGAAACCTTAAGCTTGAATTCCATGGCCAAAACTGAAGGGGTAACTATTACGCTTAAAACAACTAGAAAATCTCTGTTCAGTGCTAAATAACACCATAGGTTGCTCATCGCTCCCAGAGCTGGCTGGAGGAAGAACCAACTTTTCCCATGTATGGCAGAATGAGATGGTGAAAGATGCCACAGCCTTCCCAAGCAGCAGTTTTTCATCTACATCCCTCCCTCCCTGCGTAACAATACTGATGGAAAACTGAAACTTAGACCGGGGTGAGTGGTACCTACGGTTTTCCACTGTCAGGGGTTTTCCAGCGTCCCCCTTACTGGAGAGTGAGGAAAGGCTGCTGTCCCAGATATAGCCTGTAGGAAAATCCTGAGATGGACAAAATGAGAAGTGTCTGTTTCGGCTTTTCCTGCAAATTATGCCCTGCTTTTCAGCCGCCCTGTATTCCCCATGGAGCGAGAGTGGCACCTGGTGGTCACAACCCCCTTCGCACCGGCCACAAACTGATTTTTTTATTACTTTTTTTTTGAATGCTCGGTACAGTGGAAATGACAGGAGGGCACTTCTTATAAAGCAGTCCTGATTAACTACATCAGTGACAACTGCTGGCTCCAATTATTCCTGTAACCCACTATTTTTTGACACCCCTCGTCGTGCAAGTAGCACTTCTTCACAATCTGTCGTTGCAGCACGATGCTGCACAAGCTTCCCTACCCACATCATTATGCTCCTGTGAGTGGGAAGGAAGAAATGAGGACCCGTCCTAGCTTGCTGAAAACATTATTATTTTTTTCCTGACTGCTTAAAAAAAGTGAAATTCAGGACTTCCTATCTGGGCAGAGACAAAATAAGCCTGTTTCCAAACAGCCACCAAATTCGCATCCCTTGAAATGCTTAGGGCCACATGGGCCTTGGAAGAAAATGTTGTTATTCTCCTTCTGTCTATCTCTGAGACATTCTGTGCCTCAGCAGGACACGACTTCTGTAACTCCCTGCACTCTGCAATCCCTGTGAATAATAGATGTGCTCTGACACAGAACTTCTGCCAGGGGTGCTCCTCATATCACTGACTCGTCTGGCAAACTGAATTTTCGGTGCAGAAGGGCTCTGTCTGAGAGATGAATAGAAAAACAAGCTCACACAAAGCACTGAACCTGACATAGCCTGTTTTTAGTGAATTCAGATCTTGCCTCTGAGTGATTTTTGTACATCTGGAGCGTGAGTGCTTCATTAGAGGTCTGAGACTGTACCCTTACTTCTGACAAACAAACTCCTACTGGAAGTTTTTCTGCAGCTGGGCCACTGTCTCTCTCCTGGGCAGCATCTTTGCTGCCTAAGAGCAGCTGTTTGCCTTTCCCTGTTTGAGATTTATTTGTTGCCCAGGTGCCCCCTTTGCTAACATTCACAGGAATATATGGTCTCAGAGATTGGTACCTCTCTGCAGGTTTGGTAGAAGCTGCCTGACGTGTTCAGCAGTCACTAGGATGGGCAGTGAAGGATGCACACCCAGTGGCATAGGCACACGATGTGATAGCATGAGCTCTGCTACCTTAGGAAAAAAAGACAAGGTCTGATGGTGCATGAAACAAAATCCAGCTCTTCACAGCTGTAGTTCTGCAAGGAAATTATGAACGGGAAGATGAAGCAACTGCCACAAAGCAAAAGCCACTGGGGCTGGCTTCCCTATGTGCCACGCTCACCTTCCCAAGCACCATAACTGCACCCCTAGAGGGATATCCACCACCTTGGCATTGCATCAGCACAGGCAGCAACCAAAGAAAGGGTGACTTTTATGTGAGCACCTCAATCAATTTTAATGAAGAGTGCGATCTGCAGGTACAGCCCGAGGACAGCTTCGCTGGCTTTTTTACCCAAGAGACACTCTAGGTAACAGAAATGCAATAGTACATGAAACATCTCTGATGTATCCTGGAGGATTCACCTGGTGAAGAAAGCAAAGAAGTACTAGCACCCCTCCCTCTGGCAAGTTTTTTATCCTGTCCTACTCCAAGGGTTGCATTCCTGATGCAATGGCAGAGGCTGTGGAATAAAGAGGTAAATAAGTGGAGAGAGGCGGTAGGCAGAGTGCTCCGTCACTGGGAGCAAGTGCTAAGAATACGGTCATTCGAAGACAACAACGTAGGAGTGCAAGATGGAAAGAAAAACAGCTTTGAGAGACAAAGACTTGGGTTTTTTTCTTGTTCCTCCTTGAGATCTGCCCGCAGATGGCAGAGGAGCATTAATATTCTTGCCCCATCTTCTCCAGAGATACAGAGCTTGTCCTCTGTCTGCTCTCTTCCCTTTCTGGTTTGCAATCATATGGCTTGAGCAAGGAAAACAATCCCAACTCCCTAAGCACCACCAAGTCCTGTGCAGATGAACTGGACCGGGTCTTGCTGCCCGTTCAAAGATCTGCTTACACAGAAGAGCAGAGCAATGGTGAGCTACGGTGTGAGCTCAAACTGCTGTTGTCACACCAATGCAATGCTGGGGGTCGACCACTTTTTCTGACACGCGGGGATTTTTCTGGTGTAGCTTATGTCGTGCTGAAATGAGTTTAAAACAAGTGGAAAAAAAAAGCGCCAGTTTTATTCCACAACAAAAGCATCCACACAAGCAACCAAGCCTAGTGGAAGGACTGAATTAAATTTATCAGTAATTGCTAAAACATCTTTGCCAGGAATCTCTCAGTGGGGACTTGTGCCATGTTTTGCAGGGTCTGTGCAGAACTAGGAGGGCTGTACAATCAGGGCCTGTTTTAGCATCCATATCACATGCTTCTGCCACAACGCTAGCCCTGAGCATGCAAACAGGGAATTGCTACTGCCTTTCTCCATCCCAATACCTCCCAGGCCAAAGCTGCCTTCAGAGCTCAAGAAGGACAACGGTGGTGCTTCTGGGAAAGCACGAGGCCACCAGGCATGTTCCTGCACAGTGGCTGGAGCTATGTGATGTCTTTCACAGGCTGAAGATTAGCAGCACAGAAATGGTTACAGTCACGGCAGTGGAAAAGAAGAAGTACCAACCTGCTTCATGTGAAATACGTTGCAGGGTTCGAATGTAAAGCCATAGGGTTAATACAAGACTGGAAAATACCATTCGGAACTGAATTTATTTGATAATTTTCCTGTGCTGAAAGAGAAAAAAGGAGGAAGAAAGCAAGAGTGCTCCCAGCCTATGGAAGGTAAAAGGACAGTAAGAAACCCAACTAACATTAAACCATAATGGCAGAGCTGCCTAAAGACAGCAGGATACATCCCTTTCATCTGCCAGTCTACATTCAACAGTCATAACATCCACGGGGGTAAAAAAACTCTCAAGTGCTTGACAGCCTGGAGAGACAACGTGCTTAGTGTCTGCTGAGACACAAGTCCCCACCAGAGGAGGACAGCAATGCAAACTGGTCCTTTGAAAGGAGCAATGGCTTCTGCAGTGGGAGATGCTAATGCACGCTGAGACAACAGACCACAGAAACGTCACAGTGACAAAATTATCTTGACACAGCAAACTAAGAGATTTCAGTAACAAGGGAAACTATTTTGACAAAATCTCCTGTAACCATTTGCTTTGTATCACCAGCGAATTGTTATCATTCAGAAGAGCTTTACAGTGAGAGAAGCAAAACACTAGGTCATAGGAAAGAAGCCAGATTTTGAATTTACTGACACAAAGATCAGCAGAAATTTGACATCAAGCCGTTCCCACTGTACACTCATATACAAGATAAAAAACTGGGTCCCAGCTACAGCCTATGCTGTACAACCCAGTATTCTTCCTTTGAAAACTGATTTAACATTTGGCAAGATTTTCAAACGAATTGCTAAAGTCACACTCACAAGTACCTGTAGGTCTGTGAGCAGAGGAGATATCCTCACAAGCCAAAGTGACTAAGGCCAGCTGCGTGCACCAGCATCTGTTTGTAAAAACGCTCTGCCACTCTTCATGTGTCCAGATTTCACACACCTCATTTTTTTAGCTTTTTTTTTTTTTTCCTTAGATAGATCCCATAAGTTTTGCCCCTCCAAGATTTAGAAGGAGCTCAGCTCAGATGGCAAGAAGCCTGTCACAGCCTGTCTGTACAGACCTGGGCTCCAGGAGGTACAAGCAAAAGCAAGACATAGATACACACTCTCCTCTTTCTAATATCTGATCTGGGGGAGGGATTCATATGGCTGTCCTTTGCCTTTGCTATTTCCTCCACTCTGAATAGAACCCATCATACAGTGACATCTAAGGAGGAGGCAGCAGCCAGGGAGAACTTGGAACTGCCTCAGGAAGGGCCCAAAAATTGCTTTGGCATTGGCCAGAGCAAAAAAAACCCCAAGCATTTACATGCACAGATCCAGCCACTTTAACAGCTCATCTCTCTCACACATGCTATTTGCAGAAACATGCAAAAATAAGAATTGCAAAGTGAACGATGGATTATATTCCTCCTGGCAAGCGGGGTTACGAGCCTCATGGACCAGTGGCTATTCTGTGAGGCAGGGCAGGGAAGGAGGCTGGATTTCTGCAGGACATCATGGTCCCTGTTTTGTAGGGAAGGAACAAGCACTGCAACACCATGAGACACTGTAAAATCATTTGCATTCATTTGCATGAACATGAAATCTCCACAGACCCCCAGATCTTACACACCGTATTAAGAAGCTACCACCAGCTGTAACCTTCTTGCAGCAAAGTATCATTTCAATGAAATACTAATTGCAGAGCACATCCTACTATGGGTCCTCAGGGAGGAGAGAAAAGCTGTGGGGAGGACTGCACACGTGGTTCATTTGCATCACTTGCCCTTATTATTCCTCCAGGTTCTCTTTCTTTTCTTCAATATTAATTAAAGCTCATGCTGTGACAACCATGGGGCGGAGAGAGAGTGATGGGGAGGCACACTGAGTGACTGGCAGACATTTCAGCAGGTTTAACTCATCCCACTACATCTTATTTTTTCCTAATTTGCTTATTGTTTTGCTAAAAACCTAAGTAGGATAGGCTCAAGAATATACTATATCTAGGGATAAAAAAATGATGGAAACAAATTCCTGTTTTCTCTGCATAAATAATGCTGTTGATCCCCTTCCCAGACAATGCACAAACAGCTGTGCATATGCAGAGCTTTTGCCCGTGTTCGGGAAGCTCCCACACAGGAGGACTCCTGACTGCTTACTCTGTGCAGGTTTTGTGGTTACATCCAACGGGAAACAATGCCTCCAAATTGTTTGGGGCTTCAAAGAGGCTAACACAGGTCTCATGTCAGCAGCTCTGGAGACAGCCTGTGACTTCAGAACTAATTTAACTTCAAAAAAACCCAGGATATCATTTAACACCTTCCCCTCCAGGAAAGTTAACTGTCACCTGAAAAGGCTGAGAACCAGCAGAAGCATGAAATCTAGTAGTACCACCAAAGCCCTGCAGGTTTCTACTCAAATTGCAACAGGAAAGGTCCTCTCACCCTCCACATTCTTTTTTCAACTGGAAATTTGGTTTCAAAGGAAGGTCTGCCCACAGTGCCTAAGTATCTCCTAAGCACATAGAGCCACTTAGCCACAATTTGGGCGTACATCAGTGGAAAGGCTTGCAAAGCTTTCCCTTCAGACCAGATTCACTTTTCCTTCAGTGCTTGCCTCACCATCAGACTGGACAAACTGCTGCCAACGGCACCAGTGAGACTCAATCTGGGGTCTCTTCAAGGGTCATACCTGCAGCACGTCTCAGCAGGCCTGCGTGGGGCTTTCCGTCCCTTTCCTGGCTCGTGGCAGATGCATTTTTCTTCCATCTCAGGCCTGAGAGTATGAAAACAAAGAGCAATCTAAGCTGTGCCACCTCACAGTGTTAAGGTGAGAAGCTACAGACAATTCAGAGGCTGATTCCTAATGAGCACCAACACCGGCCTTTGTGGTTTCGGATTAGCAATGAAAACCTAGTTTTTCCAACAACAGGATTCAGAGTTAACATTCCCTCTTTAAACTATGCTTTGTATGCTCTGCAGACTCAGGAGGCCTCATTTTTATGAGCTGCTCAGTGCTCTGCAGTGGACATTGGCCATCTCACTGCCCACTGGCTCAGAGCACGCAGTGCACATTTGGGCGCTCTATCAATTACAGCTTTAATTAAGGCTTTAATAAAAAAGGGCTTAATAAAAGCTGTTGGGAATAGAGGTTTATATTTTCCAAACAGTTTAAAGCCAAAGCTTACGGTGACGCAGACCCACACTGTCAGTGCTGGCTCTCCCAATTCAACTCTCGTGTCTATCACCCTCATGAATAGTTGAGAGCCTCAATGTCCTGTTTCTAAACTGCCGTGGGCTGCGCTGGGGAAGAAATGGGCTTCAGAAGTGCAAATTGATTGACTCAGTTCAATTAAAAATTAATCTAAACACCACAAATCTAGGTTTTACTTCAATAGCACTTGAATTAGCATTATGCTGTATCTAGAATAGGCCAAACCAGCTTACACCACACACACCAAAACCACGGTCCTGGAAATACTGGCTACTGCTACTTGGTCATAGAACAGGATTGGTATTTAGTACAGACTATGAAAGACGGAAAGCTCAACACATTTTAATTTGAAAATGCCTTTTTGAGTGATTAAATACTTGAAATTCCAAGTGCCAGTGTTTTAAATTAATTCTTGTCCCCTAAGTTTAACCGTAATTTTGCTAGGGAAGGCTTTCACATGCACAAACCCAGATGAGATCAGGGAGTCGGTCTCCTCATTTGTCAATCATCTGGCTTTGAAAAGGACACGAGTTTAAGGGCTTCTCCTTGTTAAAAAATATACATGCTTTTTGAATGAAAAATCATCAAAACGGTTGTTGAAATTCTGGGTGTTGAGAAAAAAATGGCAATTCCTGTGCAGAATGTCCAAAGTTTCAATAATGTAAAAAGTGTTACAAAAGGCTGGTTGGGGATTTTTTTTTTTTTTTTGGAAGAAGGTCATTTTGAGATTGAAAAAGTAACAATTGCTATATGCTTCATTCCAATTCCTACATAAGATTTTTTCTGTTTAGAAAGAAAAGTCAAGTTCAGCTCACAAGGGACACCTCACAGCAAACCCGAACAGGCAGTTCAGCACGCACCAATGCCTGGAAAACCTGCTCTCCGGCACGCTTGGTCCCTGGGGCTGGCTGATTTTGGGGTACATGAAGCTGGGAGCTTTAGTCAAAAGCCAGGGGCCCTCCAGAAGCCTCTCCCATGGGTTCCCCTCCATCTCACAGCTACCTCCATCTGTTTTCTTGAAAGTGGAAGAAACTTAAGTTATGTCTGAAAGCTCTTATTTTCTGTCACCTCTGGTTGAAATTAGCCAACAGTCCAGAAACTGCTGGTCGAGGAGAGAGATACACTTTTCCTTGTGAACTTTGCATTTGCTTAGGGAAAGAGGACTAAAAGCATATATACCACAAGCAATTTTCAGCTACCCACTGTCCAAAGGAGTAAGACTGAGGAACTCTTGCTATATAATCCTATGACCCATGTAAGAAGTGAAAAGGATGTTTCCCTCTTGCCCTAAAATATTTATTCCTATGTAAGAAAAAAAACCAACCTCTAAAAATAGAAAACTGCTAGTCGTGAAGGCTCAGACCCACATTTATCACTTCATGTGTTATGAATTTGCTCACACTTGTGTTAGAAAAACCAAAGTGGGGATTCAAATGGAGCGGTGCACACGTCGTTGAAGGAAGGAGATGGCTCAGCTCTCCCGCTCCCTGCTTTCCCCTCCGTATTCCCGGGCGAGGATGTGCCCACGGACCAGGCGCTGCGCTGCCAGGGATCCTGTGCCAAATCCTGCATGAGCTGCCCCTGCTCAGGAAGCTGATGTGGGCTAAGGGCTACCTCACCATTAATTGTTATGCTATTGTTAATTACAGCCTTCCATGGCTGTTTTGCTGTAATATACGTACATATATATGCATGTCTATTGCTTCAGTGGCATACGCTTAGGGGTATCTAGTGATAAGGCCTCTTCCCACCTCGCTCCAGCACCGCTTCTGTCAGGGAAAGCGAGGAACTGCCTCTGTGCGTGGGTCTGCAGTCCTGCCTGCCCACCCGCCAGCACCTTCTCGCCTTTTGCTCCTGTACGTTCCCCGCCGGGACCAGCGGCACTATTTTACCTCTCGCGGAACACGCTGCGGCGCGCACGGCTCCCGCTCGCTGACACGCCAAACGCAGCCTCCCGCGGGGCCGGGGCCCGCCTGACTCCCTCCTCCCGCCCGGCAGGAGGAGAGAAACCCACCGCCCCCGCATCCCCGCCCCGCAAGGACGCGGCGTGACGCTGGCGGGAGGGCGTTCCCCGCCGCTGCACGCGGAAGTCGGTGAGAAGCCCCGCCCAGGCAGCCGCCGGCGGGAGGGGGGCGTTAAAGGAGCGGGACCGGGCCGATGGAGCCGTGCGGGGACGGCTGGTTCCTGTACTACGCGTACGGCAGCAACCTGCTGCGGGAGCGGCTGCTGCTGCGCAACCCCTCGGCGTCGCTCTGCGCCCTGGCACGCCTGCAGGTGCGTGGCGCGGCGCCGCCGCGGGTGGGGAGCGGGGGCCCTAAGTCCGCTTGGAGCCACGCGTGGGCCCGGCCCTGCCGGAGGCCGGCCGGTCCCTCCCGCCGGTGGCGCGGTTTAGGCGGGGGAGAGGGGGGATATCGTCATCCCTGACGTCACGGCGTGACGCTGTCGGGGCTGCCCACCGCCAAAAAAAGTGTTTGCCTTGGTCCCACCGCTGGGGGGGGGGGGGGTTTGCACCC
>JAOXJK010000012.1:44645799-44656516 GCA_025774025.1 Xenus cinereus
AGCACTGACTCTTTGTAGGAATAACTTATCTCACATACAGTATGCACATTCAAACACAGAATCATCTTAATTTACTGATCCAGAATATGTGCTCTGACCCACCCCCCAGGCAAGACCCCGCGTGTAGAGCTGTGAACCTGAACGCGTTAAGTGGCAGGTGCGCAGGTGGATCTACGGGGCGAGTTCCTGGCGGTTTGAAAAGGATGATGCTTCATTTAAATAAATAAATAAGAATCAGAACGCCTCATTGCCCTCTGCCACGCTGGTGACAAGCGAGGAGCCCTCCCCGTGGGATGCCAGCTGTCACCCAGCAGTGACACCTCCCAGCCCCTGCAGATCCCCCCGTCCGGAGTTGTTAAATGTTAGCCTGTCAACTTGGCTTTATTAAGCTGCTGATGTACAGATGTGTACAGCTGGGAGGAGCCTTGGAGGAGCAGAGCACTGACTGATAGCACTTAAGGATAACCTGAAGGTTCTCTTGGGGTAGCTGGCAGGAAACGATCTATGTTGGAGCGTATGAAGAAGTTCCAAAAACTTGTCATTAATAAACTCCCTATAGTCAGATAACCTGGTGTCTCCTGGGACTATCAGCCTGGCAACTGATGCCCGCTCCTGTAAAGTGTGAGGCGCTTACAGGTACCGCTGAGAAGCCAAACCTGCCAAGAGCCCAGCACCTTGCAGGATCAGACCTTGGAGGTGAGAAAAGCAGTAGTGTCACGTGCTTACCTTTGGCTAAAAGCAAGCCCTGTGCTTCAGCTCTCCGTTTGGGTTCAGGGTACACAGCAAACGGCTCTTGCCAGGCTGCAGGTTAGCTGGAAGTCAGGCAGTAGCTTTTCTAGGCGGCCTTCGATCCGTTGCTGCGCTCCCCGGCTTCACGCTGGAAAATCACCGATGCTTGGGAGCGCACAAAGGTTGGAGCTGATTTCTGTTGCTTGCTCTATGGTAGGAAAAAAAAAAAAAGGAAAAATAGCCTGTAAACAGAGTACTTTGGGTGCTAAACTAGAATATGAAATTGACTTCCCTCTGTTTTGTTAATCCTCAGTCAAAAGCTGTGAGAAATGGGACGCATAACAAGCACAGAAAGAGCATTACGCTGGCACATAGAAGAAGGGCCAAAGACCAAGCTCTTGACCCAAGAAAGTGTCAAGTGTGTTTATTCTCTCTTCCCTGCAGTGCCTGCTGCCGTTGCCCATGTGCCATAACACGGGGTTTCCTGCTTCCAGCACTGGAGCTAACTGCGCTATAGAAATACCTATAGAAATAGCCTACAGAATGTAAGGGTTCTGATGTTTTTATACACCTCCTTGCAGGTCAGCTCCAAGGAAATGTAAGTGGAAGAATAAAATAAAAATTGATGTTTGGTGTTTTTTTTTTTCCTAGGCTGCTGTGAGGGTACTTGGCTCTGTGGGAGAATTTCCTTGGGGCTGCCCTGCAAACACGTGTCCACATCTATAACTTCAGGCTGCTACTTGACTGGAGTGTTTATTTGTGTGCCAATTACTCAGGTTCGAGTGTCTGCAGGGTCCAGGCAGAGAGCTCCTCAGGCAGTAATCCAGTGATCCAGACATTGCAAAGCGGTTTTGCAGCAGCTCGTCAAATGGTTGTCTGGTTTACTTAGTACACACACCGGTGTGTCTTAAGCAAACTTTTTTTTTTCTAGTGAAAGTAGTTTAATGGGGAAGGAAGATGACTCTGTTGATGGAGTAAACTGTTTGGCTTTGCCAGACTGCTGCTGATCACTTACACACACGCAAAAAATAAATGTGATGGGTGTTCTGATCAGTGCTGTTCTTCTGTGGGTAAGCCTTCAACTGCGCAACTTCTGCAACTTTTTCCCCGTGTCTGTTAGGATATATGACAAGAAGGTAATAGGTCTCAGAAAATAAATATTAATCTGTACGTGCATGTATTTCAAATCAAAACTATCTAACAGCTTAAAGAGGGGGATCGTGAGAAATAAGCAAAGCTGTGGGGTTGTATAGATTTGGGTTTTATTTCTGTTGCTGTTTTTAATCCTTTTTGCCTTTGCCAGATTTTGTTGTTGTGGTTAAGCAGGTAGTCTTTCTTAAAGTTGGTGGGTTTGTGCTTTTTTCTTTCCCTTCTCTACTGCTAGGGAAGGATCCACAAATTAGCTAACAGATAGGAGAGGAAACTGAGTGTATGGAGTCAGATGGGAAATTACTGTGGAAAAATGCAAGAACCCATTATTCTCTTTTGGCTAGAAAGTAATAGTTGATATTACTTATAAGAAGAAGAGAGATTTGATTTCTAAAAAAATGTTTCAACTTCCCAAAACCTATATAAGCTCACTCAAGGAGGTATACACCTTGACTTAAAAATACCCCAGAATGTTCCAGTTAAGTGATGAGGTGGCACAGAACACTGAAAAATACATGGGATGATATTTTATAATTGGGCAATTCTGTTAGTGCATGAAGACAAGACCCAAAGCTCACCATCTTGGAGGTTTCTTTACCCTGCTATTTTCCTGGATCCTGCATGGTAGCATTTAAGTTTTAGCAGCACCAAAAGCTGCAGAGAAATGGGCACCAGGTAGGCACGTCTTTTGAGGAACGAGAAGAAGGCAGTACTCAGTTCCCTCTTTCATGGCACTCCTCAGCTGAGGGACCTTCATATTGTCCAAAGAGAAGCACATCCGCAATCCTGTCACTGCTGACTTGGACAAAAGTCAAGCTGATGTTTCTTCAGCCCTGCTGTATTTACTGCAGAATTGGGCACATGTGCTCCTCTAGAAGGGCTACCTCCACTTTCTTCTCACCGCTAGAAATTGTTAGGTAATGTTTAGGCCAGCCTACTAAGAGGTTTGGATGGTGATCCAGACCTACACAGTCCAAGACTTTTACCAACAGTGCTCTCTGCCAGACCTTTCTTCCCTTCGTCCCAAGGCTCCCGTTTCTCATGGAGAGGTGGAAAAGGCTGACTTCAGCCCCTCGTAAGATGGGAGCTGGATCAGATCCCGCCTGTCTGTTCCTCCTTCTGTGACTCCACTACTTGTGGACTCTCCCTTTAGCTGCCCCTTTCATACCAAGAACAGCCAACAGCCCTTATCTTAAGTGGAAATTGATTCTTTGCATTGGTTTCATTTGCAGGATTTTAAGCTCGAGTTTGGCCATCATCAAGGCAGGACAAGTTCTGTCTGGCATGGAGGTACAGCTACCATTGTTCAGAGCCCTGGAGACGAAGTATGGGGAATAGTGTGGAGAATGAACACTAGCAATTTAAGTTCACTGGATAAGTAGGTGACTTAACTTTTGCTGTCTTCTATTACTTTAGAGAGCAATTGAAAAGCAGTAGTTAATTTTTGGTAAAGAGCTGTGTGGAAGCTTTGGTGTTGGAACCAAGAAGATGCTTTGTAATTTAATATGTGAATTTCACTTCACAGTATGGGTATTGACTTCTAACACATTTGTGATTAAAATGGGTTTGTTCTCAAGCTAAAGCAACTTAGGGGTATTTTAACAGGGCGTGGAGCTTGATTTGGAATCGATACACTGGTCGGGCTCCTTTTTTTAACCCCTGTCCCTTGATGTCCTGTCCCTTAAATGACTGTAAACTCTGTATTTGTCCTGTGGCACTTTTCCCATTGCTTTAGGGAGAGTTTCCTTTGAGACTGACGTCAATTTCTGTCTCTATACATCTGTAGACTCCAGTTGTACTGCAAAAGGAAGGGATGAGGACAAGACTTTGCAGAAGACAACAAGAACTTTAATACAGGCAAAGGGACCTTTTGAGGAGGTTATTTTGCATGTCTTCTAAGGACTCGAACTTTTGTGAACTTGAGGTAGATCCAAGCAGGGAGCCGGGGTGGTTTTATTTCTCCCTTTAAATGGGAGAGGCTGCCTGCACCATTACAGTGCACAGTGCAGAATGGTTTGCCTGTGCCTGATAATTAAGACAAGTTTAAGGCACCCTGAGCAAGTCATTCCCAGGCTGAAGTCTGGAGGACCCACCTGGGTAAACAAATTGAGGAGTAGCGTAACTTCTTGCAGGGCCTAAGGGAGGACTTAGGGCTTAATCTCCAAAACTTTGGCTGGTGTCATGTGCTTATTGCAGCTCTTGGGATGCGCCTGAACAGCATGCTGCTTCTAGTACACAAAGATTGTTTGTTCAGAGCCATGCATCACTGTCAATTAATTCCAGTAGAAATCTGGGCTAGTAAGGCTAAGGAAGCAGGCATATTAAACCCATTGAAAGCGTTAAATTAATACAGTTCTCCTGCCTCTGGTACTGTTGCAATTTTGGTTATGGCTGCACCGTGCTGCGTAGACATATCCTTATAACCTTGGCCATGACACCTGGAAGGTCTAACTTGCCTACAGTGAACCTGAACTGTAACAGAAGCTGTTGCCCAAGTTCTGTTAGCCCATCGTGGGAATGGGCACTCAGCACTCTCATGTCCTGATTGGGACTGTTAGTCAGGAGGGCAACTAGCTGGTATGCTTCCGGTTGGGGAGAGCTTCCCACATCCCTGCTTTATGATCTCCTGAGTTGCCCCTTTATCGCTTACACTAGCATTTACCTCCTGCACCCCTTTCTGCTGACCTTTACCATGCTTTCCTAAAGTGTAAACTTCACAAGTATAGAGATCCTGCCTGACAGCATCTGCTTTGATAGTAGCACTGTGTTTCCCCCCCACAATGGGGACAGTATTTTGTATTTTGGCTTCTAGAAGTGTTGTTTACATACTGTAGAATTGGAGATCCCTGGCATCTGTTTCTCTGGGGATAAACTTTAATGCTGGCTAAGATGCTGGAGACTTGAGTGCTATAACATCAACAAAACCTGCAGGATGGACACTAGCTTTAAAGATTGCTTTTTCCCAGCTGCCTCATTGATGCCACGAAGGTGACCTGGAAATGGAAGGAAATAGAATGTGTTCTTGGGTTTTACAGTGACGGTTGATAGTGTTCTTCTAAGAATTGCTATTAACCAACTCAAGTGAGCTTGCCTGTGTTTCCACTGAAATTCTTGGGATTCTTTGGCTGTGCGCAAGCAGATATATTTTTAAGTTCTCAACCAAGTTATTTCCTGGAATTGCCATGTATCAAGAAAAAAAATATTTCACAATTTGCCCCACCCCACTCCTTGTTTTTCCCCCCAATCTGGATAAAGTCTGTGCTTTATCTAGAAGCAGAGGAGGGAATGTATAATTGATGCTGCATGTAGTTAGTTGAAATACTAGTAAAACAATGTAATATATAGAAAGCAAATATGGGAGGGGAATCTTTTGCTAAGATTGCTGAATTTTTTGTCTTCAAATGGATTTTTGTGGTGTTTCATGGTCAGATATTTTTTTGTCTTCTATACTTCACAAATCTATAAAGTACAGACTAAATCATGACATTTCCTCATATATCCTAACAATGGATGTTACTTAACTATAATGTTTTTCTTGCCTTCTCACACCCTTGTGACTTATTTTGCAGTCTGTTGGCCTTGAATCTGCAGTTGGCTTCCAGTTTCTAATTGCACTTAACCTAGTTACTCACATTACATGTCCCGTGTTATGTACGTGACGTAACTTGAAATGGTACTCTTTAAAAGAAAGATAAATTGTCAAGATGATGTTTTGATGTGCAGTGTTAAAACCCATGTTACCACTCTTATCTAAAGCGTATCTAAAGTTAATTGTGCTATAAAGCCTGTCTTGTATTGCTTAAGCTTCTCATTTACTTCTTACTGTTTCTTCAGACTTTTATCGGTGGCTGAATGCTAATGGTTAAAGACAACAAGTAGCCTCATTTTTGAGTTTGGTTTTGTTTTCCTAAGACAGCGTGATTTTGCTAACAACAATATTAACAAAATGGATTTTGCCCTGATGTAGCTCATTGTCGCTGTACACATCTTGCGCAAATTAAAGGGTGTCTGGGATTATTCATTGGAATGTGCATCGAAAGATTTGTGCGAATTTCCCCTTATTCAAACACAACACAATGGGCAAGATAAAGCTTTGCAATTGTTTCATTATCTGAGCGGAAGGTAATGAACGATACGTGCCTGGCTCATTAATTCTGGTAACCTTGGTTATGTTTCTCTTGTAGATTACCAGATTTGCACAGTAATAAATTCACAAGGAATATTCTCTTTCTAACTTTGCAAGCTAATCACTAGTCATCTTTCTTACAGAGCTGATATGATAAAAGTGAATGTTGCTGCTTCTTTAGAAAGCTATTTTTGGATATGAAACAACTTAGCAAAAAAAGTACTGGAATATGTTTTGCTCTGTTTGCTTTTCTTTAAGTCTCTTAACAGCACAGACCAGTGTCCTGCCTTGAATTCTGTTATAATAAATGCATATGTTTAATTGCACAGTTTGTTTCAAAGATGCGTCAGTTACTTGGCATGAAAGGAATGTATGTTCCTTTACAGGCAAGAGGGAGTTGAAGATGGCATTTATGTCCCAATAGAAGTCAATGTCCACACTGAAGCTGGAAAGGTACTGACCTGTCGAAGCTACCAGATGAAGGACTATGTCTGTGGTCCCCCTTCTCCTCAATATAAAAAGGTAGGTGTTGCACTGGAATTTTCAAGAGAATGCACAGAAATATATAATGCAGTACTTCTGTCCTATTTAATAAGTACTTTATTTACAGTGAACAGAAGACATGAGTAACTCTAATGTAAAGGTGTAATGTAATCCTTGTGCAATGTAATAGTGTAATGATGCTCACAGAAGATTTCTAGCTCTTAAAGGCCTACTAAATCAGTTTTATTTTTTGGCTTAGTTATGCCTTACATGAAGCCTCTTTTTAACTCGTGAATTAGTTATGACTGACCCAAGGATTCCTGAAGGATGTTGTTTACATATATGCAGGAATTGTCTGTTTGAAAAATTAATGTACTCCATTAAAAGGACAGAGGGAAGCATCTGTTGGGAGAATACACCTGTCTTGTAGTCTCAAGGACACGGATTATCCCTATTGTCTTATGAAATACCTTACTGCCATTTAATACAGGAGTGCACCTGCCTCCTTTTACCAGGTGCATCATCAGCATACCACAGGACTTCCAGCAACACTGCAGAGTGCTGCAGGGTTCCCACTCCATGGCTGGTGAGGCAGAGGTGTTTCAACACTGTTCTGCAACACACTGACTCTGTAGAGACCCATGATGCAGTCACGCAGCAGGCCTGACCTGCTTAGCTTGTGAGATCTGATGCGGGCCTAGCCTCGGGTGGCATGACTGCATGTCTAGAATTGTGCAGTCATTAGCAATTGCAGATAGACATCACTGTGACACGTTGACTTTTTTTCTACTGAAAGCAAAGAAACAAGGCTTGAGCTTGTTAAATCCCAAGTGTGCAGCCTTCTCTTAACCGAGGAACTTGCTCCCATGAATCAGCTTCCAGGAGCATAGCTCAGGCCAGCTGCTGCAAGACTTCTGAAGAGAGAGCTTGCTTAGAAAGCAGGCTCTGCTACTTCACAAACCTCCTCTCTGTCTTCATGCTTCCTGTCAAGACAGATCTGTAGGGCCTTTCAAGCAGCTAATACATAGTCTGCTGCTGCATGTCAGTTCTCACTAGTATGCTGTAAGAGCAGACTTCCAATATTGGCAACTTTATCTAGTTAAACATTCCCTCCTCCTGTTGTCAGGGTCAGTTGTTAGTTCCCTGCTTCCCTCCTGTCCCCAGCTTTTATTTGTTTAAGTTAAACAGGCAGGAGAGCTAAAAATTTGGTACAGGTCAGTGCTTCTGCACACAGTGATCTCCATCCATCTACTGTTGTGTACTTCTTGTGGCAAAGTTCATCCTTTCTAGACACCTCATCCTTGAATTTCTTGGCCGTTAATTGCATGAAAGAGTATTTACAATAGTGTCAGCATTTTAAGTCTGCATTTTTTTATCAGAACTTGCTGGTGTCTCTTTCAAGCCTCGGCTCCTACAGCCTTCTCATTTCCTCTGTCGCTTACTTTCTCTTGCACCAATACTTAAGTTTATTTTGTATGTAGAAGGAAAGCTGCAGTAGGAAACTAAGGCATCTGTGCTTTTTCACTAAGATAAGTATCTGTTTCTGTTACTCTGTAACCTGTCTACTACAACCATGCTGTTGTGCTTTGGATTTTAACAGTTTAATTCTAAAAATAACTTCAATAATATGTGCAGTTTCTCACTGAGATGTGATACTAAGGCTGGCTAAAGGCATAAAAAGCAGTTTTCTTCCTCCCTGGAAGAAAGAGTGGAATAATTGAGTAACAGCTTAATTGTGCGGTCTTGTGCACGTTACTAGCATTTTGGAATCTTAAGGGTATGCCTTCGTAGTTACAAACCTTTTCAGGGTAATTCTGTTTATGCTATTAAGGTCTTCAATAGTCTTCTAGAAGCCTTTGACTATCTTTAAGTACAAATGGCATTATTTGGGATTAATCTCTTGTTAAGTGCTTCTTCTTATATGAGTAAATGTTTGGAGGGGTCTGTCCTCTGTAACACTATTATTGAAGGTTCTTTTTTTCCCCTTTTGATTTTAGGTTATCTGCATGGGTGCAGAACAGAATGGCTTGCCAACTGACTATCAGAAGAAATTAGAAGCTATTGAAACTAATAATTATGCAGGACCAGTGCCAATCATGGAAGAGATTGAAGCTGCTATTAAAGCAAAGAAAATAAAATCTGCATAGAATACCTCTGCACTTGTTTGGCCATTCACCTTGATTTCGATACCTCTCCTCACCGTGCTGATCAGCAGTTTCTTTATTTATCAAGAAAAGATGAGTTTGCTGTGCATCTACAGTAAGCCATTAGACATAATTTGCAGTCTGAAGACATGCTGACATTGGTAACTTCTTCACTTTGTATGTATAGCTTGAGTACATACTGAAGTTCTTGCAGATTTAGAAATTATCTTTCTGTAACTGTCATGCAGTGCTGCATGCAAATTTGTGTTTTGTGTCCCATTTCCTGACCTTTTCAAAGGAAAAAGGCCGTCTTGACGGGTATTGGCATCTGTTGCCTTCTGAGGAATATGGACCCTTCTGAGGATCAGGCCCTTTGTTCTTAAACACTGTGTACACAATTAGCAAGAATTTCAAAGATTTGTTTTTGATGCAAAGTAGACTCAAAACCCTAAACCAAGACTAAACTTTTCCCTTTGCTGCTTCTCTTAATGGTTTAAAGCCCAACCCATCTGAAGCTATGAAGTTCCTCTTTCTGTTTTTATAGTTAACAGAGAAAGAAAAGTAATACTTTTTCTTAACTATCTCCATGTTTTTAAATGTTAGTTCAAAAGGCAACCCAGGCCTGAGGACAACATTCAGCAAAGGATCTCATTCAAACCATAATGGCCACCTCCTTTCTATGTCTAATAATCATCATAGCTGAACTGGTTATATAGCCAACAGATTTTTAAATAATTTGTTTTAGTTAGATAATTCCCAAGTTTTTTAAGCAACAAGCCAGTCAAAAAGGTTGTTTATCTAGGCCTTGGTCGCATGTCCCATGAAATCAGGAAGTCTCCTGTGAATCCTAGTGCATTTGTTTCATGGTTTGGTTTGTCTACTAAACCCCAAACAGACTTGACCTCTTTTCTCCCCCCCTACCCCCCAGCTTTGACAATCTCCTGTAAAACTGGAAGCTCATGTAAGGTTTACAGTACTTATCTTTATGGTACTTGGCAACCTCCATAGTTAGTCTGTGGGGGACAAGGAAAAATTGACAACCTGAAAGATGTCAAACAACTGAACTTTGGCTTATCTTCTGTACCGTGTATTTTTTTTTTTCTCATGATGTACAGAGGGGTGTAAAATATAATCAGTGTCACTGTGTGACTGCTTAGATAAACAAATGACAAAGTAACAGACTTACCATGTCTTTTCTGCATAAAATTTTTCTGTAGACTTCTGCCAGGGATGTATAGGTGCTGTCCTGATGTCCTATGCCCATTTCCAAAGCCGGGCACGGTGACTGCAGTAAAACACGGTACTTCCTCTATTAGCACTGTCTAGTCTGAAACAGAGTAAATAAAACTGTGATTACCAAACCTCTCCTCTGTCTGTTCAATGCATGCTTCAAGAAATACCAGCGTTGCTTATCCAAGAGAAAGCTGGCGATGTGGAAATGTAGCTGGAACTTCTGCGGGCTACCTGCATTTTTAATGGCTGTAATCTTGGTATGGGGGGCAAAACTATGTATCAACATGCTCCTTGACACCAGCACCGCTTATTTTGCTTTATACTTACCAAGGCTTTTGAACTTTTAAAGAGGTATTTTGCTGTTGCCAGAGGAAAATGGAAAATACTGCCCTGACAGCCTCCTAGGAGGGAGCTGACAGGAGGTACTCGATGCCTCCTGTTGAGGAAAATGGCGGGTGCTCCTGAGGGCCGGGGGTCCTGCCTCGGCAGAGCAGGTTTTCCCTCGGCTCCTCTCAGGAAAGGAGGCCTTCCGCCATGCGGTGTGGGGAGGGAAAAGGCGGTGTTTGTGAAGGAGAAAGCGGCCTTCGGCCATGCCCGCGTGGGGAGGAGAGCCCGTCGGTGGGGCGGGAGCTCCTTCCCGGAGGTGGGGGGAAGCGCCCGTGGGCCGGCCGCCGCCCCGCTCCTCCCCTCGCCTCCGTCCCTTCAGCCGCCGCGGTGAGTGCAGGGGAAGGGCCAGGGGCGGAGGAGGGTCGCTGGGCCGCTGCCCGCCTCGCTCGCCACCCGCAAGCGGTGGCTGCCTGTGTCGGGGGCGGCCGCCATGTCGTGAGGGGTGGGCGGCGCGGGGGGGACGAGG
>JAOXJK010000012.1:44656723-44716964 GCA_025774025.1 Xenus cinereus
CGGGAGGGGGGTGTTCAGGCAGCAGGTCGGTGCCTGGCGAGGGCTGGGAGTCAAAAGTTTCTGCTTTTTGTAAACCCAAGTTTCTCTGCTACCGGCGGAAGGGGCAGCGCTGCCTCTCGGTGAACTTCTGGCGCTCCCGCAATTGAAACAATTTGGGGGCTTTTTTGGTGTTTCTCCAGCCGGGGCCCCTCCCGCTTGCGGGGCGGTGTTGGCGGCCTTAGGCAGAGGGCGAGGAGCGGGGCCGGGCAGCGGGGCCCCCAGAGCTCCTCCGTGAGGGAAACGGCGCCTTCCTTCAAAATGCGGTAGCGCCACCAAGAATAAATACCGTCTCACATGCCGGCCAGTGGTGGCGTTACCCTGAGGGTCGTTGGGGAAGGGTGACGAGGTCCCGAAGGGCGGAGGAGGTGGGAGGGAAGCATCTGCCTCCATCTCCCCTCCGTACCCCGCCAGCCGCGGGGCCCGGGCCCGCCTCGCCTCTCCCATGGGCGGCGGATAAAACAACAGGGAAAAAAAGCGCGATTTACTTGCCATAAACCTGACTGAAGGTCCGTATCTATGCAGGAGTCGTTTAGGCCTGGGTGCTTCGCTCGCTTAACGTGAAAGGAACTGTAAGAGAGGGAGGCAGGAGCGTTTTGCGCGGGCAGAGTTGGAGCCCCATGGCGGTGGGGAGGCCACGGCATGGCATGGTGGGAGGGGTGGTCTTCCTCCACACCAGTGTGCCGGTGGCATCACCAGTTAATCCTCTGCCTCACCTTGGGATGGATGGATGGATGGATAGGCACAACTGAGGGGTGGCGGTAGCTAATTGGGTTTGCTGGCAAGGACCAGCAGAAAGCTTGGGAGGTGGAATTAGGAGAGCTGCGAATGTGCAATTCCATCAATGGCAACTTTGTAGAACTCACTGCTGGTTGAATGTGAAAATAGTAAATTATAGTAGAAAAACAGTTCAATTCTTTAGATACAACAGTAAATTGTTCCCCTCCTCCATCTCTAAAAAAAAAAACCAAACCCAAGATGTCTCTGATAGAATAAAATGTCTTTGCTTTTTAGTAGGGGTTCCTTCTTATTTATTAAATGTTTTCTTGAAAGGAGTTATCAAGAAGCCACATAAAATCTTTTTGACAGGGATTTGTTAATTAATCCAGCCAGCAAATGTAGAGCTCCATTTGTTTGAAGTAAATTATTTGGGAAATGAGGCAGCAAAACCTGTTGGGGATGAGTATTTCTGGAAAAGCCTGTGCCTTTTAAACAAAAGATTGTCACTTTACCAGGTTGAGGCAGAAATAATTTCTTCTGTGTTCTTTTATACCTGCTGCTCTTCAAACAACTCAGGATGGCTACAGAAGCTTATGCTACAGTCAAAGCCAAGCTAGAGAGGGGAGGGGGTGGAAAATCACTGAAAGATGCTGATCGCGGTGACCCCGGAGCAATGCAAAAATCACGAGTTGTAATTGATTTACACTAGTCTGATGTTAATGTATGGCTCCTGGGGCATTTATTGACATATGTAGCATTGATGATGATAGTTACACAGAGATTGTAAACTGGGCTATGATGGATGTGTTTTAACTCACAGAATATCATTGAAGGTCAGTACAGAGACAATGTACGAGCTCTACCAATGCACCGTTTGTGCCATAAAAATAAAAGGCTATTTTTTTAGTATCTCTGTGATGCAAATGTGTTGCATCACTTCTCATCAAAACGTGCAGACTTTTTATGAGTATGTGTCCATGTGCTTTTAATCTCTACACATTTTTTACTGTTCTTGAACTATGTAAAATAGTTGAAGTTCTTTTAAAAGTGAGAGCTGCTGTGTGGAAATATGTTCTTGTTTGTTATAGTCAAAGACTCACTGCTGTGGCACACATAACATAAGGTGTGGCAAATCAGTCTCTTTTCTGTCTCTCCCAGTAACAGCAAAAAATTGAGTTTAGACTGGCCTGACTGAGTCTAGATTACCATTATTAATGAAAAAGCATGTCAAAGTCTCCAGTTCTCTTGCTGTAATGACTCTGCAGTGGGGTGGCTGGCACTGTAAAACAGCTTTTCTCAGGAAACAAAAAATTGGAGACACAAAGGGCACAGATTTTCATGTGAAATGGAGCACTATTTTCACACAGCCACCTCTGGAATAGTAATTGTGTTTTGAATAGTACGGACAGAGGCTACGCCGACAGGGGCTCCACTAGCCCTGGGCTGGCACTGAGGTTTGTGTGCGTGCTTCGCTGTTGTCCTGCCAGAGCTGGCTACTAGGTCCTGTGAAAATCCAGCTGCTGGTAGCTAGGTATGTGGCATAGGACTTTTTTTCACAGGCAATTTAGAGGAACAGTTTTTGTCTCCATACAAAAAACTCCATACTTGGGTACTTGGGCGAACTTGTAGTTCGAGTACTTGGGTGAACTCCGTAGTTTACCCAAAAGTGGAAATGGTTTTTAGCTATTCTTTAAGATCCTTTGGCTCCTTTATGTACAGTATTTACATTTGGTAAGACCAAATGTGATAAACCAGCACATTCTTCACTGCCAGAGGACTTCCAGTACTGGAAGTTGAACAGGCAGTTTTGTTAGAAGAAGAACAAGGAGATCTTAGTGAAAAGAGGATGTGAGAAGGGCAGGACTAGGAAAGATATAAATGTATATATGGTTGCACAATGCTGAGAATAGAGGGAAGTCGGAAGAACCACAAGATAAAAGTGCCAGTGCCTTCATGTGGAGGCCATCAGTGCTGTTGCAGCTTATTGACATGGATTATACAAAACCATGCTGTAAGCACTGATACTTTTACTGTACCCCTTACTATGACAAATTTCATTTCCCTTTTTAATTTCCCTCCTTATCCCTGGCCTGATCCTTATCGTGCTGCTTCTTTGTTACTCTCAGTTATGCAGGCTTATGATGTGCATCTCTTGCCAGACTTGCTGTTGCTTCTCACACCCCTTCAGTCCCTGATGACACTTCATTTGGCCATTGCCCTGTCTTCTGTCTCTTCTTTGCCTGTACAACTGATGGGTGAGCACTCTGCTCTCTGGTTCTTTTTAATTCCTGGTAGTCTGGTTTCTGTCGTCTTCACTTGACCAGAGCTGCTGTCCTCCAGACGGCTAACTTAATTTCCTCTCCAACATCATTGGCAGGCTTTCAGTAAGTCATGGTTTTTTATTTTTCCTCTCAGAAACAAGAAACCCGTTCTGTTTCCAGATAGGAAGCTTTTCCCCACAAGCATCTCTCCTGTTGTCTCCCCGTACTGGATTCCTGCATTGCCCAGGTATCTCTCTTCTCTCTCCATTCCTAGTTAGGTGTTCTGCTGTTTAATCTACTGTATCAGGCTTGAAAAATCTTTCCCCTTCTCCCCATGTACATACCTTTCTGTGTATAAACCTCAGTGCTAATGTTCATTTCTCTAAATAAATATGTTCACAAACCGTTGCTGTTAGAACAGGCAAAATCTCTTTATCATAACCTAGTGTTTTACAAAGGATTGTAAGATCCTCAAGGTGGCTTTCAGGAAAATAATTTTATTCATTAACCTTTTTAGAAATGAGGCAGTAGTTCTCAACAGTGGATGGCTTCAGACCTCGGTCAGTGCACTGAGGTGTCTCACATTAATGTATGTCTCAGTCTTTTCTAACAGCATTTCCATGACTGATGCCACATGGGTCCCAAGAATTGCACTGGAATGGAATCCTGCATCTGGAGTGCCCAAGATAAGGCAAAGAACACCATATGCACTCTAGCAAGCAAATGCTTTCAACGCGTATTTACAAGCTGCATAAACATTTACCTTTAAACATACCAGATGTGTAACCTAGCATTGTAAAACTAACAGATTCTTGTAAAAAGAGACTTAGTGCTTTGTAACCCTGTGATCCCTCACTGAAAGACTCATCTTAAAGCACAGTGGGAGGTGAGAGTCTTTCCAGCAAGAGAGGTGATGGACTTGAAGATAAGTTGGAGACCTCATGATGTCAACATACTGGCCTAGCGTTTAAAACAAGAACAACTGCCGCCAGCAAAACAGAATCATGTATGTCAGAATCTTATGGACAGTGTGTTTCTCTGAGAGAACAAGCACATTTCTCATGCTGATCAGGACTTTTAGGTGGTGTTGCAGCTAGAACTGCTACTGTAGAAATTTTTTGTGTTTACTTTAGTCTGAGTAGGACTTGAAGTTTCTTCATATAGCTGATACACTTTGCTACAAACCACACGTGTCAGGAAGTCTTTCTGTTCCATCACAGTTTAAAGTGTTCAGCTGCTCATCTGATGTGACATTTTCTTAGTCTATGGATGATAGAAATTTCCATTTTTTCATATTAAAAGAGATTGATGGAAATTACTGTTTTCTCCAGTACTGGCTGGAGTGTGGTTTTTGCCTTAAAGTTAATATTGGCACTGAAAATATCACTGAGTACGTCATCATGCATAGAATTCATATTGCTAGCTCTGACTTCCCGGCTTAGTGTTTTTGCTCTTTCTCCTTTTCTCCCCTGATGCTTACCCTTACTTCATATTCTTTTTCAATTGCTCACTTATTTCTCCACTCTCTTGCAGATCACCCTCTGTGAAAGGGAACGTGCTCTCTCCTGCAGTATATGTACACACACCCTTTCCAGCAGCAACCAGGCTCTGTACTGACTTGCACGTGGGTGCAGGGTAGGCATCTTTGAGACATCCTGATCCTTCCATATTTTCCATCTTCCTGTCCTTTTGCTATATTTCTTCTTTCTCTTCTTATCCTCTTTGTAGATGGATCTGAAAGAGTGAAGAAAATGCTGATGTTTGTTTTCTACACATGACAACACTTTGGCTCATTATTATGGTTTCGTGAATGTTTGTCTCAGTTCTTTGAACAAAGTAGGAAGAAAGAAAATTAATTAGGTTAACCAAACATCCTAGAATAACCAAAGCAAGCAGGGAACGTTGGGTAGATGCAGTATCTTGAAAGAAGAGGGTTAATGTTTCTATTACACATGTTTTAAGGTGACTCTATCTCTTTAACTAAAAGCTTGCGAAAATTTTAGAGTAAATGATGTTTTCAATATTGTTTGGTCTTCATGATAGACTTCATTTATGGAATGATCTTTCTTGAACAAAGAGATGTACCAGTGTGGCTTCTAGGAAGCTGAGTGACTCAGAAGTCAGCCTCTTCATCTGGTGGGTCATGTGAATGGCGTAATGAAAGGTTGATTTGTCTGAGTAGATGCAGTCACTTATTCATGTGGTAGGAAAGTCAGATCGCTTGGTTACATTCCCTTTGGTTGAAAGAGTTTTGCAGTTTGGGAGCTGGCTGTGATCCAAAACAGTTGTGCTGGGGATTCGCCTGGTCTCAGCCTTTAGAGGGCTCAAGCCTTAATGCAGTTATCCGCATCTCTGCGGGTCAGCCACTCCGAGTTAGGACCTATTGGTCTCCTGACAAGAGAGGAGCTAAGCTGGTTTGCCCTGTGGTTGTAAGTGTAGATAGTTAGTATCACTAAAATGCAGTAGGATAAATTGTGTCTTCCTCCAGTGCTAAGCAGGAGAAGCTACGCTGATGCAGAGCCGCAGCTTCTGGTATGGAAAACCCATAGAAATCAGTTTGTTCCAGTAGCAGGTCACCTAGAAGAATCTGTGAGCTGGCAGGGCTCAGTTATAGCTTGTCAGGGAAGTGCTGAGGAGCATTTGGAAAGTTTGCCAGCACTGTAAACATGTTGGGAAATTGTGAGAGTCATGTAGCAGCAGAGCTGGCATCTTTACAGAATTGTTGAAGAAGAGCTTTGTGTTTTGTTTTTATTAGTATGACTGTAATCCAAATCTAAGAACATTCTTCCAAATATGACCTGCTGAAGCAACAGTACATTTTACCTGTTACTGCAGGATGCCAGTAATTTATGTTGATTGTGCAAATTCTCATTGTCTCTGTGGAGGTGATTCAGTTGTGATCTTGCAAAAAATCTGCTTTTTGCATGGGAAATCGTATGTGCAAGATTCATACCTAAATAGTACCTAAATTAACTTTTTGTTGAATTGTAATTACAATATAATTTCATGCCTGCTATGTGGTACATTAACTGCAATTAAAAAAAACCAACCTTTAGTAATACAATAGAGAGCAGTCTAATCCTGATTCCTACTGCCTTATGCCTTGTAAATAAAAATGGGAATAAACGGCCGTCTAAAAAGAGCTCTCAAGAGCTGGTATAAAGAATGAGGGCGTACACAGCATATATATTTGTAGACAAGAAGAGAGCATTCCTGGTAAAAGTAGTACAGTTTCTAAGCATCTCTGCAGCAATGAGAGGGTTTCCTGAGCCCGTAACTGTCTGAGTTAATGATCACGTTGTGTACATACAGAGGCTGAGGTCAGGCGTTCAAACCTAAGTGTTTGCACTGGCTTTTAAATTGCTGTCTTCATTACAAGCTGTGTTGTGTGCAATCTCTTCCCTTTATGAAGATTGAGTTGGGTTGGATGCCCAATCCAGTAATGAATATGAATTGTCACGCCATCTTCCAGGCCTAGTGCATCATATGAGGAAAGAGTCTGTGAATTCAGTTATTCTGTGCAATTCCTGCTCAAGGAGAGGTCCAGATTTTTTGTGTGAATTACTAGAGATGGGATCCTCTATATTTACAAACACTTATTTCAGTCCTTTCTGTAACATTTTTATTTTTCAGATTCTGAAAAACTGTATTTTTTATTATTTAATTTTTATGGTTACTTACCTGAATTTGATAAGCTTAACCAAATTAAACCAACGCAATGATATTTTCCCTGTTACATATGCTGTCTGAACCAATAGCTTTAGGAGATGTGCCCCTAAGTGGTGTACTAGCTCTGAAATCTACAGCAGCGTTTTCACTGTCAGCATCATCTTACTCTTGGCTTTCTTAACAGAAGCATCTGATCAGTGGCTTTCCCACAGTCTCGCTACCGCCTCTCAAACCTGGAGCCCTGAAGCTGAGCGCTTTTTCCTAGTTCAGCTAAAACTGTCTCAGAGTTCACAAGGCCTCGCTTACAGGGACAATTACCGGATTGGCAACACTTTCTACAGGGTCTGCTGTTGAAACAAAGAAAAAGCAAAGTGGATTGCTACTATAAATTAATTCCTCCTTCAAAATTAATTGCTGTGAAATATAATTTTATTCTATTTATTTCCTTGTCCAGATATGTTTGGACAGATGCCCTGCTTTGTCTCTTGAAACATGAAAAGCTAATAAAAAATATTAAATTATACACTAAGAACAGGCAGTTAATAAAGCAGATGCCAGTGGTGTTGGTTGAGGCAAGCTACAGGAAAGTACTGGTACAGAAGGGAGACTGCCTGCTGTAGATTATTTTTTTTCCAAAACTTGAACAAATAAATGGAAGTATCTGAGAAAGAAACTTTATTAAAAGGTTAGCCATGACATTATACAGAGGTTGGAAGTATTCTTTGATGGTTAATTGAGGGATGTATCTGCATATGATAAGGTTTAAATTGAGGTTCTATACAATTACTTTTTACAGGTTCGGTATGTGAAGAACAGATTGCCTGTTTCCTCAAAGTTAACTCCAAGCTGACTTCTCACTGCAAATGGACAGCTTGTCAAAGATGAGGCTAGGTGGAGCAGCTTCTTACTGTCTCAACTATGGAAGGCCAACTTTGTGCTAATGTGGAGATTCCCATGGAAAAACCTCCAGGAGCAAGTCCTCCATCCTTCATTGCTTTGCTGAAGGTATACCGAGAACTTCTGGTCAGTAGAATCCGAAACACGCAGTGTTTGATTGACAACTTGATTAAGAATGACTACTTCTCCACTGAAGATGCAGAGATTGTTGTCCAATTTCCAACTCAAGCAGATAAGGTATTCTTTTTATTTCCTTAGCCAGCGTAAAGTTTTTGTTACTTTCAATTTATCACTGGGGTTTATGGGCTTTATCTGGCAATTTTATGTCTAGTGTCTCTTCTAATCTTTGTTGTTTTGGAATTTTCCTATCCTGTTCCTTCTGGACAAGTGTCTCCTGCACATCTCTTTCCAGCATGGCTGGCACTGCTTGTAATGACCCTTGGCAGCTGTAAGAACAATCAGGGTGATAATTGCTGTTCTGTCCTCCCCAGCTGCAGCTTTGTCCTCTGGTAAGGAGGTGACCACAGTGGCTGTTAGAGTGCAGCTTGCTACAGGAAAGCCTGTGCTATTGTGCAGAGTCTTGCAAGGAAAATATACTTCAGGATGCCATGGGACAGATCATCCTGCTTTAGAGCAGGAGAGACAGAAATTAAATACCAGTTTAGAAGTTAATGATTGTGCGTTGTCCATGTGCACACCTTCCCTTCTCTTTAAAGACCTATATAGACTGTAAATGGAAAATTGGTATATCCTAACACATTGGGGTTTTGATTCCTCTGTGAACATCAGTAGCAAAAATTATTTCCTGGTCTTTTGATAGGATGAAATTGTCACACATATACAGTTATCTCTGCATCATGACTTAAAACAAACTCCTGACCTATTTCCAGTCATGCAGCTTCAGAGTAGCATTGCAGTTAGAGGCAGGCAAACCATAAAAAAAATCAGGGACCTTGGACTTCACTAACAGTGCAGATTTTCATAAAATAGTAATTCTTGCTGGCAAGTTGAAATGGTAACACAGTGCTCGCTCTGTGCATAGGGTCAAAGCTGAATAAATGCATGCTCTATGGTCATCTCCATTTCTTATTGTCCAGCATAATATACATGAGCTGAGGGGGAGGCTGTGCATCAGGAGTCTAAGCAGAGACAGGGAGCAGGCCACAATAGTAAGTGAATTGAACTCTGTGGGAGCTTTTCTGGAAGGCATAAAATTGCTTTTTAGAGCATAAAAAATGTCAAAAAATACCATGCTTTTGCTGTGCTGTACGTACCTCACACCGCTTTAAGCTCACTACAGTCTCTAGAAACCTTTGTCTGGTTTAGAACTGAATTCTTCATTCATTTTCAGCAAGAGAAGAATTCAGACATTCAAAACAGGCCCCCAGATGATTGCTCTGTTTTGCAGAGGGTTTTGTACTAGGGTTGCCCTGCACTGGTTGCACAGAGATCAGATTCTGCCTTGCCTTTAGAGGTAGCGCTTAGTCTTGAACTGCCTGGAAGCCATTAGTTTTAGGAACAGTTGCAGGCAACAAGTCCGTTGTACAGAGGAAGCCTGCAGAATTGATTTGCTGTGTTAAAGAGTTGTAGGGTTTTGGATCTGTATTAAGATCCAGAGAGAGATTCTACCTACCCAGCTCTGGATCTGGCTGGATCCTGAGGTAAATCTAAACGTGACTGGAATATTTACAAATCAGAGAGTGAATTTAGGGCACTGAGAAACCACCCCTTTCTTTTTTATTTTAACCATCATAGGATTTGAAATATACTACCTAACCAGGCTGAGGAAATCCTTTGGGTTCCCTATTGAGGAGCAGTATTTATCCATTTTTTTTTTCTGGTTAGCGTATGTTTTAGCTACAAGTTCAGACCTTACCTTGCAGATCAACGTTTCTTGCAACATACAAATACAAAGTCAGTTTTGTGGTGGTTCAAATTCGGAGCTAGATTTTGGATCCAAATTTTTGAAGCACCAGTTTTGATTTGGGTGCCCAGTTCTAGTGCAAAAAAGATCCTAAAGCAGTCTCCAAGAGTAACTGTGGTAAAATGCTGTGTCTCAGTGATTTTTCACATGGTGTTTTTTCAGGTTCGCAAAATTCTAGACTTGGTTCAGAGCAAGGGAGAAGAAGTCTCAGAATATTTCATCCGTGTCCTGCAGAAAGTCACTGATGCTTACTACGAACTTCAGCCTTGGCTGGATGAAATCGGTTACGAGCCTTCAGAGAATATTTGTAGTAAACCTGTGGTAAATACAGATCCAGGTAAGTAAGGTCATGCATCTATATTCCTTTCCTTAGAACTACCCTGCTGTGTAGGAAGCTCGAACCAGGTGATGTAGGAGTAAGAGAGTCTAGGCAGGCACAGCCAGGGAAAATAAATGTGCGCATGCTGTGCTTGATAGCAGTGGTAGCCAGATAATTAAAAGGCACACTGTGTAACGCAACAGTCATGTTGATATATTACATCCTGTTGTGCTAACGTCAGGCTCTTTCTGCGTTTTGTTTGTGGATATGTAGCATAATGGCATAACCGCCTTGTGCCAGCCGTTGTATTTTCTAGGCTTCTGCTACAATTTATTAGCCACACTGTGATGTTTTGGCAATGGAATATCCAGTATTTCGTGATGAGGACAGTCAGGTGATGAGGCAGGTTGCCCAGAGAGACACTGCAGTCTCCATACTTGGAGGTTTTCATGATCCAACTAGATAAAGCCCTGAGTAGCCTCACCTGATCTCATAAATGACCCTGTTCTGAGGGAGGTTGGACTAAAGACCTTCTAAAGTCCCTTCCAACCTGAATTATTCTGTGATCCTAAAAGATGAGTTGTACCAAAAGTCAAAGTATTGCAGAAATAAATGTTTTCCTCTTGAAAGGTTTTTTTCGTACTATACAAATACAAGAATTACTTTGCCCCCATCTGAAGTTAAGTTTCTGTTGCAATAAAAACACAAGCCAACATTGCACAATAACTGAGACCTTAAAAGAATAATTTGAGGTCCCTAGCATTCTAGGCATTAAAATGTCTTCTATTTACAATAACAAAAATTACTGAACAAGTTAGGAAAGAATAACAACCTACCTGATAGAAATTGCAGGTAGAATATAAATATAGTGAAAAGGCAGATGCCAAAGCTAATCAGTGACCACCAATCCCCGCCTTTGCTGAGAGTAAAACAGTCTTTAATGAAAGTCTGGGGCTTGTCTTTGAGTCTCAGATGAAAGACAGCAGCCCCTTAAAGCAATGCAATGTCAGTACCTGCTTTCGGGAAATGGTGGCTCACATGTTACCTCTTTCGTTAGCACTTGAATTTCCCAGAGAGTGATGATGGCATCACAAATAAATAGAAGTAATCTGCCAAAGAACCAATTTTACATAAGATTTTTTTTTAATTTATTACCTTGTCTTAGTTCCTAAAGAGCTGGGTTATTGTATACTTTTATACTTTTTAATAATAGTCTCTTTAATAATAGTTCGCTGTCCTTTTAGTTAGCAGGTATTGCCAGAAACTCCGATATGAACTGGGACGAGACTCCAAGTTTGTTACGTCCTATGCTCAGAGGGAAGAGATGCTGCTTGAAGAAATCTACTCTAACAGTATTATGGAGCTGGTCAGTTTTAACAATGAGAGTCTAGGCAAAGTGTCTCAAATAGAAGCCCTTTTTGACGATGCAGTTGGGCTAATTAATGAAGATGGAGAGACTATTTATGTCTTTGGTGATGCAGGAATTGGAAAATCCATCTTGCTGCAAAAGATACAAAGTCTTTGGGCCAGAAAAGAGTTGGACATAGGGGCCAAATTTTTCTTCCGTTTCCGATGTAGGATGTTTAGTTGCTTTAAGGAAGATGAAGCCATATGTTTGAAAGATCTACTCTTCAAATACAATTGCTACCCAGACCAAGACCCCGCAGAGGTGTTCCATCACATCTTGCAATTCCCTCATACAGTTCTTTTTACATTTGACGGCTTCGATGAGATCTATTCTAACTTTGATCTCAGTAGTGTTCCTGAGATGTGTTCTCCCAATGAAGCCATCCACCCCCTGGTGCTGCTGGTAAGTCTTCTCAGAGGAAAGCTTCTTAAGGGATCCAAGAAAATTCTTACAGCAAGGACAGGAACTGAGATCCAAAGAAACATCATTAGAAAGAAAGTGTTGCTCCGTGGTTTCTCCAGCAATAACCTGAAGGAATACACTGCCATGTTTTTCAAAGATGAGGGGCAACGAACGCTGGTGTTGAACCAGTTGGAAGCCAACCCCAATCTCTGCAGTTTATGTTCAGTGCCTTTATTTTGTTGGATTATCTTTAAATGCTATGAACACTTTCATTCCATGTCTGACAGCCACGAGCTTCCAGACTGTTCTGTTACATTGACAGATGTATTTTTGCTCATGGTTGAAGTCCATCTGAACCGATCTCTGAAAACAAGTTTGCTGAAGAATAACACCAGGAGCCAGGCAGAGATGCTCAAATCAAGAAAGGAAACTCTTCTAGCTTTGGGTAAAATGGCATACAAAGGGATGGAGAACTCTTTCTTTATCTTTGAGCAGGAGGAGGTCTCATCAGCGAACATCTCTGAAGAAGATTTGCAATTGGGCTTTCTCAGGATGGTTAAAGGTTATAGTGGCTGTGACAATCAGTCCACTTATGAGTTCTTGCACTTAACCCTTCAGTCTTTTTTCACAGCTTTGTTCCTGGTTATTGAAGAGAAAGTGGGCGCCAAGGAGCTACTTCGGTTTTTCAATGAATGTTCTTCCACTGAGATTGCCCAGCCTACTTGCCTTCGTATTCCTTGGTTGAAGAAACAACTAGCAGGGGAGGATCCTTTCCGAAATAATGAACACTTTCATTTTACCAACCTGTTTCTCTGTGGCCTGCTTTCTAGATCCAAGCAGAAGCTTTTCAGACATTTAGTTTTGCCTGCAGTCATTAAAAGGAAAAGAAAGATGCTCGTCACATACCTTGGGGAGAGCATGAAATCCCATCTGAAAGGCCTCACCCGGTCCAGACTTCCAAACTACAATCAAATCCAGGTCCAGCCCAACTTTGTTTGGATGCTGAGGTGCCTTTACGAGACCCAGAGTGAGAAAGTGGGGAAATTGGCTGCCAAACGCATGCACGCCAATTACATCAAGCTCACGTACTGCAATGCCTACTCTGCTGACTGCAGTGCTATTTCCTTTGTTGTGCATCACTTTCAAAAGCGCCTGGCTCTGGATTTGGACAACAACAATATCAATGACTATGGAGTAAAACAGCTGCTACCTTGTTTCAGCAAGCTTGCAGTGATCAGGTAGGAGTCTGTGCGAGCAGATCCTTGCTCATCCTTGGTTCATTCCACAAACTGCTGGGCTGGAGGAATTTATCTTGAAAGTGGAGAAAGATAAGGATTCTTACTGCTGCTGGAAATTAGTTTCAGATCTTCTGAAATCTTTGTCCAGCCAGTCACAGGAGCAGAGACAAGATGTGAATTTGGAAAGCCAAATGGAAAAGGTGATAAGAAGTCCTTAGAAGCCAGGACTGTTTAAACCTGCAGGTTTAGTTAGCTCAGTCTCAGACTCTTGGTCTTGAAGTTTCAAAACTCTTGGTCTTGAAAGAGGATTTTTATGGTAGAAAGTGCTTAAGGGAAAAGAAAGGAAACAAAAGTGTTTCCTCCATTATCTGAAGGCTGCCTGAGCTTATCTGTGCCCTTGGTCATATGGGATAAGAGAGGATCTACTATTCACAATAACCCTTGATCAAAAGCTCTGGATTTCTTGCTTTTACATCCTGCCAAGATGTCTGGCTTTCATAGAACAAAAGCTAACACATAGTACTCCATGAAAGGATGTAGTTGAAGACTTTAGATGTGGTGTTTCCCTGAGGTGATGTGGAGGGAGGACATGTGTGATCAGGGAGAACTAACTCCACCCCTAACATCACAGGCCAGATTGTTCCACCTCCAGTTCTTTAAGTTGTACTATGTAGCTATATCTTATTTGTCCGAACATTAAGGTGCAGAAAACCAGAAACTTCAAATACATCTTTTTTTAAAGCTCCTTCAGCCTCACGAGAATTATTTTATATAAATGGATTTATTCCTTCAGGTTGGCTGTGCTCTGCCTTGTTTTACTCTAGAACTAAATCAAAGCAAGTGACACTTGTTTTTTCCACTTAGTTGCAAATCAACTGACCTTCCAAGAGAAAGCAATAAAGAAACTTGGGGGGGAAATGCATAAGTATATAAGACAAAACAAAGAAGAAAAGGAAACACTTTGATTCTTTATCCCTATCATATGATCATGCCATGTATGCGTTAAGCATGCCAGTGTGATCTTAACACCATCCCCAGCACCAAACCAGTCTGTTAGGTTGCCTTTTTGTCTGTATGGCTCTTCTGATGTTAGGACTTTGAATTCTAATGACCAATTTCTGCAGGGCAGGAAATGTTGTTTCTAACAGCATAACCGTCCCTTTCAAAGAAGCAGGCTGTTCTGAGCTGTAGAAATTGGCTCTGATTTCTCCTGTGTGCTAGTCCATTCCAAAGTGACCAAGTTACTAACGAGCAAGAGCCAGGGAGGCTGTTGGTGATAAGGGACCCTCAGCTGTGAATGCTCAGCTTCAGAGTTTGTGTAGAAACCAAAGCTGGTCAAAACGTTTTCATGAGGACAGCTTTATCCAGAAAATGGGGTTAATCAGAATTGGAATGCTTCATGTCCATTTGGGCAAGGTGAAAAAGGTTGAGAAGTTTAATAAATAAATAACAAAAAAAAGACGATGACCAAAAAACCAACCCCACAAAGAACTGTAAAAAGAAGTATTTTTATTCTGTGAATGACTGATCTTGATTTGTTTCATGTCTAGTTGTGACAATAAAATTAGAAACATCTAGCACACTCGTGGGACTGCAGTTGTATTTCCTGGCCAGGGCTTTTCACAACCTTTATTCAGTGGAGCCTGAATGTGTTGTGACTTTGAAGATGCCTGGCTTTCACTAGGTACTCAGAGAGAAGGTTGCAATAGTAGTAGTTTGGAAAGCTTGCTTTTGGTAGGGCGTCAAGCAGAATTTCTTCCTGCAATCACAGTAAGCGCAGGAGGAGGATGAGGTGTTTGTGTCTGGTTTCTGACTTACGTTTTATTGTTTTCAGTTCTTTGGACAGCTTCCAGAGCATTACCTTGGAGATTTTGGGCTTTTGTTTTCTATTGTTTTTGAAGTGAGCCATATGAAATTGAGCTCACATTTGCCTTAATGGCTTTTAATATGTGACATGTTAAAATATCAGAAGAAAATGCATAGACCTCCAGTCATTCGTTAACTCATGGGCAATGAACACTTGTAATCTGTATTGATTCAGACTTGCTTTTCCTTCACTTCATTCCAGGCTGAGTGTAAATCAGGTCACAGATCACGGAGTGAGGATCTTGTATGAAGAACTCTCCAAGTACCAGATTGTGACTTTCTTGGGGTATGTACCAATTGGGAGCAAAAGATTAGGTATTTATACTAGAAAATAAAACAACGATCCTGACAGTACTGACACAGCACAGGTGGGGTGGAAACCACAGTTACCCCCTCATTTACTGAATATAAGCAAAGCAGCATTTTGTGTCAGAAATTACTCAGCTGCCACCCTGTCACAATTCACTGGGAAAGGACCACAGCCTCCTCTCCCATGGCACTGCCTCACAGGGTGGCCCCCACTGACATCAAGCCTCCTGTTTTCTCTGCTGTAAACTGATTTATTTTAACTATGCAAAGCAGATGCAGCTTGACAGAGACTAGTATCAGAAACATACAGTTTCAAGCGTTACATTCATGCTACCAATTTCTTTAAGACTTTAATTAGTTCTTAATCGAGTTGAAGCTGGAAGGCGTGTTAGCTCTGACTTCCTGCTCTTGGTTAAGTAGCTATATAAAAATGACTTTTTGAGAAGTGAACGTGAATACCAAGAATCACCTCCTTCCTCCAGTGCCCTAATGTAAGTACATCTGCTCAGGTATCTGATCTTCAGTAATATTTGCAAGGGGATTTGATGACTTTTAAAAGACCAAAAAGACGTTCTTCTGGTGTTTTCTGTCTTCTCTTCTGGCAATATTATTTCTGTAATAACTGAGGAATAAAGAGAAGCTTTGTTTGCTTTGGGAGACCATATATTAAAAAAATCATATCAATATTTTCCCATGATTTACAGTCTGGTCTCTTTGTATTTTATATCTAGCCCTTCACAATATGAATTGTGTATCAAAATAGAAATAATACAAGCAACTGTGAACGTGTACAAAGCCATGCAAATAAGATAGATGTGATGTGTGCATTATAAAACATTCAGGTTGTAAATACTAAAGTAACAGCAGGAATAACCTATTTTTATCAATGTTATTTTTCTTTAAGCTTATACAACAATCAAATCACTGATGTCGGAGCCAAATATGTTGCAAAACTAATTGAAGAGTGTTCGAGCCTTGAATACGTTAAGTATGTGGGATTTTTTTTTCCTTTTTACAGTATCCTAATTAAGGTACAGCAACTTGCAATGGGAGGGAGAGTGGAAAAAAGAGAAAAAATGTGTTTAAAATAAAATATAACTTAGGTCGCAATTGTATATTCTTTTACAGTAGTCTAGGGGCGAATGGCAGGAAGTGAAACTCTTGAATCCATAGTCTTTGCGGAATATAGCAGTAAGCAAAAGGAGAGCATGAGACCTGTTCTTTACCTAAATCCAGTCTGAGCATCTGAGTGAGGCTTAAGTGGTGCATGAACCGTGCTGCCGCTTGCAATAGGTGAATTCACTTGGATTTAGAACCAAGCTTCTTTATATCTTGTCTTTTATGGGCCATTGGAGTCAGGCTGTCCTGATGTCATACCTCAATTCTGGAATTCCCCAAATTCACTTGGTGTGTTGTTCCCTTTAATTCCTGGAACTTCCCTAGATAAGAGTGGCTGGCCATGCACAGCACTGGTTTGACATAAAGGTAGATCATTAACCAGTGGTTTCATTGTGACCATAGCAGAAAATAGAGGTAACTACAGCGATGTCAGCTGCTGGTATGAGTGTAGCAACTGGCAGCCAGGGACTCTTGGTTCTGATCCTTGTTCTACCACTAACTTGCTCTGAAACACCACACTAGCCACATCCTTCCCACTTAAAATATTTGTAGTTTTGAAACCCAAAAGCACTCTGGTTCTTTCACTGCTTTGACACAGTGCTTTGCTTATTTAATCTTTTACAAAAAGCCTGTTGGAAGATGGTTACTTTCAGGCTGCATAGTAACCCCACAGATTATTTTGAGATAGAGTGCATATTCACATGTCTGAAGTCAGTCAAACAAGCCAGTTTTACTTATGTAAATGTAGTGGGTTGGGGGGGGGGTTGGTTTTGATTTGTTATTTACGTCATTGTATATGCAATTGAGACTTATCTCTTCCTTGAACTCCAGCCATTTGATATCCCCATGTAGGCCAAAAAAAGAAAAGGTCTTCTGTAGAGGGCTAGCCAGAGACACTCACTGCTGCACTGACCTATGCCACTACCTATAGCCTATGCTCAAAACAGAAAGACTTGAAATTCTTACAATCTGTGCTTATCAGCTGCAATCTCCTCTGGAGCCACACAGCCAAGAAATATTCTGTTCCCTGTGGCATCATGAAACATGCTGCATATAATTCAGGTGCTCTGTAGCAGCTGCTGGTATTATGAACTATATTTAAAACTAGGCAGGGGCCCTTGTCTTGAGGATCAGTTCCTAAAGTTTGTTTCTGACATACTGAGCATCAAAACCAAGACGCTACAGTAATACTTTCAATTGGAGGCCTGACATGCAAAATACGTAAAAGACAACATAAAATGATGTCTTTTAATCAAAGGTGAAACGCCTGCGGTATTTTTTACTCTAGGTTAATCTTTGATAACTGTAGCTAGCCTCCAGAGTTAATTAACCTTAAATACTTGTATTGCTTTCTGAGCTGGTGTTTTAATAGCTGTACTGTTGTAAGTGATATACCTCATCAATTCATGTATTTTGTGCAGAATAGGAGCAAACAAAATAACGAGCGAAGGAGGGAAGTGCCTTGCCCAGGCCATCCAGAAGAGCAAAACAATGTTTGAAATTGGGTAAGTTCAGTGCTAAGGAGCAGAGTTTAGGGCCTGCTCTTGTCAAGGCATCTCTAAATCTTTTAGGATTACTTCTTTTTTTCTTACCTTCTTTCCTTCTGCCATTTCTCCCCACGGCGGCGCTAGAACAAATTGGTGCAGAAGCACAGCCACACTTCCCACTCATGGTGAAAAGGCGGGCTGCTGTATTGTTCTCCAGCTCACACAGTGTTCGGTTTGGGGTTTTTTTGCCAGTTCTGACAGAACCTTAAGAGAGAGACAAACTAAGAAGAGGACAGTATATAAAGATAACCACTTTCCTTATGGCAACACAGCTGTTCTACAGATATTTGGTCAATTTTAAAAGTCTGGGTGGATGTATTACTATTGGCAGTGTACCTAGTTATTGAATGTCATTGTTATAATTGTCAAACCTCCTGCATCGAGTCCTGATAAAGTTGCAAGCTTAGAGAATACGAAGGAATTCCCATCATCCTTCTCAATAGTCTGTCCCAAGCTGGAGAGTCTGCTATTATTGGAGAGAGGTCTGAATATACTGTAGACTTTTAATCCCTGTCCTCTTACTCGAGAGAGATGCTAGACTTGAGGGTTTGTTTGGTTTTGTTCTTGTTTTCCCCTCTGGCAAATCCCAGTTCTCTTTTCACTCTACAGGAGAACATTTTTCTCAGATACTAATACTCAAATACAAGGAATTTAAACCTCTGTTTGGCCATTATGAATATCACAATAACCCTGAAATATGAAAATCAGATTTGAACAATCAGACTTTTGGCCTTTAAGTTTGTTTTTCTACAACATTTCACAGGTATAGTCAACAGCATGCATGCGTACTTCCATTGCTATGTAGCTGGGGCTGTTGTGCTGTACTTGCTGTAATTTCAGACTCCTATTTTCTCCTGTGGAGGAGAATAATCACTCCAAATGGATTTAGGATAGCTTGGACAGAAATGTTTAAACAGATACATTCAGCATTTACATAACAATCTGCATTGGGACTGAAGGACAAGGAAATTCTAGGGAACTTACTGGAAGTGGATGTGTTTAGATACCACAAAGCTCAATTGATTTTGAAAGAGCTGCCAACTAATTACCCATCAAGCTGAGTGTGGCTCTGAGTCATCAAGCCATGATCCTTGTAAAAAAAAACTTTATACCTCAGCAGAGGTTCTTTCAAGCCTCATAATATATAGGGTGAATTTTCAAAGAGGTTGGTCTGCATAGAAAAGATTCGCCCAGATACTGCTATTAAATGTTGATCAAATCTCTGCAGCACATTACCTTCTCTTAACCCTTTGTGTCACGAAGGGTTGCTTTGCCATTGGAAATACAAAGGTGTGGAAGAGCCCAGGGTCATACTGTCCCTGTGAGATTTTCATTTTTCTCTCGGCCGCTGGAGAGGATGTTTCACTCGGGTATAAGGCTGAAGGAATTGTAACTGTTTCGCCAGACTATTCTGAAGGAGAGGGGCAGGTTGTAAACCAGTTCACTTCAGAAAGCCACCCATTTGGGTGTGGGTCCCTGTGCAGTTGTACATCTGGGGAGTCTTTCTCAAGACCTGTACTTTGCACTTTTGCACTAAAGGCTAGTCTGTGCCCAACAGGTAACAGGAAAACTGCAGCAGGGAAATGGGGAGGAAATGCTGAGCAGGGAAATTATAGGATTTAGGACTCGGTGTATTTCTCACAGCAGCTCACTGTACAGGATCACAAGAATCCTTTAACCCATCAGGGTACAGGGCTGTGGAGGGTTTGCCCAGCACAGCAAGGTGATCCCAAAAGCACCCCTGCTGCAGCAGGCGTCTCCTAGAGTTGCTTCTGTGCTGTGGCCTTAGGGTACCGGTGGGTCAGCAGAGGCTGGTGGTGTGGTGTGCAGGGAGTGGAACGTGCCTGGCTCAGTGGGGAGGGTACCTGCCAGGTTTCTCACAAGTCTGGAAGACCGTGAAGGAATCGGGGGCAATGGAGGGAAGAGAAAAAGGGAGAATGTAATGCTGAGGGGCAATAGGGCAGCACATCTGATATCTCCTGGTTTCCTCTCTTCATCAGGATGTGGGGTAATCAAGTTGGAGATGAAGGAGCAAAGGCGTTTGCAGAGGCCCTGAGGAACCACCCCAGGTTAACAAATGTGAGGTAAAACACCAGCAGAGCCAGGCAGCTTGGAGTAACACTGGCTTTCCCGTCGCGCTTTGAAGCAATGACTCTTCCCACCAAGTGTTAGCTTGGAACGCCATCTGGTATTGCAGCCTTCGCTGTGTAACCAACGGGCTCCTGGTGCAAGCGAGAGGCCAGATTGAATCAAAAAGCCCTGTGCAGCCACTAAGCAAGTTAAAAATATTGCAGGGCTGGCATCTTTTCCTCTATCTGCACCTCCTCCCCTCATGCTGCACAGAGTTACTGGCATTTGTGAAAGCACATGGTCAGTGGGTGCCATTTTGATCTGGGAGCACTAGCAGAAGGATGCACCAGCTGTCACAGAATCAGGCTCCCAGTGAGCTCAGTATTAACAGTTTCTGTTGCAAAGGTACAGCAGCTTTTACCAAAGTAATTTTTAGGTGATAAACTGTTTGGATATGGACTGGGGTGCTCTTAAACTCAGGCTCATCCTGTACTCCATTGGAGCTATGACACAACACGTTTGGCGCTAATGAGATGTAGTTCTCACTGGAGTTCAGTGATTCATCTCACACTAGCCTTCTGGAAGCCCTAGCATGGGTGAAGCTGGTAGCACAGCTGGAGAGAAGCCTAGCAGTGTAAAACAGCCCATCCCTTGCCAGGCTTTCAGATGCTGGCGAGGGATGTAAAGATGTGCATTGTGGCTGCTGCTGCTGTTTTCGAGTCCCTCCACACAGCTGTAGCACTGGGTCCGTTTTGTTCCTTTCGATTTGTCTCCCAGTGCCACTGGCCTCCACCGTGAAGGAGCAGACGAGGCTCCTTGGTTTCCCCACAAGGTGGCACATGGCACTAGTTTCTTTAGAAATACAGTACTCGGGGAGTTTGGAGATCTCTGGAGAGCTTATTCCTGCCACTTCAGATCCAGGGATTTCAGAGTCGGTGTCTTGCCCTCCTTTCTGCCAGCAGATAGCCGAGCTTAAAAATTAAAAGCTGAACAGGTGCAGTGACCTAGATATACTTAAACGCTATCTGAAATAGCCATCTTCCCATAATTGCAGAATCCATCCAGACGCATCAGACTTGAAAGAAAACATTTTGAACCTGAATCAGAGCTGAGGCATTCTCAGATGGGAACAAATATGCTGATGAATGTGTTTGCAAAAATAAGGAGTAACTGTGCTGGCTGGAGCTAGGTTTTGCTAGCACCTACGCAGGGTGAATCTGCTGCTCTGCAGTGTTCTTGCACTTGGGTTCATTTCTTCCACTGGTTAATCTTGCTTCATGATTTGAATTCATAGTAAGCACCAGTGGTAGCTTTATGTGAAGATTAGGGCAAGACAGTCCCTGCTACATCAGTTTACTTTAGCATATTCCCCAATTTTAGGCCCAGTGGTGATGAACTAAGAATATCTAATTTCAGCTGAAGCTTGCAGGGACTTGTATTTGTGCCATTGCCCCACTTGATCTCTCTTTCTACTTTTTTTGACACCTGGTGCTATATTCAGGGTCTGGCCTGGCTTTTGAGGTGGGAAATGCTTTTTGAACTCTCAAAGTCTGGAGCATAACTTTAACTGGATGGTTTTGCCAACATCTATTCAAAGAATGAAGGGCAGACTAAGAAATGTTTGTCGTTTGTAATGGAAAGCACGCATTTACAAGCTCATCTCCCCATACACAACAGAAGGTGTTGTGTTTGGAAGAAGAATGAGATATTCAAGCATCTGAAGGACTTTAAAGGACAAAGTGCCCAATTTGTACAGGGACTTGGGATGACAAATGCATGTAAAAACCTGTGTACTGCTAAGCACAACTCTTTGTCCTTATTAAAAGCCATGAGTCTCAGAATCACTGGGTACAACTCTGCTGTCATTCCCAAGAATACAACTGACTGACAGCAAACCTTATGGCCTATATGATAGAGCTGTGCTCAGGCTGTAGCCTGTGAACTGTTCTTACTTGTGAAAGTCATAAGGACTTACTGGTTTGCAAAGTATGTGAGCCTTCGAAACACCCAAATACCAGGGTATTCACTAATATTTGGCCGTGGAATGGCCAAGTGATGCTGGCTGCTTCTTACACGTTTGTATCTTTACTTCACAGCCTCGCATTCAATGGCATCACAACAGAGGGAGGCAAAAGTATTGCTGAAGCTATGCAACACAACAACTCTGTGAAAATATTCTGGTAATTGACAGTGTGGTCTGCTTCTCCTGATACTCTTTCATCAGAGAAAGCTGCAGCCTCATTTCATTTCCTCCAATCTTATCACTTCCTCCTACTCTTCTTCCTCTTCTTTCCCTCCCCTCATCCCTTATGCAAGGTATGTTCACTACCAGCAAGCTGTAAGATATTCTCCCTTTGGAAGAATGTGGTCATGAGTAACAGATCAACAGCAAGAGTCCTTCAGGAGTCCTTGCTTAGGACTCCAATATCCCAGTGTCATACTTCTCTCTGCTCCCTCCATCTTGCTTTTCCCATCTTCTCACACTTCAATCATCTGAAGTCAAGTTCTTTGTCCTCATTTTTTGCATCTCTTCAGTGTTGTCTCTACCTCTACTTTTTTCCATCCATCTCATCCATCTTTTAGACACTAAAACATCATGAGAAAGTATCATTAGAAAATTGCTATGAGAAATAAAGATCTGATACTCTTGTTTCTCTTACCTCCAGAGCTTCTCTTCAGTATCTCTTTGTGTCCAGCCTTTAGAAATTGCTCAGGGCAGAAACAGCACCATCCCCCTTTGGCTGTCTAAAGCTAAGTCACAGACAAGCTGGAAAAAAGGGGGCTGAAAAATAACGATAGCATCCTAAGTGAATGTTTTCTCTCCCACTTAGGCTGACTGAAAATGAGCTGGATGATGAGGCAGCAATGAGTTTTGCAGAGATGCTGAAGGTCAACAAGAAACTGGTGCATTTATGGTGAGTTACATTCCACAGAGGCACAGGCTCTTTGGCAGTCACTGCATTAAAGCTTCACCTTCCAAGTCTATGTAGGTCACAGTAAGCTTTCTGTGCATGGTCTGGATGCAGCTGACTGGTTGTAGACAGTTCTAATGGAAAGTTAATAAAGCCACTGTCTAGCATTTTGAACCTGCTTTCATACAGGGAAGAGTTTAAGCTGGTCATGAGTCCTGGTAACTTTGGAACTACTAATTGATTTCATCTCTCCTTAGGGAAACAGTACTGGCCTCAAACACAAAAGTTTCAAAAAAATATTACAAGCAGACAGCTAGAGTAGAATAACCTTATTATGATTCTTACTATTTATCATCATGCTGTGCAAGTAGCAAGCTCAACTCTTACTCTTCAACTGAGAACCTACACGACAGCTACTTAAAAACATGTCCCATTTGCCTGATGTTTTCTTCTAGGGCTAGCACTTCCACTCATGCACGACACTCACCTAAAAGACATAAATCCCCAGGAAACCAGCGATTATTTCTAGCAAGCGCAGAGAGACTTGTTAAACTTCTAAGAAAACACAGCATTGGCTGTTCTAATCCAGAGGTTCATAAAAATTTATCCATGGGTGGGGTTGGTCAGAAACAAATAGCCATCCATTCATTCCAAGTGATCAAGAGAACAATAAACCGAGTCCCTTTACAAGCTTTACAAAGACTTCACCTGCCACACTGTAGCGTTCCCTGTATTCATCCTAGTTCCCGCCTCTTAGGAAGCGTCCTGGTTGTCAGAGGTGCCAAGTACTTGTAGCTTCTTTTGAAAGCAGTAGAAGCTCTGGTGCCCATCACCCTGAAAATAAAAAGGGAGAGGGAGGGTTTGATTTCTTTGTGCACAGCTGCAGATACACTTCACTGGCTGTTTGGTTTGAACTCATAATACAACTTACCCCATCCAAAGCAGGCGTAGTAATCTAGATAGATGTCTTTACCACGGCTCAGTGTGGTCTAAGGGTTTCTGCCAGTAGACAAATGTATATCCTACTTTGTTGGTTATACCAGTAGATACCTCCAAAATGTAGTGACCTGTGTAGATAGTTGAACTTGAGGCAGAATTAAAGTGTTTTTCCAGCAGCTGAAAGAATCTACTGGATCCCTCTGCATTTTAATTAATTTACCAAGTGTAGAAAGTCCTTCAACAGGAATGCCTCCCTCCTTCCTCCCCTCCCTCCCTAAGAGATTGTTCAGTTCGTTCCACCTTTCAGCTTCATCCTGAATCCTGTGGGATTCATGCAGCCAGTCACTGGAATGGTACAGCTGTGGGGCACACCATGGTAGACTGAAAGTATTGAATTAGGCTAGGCTGATGGGTATTTTTATGCTCCTGCAGATGAGGGGACTTCGTTAACTTTTAGCTATAGGTATGGTCTACAGTGGTTAATAAGAGTTACCAACTACTTCATCAGTTGTGCTACTTGAGGATCTTTTGTATCATTTTTTTTCCTCACCTCAGGTGAGACATGTTATAGCTGCCAAGGTGGCTTCACTGGGACTCGCACCTGCTCATACTAGAGTCAAATTCAATGTGGTATTTTTCAAAGATCGTGCTGGTCTGACAAACAATACAGGAGGATTTGGCAATCTCTAGATCATACCTGCTAAAACACTAAGCCTACACAGGTTCTGTACTCAGAATTTTCTGTACATCACTTAAAAATGTCTCACAGTGTTCTTAGTAAAAAAACAATGCTAAGAGGTTAGTCTGTCTCAAAGAGTCCAGATACCACAGTCCCATACTGGTAGTAAACAGTTCTGAGTAGAAATTTGTCAGCTGTGTTACTAAGCTCAGTATCTCCAGAATGCAACCACATGCAAGATTAAAAAGAAAAGACTGACACTGCTCTGTTTCTGAGGGTGCACGTGGGGCATTTGACCAATACCATGTACCATCCTCACAGACAGAAATCACAACCATCTTCTTGTGGCAAACAGCTTTGCTCCTTTGACATCAAGCTGAGCGTAAGTTGTGCATGCGCTGTAAATTAGTTTGACATGAAGTGCTTTCTTTTCAGGCTTATCCAGAATAAAATTACAGCCAAAGGGGTGAAGTACCTCAGCGAAGCTCTCAAGGAGAACACAGCTATTAAAGAAGTCTGGTAAAGATCCTTTCCTCAAAGGCCCACTTTGTAAACTTTCTTTCCCCTTAAAATGCTCCTGGCATTACTACTTTCCAGCTTAAAAAATTCAGAGCAAGTTTATGTGAGGTAGGGGTTGCAGTTCCAGCTGTGGGTTTCAAATAGGTAAAAAGCCTCTGTCATTGAAACACTTTCCCGTGTGTTACGAATGTCACGCACTTATGTTAGTTCATGTCTGTCTGTACCACTGATTCATAGAACATGTGTGTTTGCAGAACTTGGGCCTAAATTTATAGACCAAATTTTGCTTGTGCCTATTTATTTTTAAACTTCTGAACATGTTCATGCTTTTCAGGAGCTAAATCCCAACAAGCGGGACACGGTTACATTTAATTAGCATTACTAATTTGGTTCATAGAATTTGTGCTTGGATTTTCTTTGGGCAGTGCTCCAAACACGCTGAAAGTGCTAAGCTACAAGAAGATTAACTTTTTGTAAGATTTGCTTGTTTCACATTAGGTAGGCATCACATAGTCACACATGTGCATCGTAAGGCACAAAGCCAAATACCACATTCCTTCCTTCACCTCAGGGAGCTCAGGAGTCAATAGGACTGTGCTGGTTTTAGCACTGCTGCTGCTTTATTATTGAACATGAAATTTATTTTTAAATATATGTATTTGTTTTAGTGAAAGGACACTGAATTCTTGCTTAGAAAGACGATGACTCACTGTCTGACTAGTGGGTTCCCTGGAGATGTGGAAGAGGTGCTTTTTTTCAAAGGCCACTGTCAGCTTTGGTCTACGGATGAGGCATCAAATCCCACTCGAATCATTCTGAATCTTCAGACAAAAATCTCTCTTTTGATTCTTGCCTGAATTTTCAGAGGTGTTCATTAACCCCAATAATTTCATAAGTCTAAATGGCTTAATAGATTTCAACGTTTCTGAAAGCTGCACTTATCTGGCTGCCCACTTTCAGGGGTGTAAATATCAAGGTACGTTATGTAGCCAGACTTGAAAATTTTGCCATAAGTCATTCCACATTAATAGTGCCTGAGTATTTAACAGAGTTTTCTTCCCATGTTGCCATAGAAGACGTAAAATGCTCTGAAGACTATTCAAATTTCTTTAAACCAGCCCACTGCCTGGTAAGAACCTTTGTCAGGTATGTGCTGCTTGCTTGAAATGCAAACAGCTGCGTATCCAACACCGATTTTAGTTCAGTGAAGTTTAGGTGTTAGTTCAGGTTTTATTTCGGAAGAAGTACGTGCAGTGGGAGCAGCGGTGCTGTATGGAGCCTGCGGGTCTGAGGCCGGTTCCCGGCTGCGTGCCCTTGAGAAGCACGTCCCTCACACGGCATTGCAAAGCTGGGATCTCTGCTCTAAAGCCTCGGAAAAATAGAAGATGGGCAACAGTCACTGCCTGACTTTCTCATCCCTTTTTTTTTTCCCCTCCAGTCTGAACGGGAACCTGATAAGCCAAGAAGAGGCCAAAGCTTTTGAAAATGAAGAAAGGATCATTTGCTTTTGAATGAGGACTTTCCCATTTTGACAAGCTTCGTGTTACAAAGGTTGTTCCTACACTTGGACTGCAAAGTTTATAGAGGCGTAAATCTGCAGTGCTCATGGCAGGAGAGAGATACGTATGAACACGCTGCGCTCCCTCAGCTCCATCCCTTACCCTGCCTGTTACTCTTAATCCTTTTGGTGAGTGGGAAGTTGCCTGGGTAAATAATTCGTGTTTGTATGGTGCTTTGAAGATGAAATGCAAAGTGTTAACAGACTGAACCCACTGGCAGGTATATGCATTTTGATAACTGAGTTTATATATCTTCTGTACACTGATGTAAATAATCTCTTAACTTATTTATATGCATAAATATACACATATATATGCAAGAAAAGGTGCCAGATGCACAAACTCCACAAGCTCACAGTATTATCTGCCTCATAACTGAAAATCAACATCTGTAGCTTTACTGGAAACATAATCAATCTATAATAGTTGCACGGTACCAACATTTTCAACATGAATACCTTTCTCCTGCCTAGAAATTAGGCCCTTATTTCTCCACTGACTGCAGGCAGCATTGTAGACACTGCTTTTTGCTTTCCTTTTTTGAGAAATGGATACATCAGGCTCAGATTACTTTCAATATTTTTTTCCATACCGAAGGCAATACATTTTCTTTTCTACAACCAGAAGTCCTTACTGCCGTCACTGTAAAAGCATAAAGCTGGCAGTAAACCACTTTTGCTTAAAATTTCCTGAGGGCTGCATAGAAACTGCTACCTCCTGTTTTCACAGTGTTTGTTCTGGGGAGGGGGTCTGGAGCTAAATGTGAAATATTAATTAGCAGGCTGTTCATTGCCTTGGCTCTTGGCCTAGACACCGTGCTGATGCCAATACACCAGTATTAAGTTGCCGGGATTCATTGGGGGGAAAGGGCAATTGAAAATCAATTGCGTCAAGTAGAAATCCCTTCTCCCAGCAACACGTAAGCACAGGGAAGGGTTGAGATTTGCTTGGAAAGCTTTTATTCTCTGCTTGAATTGGAAAGAGCAAGGCAAGGGGCAGGTAGCAATGATAAGGACCAGCAAGAAAACATTTTTCCCCCCAAAATAATTAATGTTTAGGGAGTGTAACTTTAGATGCCCTTAAAAGAAACCAGTTTGCAAAGGAGTGGGGTATTTGATTATGTTTTTTGTGTGCAAATTAGTCATGCTTTATAAAGGTAAACTAAAAATCTACCCCACACTGTGTACAAGGAACCTAAAGTGCAAAACCATGATCCATTTTTCTTCCTTCTCCCGTGTTACCACCCCCCACCCCACAACTTTGAGAAACGATTCTCCAGTTGCTGACTAACCCACAAAACCTTAGTAGGCTGGAAGAAGAATCTCGTTAAAATGCCAAACCAATGAACCCTCATCTTCTCATATCCCGAATCTGCCCCATAAAGCAAAACGTGAAAAAAGGGCTTGCTTTGTAGGTCAGTTTTTCCGTTTCCTGCGTGGTGGCAGACCTTTCCCAGTCCCCAGTTCTGTCTACTCCCCTCAGCTCCCTAACACATTTTAAAACACTCATAAAGATTTTCACGTAACCCACAGTTTAAAAGAAAAAAAAGAAAAAAAAAAAGAAAAAGAGAAGACAAGCAACTTAATGTTCATTATTTTTCAGTGGCTTTTCCTCCCTGTCCATGGTATCGGCACTGATTTTTCACAGGGAGAGAGATGAGGCTTTTAGACCATACCAAAGGAAAGTCAGGCAACTGGAATGATTTCTGCACCTGAGCCATTTGTTTTCCGAAGCAAAAGGGCACACGGTTACAGATGAGCAGGATTTCAATTGTAAAAACATCTGCCAAAGCAAGGCCTTTAAAGACTTCTCAGTGACTTTAACAAATCACACCCACGCACCTTGTCAAAATGCTGTTCCTCTTTTGCCAGCCTGCCCTTACCTGGGGGAGGAGACGCTGGTGCAGGCCAGAGGTGTCATCTGTCTGCGCTGGAGGGAAGCGTGCTCCCAGTTTGCCTCTAATCACTGAATTATTTGCTCATTTACCAAGTAGAAAATACAGTTCAAAATAGGAAATATAGGAGTGTCAGCGGGGCTGCAGCAGCTAAACGTGGTCCCAGAGTAAGGGGTGGCAGGATCGTGTGCAGCTCCACCTCGGGCAGAGTTTTTGCACTGATTGGGGTGCCAGTGACCTTGCCACTCACAGCCACTCATTTCAGAGGTGATTTTGGGCTGCGAGCACTCGTTTGGCCTGGGCTGAAGGTCTGAGCACAGACTGGCTTTGACAAAACTGAGGGGTTTCACAGGATCCTGCTCCCAACTCAGGCAGGGCAGAGGGTCTGCTTCACCCAGGACGTCACAGCTTCGGGAATCTGGTGCTGGGGAAACGGGTTGCTGCTTTGGGAGCAGCCAGAGTTCCCTTGTTCATTGAAAGTGTTTCAGGCTGCAATTCTTTCTTCATAATCTTACTGGACTGTTGTAGAGCCCATCAGAGCAACACATGCTTGCAGCAAGAGCCTTGTTTAATTCAGAGGTAACTGTAACTTCTTCAAGATTTGTTTGTAATTTGCTAAGACCTTCTCTGTATGTGGTGGTATGTTTTTTCCACTTGTCCCCTGTGATAATAAACAGCTTTTTAAAGAACTTGAACAGGCAGCCTGACAAAGTGCTTTGGCTTTGCTGAAGACTTGTCAAGTAGACACTTGGCCAGATCAAGACGGGACGGTGACAGCCTAAGTCATCCTGGCTGCAGACAAGAGAGAGGAGCTGCCACAGCTGGAGAAGGGCGCTCACAGCTGCCACTGGGACCACGAGGGACCTTTCCATGCCTGGGTGCCAACTCGGTTATGGGCAGCGAGGGAAACGGTGATGGTGGCTCGGGGACACACTCTGCTGCCGTGCTGTGCCCCTGCAGGGACTGCAGGAACTCTCTGCGTTTCCACCCTCTGCTGGGGACAAAGTCTTGCTGGCTTGAGGTGCAACACTTGCATTTGGCTGGTGCAAACTGTGCTTGCTGGTCCTGCCAGAGAATACAGAGGCCCTCGAGAGAGCCCTGCTGCAACGCAGCGCTGTCCTGCTCTGGCCACACACTGCCAGCTCTTCAGGAAAGGGTGCTTTTCTGAGCCTGGTTGAGCGCTGCTAACGGCGTCAGCCCCGCATCCAGCCGTCAGACGCCAGTTCCAGACTCGCAGGGTAGTGCAAGGCTGTACAGCTTTTCCTCTTCAACCACAGCCAGCGCAGGACCCTGGTCCCTCCATCCCACCCTGATGCTGAAAGGCAGCGAGAGGCCCACCCCTGCTTCTCTGCGGCTTCGCTCCGTTCCCTGACCTCGGTTTGGCCGGAGAGAACAGGAGCCTGTTGCAAGATTGTATAAATGGCCACCCTCGGGAGCAAAGGTACCCTGGTCAAAGTCAGCGAGGGACGGGTGCGCTGGGAGGAAGGAGAGGTCACTGCTGAGGCCGCTGGGTTTTCAGCTGATGGAACAAACAATCAGCAGCAAGAAGCTGCAGCTGCACATGGAGGACTTGACTGTTGCTTCAGTAGGTAGAAACAAAATAGAATCACGCCCCGCTGACACACAGGCCCCCCCGCCAGCCCAGCGGGACCCACAAGGAAGGGACAGACACTTTCCTCAAGCTCAGCACCCTTCTTGGTCAGTGACCATTTTGTGCAGTGCCGGCAAGCCCAGGTTTGAGCACCTTCGCTGAGAAAAGGCCTACGCTTCCCCAGTCCTGGCCCCCAGCACAGGCAGCTGGCCCACGAGGTGGCCACTGGCGGCACAGCCGATGGGCCACTTCCACCCCTGCAGCCCGAGAGCAAACCGGTCCCGGTGCGGAAGCGCCCCCTTTGCTCCCGGAGGGAAGAGAGTCGGAGCTCCAGAGCTCCAGCTCTAACAAACCCTTTGCAAACAACTAAATTATGCCCAACCGCTCGCGTCCGGAGATTCATCCCATCCACTGAAGGCAGCAACTTAATTAACTGCTTAAAGCCTCGCGAGCCAGGAGACTTAGACCTCCTGGGCTGGAGCAAATGAAGCTGTCAAGATTTCATGCTCCTGTTACCTGCCAGACTCTTTAATCCTGAGTTTAGCAGATGTTAATCCTGGCCCGGGTGACTTGTGAAGAGGAAAGCTGCTCCTTTAGAAGTCGTTTGGGTCCGATGAGGCAGGGAGTGGGTGAGGAGTCCCCGCCGGGGCACAGGGGACACGGCCCCATGGTAGTCGTTCTCCTTGGTGACAAAGCCTGCCCCTGGCTTGGACAGAGGCTTTGGGTTTTCTTTTTCCTTCTGTTTGAAGCCGGCTTAAAGAAGCAACTAGGAGGGGAAGGGGGGGAAAAAAGTGTTTGTTAAAATTTAAACCCGTGTTCAGACAAAGAAACGCGTAACCAGGGCAAAAACAAAAAGCAGGGCAGGAGCTTGACACAAAACATGACTCAAAAGATAACGGGCCAAATCTGGAGAGGCACCAGGCACCTGCAGCTTCCACCCGGCTCAGCTGAGGACCCGTCCCCGTGCTTTTAATATCTGCCTCCTCTTCGCTCTTACGCTCTTGCCTTTACGAGGAGTGAGTCATCTTGCGTCAACTGAGGATAGGCTTGATACAATTATTTATTTATGTCAAACCCTCCTCCCTGCCCCCACGCATCCCTGATCTCATCCCCCTCAGAAAACAGATGCTTTATTAAACAAGGGCTGGAAAACTCCACCTCACTTGGCTTTAGCTGAGGCTCCTTGTTGTCCAGTGGCTGGCTGGCGAGGAGACGGCGGGCACGGGCTGCGCAAGACCTCGCAAGTAATGTCCTCTACGGCCTTGTTTGGCCTTTTGGAAATGGGTATCCCCCTCCCTGCAGGGTGGGATGGAGCTGGGCACCTCCTCAGCTAAACAAATACGCCAGGAGATGGTCACAGAGACCAGCAGGCTCCAGGCTGAGCCCCCCGGGCACGGATATTGCTCGGGTCTTGTAGCCTCAGAAGGAGCACGAGAGCTTCCAGCACAAGGCGCTCAAAAGCCAGAGGAGAAAATGCCCCCATTTAGCTCCAGCTGCTGCAGGGGTCTCTCCTCTCCCTCCCTGCTCTCCCTGCCGCAGGCCGCATGTTTTGCTGCTAAAAGCAATGCCGCATCCAGAAGCGGACACGGACCACTGTCTGTACCAAACAGCAGCAGCGGTAGCGGGGCCAGAGGCACACACACACGTGCAGCATCACCTGGTTCACCCACCAGGGCAAGCAGCTTGGGCAGAGGCAGCATGTCCCACGTCCCAGCTGTAGGCAGGAGGGCAGGACACGATGATACCAACAGAGGCCACTAATTTAAATTCCACACATGAAATCCTGTACCTACTGAACTGGAATCGTTTCCAGCAGATTTTCCTGATGCGAAGCCAAACGCAGCTCTAACTAGTTATCAATTGCTTCCATAATGTGGCTTGAGACTGAGGAGAAAAATACAGGAATTACTGGCAGTGAAGGAATTCAGGCTTCCCAGAAGGCGATCGGGGGCGGGGGGGAGAAATTACACTAGCAGGAGATACAAACACGTTTCTTAGTAATTACATCCAACCGTCTCTTGGTGCAGACTTTAATAATTTCATGCATTTAAACTATTGTCTCCCACAGAGAGAATTGTGAGGGTCGCAACTGTCGCCGTGCTTCAACAAGGGGTTCAGCTACCCCTCGCCACGCCAGAACCCTTCTCTCAAAAGCGGAGCAAGCAAGGACGGACACCCAGCCCCGGAGGAACCCGCACCACAAATCCTTGCATCCCACCCCACCAGCAGCTCTCACCAGGCTGCTGACAGACCGGGAGCAGCACCCGCTTGGGCTGGGATGCAGCGCCCCAACACGAGAAGAGGCGTTTCTTGCCTGGAGAGTGAGCTCCTTTCATTTCCCCCACCCACGCCGCGCCTAACTGTGGTGAAACGCGCTGTGGTTTCTCTCAGGGTGCCCGCAGGTCCACCCCCCAAGTAGTGTAGGGGACGGGGTGTAGAAGCACCCTCTCCAGCGCAGGCGGCGTGGAGGTGACCCGGTGGATTCGTTACCTGCAGCCGCTGCCCCGGACGCAGGTTTCCAGGCTGTCGCCGGGCTCTGGCCTTGCCAGGGAACTCAACTGGAGAAGAATTTAATGCCCTCGGTGGCTCCGGGCAGAAATTCCCTCCTGCAAGCAACACATCGCTGTAGGAGCTTGTTGTAGTAGCCTCCTCCCAGCTGTTTAGGGACAGACAGGAGAGTGTCGGTGACCATCAGGGACAAGGAAATCCACACGCTGTGCTACAGGTACGCTGGCAGGGAAGTAGTTTTAAAGAGTAAACTATGAAATGTTTGGGGAGGAAGCTAGAGTGGTATTTGGGTAGAGGAAACTGAAGGAACAAGCAGCGTATTAAGCTAGCTCCATGCTTTGATGGAGCTTCCCAGTCCCCAGGAGAGGGGAAAGGGCAGTTCCCGACCCCGTCCCCCTCCTCTTTTTTTGTTTTATAAACCACCCAGGAGTTGCCCACCTCCAAACCTGGCAGCTCTAATTTATGCCAACCTTGAAGGCCATCATGTCTGCTGAAGATCACCAGAGGACACATCAACCAGAGACACCTCACCTCCAGCCACCAGCCACGCTGGCAACACAGCAGCTACTCCATCTCCGCTCTGTCGAGACCATCCTTGGCCAGGTGGATAAAAAGCCTGTCGCAGCCGCTTTGCAGGATCTGCCAAGAGCGGACGGGGCTCCGAGAGGGGCCAGAGGCGGCCCAGAGGGGCTGCACTCCTTCCTACCTGCAGGACCGGGACAGGCGAGACACCGAGTGGCTTTTCTAGCTGTGACTATTGCTTTTCCTTCCTCTGCTTCAGCTTGGCCTGCAGCACGGGCATAAAGCGGCTCTTGCCCCATAGCAATGCCTCCTTCACTAATACTTTAAAAAAAAAAAAATTGAAAAAAATCACCTGGAAGTGTGAAGAAAACTGTGCTTCAAAAGATTTATTACATATATTTGTACATATTTTACATGAATGGAATGTTAAACATACAACCTAAAAATCAATAAAAAAATATTTTCATTCATGATTATGTACTGGCAAACCACTGAAAAGAGTACCTTAGAACAACTTAAGTCAACTTGCAATCATACTGCTCAATTAAAAAAAAAATACAAACATTTTACATTAGACATTGCAAATTACATTCCGATTTCTGCTCTGGGTAATGAAGGAAGACATGTTTGTCCATTACCACTGCACGTAGGGGTGGCATCTCAGAAGCTAGCACGGAGTTCCCTCTAACTCGTTGTGGGCAGGGTTAGCTCTGTGGGACGAGGCATATAAAAAAGGAGAATACACACTCTGCTCCCTACCGTGCAGGCACCTGCCAAAGGGTAGGAAAGAGCCAGAATGAGATTCGCAATCAAGCGATAAGGTCAATGCTGGATCACCCCTCCTACAGCCTGACGCTGCAGCTTCTAAAATTAAGTAGTTCCTTAAAACATCCCCTCTACAGCTAAGCCACCTCCCTTCTTCCTTGAAAGTTACAGTGCTTTGGCAATATCAGCTAGGAGAGAATTCTTGACTCTACGATAACAGATACTTCAGCTTCATCTTAACATGCACAGGAAAAGCACAGAATCACACTTCGATGTCTCTTCCTGTTAGCATTTCACACCTTAAGAGCTTGTGACGAGTCATGTTGAGAAGTGTTTACTATTAAATATAACAAATTAGCAATAAAAGGGACAGATTTGAGAGAAAACAAGAGGGATGGGATTCAGCAACAGATTATGTACTTGCAACGTGGGGTTACTTACACTTGAATCTCTGCCAGAATCAAGCAAATCCTACTTATCATTGCAAAATCTTTGCCAAAGCACACCCAAGGGCAAAAGTCTCTCCAAACAAATATACATAGATTAAAAGCTGCCAGAAAGATCAGCTAGTGGGCTTGCTGCCTCCTACTTCTTGTACACTGGCAATTTATTAGATCAAAGGCAGAACCGAGTCCAACCTTTTTTCAGGTGCACGATATTCCTACCAGGGTTTTACCTGAGCGAGCCTTCAGCAACTAGTAATGCCCCACAGCAAGGTCATTTTACAGTTTATCCCATCATCAGCTCTGACGTCCTTAATTGAGAAATGACTTTATAGAACCTGCCGTAGAGGCTTGGGAAGCCGGCCCAACTGAGTAGTAAGATAATGAAATGCAACTTGAGAGTAAGGACTGGTTTGTTGTTTGGTTTTGTATGTTCCCCCCCTGTATGTAGCCCCTGCTACAGGCTAAAACATCTTCAGCCTGATTTAGAACCAGGTTTCTTTATATAGAGAACCATCACAAAAGTTTTACAGTTAGGAAACAAAAACTGGACACAGTTCTGTCATTAATTTCTCACACAGTATTTTGAAGGTCAAGAAGTAGCATGAGCTGATGACACCGCTGCAGGAAAAACCACTTTGGGCTGGGTTGTGTCAAAACCCCTAACAAGCCCTCCTCTTCCAGCTACAACCTCTTATGTTATTTTTGCTGATGCCAATGGAAAGCCTGTCCAAAGATTGAGGGGATACGGCCTAAAATGTATCTTGTCTTCAGCTGGGAAGAGGAGAAGATGATGATACTAAAATGACTTTTAAGCTTGGAAGGATGGAAAGCGAATCATAAAATATAGCACTCATCAAAAAAAGAGATAATCCTCCACTGGCAAAGGTGAGCAGCAGCTCTGCGCTCCCAGGTACGCGGTAGTCTCTTGCCAGGAAACTCCCAACCGTACAGCAAAATTAGTAGGTACAAACCAGCAAAAGCAAATTTACACAGCTATATTCTCTTTCAATAAGGGAAATCACCCAAAATTCACAGAAACTCAGAGAGATCTTGGCCTACGTCAAAACCAACATACGCTTTGTTGCTGTTTGCATACAGATAGCAGCAAGAGTCAAGTGCCACGTTCCCTGCTTTTGGTGGAACACAGAAGAAATGGAGCAAGTTTCTGAAGCCCTCACCTGGAAGAGGTGGCGCACTAAAAGCATCCGTATGCACATCTTGTATATTAGACATTATCCAACCAGAAATACCAAAAATCCACATTTCTGAATAAAAATTCTCTTTCCCGCAGTTGCTGAGATTTTAGTCTTCTGGGAGGCAGTTTTACCATCTCTCCAGCCTTTCAGCAAAGACTTAGTTAAAAAGCCAGTGCTCCTAGCACTAAGAACTAGGATAAATATAAAAATCTTAAGATTAAGTCATAAAATCCCTTTCACATCATAAAGGGAGGGAGAGGGGGGAAAAAAAAGGTCACAAGTATCCACCCAAGTCTTTGTACATTACCTACATTTTTTCCATTTCAAAATACTGCAGTACACTTACCCTTGAATATGAAAGTTAAATTGATTACAAATAAGACCATCTGTTTTACGCTTTATTCTTCCCAAAAATAAAATACCACAAATTTGCAGTGTGCTTCGTATTTTTGCTTTTACGTCCCACTGAACTCATCGCTGAATGTACATGTTGAAAGAAAATTAGCTACCTCCTTCAAAAAGAAAGTGTTATTCTAGATATACTGCCTTATCAGAGCCAGGATGACGGGTGCCCCGTGGTGACAAACAGCGTGGTTCTCTTGGTACTGTATGGAGTAGGGTTATATACCATCCAACTCATAGCCACCTCCACTGTGAACTTCAAGATACATGGGTATGTTACAAGTTCAGAAAAATCTCACGTTTCAAGACAGTGTTGAGTCTACTCTTCCCCTTCTGGCAAGCAGCATGTGTATGGCAGACCTGAGTATGGGAATTATTTCACACCCTTTCATACTTAGGGAAGATATAGATAGGCCAGATGACAGAAAATACTCTGAAACCACACAGAATTGGCAATCTCAACATATTTACAGGCAAAGAAGCATATCGCACCGTAATTTAAGTTATTGCTTCTTGTGGACAAGTGTGATATTCCTCGATAGAGACACAGGACTTGTTTGGTGTTTATTTTTTCCCTTTCTGAAGCACAATGACTGAGGACCACTGTGAGGATGTTTTTAAGATGAAGGTGTTGCCTATGACTAGAGCTACATCTACAGCATGGTCATCGCCAACTGACCAACACAGCTTGGTGACAGAAAGCTCACGTAGGTGAATCTCCACAGGCGTTTTCAAACTCAAGTATCACTCTCATGCTTCCAGGGTCATTCTAGGCTTGGTTTTTATTACAGGTTTATTACAAAAAACCTTCCTATAGTCTTTCAGAAGAGATTTGTGGATACCAAGAATGCCAAACGAAGATCTAAGGCTGATCTCATATCAGTTCTTCAAATAACCCAAAGTATCACTGCTCCACTGTGCTGATAGGAGCAGCAACGCTCTCTTGCCTGCAAAACCGCGCATCAGTGCAACTGCTAGTGGCATGCTTTTCCAGCACTGGTCCATTTGTAGGGCAGCAGTGATAACTGCTGGCTCTTTACGCCAGCTACTTGCATCCGAATACAGAAAATTAAGGTTTTTGAAAAAAACAGTAAATTAACTAGAAATATGAACTACCAAAACTGAGCTTAAGTTGTAAACAGATTTATGTTTATAATATTTACCTACTTAATCCCCAAGCCAAAGACTATCTATGACCTCGGAGCACAGGACACCAAAACACTTACCTAACCCCTTCACACTATTACAGCTGAGTTTCTGTAGGCATGAAGCCAACAGTAAACATTAAATCAATGCAAATGCAAAAGCTTTACTTTCAGAAGATAGCAGGAATTTAAAATATTGGGAAAGTGGGCCTGCAGGCAACACCACTAATTTGAGTATTACAGGTGCTGTAAAATTCCTCATCCCCTCCCTCCCCCCATGAAAACACAAGGCAACACAAATATTCTCAGCTAAAAAGGAATCTGTACAGGGAACGACTGTACATTTGATGTGACTACAGAATTCAAAGTGTGACGAAATGCTTCTACTCCCACTGAAAAAGAGAATACAACAGGGCCCCATAGTTACAGGTTCAGCTGAAACCAGTGATGCAAGCCCAAAAATGTAGAAACTGCACCAGTGACTAGAACAATTATCTAGTTTGGACTCCTTTAGATTTACAGCACAACAAAGGCATTTTACAGAGCAACATTCAAGAGCAAATATTATCCAGGCAAGAATAGCTCTGCAAGCAGGATAGGAGAGTTTAGTAAGATGCACTGCACTTGTTCTCCAGATAGCAGCAGTTGCTCCTGTTCTTTGCCCTTTTTGATATGAATCACAGTAGCAACAGAGAGAAGTATGTACTTGAACGAAACAAGAAAAGCAGAATTATGTATGTACAAAAAAATGTTTGCGGTGTTGTGCAATTTATTTTAACTATTGAAATCTACTAAAAATGCTGTCGCTAATAAATATTCATAACTTCCCTGTACTGTGAAATTCAGAAATTAATAATTCTTGATATAAAAAGTATGCTTCTAAGCCCTGATAACTGTTCCAGTTTATTGTCTTTCTTTTTTTCCCTGTCTTTTTTTTTTTTTTTTTTTAACTGTGATACTATATGGGAACTAATACTCATCCACAGTTTTACTTGGTGTACCCCTCCAGAGACATCCTGTGTTTCATGGAGCCCTGGTTATACCAATATAATACAGTAAAATAATAATAAATTAAACAAACGTAGGTGCATTTTTTAAAAACAACAAACCACACTGTCAAATGCTGGTCTGCACATGAAGCGACCAAGGATTTAGATGCAAAGTACTACAGATCCTGCCATCAAAAAAATCCATTCAAACAAGGAAACAAAAACTTGCACGCAAGTGTTTTAGAAATTAAACACAAATCCCACCTCGATGTTATCTCACCCATGCCTATAAAAACCTCTTGCTATGCCCACATTTGCAGTTATTCATTTACACCTCAGGAGGCAGCCTGGAGATGAGAGTAGTACAATAAAATAATTACCTGAAACATTTTTAAAAAAATACCCGTTAAACAAATTACCTTAACTGGCAGCACTTAAAACTGGTAATTCTTTTTTTTTTCCTATTTAAAAAAAAGTTGCATAGCTGTAAGATTTTGCTTTGCTGCATTTTTTTGTTGTTGTTTTTACTCACAAGCAGTAAAAGAGAAGTTTTAGTTACTTAAATAGCAATACAGTGTGCAGATTTCAACAATCCCTATAGCTTGATCAATATAAATTAGTTACCTGTCTTGGTTTTACTCTTTGGACTGCATTGTGACAAAGGTTTAGTTACAAAGTTTTGAAATATAGTATTCCTATGCAGAGAAGTTTATGTTTTCTGTTCTTGAAAAAAGTGAAGAACATAAAACGGGCGTGAATTCAGTAAATTAAGGTCACACTGTTAGATTACATTTAGTTTGCCATTTACTCTTCCTTCAGCCAACGAGAAGGTGAAAACGTTCCCACTCAAAACCGGGGCCATCCTCCTGCAAGGGTCTCAGACAGCACGTATCGAACGTCTCCGCTTCCACTCGAGGCGGTAGGAAACATGTCCAATAACTCGCTTCTTCACAGAACCAGAAGTTAGGCTGAAATTAGGAACTTTGGCCTTCGATACAAAAGTGTCAGTAACGTCTGTGGGGAGTCGATTGTTACAGAATGTGCAGCATTTTCAAAATCCCTGTGTGTCCTTTGCATGAGTGTTTGGTATACCGAGCACTACTGGCAAGTAACCGGTGTCTGCAATGCTTTTTCCATGTCACTGTCCATCTTTGCCTTTTTCAGTCACAAAGAACTCTAAGTCTCAAGCCAGGCACGCTGTGTGCAGCACAGGAACCTCACATCTATGTTTTCTGATCAGTGGAAGCAGCTGTTGAAAAAGCAGAAGACAAAATGTACCATCATTTCAGCTATTTCAGTTTATAACACACTCAAACGGCGTGAACACAACCACCGTGTTTTCCTTCCCCTTTTCCTTGAGCCCCCAATTATCACCATCCCTGCTCTGAGAAGGCGCAAATTGGATTTAACATGAGGTTAGACACCCATGAGCACAACAGAGACAAACCTGTTCCTAAACAGCAGGTGGGCTTCTTCCACAATTCCGTTGTTGGGGGCAATAAAGGAAACATCTTTATTCATTAATTTTGGCTAATGCTGCCCTGAGGTTAAAACCATTATCCCTGTAGCAGGATACCTTCCTTCAGGTTCTCCCTGCTACCCCTGCAACAACCACAGCGCTGCAACTCGACCTGCAACGCAGGCACATTAAGCAAGATGAAACAAACACCAATGACGACATCTTCAGATTTATTTTGCTTTAATTTCCATCAGAACAACAAAATCAAACCCTCAGCTACCAGCTAGAATTTCAGGTATCTCAACTCTTTTTAAGAATTATGATGATTGTTGGTGTGTTTAGCAATGCTTAGGGGTAGTAGTTTAATGCAAGATAAACTTTTCAAACTAGTCAACTAAAAGAATAAACCTACCCTTTAAACCTTTGACACCAACCGTAGATCAGAAATCATTAGCACAAGACATAAGCTGGAAAAACCTCTGAGAAGTGATGGATAGAACATGTTAATATTTTTGTTTATTTATCTATTTTAAACATTCTGGAATGCGTTAACATGAAACTGGTTTTGAAAATACCTAGTTTCAACTTCTTCGTTTGATTCCAAAAGCTTTTGGTTCAGAAATAAGTTCCAGTACTCATGGAACAATCCAAAATTACACAATTGTATTATTTTAATTTTGTTTCATTTCCATGGAAAAAATACTCTTTAAAAGTTAACACTAAAGCTTTATTGGCACTGCCTTGCCACTTTCCAGTACTAAAACTGGAACACATCATTTCAGACTGTGCCATATAAGGATGCAGAAACATTTTACATATTGCAATATACGTCAATGCTTACAGATTAATATTGCAGTTCTGAGACACAATAGCAAATTCCCAAATTAAAAAAAATAGCATAAAGAGTTATTTCAGATAATAAAGATATTTACTGTTGAAATATAGACATCTAAAAATAAGTATTACCTAAAAACATGAATCTTGTCTTAATCAGATGGATGCTCAGGGCAAGATCTATTTACTTCAAACCATTCATCTATGCAGCTGTTGGATGCAAGACAAAAATGGAAACAATTGACATGAATGAATCTCTCAGTAACATTTAGCAGTAAGATATGAATATAAATTGGTTTCTCCTAATTTCAATGAATAGTAGGATTTCATATTATACAAAGAAGTATATGTATACAGACACATATTTCAAGACTCATTGAAAATGTAATAACCCCAAACAATAATATTTGGATATTAAACACTGTTGAACAACTAAATATCTTAAGTGTTAAAATTTTCTAAGGAAGCATTTTACAAATTACTATCCACCTTTTATATACAGGTTACTTCACTACTAACACTATCATCATGATTGTACCATTCACTAACATTTTACTTCCTGTAGTTACAGACACCTGTAAAAACAGATACAAAACAGGTTTTAAAAGTGTTTCCCTTTTCCCCTCCAAGTCTATCAGCATTTGACACAACTTTTATTATGTAGGTACACACAACATAAGCTCTGTAGCTCTGATGTGCACTCCTTCCCCGTACAGGTAATTTTGCCTTTTTTCTCTATGGGCTTTTCATACAACCTGAGAAGACTACAGCAGGGAAAGCTGACTTCAAATACATTGGTGGAGAGGCAAAAAGATGTCATTTTTAAAGACATCTTTAGGATTCCTGCTGTTGTTGTTTCTTTGTTATTGTTCTCTTACATGTAAAAAGTGACTGAGTTTTAGTGCTCCTTTAAGCACCCCTTAGAGAAGCTACCCAATAAATGCAACCTTCTGGAATCTTATAAGCATCCCAAGGAATACTTGCCCTTTATGATATATGCAGAGGCAAGGCAGCCGTGCTATAGTATCTCCTTGCTGCAGCTCTTCCAGGCATATTGCACACTCCCCAGCATCTTTACTCAGCACATCCTCTGAAGAAAAAGCACAAAGTTAAACAGTTAAAAAGCAGGCTATTACAATCAAAATGTTCTTTATTCCGAACATCAAGGACAGCTACAGAAGATATTCTAGTCCTGCAGAAAGTCACGTCAAGGTGAGGATCAGTCACACACCAGCTGACTGAAGATTCCTGATGGGAGACATCTTAACAGCTCAAATTAAAACATAGTTATGATTCAGCTTCTTGGCTAAACACAGCCATAGCTCAAAATGAAGTCCTATAGGAAGATGCCCATATGGAGAAGTGGGGTAGCCATAATCAATATCCAGTAACCCTTTGGAGTTTATACTCTGCCAGCAGATCCATGCTCCACTGCAGAGGCTGCTCTGATCTGACCTTGGAAACCTGTGCTCTAAACTGCTGACCCTGAGAGATAAGGATTGGAGAAATTGGGTTCTTCATACCGATGGCACCTAATGCCTCTAGGGCTTTGAGGATTCATGCTGGATAGGTTTTTCCTTAGCTGTCCCCTCTTCTCCATGCTCAGCTTTCACTATGGAAGTTAAGTTCAAGCCTGGACATATAACATTTCTCCAGACAGGACAATGCAGGTGATTAACTAGGTAAGGATCTTCATAACTTCTAAACACCTAGCCTATCATTCGCTTTTACTACTCTCCTACTCATCTCTCTTCTATACATCTAGCTTTCTTTTACCAACCTTTCTGGAATTCCTATTTCATACCTTCAACCTCCCTGTCTTGTCATGTCAGCATGTTCTACCACATCCCATCCACCTGTTCCTCAATGTAAGTATGCAACTGTTGGCAATAGGTATGGGAGTCATCCATCAGGGAAAGACCAGTGCTGTATGGCTCCAATTCCTGGACATACTATTTTTTTTTACAGCATTACTAAGTCCCGTAACAAATGAGGAGAAAGTAAGTTACTAGGAACGCACAAGAATTGGCTTTCACACAGAAGTTTCTGGGAAAATTTATTATTTTTAACAAAAACCTCCTCTCTTGGACACTTCTCTTGGCCAGAACACGGGATGCAGAATTCAGTCTTAGTACAAAGCGAAACAGGAGATCACGTAAGGTCCCATTTGCCAGAAGCAGGTTAAAAGTCCCGGTTAGAAATAACCTCACAAAGTGCACAGAACATTCCCAACAAGGGACCCCCCGCAGCAACCAAGCTGGCAGTCTCTGGCAGATCAGAGAGGTGCACATTTGGCAAAGTAAAGCCCGTGTTTTCGAATTTCCACAGTTTCATGGGAAAAACTTCCTCTTCTTAACCAAAAGCAACCTAAAGGGACTGTTTACGGAGAGCATGGTTCCCAAATACGACTGAGAAACCACTAGCTCTAAGTTATTCTCCCCAGTGGCTCCAATACTCATCACTACAGCATTCCAAACACACAGAAAATGACAAGCAGACAACTAAAAAGCTATCATTGCAGGGAAAAGTGAAATAAAATTAGGCCTACTTTGTTTCCCTTAGAATGACAGCAAGCTGTCTTGCCAGTGCTTGGGTTTCTAAAACAGTGCTTATTTAAGTCTCTGCTATATTCATTGGTTATGCTAAAAATTCTGTATAATGCCACCTATATGACATATTTGTGAGCATATGTGATGAATATGTAATATGAGGTGAACTGTTATAAAAAAATATTCAAAACAATTTAATAAACAATACACACCTACTACAATAAAGAAAATAATAATAATTTTAAAAGTATTTTACACATGGTAATATCATTGGGAAGCATCATATTAAGAATCGCTTCTGTTGTTCAATAAGAAGCTGTAAGCTCCCAAGAACGTTAGAGGTACCTAAGAGAGAAAGCAATTTAAAACGATATAAAAGATCTTAAGAGCTCTTATTTGTTGTTAAAAAATCCTGACACTATGAACTTGCCAGAAGAGGGTGCTACGGATAAATACTTCCTTGAGAGTGTTTGGGGTTTTTTTTAATATAAAAAGATACTTCAGTATCTGACACCAGGAGGCAAAGACTCTCCAGACAGTATTGTCCTGCTACAGAGGTACAAACCTTTGCCCAAGGCTCTCAGACACTGCCCTCCTAGACCGCCTCAACACAAGTACTTCGCCAACAAAGTCCTATGAGCAGGTTGACTCTCTTCCCACAGTTAGGTTGCAAGAAGTAGAGCCATTATAATTCAAGCATGTATCATATACACAGAGCATACTTAGTAAAAGTATTTTTTTTCCATGGAGTCACATTATCAGATCAGCGGCTGGTACCCAAAACAAGATGATGCTAAGATACCTCCAGTGAATTAATCTGCAGCCTTCCTCCCTCAGCACTAAATGCTCAGGGAAGCATGTAGTTTTGATGACAAAAATTAAAAAGCTGTCCAAGAGAAATACAATTTATAAAAGAAAACATTCCTGTGAACTGCTTTCACATCATTTTCTATTGTACATGTCTGGCTTATCATGCTCACTCCAGACTGTACAACACTTGGGCCTGAACTCCCGCTGAGCGATTTAACAAGGTTCTGCACCTTTTTGGCCAACATTAGGGCAAGATGCCAATTTAAACATTTATATCTCCCACCAGCCCTGGTGTAAGTGTCTGAGACTCCTTTTCTTCCCGCACCCTCCCCAACTGGCATTAGCCTCCCTCTTGTCAACACTGGCCCCACTGCCCAAGACCCAGGCAAACAGCTTGCCGCTTCCCCTGGCTTGACCCCAAGCTTTTCCATCGGGATGAGCCGCCGGGCGTGCACCGGCTTTGCCTAGTCATGCCAGAGGGACCTGGTGTGAACACTGATGACGGCTGGCATGGACGGGGCCTCAGAAATCTGGTGGAGTTCTGCCACCCCTGCAGAAGACAATTGGTTATGCTCTTCTTCCTCTGAAATAACAAGGGGTCGGCATTCCCTACTTCTTGTGTTAACCCTACGAGTCCTACCAGGCTCTCGTGCAAGAAGCAAGCATAAATTCTGAAGGAATTAGTACAAAATACCCAACTGTTATAAATGCCCGTGTCCAACTTGGCACTGCACGTTAACAGACTCCAAGCCTGTGTAATTATGCTCATAATTGATTACACATGTAGAGTGATGACAGCAAAACCAAATCCTTCAAGAACCTACGACACTTTGGGTCTCATTCCCTTTTGACCATTTTATGTGATTCAGATCATCAATCCCAGATAAAGAAAAAGGAGTGGAAAAACCTGTTAGACCTGGATCCAGTCAGAATTTGTTCTGTACTTGTTTCATACAGCACTCCTCTGTACCAACGCTGGCTTATACCAGATGGAAGTCAGTTTAAGGGCCATTTAACACTAACTTCTAAACGTCTCTTTTATGGAAAAATGTGTAAATCATTTTGCACAGAACCACTGCAGTCTGAACAATTTTATTTTTTGGTTTCATATTTTCCTGCAGCGGGTTGATTCAGCAGATATATGTTATTCTTTTTCTCTTTAAAAAAAAAAAGAAAAAAAGAACAGTTTGAGATTTCATCAATGTTATGATTAAAACATTTATACAAGTGTATTACCTAAATGGAAGTGGGAAGAGGAAATAAGCAGAGGCCACATTTTTCCATTTCGCCCACACGTGGGTATATACACAAACACTCACCACACCCCCGCATCCATCTGCCTTGCACCAAAGCGGAGGTAAACACTCCTCCACCTTCCCAGCTATTTGAACAAGTACCCACTAGCCAACGACTGGTGTCAAAGATGAAATCTGGGAAAAAAGCCTAGTATTTCCCTCCTGTGCCTGCTCAAGTACTTCTTACTCCTCTCCTCAATCCCTGGTTAATACTATTGCTGTTTTAACTTCTGGTTGTCAGTAATTTTGCCTCCTAAAATTTTGCTTTTATCTTTGCTGAAAAATAAATTTTACTCCCCTCTTGCATTTACAGCAAAATAGGTGGCACTGAATTAAATACAATCATCCTGGCAATTTTGCACATACTTTACCAGTTAAAAACTTTTTCTAGAACTTTTAAAAAATATATCCAACAACTAGCAAATCTACCATCTCAGCCACGGCTAAAATTATAGGCAATGCTTGAAATAAAATAGTCTGTCTTTAAACTGAGGACTGCAAAAGCACATGCGATACATATTTTATGGATTAAGTCATTAAAATCTATGCTACTGTTTTTTGTTTTTCTTTTTAAAACACAGATAGATACAGCCCGAGGCTCAGGAAACCCCAAGTCACAAATCATGGAGACTGCGATAGTATTTGGGGAGATATCACCTTATAGCTGCAGTATTTTATTTCTCTCTAGGCATTCACTGGAAATGGAACACCAAGTTAGAAAGACCTTTGATCTAACCCAGTATGACAATTTTTTAAAATATCTGTATTTTTTCCAAAACTTAACAGCTTAAATGTCTGTGGAAGCTGCCACCACAGCTAGCTGAACAGTGAAGAACGACACAAAGTGCACCCTTTCAGGGATATGACTGAAACTTATTGGAAAATATCTTCTGAACAGTATCTTACCAGCACTAAAATTAGTTAAACAAGAGCCATAAGAGGTTAAGAAACATTGATGAAACTTCATTAAATAGCATAGATTACTATATATCTGTTACAGATTCATTCATTTTTGTTGCTGATTACTAAAACCTCTCAGTTAAGTGCTAGAGACTGTCTTTGCTTGCTTTTAAACGGAGGACATCAAGCTCTCGGCATCTGGAAGCAAATATATTTTTTCACACGTATAGCATGAATTCATCCACACAGCAGAACTTATTCCACACTTTTACTGATATCACCTTCTGGGACGACCCAAAGTTTTTCCTTGCAGTGTTAAAAAAAACAAGTAGACCAGAAGGACCTGCACTTTCCACGGGTAACTATTTGGTAGCAAGCAAGTATGTGTGGATGTGATTAGCATACTCTTATTAAATGTTACTGACTCGATTTACTAAATCTTTCCAGCTTCTGCTGCATCTGTTTTTTTTCTCTCCATTCCTATCCAGCTATGCTTTCCTCCTCTTCGCACCCATTTTCTCCAAAATATCATTTGCTTTAGACCTACTTTTTCTACCACGCCTCCTACCCCCCCATAATCTCATTTCATTTACTATTGCAATGAAGGCATTGGAGAAAGGAGGAAGAGATCAACATTATTAGCCACTGATATGAATATGGGCAGCCTACTCATTTGGGGTTAATAACTTTGGAAGAAGTAGATACTGGAACGGAAAGAAAAGGGACCATTATACAGGATGATTGTAACACTGTCCTGCATGATATCCTGGTCTCTAAATTGGAATGGCATGCATTTGATGGATGGACCACTCAGTGGATAAGAACTGGCTGGGGGTTGCAGTCAAAAGTTCAATGTCCAAGTGGAAATCAGTGACAATTGGCATTCCTCAGGGGTCAGTACTGGGACCAGTGCTGTTTAACATCTTTGTCAGACACGTGGGCAATGGGATAGAGTGCACCTTCAGCAAGTTTGCTGATGACACCAAGCTGTGTGGCACGGTCAAGATGCTGGAGGGAAGGGATACCATCCAGAGCAACAGGGACAGGCTTGAGAGGTGGACCCATGCGAACCTCATGAAGTTCAACCAGGCCAAGTGCAAGGTCCTGCACCTGGGTCACGTCAATCCCAGGCATAAATACAGGTTGGATGGAGAATGGATAGAGAACAGCCCCGAGGAGAAGGACTTGGAAGTGTTGGTGGACGAAAAGCTCAACATGAGCCGACAATGTGTGCTGGCAGCTCAGAAAGCCATCCACATCCTGGGCTGCATCTGAAGAAGTGTGGCCAGCAGGTCAAGGGAGGTGTCCCTGCCCATGGCAGCGGGTTGGAACTCCATGATATTTAAGGTTCCTTCCAACCCGAACCATTCTATGATTCTATGTGCTTCTCTCATGTAGCTCAGGAACTGTTTTTGCAACCTGGTAGTGGCTGCAAGCAAAAGCTTTCTCTTCTAGTCCATCCTAAGCACTAGGAGGGCAAGCAGTTTCTTTGGCATTCTACCTGTTGTTTTTCAGCATCCCGGCTGCCACAAGAGGAACATTCTCGATTCAGCATGCGCCAGCTAGGGATTATTCCTGGATGGCCAGGTCAGTCCTCCACTGCTGCTCAAAAATTGAGGCAGAAAGACACTCTGAAGGAGAGTAGATTCTTTAGTGCTCAGAGCACTCAATAGCAGGAGAAAGATCATTCAGTTGTCACTGCAGAAGATGCTTATTTTGCGACTCAGAGCTCTCCAAGCTACAGGGTCTGTCAGCAGATTGAGCAAGGTCGAGCTAAATCCATTAACTTTGTTCACTTATAAAGACTGCACCTTCACAGCCAGAAGCTAAACTTGCACCGGCCTCAGAGCAGGACATGCCTTCTGAAGAAGCAGTGGGCTCCTGACCAGATAAATTTCTTACTGCTCTTATACAAGCAACCTCCTCCAGATCAGGTAGAAGAGGGAATATTTTTAACATCTAGTGTTTTTACTTGAACCACAGCTAAGTAGTTTTCAGGATTCACAATACCAGAAAGTTGAGCATGTGGAAATTCATAATTCAGCTCTCCTGACTAACTTTAATCCAAATTCCCTTTTATACTGCTGAAAAAACCAACACCTGTATGCTAATCAAACAAGCACACGTTGGAACTTTTCATGCACTTCTAAGAGGCACAATAACCCCAAACACCACTTCTCGACTTGCATGGTAATACCTAGAACTTAGGCAATCTAAAAACACCTTCCCCACCACACTCCACAAAACCATAATAACCTCTCTCAAGCAAACTGAACAGCTACAACAGATGTGACACCTCCTCAACTACTAACAAAGCATTTGATGAATTGGGGGGGGAGGGGAAGTAAGGGGGAGTGTGTGTTTGGCATCTCATTCTTCACCCCTTGCAACAGCACAGCAGCCCATTACAATTTCCTATTTTAAAGTCCAAGCATTATCCTTGGTTTCCCTTTCCCTCTCACCTTGCTCAGTGTTGGTCCAAGACTGAGACACCTATATACAAACAGATACCCATCACATAAGACTTCCTGCGCAAGCATTGCCTATAGCCTTTGGTGCTCCCTCCTCTTAAAACACAAAGGTAAAGGCAAGGGAGCACTGACAACAAAATGAAAGTTGCACAAGAAAAGAAGAGAAATATTTGCAGAATACGGGCTAAGTTGCAATACTTTTATGGCAACACCATGCTGAGCTAGAGGGAGGTGGCTGCAGAGGTTTCATTGTTTCTCAGCTAACCCAACATTTGAAGAACTGGATTTAGATTTTTGTGGGACATTCTCAACTTTCAGAAGCTAATTCTGAGAAATAGCTAGAAGCTTCCTGTTCAGACAGATAACAATCAGGCGTGTGGTAGAGAAAAAATATTCACTTTTTTTTTTTTGAATAAAGATAAAAACTGAAATAGTAGCGATAGAATTACATTTTAGGGAGCAGGATGAGTATAAAAGTCTGTATAGTCCTAGCTGCCCGGACACAGCTCTAAATAGGTAAACTAAATAACATAGAGGGGAGAGGGATTTGTGCACTTAGGGAAACAGTTCTTTTGTAAAGAGGTTTGTTGCAATGGCGGCAATGGAAATCCATCTGCAACTTTAAGATACATGGTGTCAATACAAGATATAGTTCTGGAAAAAAAGTTTAAATCCCAAATTTAAATAACACAACTTCTTTCATATAGTATCTAATCAAGATATCTTTCTCATAGACAAAGTCAAGTTTGCATCCCAGGACTCCTAGTGAAGAACTAGGCTTGGAAAAAAGGCCAAGGAGATATAAAGCTCCTCACTTCTGAGCAACAACATCCATAGCCACTCCTACGCTATCGTGACCAGCGTACCAACCTTCTCAGTCTGTATTTATGCTTCTGGTAGAAAGCATTGGGGTGAAATAGATACTCATGCAAGATGAAATTTATCAACCCAATTGGACATGAAACCTCTTGTGCTCCTGTCTTGAGATTTATTGCCGGAGTGACTACGCATTTCCACAGTGATTCAAGATTTGCTCTCAATACAATTATATGATTGACTCTGAAACTTCTACTTAAGCTACAGTCTTTCCAACTTATGTTTAATCAGTTTGCTTGCAGTTTGAAATGCCCTTGAATGTTAAATCATCTCAAGATACCTAAACAACTTTCTCCTGTTGCACTGACTTCTAAAGATAAGTTCCATTCCCCACATGTATAAGTACCATGTTCTTAAACTGTCAAATTTTAGTCTAGATATGGGCCAGAGATCTGCACCTGTTCACAAACAAACCACAAATAAACAGTCTTCTTCCAGCACATGATGTAAAGAGACTTTGTGCCAGCCTTACCCATCCTGTACTAAGTCCCCATTCCAACTGATGTGTACTTGTGCTTTGAATGACCCAAGGGGTAACTTGTTCTTGACCAGTGTTTCCTTGGGATGCTGTGTTTGTCCCAAGACATCCTCCCCTACCTTCAGAAACTATTCCTGGAAGATGAAAATACTTCTAAATATTGACCGAGCAGGAGGCAACTGGGTGAAAAAGCCTTGAATGCAGCAGTACCAAACTAGTGCCCCACTGTGCAACTCCATCATAAATAGTGTACCCCTGCACACACCGTCTAAAACAAAAGCTGCTTATTCCATCGCATGGAACAAGGAAGCTGCCTTTAGGCCCTTTTCTTGGTTTTTAACCAATATTACATGACCTCTCAGGTTACTGGATATTAATCTTGAATGTCAGGAGTTAAATCAAAAGTAGCATGTAAAGGGGCAAACCCACAAGAAAAGAAACAGCAGGAAAATAACACTCCTTATGAAACAGTGTAAGCAACTGTCACTTGGGGAATACCTCCTCCTCGGCTTCATCGGGTAAGAATGATTTACACTTCTCAAGGCTGAGTTTACCATCAAAGAGAATCTTACACCACAAATATGCTACAAAAGAAGGAGAGGTTGAGTAAATGGCCAGGGGCAACCAGCATGTATTGCTGACAGAAAGAGTTTGCTGCAGTTAAGAGGGTTGTTTCTCACAGGGAGCTGGAGGGAAACTTACAGAAGTGGGCAAGAAAGAATATCAATGTGGGATCCATGCATGCAGATCTTTTATCGCTTTTGTTCTTTCCTAAACAATGCTTCTTATCTTTGAAAAGTAAATCCTAGCAAAATATTTATATTTATATGTATATGTACCTGCCAACCTGTACCAGCACTAAGAAACTGCTATGATAGATGCAAAATCAGTTTACGTCTGTTGAGAACTTGGGATCATAATCCAGAGATCCAGCCCAAAGGTGGCTGAACCACATGGTATCCCCCAGAACAACGGGCAGAAAGTTAAGTCTTGTCACCAACAGGTGCACATTCAAGAAAATTGAAAAAGGCCTGAGGTGCAGCTTGCCTTGTGTAGCAAATTATTTCTTTTACCAAAGGCAAAAAAAAAAACCAAAACCAAAAAACCACAAACAAACAAAAGCCACCACAACCAACCAGGCATAAAATCCCAAGAGTGTTTATCTACAGAAGCTTCTTCTCAATTGGGAGAAGAATCAATTGGGAATCTAATTTAACGAGGAAAAGATATCACTGTGGTTAAGAAGAGGGTGAAAAATTTCTTTCATATACCATGCAGTGACAGTTCTTTTCAAATAGCTTTTTGGTCAGAAGGAAGAGTTAGCTATGATGCTGTAAGCCTGTTAAAATGAGCAGCTTTGCCAAATCAAGACTAGGTACTATTGCCAAGCGTTGACAAAGACTGGGAAAGTAAAGCAAAGTGTGGATGTGGCAGAGTAGCTAAAGCAGAAGATAGTTGTCTCTGATCAAGCTGAAGGTCAGATCTAAGTTTGAAAAGATCTTGCAAAAGCAAGATGTTGATATGACTGTACAAAAGCATCCAACTGAGGTTAGGAAATCCCTCTTGCTTTGGCAGCTTTTTCAAGTGACTAAGCTTATTTTATCCCCAACACGAAAGGGGACCAAAATGATTGCAGAAGACAGTCATTCAGAATGGAAAGGCTTCAACCATTCAGTGTTGCTGAAATTACAGTCAGAAGCCAAAGAAATTGCTTTGTAATGATTTTGAATTAAGAAGTTTCATTCTAGTAATAGTCTGTAAGAAATCGAGAGTGTGATGGGGACCTGCTGGCCAAATGAATCTATGAGAACTCATCTAACACTGTGCAGGTGAAGCAGGCACATTAGAAACCTTAATGGAAGGAAAGGGTATGGGAATGGTGTCCTTGAAGAGCAGAGGCAGAAAGGGAATGAACAGAGGAAGCTCAGATGCAGATAGCTAGCCTATTACCCTGGGCAAAATAGGCTTCTTTAATGGTGACTTGTTTTGAAGCTGGATGTAGGATTTGATTAAGAGTTCTGTTCACTTTGTCCTTTTTCAAGTTCCTATTCCAGGCTTCCTACAGGTGCCCTGAGCACAATGGGTTTTGCCAAGTCTTTTTTCCAGTCTTTTAACATTGGCCAAATAACTGACTCATTTCTTTGCAAGCTTGCAGAGGAGTTTGGTTTGATCTGATGTGAAATGAATGCATAGGGAGCAGTAAGGAAGATGGCACGAAAGATGAAACTATGGGCCTAAGCTCAAAACAGGAGGAGGGGAGAAAAACAGGTGTGTCTGACTAAGACACTATTCTTAGGGAAGATACGAGGCATTACTGAGCAACACACAATGAAAACAGTGCTGCCAAAACTCAGTGTGCATAAAGTCTGGCTTATTAACCCCAGTGCCAGGTGCTAGGCCTACAGGGTGCTTTTCCCAGCAGGCTCAAATTGAATGTCTGGTGCTGACGTGCATACACAGGACAGGGATATAAATCACTGCATAATTTTGACTTGTCTTTTCTGTTCACAGCAGACTGCTTTTTACAAGCTACTCCTATTTTAAATGCAATTATCTTTGCGATATAGATGGAATGCAAAACATGTCTGAATGCAAAAGCTCTGATAACATCAAATCTTGAGTCGGAGTTTTCAAAGTTATCTCAATTTTTCTGCTCTACACTAAGCCATAATCCAGTATTATAATTTATTGCAACAAGCAATAGAGATACAGTATTTCTGGTGCTAACAGGTACCTACAAGTTTTTACTATCCCAGTAAGATACCGAGCATATGGGTCTTTAATTTCAAGAGGAAAAAAAAAAAAAAAAAATCAAAACAACAAACCTCCCTTTATACTTTAAAGCAAATAGCATCAATTTCTAGACTCTAGCAATTTAGTCAAATAAAAGACACCCACGTATTTTCAATAGTATTCAGCAATCATGATCATTCACAAATAATAACACAAAAAGATTAACATGGGAGATGTGTTTAAAAGAAAACAAAAGTTCCCAAATAATTATCCAGGTTTTGTTCAAAGTCTTATGCACATAATCTGGCAGTATATTTCTACAACCATATTAAAGTTTGATTTTTGTCCTCATTTTTTAAATTTACAGGCTATCACTACTAGTGGACATCATTATGACAACAAGGTGTTTCAACTAATAAAGCCACAGACTGAAACAGACTTCCTTGGAACTGGGAGGGGGAAGCATCAACCAAACAACTCCTCCCTCATCTTTCCATCTCAAATAAATAAATATTTATGGGATAAAAATAATCATTGAATACTAAATTATTGCTTAGCTACATGAAGGCTACCCAATACCTAATGTGATACATGAAGACTAAGTAATTAAACTTCACACAAGAAAGGAGGGGATGAGGAACATGGTCAAAACGAAGAAAATTTGATATGGCTTGAAATTAGACAGCTTTTAGTGCTGGGTTATAATGGAAGTTATCTGAGGTTTTTATGAAGAAACTTTAACAAGGTTCCATAAGAGTTAACATAGTTCAGCATTAAATCTAGCAATAGTGAAGTCTTTTGTGTTTCATCTGTGTGTTAGAACTTGGGGTTATTTCTGCAGCTGAACAAATCTGTAGCCACGTGGAACAAAGTTCCACAAACTTCATGGAGCAAGGAGGTTCCTCCAGGACAAGTCTAGTATTTTGTACCTATGTCAGTATATAATCAACGTCATACCTGTCCACAGGAAATTTACAGCCTGTTCTAGAATCATGGGATTTTGTTAAAAATACTAAAAACTGGTAATCTCTTCTCCCGTGTAAGCCACGATAGTAAACCCCAGTTTAGAAGCGAGAGTGCCCTATCACATTAACAGCCTTTTCACCCAGCTCAGTTCTGGAGAGTATGGCTTCTCTTACCACTGAAGCCCCCTGAAAAAGCTGGACTGACTTCTTTTGTTGTTGAAGGGTTGAGTCTGCAACTCAGAAGGCACCAGACTATTTAAACAACCAAAGGGTAGCAGGTTTTAAAGCAAGATTTTAATCTGAAGAGAAAAAAAAGTTACAAATAACATTTCGGGGAATTCTTTCAATTGATCTGCCCTCGGGGTAGTTTCTGAGCAAGAAGGAGTGCCTCTTATTCTTTTCTATTTCTGTTGAAAAAAATCCTCATTTGCAAATAAACTCTTCTAGTTCCTGCAAAACCGTGAGGAATTTAGGGAAGGAAATACCATGAAATTCCTACACAGATCACTCAATCTCAGTGAGATGTAATATGGCATTTAATAACCCAAAGATTTCAAGTATTTTTGTTCCAAAATCCAGCCAATGAATCCTATTCTCTAAGATTAGGAAAAGGTGTGTGTTTTCAGGGGTTTTGTTTCCACACAGCAACCACAAAAAATGAGTTTGCTGCTAACAAACGAGTAAAATCTCAAGGTTTTAAAGGTATCAGCTTTAAAGACTGCAGAATTACCATACAGAACTAGGAACGTTACTTCCCCTGAAGCCAAATTCCCAGCAGTCACAAGACTGCAGCAGTTGCAGACACGATTTATGACATCCTCCGAATGACCTCTCCAAGCTAAAGACTGATTAAGTGTAAGACATGGAAGGTAGCTCCCGTCTGCCCGCATCACATGGTGTGGAGTCACAGCACAGCCAGCCTTTGCTACCGAGGGAACAAAACCCTCCCCTGGCTGTCTCCCGCACGCAGCACTGCGCTGCCATTATGTAAGAGAAGCACAATGACACCCAGCACAATATATCGGCTCCTCTCCTAACCTGATCTGAATCACTCCTCGCGTCACCCCCAGGTGTTCTTTGCGGCACCGGTTCACAGGTGGATCTGTAATTTTCTAGGACAAGAATTGTCATTTGACTTGAGCAGCGCTGTCAGTACCAAAGCAAGACAATGGTATCTGTGGTTAGGAGCAGCTTCTAAAGAAAAGAAACAACTTGAGCTATTCAGCACATGAATGATCCTGTTTTCTCCATTTCTTTCAGAAACAAGCAGGCTTGTTCTACAGCTGTCAAAAGCTTTACTGTATTTATCCACTGCTGCATATAAAATATTCCTGCGGCACACGTATGCATTTATAAAAGGCAATTCCAATGTACTAAGAAAAAAATATTGTTGTCCCTCTCTCAAGAACTGACTTAAGCATGAGGTGACACTGCAGCTGTTTTGGCCAGGAGTGATTTGTGATGGCTCTGTCACAAGAAGTTCAGTCTAGCAAATTTAGGCCTGGCTCAAGGGAAAGTATATAGAGAACCACACACCAAATACCCTTCTCCCCAAAGAGCCATTAAAAGTGTCAGTCCCATTCATAGCAAATCAGAGAAAAGCTTAAGATATGAATGGATGTGACATCTGCAGTGTGTCCTCCTCAGCAGGATACAAACATGTCAACTTTACTTCATTATAGCAAGAAAATTTAGCATCATCTATTGAGCATCCCCAACCTGCACCATGAAAAGGAGCTGTCATAGCTACTTTACAAATATATGCCTCCCTTCCCTTTATGTGAAGGGTAAAATAATAAGCAATGTTGATCCCTCAGCCACCACCACTAAACCTCTTATATTATATTTTACCAAGATAAAAGAGGTAGTCTGTAGTTCTGGGAACTGCTGTTCTGGAGATTCGAAGCACTTCCCTCTCAGTTACACTATGTTCCCATTTCAGGAGCTTTCTTCACAGCCACACCATTAGAAATACACACGCTTTTTTGACTCTGTGGCAAAGGGTTGACAGTTTGTGGGTGTAGAGGAAAGATAAGAGACTGCAGCCTCTAAAAGCAACTCCACGCTGTCACAGACTGACCCAATTCATCCACTGGCTGAGGCTGAAATGGGGTCACCAAAGCAGGTCCTACTCCTTGAATGTGAGGGTGGTTTTATTTAGTGACCTTTGTCAGCATTACCCTTTAAAATGAACAACCTCTCTCCTAACAAACCTGAACTGTACCAGGCTGCTTTTGCAGTAGTGCTCTTCTGTGAGGTACCAAAAACTGTTGAAGGAGAGATTTGGGATGGTTGGAAGGAAATAAAGCCTTACTGAACAAAAGGGAGGAAGACTTAAGAGTTTGCCACTGTTCCTCTTGGCAGTCTGGTTTGGACCAGGTAGCTTATCCACAGCCTACACTGGTGCACACCAGTCAAAGTTTCCTCCTTGTACAAACGTTGCCAACAATTCCCAAAGGGAGAAAGTATAAACTAATCAATATATTGTAATCAAGTTCTTCCAACACGATTTCCCTCCTTAAAATTGTAACAATGATTTGCAAGACAAGCTATGAAAAGTCTGAGCTGATATTATACCAATTCACAGAATAACAGCTGTGCAAATGTCTGAGATTAAAATTTTATTTATTACAGTAACACTCTCTCAAAGTTCAACAGATGTTTAACGGTTTTAATTATTTTCAAGAACTACTGAAGAAAACAGTTTTAAAGCATCAGGGAAACTGAATGAACCTCCTACGTACTCTGGAGGATGTTTCTGAGTACACAGATCAAAACAAGAGTAAATGTCACTATTTTAACTGCAAGCACAGGATAAATGTCTGTTTATACACATCTTGTTAAACTACCTTACAAAGTATGCTCTTCTCCCTCCCCAGCACTCCGGAGAACAGCACACAACCATCTATGGCAGAGCAACAAGCTAGAAACTATTAGCCAAGAATCTTGTTAAACTCAAAAAATGGAAGAACTGAGAAATTCTATAGAAATTTTGGACCTTAGATGAAGTGGAACGAAAGAACTGATTTGCCTTAGTATTATTTTGTACTGCTTTGCTGAAAGTCTAGTCCTATTAAAGGATGAGGACAAGGAGGAAGGCTTAAGCTTTTCCAGGCAGACTGGCAAGATGCCCTTTTGCAAGGTCTTTTAGGGTATGATCTCAGGAACAGTGGCAGAGAAGTGAACTTGAAGTTAGCTGTTCTTTTCATTCCAGACTGAAGTTTTGAGTGCATTAGTCAAAACAGCTGACAGCATCAGCCCTGCTGAGTAAAACACTCCCTCTTTTTTTTTTTGCACAGAAGTGATCAAGGAAATCAAATCACTGCAGGGGGTGGAACTATCACAATCCTCGATCTTGATGGTCCAAATGTTAGGTTAAGGTGCACTATTTTACTTCCCTTCTACTGAGCAATATAAACTGAGTAAATTCTGGCAAAAGTAGCTTGCCCCAAAGGTGCTGAAACAGCCACCAATGAACAAAGCTTATAATTTGTATTAGAAAATATTAGGTCAGTCCCATTCACAAAGAATGTTTCCAAAATATTTTTATTTAGTCCTTAAGGTGACTCATGCCAACATTCAAGTCTCTACTTTTGATCAAAATGCATATGTTGCAACTGTAATTTAGATGCTGACAACTCCTCTAGCAGGATTATTGCTCACAGATTCCAGCTCAGGATTCTGACACTCACAGACATGCAGGCCTCAGCGTGTGGCAGTACCAGCATCTCTCTTTCCTCAGAAGACAAAACTTAAACCAATACCTCAAACTGGTCTAGAATAAACAGTGTATTTAAATCCTCATGATAAAACCCTGCTTTGCATCCTTGCAAATCGAATCAGTTGCATTGTTGTGGCCTAAATAATTTTGAATTCGGTAAGACAGCACAGGACTATTTGGCTAGCTGTGCATGGCATTAGATTCAAATGCCGCAGAAGACGAAGAACATTGTCAGAGAGAAAATGCACATTGGGTTTCATACAAGTTTTCCTCATAGTACACCTTAAATTTTCAATATGCTGTCTATAATAGTCTTTCCACATACTACTCCCTCCATTCAAAACAGAGCTGAATAAACTTTAAATACAAAATCATACATGTCTTCCCTGCTGTTTGATCCTCTACTCTTTTTTGACCGTGACAGGGCTCAAAAATTCACTTATTGTAATTTTAAAAGAATAATCGCAAAGTAGTTACTCTGAGTAAAGAAAAACCTCCAGCAGCTCATGCACTGGATGTCTCAACAATCTCGCCCTCTGAAATTACACTAGCAAAAGCTTTTCCCCTTAAAATGAACCTCAGTGAATATGCTGGGCAATAATCAGACCCATTGCCGTATCTGAATTAAATGCAGAGCGGTCTGAGTGAAAGGAGCACTGATGTCAAAGCAGCACCACCCCTGAGCAAGAGGCTTTAAGGAGACCTGCTTCGAAAAAGTTTCCAGTGGAACAGCGTTCCAACACAAAGTGCTGACTTGATGAAACCCAAAATATTCCACAGGAATGTGCTAATTCAATCAAAACTTTTGAAAGAGGACAGGCCGGCTCGCCGAGCCAGCCAACCAGTCTAGTGAGCTGACTGGCTCTCCCCAGCTCTCCAGGGTCACTGGCTTCCCCATCTGGCCAGGTGCCAGGCTCCAGGCCCTGCTCTCAGAGGGGCCCTTTACTAATAATAATAATAGTGAAGTCTTACAAAGCCTTCTGAGAAACAAACAAAGGAATTTTAAAATGAAAACCAGAATTACTTCAGAAGCAACTGCAAGGTTTCTTCAAGAGGAATTCGTTGCATTTGTTACAAAGCATCTAAAACTAAGTGCCCTTAAAGACACATGTCTCTCCTGTGTCTCCTCAATTTTTATAAAACATCTTCTAGAGAGAAAAACCATCAATACTGTAACAACACAAAAAGAACAATAATTACATTCAAAACCTACACTTTACTAGATAGGTCTAATCATCAGCAGGGAGTTAAAGGCAAGTTGCTTCCAAAGCACTGTTACTCAAGTAAATGCCCCTGACTGACCAAAACACAGGGCTACCTTGGAAGCAACATCCTGAGAAGAGTAGTCCCTAGATGGGCTCCTCGCATCACTCACCCTGGTAAACTTGAACAAGACAGATGATAGAAGGAGCCTCATTTAACACTTTGGAGAAACTCAAAGGAATAGGTATGGCTATATAGGATTTTAGCAGTAGGTTGTTTTTTCTAAAAAAAAAAAAAAACAAACCCAAAAAGTCAACTAGCAAGTAACCCACTCTCTTCATAAAACTGGTTTTTAGCAACCTGTGGCTAACCAGTGCATGGAACGTATTCTGGCTTCTCAGCACCTCAGCAAGCAACAGTATGAAGAGAGTTTTTAATTGCTAAAAAAAGCAAGGCTATTTAAGACAGTAACACCAAACACCACAATGATTTTGCAATTCCATTTATTTAACCAGCTTTTGTATGAAAATGTCTAGATATTGGTTCATGTGTGAGTACCACAACTAGTTTAAGAGAACAAAATTCCACAGAAAAAAGAAAGAGCTCTTTTTACATGCCAAATTGAGTCAGCAATGAGATCTCTGTTGCAGGCAAGTCACATGATTTTTGAAAGAATAAGGCTAATAAAATGTACCGATTTATTTATATGAAAATCAGCACAACTTCCAGCATAGAACTGGGACAAATCTGTGACCACTCTTTCAGAAAACACGTGTAAATCAGACAGCTGCCAGAGTTTGCAGTTCACTGACCCTTCTTACTGCCAAATGCAATGCACAAAGGTAGCTCAGAAAGCAATTAGAGATTGGCTGCGAGGACTCATTAATTTTTTTAAACTTCAAATCACAACTAAAGAGTCTTGTAACATTTTTCTGGGAAGACTGTAGCCTCAACCTCACATTTAAAAAGAAAGTAAGTTTGTCTTCTAAGAATGACAAAATACATACAATTTGTTCCCTGTTGTTTCTTAGAAAGAACTACTAATACACTTACATTATCATGAGGAAACAATTCTAGAACAGAACTAGACATAAGCACAATTCAATCCAACTGCTCAAATTTTAAACATCTCACCACCTACAAAGTCTAAGGTTCCCTTCAACTACTTGCAGTTCAAAATGCAGAAAGATAAGGTGGTAAGCGAAAAAAAGGGGGAAAAAAAGGACATTTTTCTTGCTAGTCATAATAGGACTGGGAAACCACCAGTGAGCAATGTAAGCAAATGGTGCCTACATGGCTCTGAGCATACATGGCACAACACCGAGATAACAATAAGGAAGTAAAGCATAAAGAGATGCCTTCCATTTTGGAAGAAGGCATCAAAAGTTGATAGCAGCATCTTTCCTTCTCTCAAGAAAAACTTGATATGCCCTTCTTACTGCTTGTGACAAAAAGGCAGATCCATCACCGATCTCAGGGCAAACATAAAAAAAAAAAAACCAGGAAAAAAAGCATGCATATAGACACTCATATGCAATTCTGGGCCTGTAATCACGGCAGCATTAAGCTACCAATCTGCTAGTTAATTCTCTTTCATTAGCCTCATTAAACGGATCACAATCATACCTCAAAGTAACAACTGGGTGCTGCACAACTCAAGCTATATCCTTTACTTCTTTGTGCTGCATTAGCTTAAATAACCAACTATAGGCTATAATTTAAGATTCAGTCCGCATCTCCAGGAGCTAATCAGCTGGAGTTACAAGGATCAGTGCACACTTCTATTAGGTGTTTATGAGAATGAAACCATACATCTAAGTAAGTGTCTCTCTCAAACCAATCTATGTAATTTAGTAGTTCTGTCTTTTCAAGCTTATAGAAACCACTTCCTAGAACGCGTATGTGTCAGAGGCTCTCTATACGGTAGACAAACTCTTAAATTGAGAAGCAACATATTGCTGGTCATACCTCATGTTGCATTGCCCACAGCTGCTTTTGCCATGCTGCAGATTATCAAGAGAGAGTGGCTTCAGGTGCCACTCACAGGTTTTACTTCTGCTCATTTATACACAAGTTTTTTTAACTTAACAGACTGC
>JAOXJK010000012.1:44717064-44755005 GCA_025774025.1 Xenus cinereus
CCTGTCCAGCCTCTATAGTTTTATATTTGATTTGTGTGGTAGATCTTTTTTTTTCTTTAGCTGATAATTGTACCTAGTTACTTTGCAGAAAAACGAGATTAATTTTATCTTTGTATTGCCTACTAACGTTGTACACAGATACAATGAGTACTGCAGCATCATCTTCCATCCCACTGCTCCCAGGATAACTCCAAGCGTATTGTACCTTCCTGTGCCTTAGTATTATCCCTCTGATTAAATAATCTTCCTTTACTTCCTCTGTGCAGTAGTTTATTGCCAGTTTGTAATGTGCCTCCATGTAGGCTCGGCTTCTGTGGGTGGTGAGTGGGAAGAAGGGATGCACACAGCCACAGCTTCTGCTCCATTGACTTTTGACCTAATTTAGGAAGGAAGGAAAGGGAAAATAATACAGCACGCTTCTGGATTCACAGCCTGTGGTGTCTTCTGTGGACTGAGAGGGGAACCTCTAGCTTTCTCCTCCTCTCTTGAGTAGCTTGCATTAAAAGTCAGACTTCTCTTCAGTGAAATGCCAGGGTTGTGAGTGGATCTGCATTCATGCTTATCTGGTGGCACATGTCCTCATTTGGACTCTTGAGGCTAAAATGTGGTTTTCTGTCAACACCAGCCTTGTCCAACCCTCATTCAAAGCAGCAAAGGGATAGCCATGGACTTGTATTTCCTCTGCACGAGACATAATAAGGGCTGGGGATAATAGTTTCAAAATATTTTTCTGTTTGAGATCAATGATCTCTAATAACAGGGCTGAATGATGTATGGGAGGGAGGAGGTAAATACTTCCTCAGGGGAGGGTAGATAATGATAGTAGTTGGAAACTGATGTTACTAAAAATCATCTTCTGCAGGATTTAGGACTTAAAAAAAAAAAAAGCTGTTCATTAAAGTACTGTGGGGCTTTTTTTAGAATTTTTTAAAAGGGATGCACTTTCCCCCCCATTTTTTGTAAGACTGCCAAATATCCCTGAGGCTAGAATTAATTGGGTCTTTGTGTTGTGTCAAGTAAGGAGTACAACTGTTTTCAGAAAATACTAGGTTTATAGACTCCCATCCAGAACATGAAAGGGAGAGGCTAACTTTATATAAACAACGTCCTTGCATCATTTTGTACCACTAGCTTGGATTAACAAATAGAATATTGAAATCGTCGGTGTTGGTACTTTGGAAGCTCTTAAAGTTGTTCCCGTGACCCCCATCCCTTCATTCTGCCTAATTATAGGACAAGTGTGTGCTGTTCTCTTTCCCTTTCACCTCCAGGCATCTGCAATGAGTAATCAAATCTCTGCTACTTAGGCATAACCAGCATTTGGGTTTCGAGGCAGGTTCGGGAGTAAGTGTCAAGGAGAGGTATTTTGATGTTAGTGTTGCCTTAGCAATACAACAGAGGTTACCGGTTGCAATTTGCTTCATAGATCCCCACTGACCATTTTGGATTTGAAGGTGTTTTATCATTTTTAATACTGCTGTTTCAAAGGTCACTTCTCATGATGGTAAGGAGTCCATGGACAGCGGCAGATGTAGATGTAAGCTTTGAAATAGCTCTTTTATGGAGGGGTTTGAGGAGTGTGTCTTGGAGTCATTGCATTAAAATTCCAAAGTGTTAACTTAAATGTAATAATGCTCTGACAAAGTGCTACTACCATCTGCTAGTGAGGATCAGTACTATTTAAAAATCTCCATAATTCCCAGAAAGAGCAGAGGAGTCATAGCATGAGAAAAGCCTAACTCTTAAATTAGTATTTTAGTTCAAGGCATTGCAATATCTTTGTGGGGACCACTGCCTACTAGAGATTTTTGTATCACACTTTCAGCTCACATAAAGGGGTAAATATTTGAGGTATGTGACTAGTGATGCCTGTTTCCTACGGTTTCCAACTTGGCCCCCAGTTTTGCAGTAGAATCCTTTCTATTTAAAACCATTTCTCATTCACAGCATGATAACAATTCTGCGATACCTAAAAATACTGTTTATATGGCAAAATAACAAGGGAATGTGCTCACCGTGGGTATTTAGAAAGCTTCATTGATGAGCCATTCCTTGTCATTTAGCTCCCTTGGACTGAGAAACAGTTCTTTGCTTAGTATTCCTATGGGTTTTGAACACCACCTAAACACTCAGCCCTTTCTGTATGTGAAAGTCAGTTTACACTTCGAGAATGACCTGCTGCTGGAAATGCAGAACATCTCCCCCAAACTTCTCTCAGCTGAACATGAAGAAATAATTCAATGTCTAGGTCTAGTAAGAAGAACCTATTCTAAAACTGTTCCACAAGCCAGCGCAACTTACTGGTATCTGTTAGAAAATGCTTTCTGTGACAGCATTAAGGCTGCTTTATTTATGTTAATGAGCAGCTAAATCTTGCGCAATACTTGCAGAGGAGAGCAAGAAGAGAAATCTAGTAATGAGAGACTGCATGTTGATCACCTAGCTTAGGAAGGATTTTGGAGATCCATATTAAAAGGTATATTTTTATAAAACTTCCAGTTGGGAAGAAAAGGGAAAATGTGGCCAAGTAGAAGCATTTTTGGTGCCATTCTCTGCCCTCTCCTAAAAAGGATTCACTCAGTTTTATTTATTCATAGTCTTGCATGGACTGTATCTAATGCTCCTAACTAGCTCTGCAGAGAAGTAGATCATATGTCTCATATGCCTTTAGCTTGCAATAATTTTCATCAATATTTCTTGCTGGGGTACAGGTAACGTGTGTCTGTGTGCACATATGCCTGTTGGTGCAATGGCTATGTGGTCCATGTAGCTAAGACATACTTAAGACTAACTTGGCTGGATGATCACCCATACAGTTACTTGCTTGAGACTAGTCACTGTAGAGTCAGGGTAAATGAGAGATTTCTTGGCTGTCTGTTGCTCAATCCAAGAAACTATGTTGTCTTGTACTATCACTGAGAGGTATTTTGGTTTATCTGATGTGAGAGAGGGAGTACAGAGAGCCACCTTCTATTGTGTTAGCAAATGTCTATCTGAGGCAGGAGGAACAGACACTGTTTGTGCTGTGAGAATAAAGTCTTATCTTAAGGGTATTCTTGTCGTGTTCTTGCTTTTTGCTTAGACAGGCTTTTGTTTCATTTCATATCTGGTGTATACAGAGAAGTAAGAACAGATGGATTTTCCAGACATTTACAGTGAATAATAGGCTGATGAAATAGAATTGGCCCGTCCACAGATGCCAGTCAGTAAACCTGCCCCTTCGAGGCATAATCTCCATTTATCATGACTGGGTGTTGAGTAATCTCTAGCAGGGCTACCGAATGGTGACCCTGCGTGAAAACGAAGTCAGACTTATTCCCACATCATTTTCCCTGCTTGTGTCTCATACTTAAATGTTTATCTTCCCTCTTAAAAACTGTTTTAGTACTGACAGATTCAAAGCATATATGAGCAGGAACTGAACTTCACCTCAAGGCCACTTGTGATAGAGTTAGGGAGGGCAATTTCCATCCCCTGAGTCCCTTATTTTTTGGAAGGACTCACAGCTGTATCTAGCAGCTATCTTCTTACCGATGCCTCTCATTCCCAGCATTTTGACAAGGAATGGGATGGATTTCACCAGGAGCAAGGGAAGGAAGTGTTTATTCTAGTAGCACCAAAGAGTAAGGGGCAAGGGAAGGGAGGAGGTGGTTTTGTTGCAGGTCATCATGGAGTTCTTACCTCCATGATGGGGTATAAAAATGGTGAAATGAACATGTGCCCTGTACAGCATTATCTGTTTCTTCCTTTAGAATCATTGGGTCTAAACATTTTTTGAGATTCTATAGAAAGATGCTTTGTGAGATTTCCAAACAAATTTTTAGAAGTGCTCAGAAACATAGTCCTTGCAAGTGAATCCTCCTCAATACCTACCTCTATTTATAGGTAAGTAAGTGTCTTTTCAAAAGTATGATTGCCAAAAGGTAAAGCAGCCTGCCTGAAAGTGTTAGGAGCTTAAATGACACAAACCTGAGAGTGAGTTAGCCCAGGAATATCCTGATACATTTTGCTGAGGAGCCACTTGTGGTAGGTAAGCCAGCTCATAACTTTGTATCAGGCAGTATGTAATACAGGGCAGGTGTAATGTTGTCCTCCTTTCGTTACCTTTTCACCAAATAAATTAGGACAAGCTCCTGGCCACCCTGACCACCCCACTTTGTGTATATACTACTGCCTAACTTTCTCATTCTCATTGAGCTTCTTTTATCTCATCCCATCACATGTTTGCCCTTATCTTCCTACCACAGAAGCCACTTTCAGGGAGGAGTTAAGGCTTTGCTTGCATGGCAGCAGTTTCTTGCGCTCATGAAACACCAAGGAGTGAAGCCAAGCAATTGGAGAGTTTTCTGTTACTTGTCAGGTACTTATCATGAGCCGTTTTCATCTCTCTCACTGTGTCTTGGGCCAGTCCCTCCAGACTGAATTTGATACCTGCGATGACATTTGTCATCACAGTACCTATGTTGCGTACAATGCCCTTGGTTTATAGAAATCCAGACATTTAAGATAATGTGACTATGTGTTTGTGGGTTGGCCTGTATGTATATTTATGTTGGGATCTGGCATAATGGTAGGAAGGAAATTGAGAAGTTTCTGGGGCAACAGCATTTCAGGCAAGAGCTGTCATTGAAATTTGTAGCTAACCGGCAAGAGCAGTGTACTTTGTGTTCCCTGGTGCTATTCATCTAATAGCATTGCTAAGTATACATGTTGTGGTAATAGAACCTGAGATCATGGACCTGTTTTATGTGCTGTATGTGTACATAGTAAAAAGCAGTTTGTGGTGAAGTTTCTGTACTCTTGTTGTCTTGCTTCTTGTCAGCTTCATTTACTTGGTCTCATGCCCCAGGACAATGCTCTTGTATTCATGTTTCCAGAAAGGCAAGGGAAAGCTTCAATAATAGTTTTAGCCTGAAACTATTTGGGAAATGTTTCTGCTTCTATTACCTCTTATTTTTCCCCATCTGTGCTGACAGATTCTATTTATTAGCACAACATAATTTTTGAAGCCAAAATACTTATTAAAATCCTCTTTAAATTGCTTATTTATCAATCTGTTCCTTGTAAAATAGGATTTTTAGGTTCTTTCTGGTGTCATTTCCATAGTATACTACAATGCCTTTAAACAGCACTGGTTTGGGTCCTAGGGCTAACTAGCCTGGGCACAGTACCAAACTCACTTTTCATTGGTCTTCTGTTCAGTATACAGCCTGTATGCCACTGCTTTTATATACAATCAACTGTGAAGAGCAGATAGATAAGTTCTATTTTTTCTAACCAATAATCATAAATTGTGCAGCCAAAAAGTTTATGCAGTGGCACAACAAAGGGTTTTGCATGCATTTGTTTTTATCTCATGCAAAACAGTATTTTTGCCTTCAGCTGCTGACCACTGAGGCTACTGACTGAACACAGCCTTGAAATGTTCTCAGTCTTTAAGTTTTTCCTATTCTGTGAAGATCTGAAAGAACTTGTCGTTGTCTCATCTCACCTGCTGAGCAACCCAGACCATAATCTGCATTTGAACATGTTGCTGGATTCAGATAGAACTTTATTCCTGTATTATTTCTTTTCTGGGTAATAGCTCCTACTGGGACAGTCATCAGGATAAAGACTGGCTACACTCCTTTCTCTCGTTTCGAACTGGAATATGACGAAAGGCTAACAGGATTTTCAAACTAGTCACTGACTGCTGCTTTTTCCAGCAGGGTATACAGTTCATAACTCACATTATTTTCATAATCCCTGAGGGCCCTGGTTGTGTGGCCACTAACACAGTCTGATAGACATGAATGTGTGTGGATAGTATCTTTTTTAGGAGATATGGGGGGGGGGGCTGAAGAAAAAGAGGTTGAATACAGCACTGCTGTGATCCAAATGAACACCACAAACAATTCTGAGAGGTTATGTTATGTAATTGTTGTTACATAACCTCTGGAGGTCTTCTGGTCCAGCCCCTCACTCAAAGAAACTTAGTCTATGTTGCTCAGGGCCTGGTCCGATCAATTTCTGATCATCTCCAAGGATGGAGGTTGCACAACCTCTTCAGATCTCTGCCACTCTGCTTGACCACCCTCGTTATAAGGCATTTCTACCTTCTATCAAATCTGATTTTTCCCCTAATGCAGCTTGTGATCATTGACTCTCAACTTCTAGCTGCGCACCTCAAAAAAGAGTCTGACTCCCTCTCCTCTACAATTTCTTCCTAATTGCATCTTGTTTTCATATATTCCACACCTGATGACTGTTGAGTTAATAAGCTCATTCAGGAAGGAGGCACTGTAAGATTTCCTGATGGTAGAGAAGCTCTGCCAAAGTAGCCACCGAGATTTCATTAAGATTTTCTAATTTCTAGTTTTCTGAAACCTTTTTGTGTGCTTGCCATAGAACTGAGTGTCAGCCTAAGCCATAGTAACAGAAAGGTTTGATCCCAACACTGGCAAAAGTTCTGTTTGTCTTGCATCAAAGGTTGCCTTGAAGGAAGACTTAGTAGAAGGGAGAAAACAGACCTACCACAAGCGGTTCATTTGCCATTGGCAAGTCTCACTAAAATCACAAAAACATACATACCTACCAGTCCTTACAAAGTATCACATATGCAATCAGCAGAAGAAGGAGAAAGTTCTTTAGCTCCTTCCAGAAAGGGTCATTTTATTGATTAAGGTGCAAATGCAGCGTGTCAAGTAACAGTCCTTAATAATGTCCCCAGAAGGCAGCTTGATGCACCTGCCTCACCATTTGATGTCATTAAATGAGAGGACATTTATGCTACACATATCTCAAGTGGACACTAAATGCACACTGACCAATATCTGATCTTGTGGTCAAAAAAATGGGATAAACATGCTCAAATAAGAATAATTTTATATTTGCAGAAAAAGTTAACAGCATAAACTATACTGGCAGGCAGTACAAAAAAGACCAAGTTCTTAGGAATCATGTCAAAAAAATAAGCTACAAGCAAAAAACATACACAATTTCTGAGTCCACTGAATTAGTTACCAGAGTATCTTATAAATAAAGCAATATTCTTACTCTAATGTTTTAAATGAATAAATAATTGTCAGCTTACTTCTTTCTTACCATTGTAGGTTATCCTCGGTTTTGTCAAACACATCACAAGATGTAAATCCATTTCATCAGAAGATACAAATTTTGAACATACAGGGCACTTGAATCCTATAGAAAATAAAAATATGTAAGTGTGAGTACACTCAACCACCTTGCAAATACGTATATTCAAGCCAAAAAACTATTCTGCACACATATCTGGCAGCTTTTCAGTTTTGACTTGACATTTCTTATATGAACATAATTCCCTTGATTTCAAAAGTTCTCAAAATGGACCATTGTTTCTGCAAATTGATCTGTTGCCAATTGCAAAGATGTCAGCACCTCTGGAACACAAAGTTTCCTGACAACTCTAAAAACCATTTAAGACAAGTGCAAGAGGATAATGTGACTCTACTAAAACAGAAATTAGAAATGTATAGAGAACATAGCCATTAAAATCTGAACTTGGGCAGGAGCACCGAATTAACATCTGCACTTTTACTAGGAATACATTGAAACTTTAACAAAGGATCTTGGGTTTACACCTCATTGTGCTAGCTGCAGCATCTTTTACCAGTCCCAAGCACAGGAAAAACATTAACTCGGGAGTGTCACCTCACCTACTGAATCACCAATATTTCCTCTAGCACTGAATTTGTTTGACTTCTCTCATCCTAGCCAAGCATGACCTTGTTTAGCTTACGAGGTCACAGCCTGAGGCAATATGGGGTAAAGAATAATTAAGACAGCCTGGATTGTGATGCAACTGCATAATAGTCCATGACAAAAATGCTTAATACTTTAATTTATGTCATTACCAAAGACAACAGTCTTCCAGCTAAAGGAAAAGACTGGTTGGACAAGTTTTATGGTCCACAGTCTGAGAAAAGTCTGACTGATTTTGATCTGCTGAATAATTAACACATAAGTGAGAGGCAAAAAGCCACCATCAGAGATCTCGATGCAGAACAGCTGTTAAGGAAAATACCTACAAGACAACATACAGCAAAAATATCTAAATTCATACTCAGTGCAAAGGAGCAACTTTTTCTTTGATGCCGTTGAAAAGTAACGATGTAGGCATGTATAAATGGCCACTGCACCTTCCACCAACATCCACGTCTGGGCCTTCTCCTGCAGGTTTTATTTTGTTGCCCCAATGTTGTTGGCCACAATGAACCAAGTCAGTCAAGGATGAAAAGTGACTTGATGCAGCACTTTTGAGTTACTGATGCCTGAGAATTTCGATCTTTACTGTTAATTATTATCCAGATGCAGATCAAGCAACTACTTTGAAGCACTAGCACTTGATAGAAATAATGCACTTCATTTATCAAGACAATGATTTTTATTTTCTTAGTGCAGCTAATAGGAAGCAAGTCAAACCAGACAACTGGTAACACCCATGAGGAAGTCTGAGCAGCAGCTGAGCATGTGCTGGAAACCATTTCCTGAGGTAAAGTACAGTTCTGATTCTTCCCATTTTAGTCATAAGCAGTTCATATCTATTTCTTCTTGTGTCAGTGTTACACTTCAGTTTAAATATTGCTCTTCTCTCCTTATTTTTAATCCTCCTCCCCTAATCCCACAAACAACAGTTACAACCACAGGTTAATAAACATACAACTGCCAAACACATCTTTTGGAAAAAACAAGTTGAAAGGGTTAATTTAGTTGTAGAAAGCCTTGTCAGTGACCCTTCAGCCACTGTGCAGCCTCCTTTCCCTGGGTTTCATCTCAACATGACTAAAATCGAAATTAGTATCTCAGTCCTCCAAACGCTCAAAACCACCCACAGCTGTTTTGTTACAGTTCTCTTCAAAAACTGACCCGGGGTAAATTTTTTCTCAACCTTTATCAGCCTAATGCAGCTGATTACTTTTAAGTCTAGTCAAAGCCTACTAAGACCCATGCATTATTGTCATTTTTGTGCTTCTATAGGGCATAATTGACAACATATTTTGATGTGAAAAAGCATGTAACTTTCCGTATACGCTGCAGACTGAGTCCTGCTGTGCCAGAAGGCAGTGTTTGCACTACAGCAAGTTAGCAATTATGTTCATGGCTAGTTAAGCACTGGGACGGGCATTAACAGGTTCCCTCTGCTTTCTGGACAGGACCCTTCTTAGCTTATTCCCTACAGTCATCATTACATCTAATGGGGAGTCACAGGGCCAGGGAAAATCATCAACAGGTCTTCAAAACCATTGCTAAAGTTAACAGTGTTATTAAAAAGGTACATATCCCAGGAATTCTTGGAAGGAATACTTAAATCCAAATAAAATAGCGGGGAGAGTTTGGGTAAATAAATAAATAGGTAAATGATAATAATATTACCCACGATTAAAAGACAGACAGCTGCGAAAAATCTTCCTGGTTATCCACCTACAATATTCAGCTGAATGTGGTTATCCTACCATATACCTGCCCCTAAACCTAGTAATAGTCCACATTTTAACAATATAGTATCTTGTGTGTTGCCTAGTGTCAAGGGGTACTGGAGGTAATAGTTAAGCAACTGCAATTATCCTCCTGACACAGCAAGTCTGGGATATCTGACTGCTTATAGCTCCACTCAGCACTCAGAACAGTACACTAAAGAACCCAAGCAGTAGAGGACACTACACTTTGGTAAGCCTTATGGACCAAATTAGCAGCCAGTGATAAAGGTGTCTTTGTGGAAAAGGATGTTTTTTCCAGTGGCCAGCATCAGCTGCATGCCAGAGACAAACATTAGAGCTGAAAAAGTGCCTTGAGCTCGCATCACCTGCTGAAACATTTTTCAAACACAAGTGAAATCCCACTTCTCATTCCTTCACAATGTTCTGCTGCAATAACCAGCTCCTGTGTTTAGCCATCTTCCCCAAGAGGTGCAAAGTGGTTTTTGTGAAGGAAATCACTATTTCCAACTTCTTTAGTAACCCCAAAGAACAATTTATTTTGACTGCAGACACATATTTACTTTGTTTTTAACTGTATTTGAAAAACATGAATAAGTGAACAATCAACACTGCCAAAAAGCCAGTTAAAGGTCCTTTAAAAAAAAAGCTAGTATTTTCCCACCTTTCCTCAAATCAGAAGGTAATAGTTTAATGACCCAGTTTACAATTAAGTACTCCGCAAGAACAAAGACTCTATTGTACCACTTCCCAGCAGGCTAACAACATTTATAGCCTATGTTTGTTTTTACCACCAGTCTCAAGGAACAATTCCGATAACTTTAAGAAAGTTTCACATGACTTTAACAATCGGCAAAAGGTCAAAAATAACTTGATCTCTACAGGACTTGTTTTACTGAGTTTTGCAGATAAACAATGCAGACACAGACTTTTGGACAACAGAGTCATCAGATGAGGTGGCCTCAAGTAAAGTGTCCTCTAAAAACTATGAAACTCCATTAACTACTTTCTCACTCTCTTTACAAGGAGCGTACAAGAGATAATGACGAGGGTGGTGAAACAGTGGAAAAAGGTTGCCTGGGGAGGTGGTAGCATTGAAGGTCAGGTTGGACAGGGCTCTGAGCAACAACCTGATCTAGTTGAAGATGTCCCTGCTCATTGCAGGGGGGTTCGACTAGATGACCTTTAAAGGTCTCTTCCAACCCAAACTATTCTATGATTCTAAAATGTATAGTTCTAAGTAAAAATTCAGCTTTTATGAAGGTGTTGGTTTCACAGCATTCCTTATCCTCATCCAAGATGAAGAACTATCACCTTTGCATTAGGAATGTCACTGTTTGTCAGCATATAACTGCAAAGCTCTCCTTCTTTCTCCCATAGTAGAGAACGTTGCCTGTGATACAGCCTATGTCAGCGGAGGAACCACCTCTCAACCCCATTCTCTTTTTGCACAGCAGGAAAGAACTGAGCACCAAAACTGAGCAAGCGCATTCCTCTAGCTGACTTGTCCAAGTGCATGCTTAGGAGGCAGGGAGACAAATTCTTACAAGCTCCCATCATCTAGTTTCACAACCCTGAGTACAATATTGAAATTAACACATTACTTAAAACCATAATCCTGGAAAATAGTACAACTACAAGAAAAGAGACAGAACAGAAAGTTGCAGTAAAGCTACTAGAAAATCCAAAGGTGACACAGAAAGTTTGAAATAACTAAACTTGCGTAAGTAGAAAGACTTAAATATTCAGAGGTAAATTCTCTCTCTCATTCTCTCTTGAATGTATCACTTTCTTCAGAATCTGCCATCTTTTGCAAATGAACCTGCCCAGTTAGCCATGAAATCCCATCTTCTTTCACATCCATCTATAGAACTCATAACTTTCATCTCTGGCAGGCTTGGAAACTACCCACGGGGACAGGTTGATGGGTGCCCTCTATCCATACCAATTTCAAGCTATTATTGAAATCTTACTGCATTCACCTTGCTTTGCAAACAAACATCAGGACTGTTTAACTTGTGGTTCACTCCATAACTAAGCAAACAAAAAACATCCACCAAATAAAAAACCCCCAAACCTCTGTAATTTTTGCGATATCACATTGGCACTCATCCTGGAATATCGACTTTGTGGCGGGGAAAAAAAAGAACCATGAGCTTCCAGACAACATAGTGCAGAGTGTCAGAGAATTGCACATAAAGGAAGCACCTTAAAGCGGTATTAGAATTGCACAGAAGAGTGGATGACCCTTTTAGACAACATTGAACAGTAATAGCAAGAAATAACCATAAATGAAAACCTGCATAAATGAAAGCCTTGCACACACAGATTTTGTAAAATGTATTTGACAATAAGAAGCCTGATGAATGTTACTTAGGTATTTGCACTTGTTCTTTGGTACTTAGAAAAATAAACATAGATAATCTGGAAGGACAGCATCCAGTAAATACAATGGTACGCAATATTACTGTCATACAAATAAACCCTGCATAATGATGCTAAAACAAAACAAATCCCTCTCAGTAAACACAGAAGATCTCACATAATCAGAGAAACATGTTAGAAAGGACTTCAAGAGGTCACCATGTGTATCCAATACTGGAAAACTGGGTTAAATGTACTTAGAGGATTTAAGCTGGCCTTAAAAATCAAGCAGTGAAAGTTTTTCAGCTATCCTGGACAACCTACAATGCTGATCGGCTATTCCTAGAGAGTTAGAAAAATCTTCCCTTATATAAAAATTGGTTACTTTTTAATTGTCCAGTAGACATGGAAACCAGTCAGTAACCGTTCTTGGTATAAAACACATGTTCTCACTGGAAAACGTGTGCCCTTCGTCTTTTTCTCCTAGCATGAAAAAAAAACAAGTTACTCTAATCTTTCCTCACAGGCCCTGATGCCTAAACATTTTATTCATATTGCTGTCCTCTGGACTCTCTCCAACCTTAATATATTGCATTGCCAAGAACTGGGCAGAGCTTTCAGGCTAAGACTTCACAAGTCTGAAACAAATTAATTGTTACCTATTACATCGTTCCATTACACTAGGTGTTGGATATCTATATATAGATCTAGCTATACATAGAGATATCTCCTTTACATGTGCCTATATAGGTATGTACATTTTAAACAAGCCGATAAATTATCGGCTTATTCCTCTTGTGACCCATAACAATGTTCAGCAGAACTATTATTAGCCCGCTCCCATTTTGTAATGGTGTGTTTTCTCCTCACAAGTAAAAAAGACAAATGAGAATTACTGATTAATTATGAACATTTTCTCACGTGATAAAAACAATTATGAACTCAAATTTTGCCCTCCATAGTGCTTTCAGACCTTACAAGTTTTTCCCTTTTTAAAGTGCAAAGTCAAAAAAAAGTGATTCAAACCAGACTCAAAGTAGATAACTATATTTGACTTGAACTGCTCTCCTAGAGCAGCTAAAGGATTTTTTTCCAACTATTTCGGCATCCACCTACTTTTTCACCTAGACCATATTCGCTAAGTTTACTAATGAGAATATAAAGCAGAATAGCATAAACGTTGTATTAAAGTCAAGTATAATGCCTCTACTTTTTCCACTTCCTCCTTTTATAGTCAACTGTTTAGAGGACTATGAAGTAAGATTGCAAGAACAGCAGAAAAATGGATGGAAATAATTCATATTCTCGGTGAAGTAACAGTAGTCCTAGTCAAGCCAAACTTCTGTTACTCCCTTTTTCTGTAAACTAATTTGTAAAACAAAGAGGAAAAAAGAAGCTCCAGTAAAGACTACATGGTCTGTCAGAGTTATGTGGCCACAGAATTCTCTCTCCTCTTCTCCTTAGACAGCTGAAAAGGAAAGACAGAATAAGTAATCCCTTAAGCTCAAAACCATGAAGCTTTGTACATGAAAGCATATTGCTTTAACACAGCTAACATCTTACCTGGCTACTTCACCTTTACCACCAAAGAGAATATGAAGATTATTTCACACTAAATCCAAGAACAGAGAACTGACATTTTTAAAATGTCTTAAAGCTAGAAGGTAGAAGACAAAAGAGCATTACCAATTCCCAAGGAACCTTCTACAAGAGAATTTCTAGGTGCTGTAACTCTCAAGTGGCTACTCAGAGAAATTTTGCCTTTTTACGTGCAGACGTTTTTTATTAAGGGAGAAAGTGTCTTGGTGAAAAGATACATCTAGTTCTCTAGTTTCCATCCTTCCTTATGCTGTCAATGGCCTAAGCTGGGAGAACACAGCTTTCCCCCCATCTGGAAAGACTTCTGGAGATTAAAAGAAATAAAGAAATGCTCCCCTCAATTGGGAGAGAATAGGAAATCAAATAGAAACAAGAAACACAACATGAAAGTTCCAAACTGTCTTTTCTATAAAACTGAACCAGGATAAGCACAAATAGTTTCTTCCAGTCAGCATTTACTGATTTTGTGCTCTTAATCTAGTGGGGTTTTTTCCCCACTTTCCTGCCATAAAACTGAAGTTAAACACACTTGTGAATTCTTTGAGGAAAACAAGGTATTTTCTCTTGATTTTCCGATTTAAAGCTCCCACAGCACTCAGTGGGAAAGAGGGGATATATAAAATGGGGAATAAAAAAGAAACTTGGAACATTTTTAGTTAAGGAGCTCATGGAATAAGTAAAGAAGATATGTTTGGGTAATACTTCATCTCCTAAGCAAAAAATTATGAAAGACAGAATCTTACTACATAACTTCTTTAGCCCCCTTCATCTTCGTAATTGGGAAAGCCAGATCTTCACTAGCAATCACTGAAAAACAACGCAGTACAGAATGAAGAAGCGAAATTTAACAAGGCACATTTTCTTATTCATAAATAAAGCCTTTAGCAACTGCACTTTAGGTGTCTAATACCAATGTAAAAGTAACATGTAATGATGATTATAACTGAGTTGCACATTTTTAGAAACTTAAGAACAACATTTATATAACCATTAAAAGAGAGAAAAAAGTCCCATGCTAAAATACCTTGCAAACCGGAAGATGAAATTATAGGTGGGAAAGACCTGTGGAAAGATTGATTTCACCTCTTAATACAAAAATAAGGACAGCTGTTGTTACAGGAGAACAGCCTTTCAAGAGTGGTATTTTAGACTGATGCAGATGCCCAAAGGGAGGAGGAAAGATCTTCAGGGGGATAGTGGTGGTGATATGTGTTACCTCCCCAACCCATTATCCATAGGGATCTGTAGTCAAGGTAGATGAGAGACTGCTCAAATCTCCTTCATCCAAACTCCTAGAAAGTCCATGTGCTTTCAAGTTGACCAGCACAGTAACAAGAACAGTTTTAAAGTGTAAGCTACTAATTCACTCTTTAACTTAGTACTTAACTGCATTGCAGACGTATCACACCCTCAGCACAGATCCATACCACAAGTTTCTCAATGGAACAGAAGCAGCTGAAGAGAGACAGACAAGTGTGAACATAATCTCATGCTGGGAATTGCATTTGGTAAATTTAAAGGTAAGAGCAAACCTCAATTTCCATGTAAAAAAGGCTCCACATATACTTGAAATCCAAATGATTTTAGATCTTGGCTTACTACATTTGAGAAATAAACTTTAAATCAGGGACCAAAAACTATCCTTATCCACACCACTTTCCTTAGAAAAATATTATTAATTTCCATTGCATCTTTCCCAAGAGAGGAGGGCAGGCGAAAGAACAAAGGAACATGTTCTCACTCTTTCATACAGGTGTGATGACTCCCTTCCAAAGTCTGAGTTAAGGGCAGCAGAGGAAAGAAACTTTTCCTACCTCTTATGTTTGCTCATCACCAGCTCTCTGGCAAGCAGACATAATGCAAACTGCCCATCCAGCCACACTGGCAAAGTAACACCAGTAATATGGGAAGAAATTAGCCCATCAGCATTTCAGAAGCTTCTGTACACAAGTAGGGTTCTTGCCACTTTTGTGATACCTTTTAGAGATGTGTAGAAGATAATAAAGTTGTCTGAATATGCAGTTAAGTCAGGTTGGACACACTTTGGGGCCCAATCCATTATCTTATTCAGGTTGTAAGCAGCCAGAAAGCACGGTCAATGGTCTGGGGTACAGATGCGTTTTATTGACACATGGCAGACAGGATTAACCTGTCAAACCAGCTTAGTTCTCACATTACCAGATGATGACAAATAACTCACTGCAAATCAGGTTGTAGGCCTGAAAACTTCATGCAAATGAAATGCCTTAAAATTCTTACTTTGGAGATAAGAAGAAAAACGCAATGGCAATATGTATTAACTATCACAGTTTAAGGAGGAAGAATTCTCTCTCATTCCTAGTTTCTCCTGAACCTATAAATGATTTCTTTTTTTTCTTTCTACTCTCTCAATTTTCTCTCATTGCCTGGAACAATTATTTTCCTCAAACACCTGAAAACTGTCTTTCCACTCATCATTTCACAATGAAAGTTGGGGAAGACAGACAGGATAACAGTGGTTTACTGCCAGAATTAAGCTCTTCGGGAGTAACTGAGTAACTTGGCAAGACAACTACATATTTTTACTTACAAGGAACCAGTTTGTCTACACTCCCCTCCCCTTCTTCACACTGTCAATGTCAAGTCACTACTTCCAAAATATAGCAGGGTTAAAGAAAAAGTTTCCATTAGAAATCACATCATTTAAAAGGAAGTATAGAAAGAGCTGCTCCAAGATCAGAAGAGAGAATGAAGTCCTACTTTTTGAAATGCACAGACATAGAAATCTTGAAAACTTGTACTGTACAATGCAACAAATCTGATTAAAATTACATGAAGCGGGATAATAAGAGAGGAAAGGGCAGCTATACCATGCTGAGAGTATATTTAATGATAGCTAAAAGGGAAGAGGTATGATGTGAAAACAGCTGAATAATGGTTGACAAGGATGGCTAAACTGAACATGTGAAACAGAGCATCTTGTTGGACGCAGAGAAGTCTTCTGAGCAAACTGGCCAAAATGAGGTCTTATGAAAAAAAGAAATGGGAGAGACAAAGTAAACACTGCACTTGAAACGCAGCAGACAGGAACAAAGGAGCAAGCCCCAGGAAAAGGCAGCATCTTAGAAGACAGCACAGATAGTGATGCTGCTAGAAAGCATGCAGAAGACAAAGTCTCTTGGAGAATCTGAAAACTATTACTCTACTACACAAACAAGGCGAAAATGGAGACCTGAGAAAGCACAGCATTTACAGACAATTGGTCTGTTGTCTACAAAGTTTTTACCAAAGTAAGTGAGGGTAAAAAAAAAAAGAAGTCCTCACTATGGCAAAACTTTGTAAAGTCTGATTTATTTGAAATACTTACCGATAACCTACTTGTTCCTGCAGAAAGAGAGGTAGCAATGACAAAGAAAAAAGGGGAAAACCAATCAATGACAAAAAAGTCAGAGCACAAAATATTAAAGATTACAACTGGGAAGAAGATACATGAATAAAAGTTAAATTATTATGTGGGATGATCTCAGAAATTTAAATACTAATTCTAAACAATACTGTTTAATTTTTTGACAGCAACATCAAATTATAAATTAAATGTAGTTATAATTACATCTATCATTCAGTATAACAGAAAAATTACACCTATTAAAAGCACAGTTTCAAGAAAGTCAAGGACAAATGTTTCAAAGCATACTTGTTTTCTTGTGCTTTTCATCTCATTTTTTAATCACATATACAAGAATTTTTATTGCCTAAGCACAACAGCAGACTTTCCTGAGTATTATATGCTACATTTTCCCTCTATAGCTCTCAAAATAGCAGTCCTCCACACAGGGCATTGATTTCTAAATTCTTCAGGGAAACATCTAACCTATGGACTAATTCACTTTCATTCATTTGAAACTGGTGAGAGTAGAGCAAGTATGTTTGTTTGGGATTTTTTTGGGGCTTGGTTGGGTTTTTTTTCCAGAGTAAAGGTATGACTTACGAATAAGGACTGAGCTTAGTAAAAAAGTCTGGGCTGAAAAATATCATTCATGCTCAGCACAAAGGACTTTTGTTTAAAAAAATAACTTTTTTAAAGTACTGACATCTCTGCTTATCATAAAGCAGCCTTTTCTTTTTAAATGGAAAATTCAACTAAGGGAAGATCAGTTTGCATTGACCCCTCTATTCTTCCAACTTGGAAAATATTTACCTTAGTGTATGGACTATCGCAGAAACTAGGATGTAGGCTCATAAGAAGCCAGACTTAACAGAATAATTAGAAACAATCTTTAAAAATTGGGAGAAGACCAAGGGTTTCAAAACACATAATTTCAGAAAGGTATACACTGGCATTAGATCATTAAATCCCACAGTATTGGCAGTATTCAAGTGTTTAATGTGCATTATGCACAAATTTTGATAACATGTGAGAGCAGTTTCGTAAGTTAGAATAATATGGCATTTATGTATTCTAATTACTAATTTTGCAAAAGTGCCTGTTTCTAAAATAGAACCTTTTAATACCATTTGGGGATGTACCATAGTGAAGAAAGCATTCAAAATGCCTAATAAGAGGAATAGAAAGGAATATACATAATTGGTTCAGAAAAAGAGAGAATGGAACCAATAAAGAAAGAAACCTCCAACCAACTTTTCTTAACTATTGTCAGTAAAAGCTGAAAAAAACCAAGCTATTGACTTACATGCTTTAAACATATAAATCATGACAGGTTCATCTATACTTACAGTCTTTTATCCCTATTAAGAGACAGCACATAGCACCCATACCATACTCTGCAAAACCTTACAGAACATCCATAAAATCACAAAACAACCAAACTTTCAGCTGATGCCCCATATCATTCCTATCACAGCAACTGTCAGCAATGTAATTCTTGCTTTTTCATGGTCAAGATGCCACTCTTTGAACAAACTGTTAAAAAGTATTTTGTGTGTCACTCACATTTTAAATGGTCTTTGTAGAAAAGGCTACTGAGTATTTTCTATTTTTCTCTGTTTACAACTGCTGCATCGATCTATCAGTCAAATTGTTGAGAAATTTGATTAGTTACCTGTTTTAAACATCTATGCTTGAAAGAAAAACATCTTGTTTACATTAACCAGATCCTCATTGTAAGACACATAGATATATGCATGCATACACACACACAGAGCACACACTGTAAACAAGTTTTAAGGGGGAAGTGCAGTTGAAACAAATTAGTTAAAATGACAGATATTTTGACTTTTCAGCAGTTTGAAAAATGACATGGTAACTCAAATGCTTTTACTTGTCCAATTACAGCTTTTACATAAAGAATTCTATGCTTTCATTGCTTTACTCATCTGTAACGCTGCTGAAGACAAACTGCAACTATTTTAAGAAGTATGTTTTGTTCTTCACTGTTCAAACAAAATCATTATCTGTCAATTGATATATGTAAGCATTATACATAAAAAAGGAGACACTGTTTTGAGTTTGTTCGAATATTGAGATAGCATGAAACTGCAACATGCTGATAAATTCTATTGTAATAAGAAAGGGGCATTGCATTGGGGGGGGTGTTGTCGTGGTTTTGGTTGGGTTTTGTTTGGTTTTTTTAAACAACTGACAATCATAGTTAGCATTCCTATTTCAAGAATGCCCTTATAAGATCAGGATCCTAGTGTTTGTTCACATATATGTATTAGCCCCTCCTCCAAAGAGCTTACACTCTAAAATTGACAGGAAAAAGCAATGGTTACAATGGGAGCAATGTCTCCATTACATACTTTAGAAAGGCAGGAAGACACTTGCTCTAGCTTACACAGAAAGACAAACAATTCTTATAAGTCTCTAGGTGCCACCTTATATAAAAATGCTATTTGCCCACAATGACATTGAGACAAGGATCACAGGAAAAGTCAAACATGACATAAATTTGCTCTGCCTTTTAATGTAGCTCTGCCTTTTTAACCAGAGCCTTACCTAATGAGTTAGGACAGTACACTGGAACAGCCTTCTGCACCTTGCTGTATTAGCAGGCCTGCCAGAGCCTATAAAACAATTCAGAGACTGACAGGATCAAAACAGCGGCTAGAGGGCAAAGACCAGTGAGATGCATTTAAGTAAATCCTTCCACGATATAAACAAAGCAACAAAAGAGACTCCACAACAAGAAACCGTGGACTTCTAAAATAAGCAACAAGCTAATGAAGGATACAGCCCAAATGTGTACTATACACATATTTCAGCAGCAAACAACTTATTTAAAGAAAAAACTTCCATGATGCACCCAACACTTAGCCCTTCTCAAACAACTAGGATTTAATTCTCTTCCAATTCCTGCTTTTTTCAAGTGTAAGGCACTCATTAAAAAATAATTTATGAATATTCCATCACTGTAGACATCTAAAGTCAGGACTACTACTACTATGACTACCCCAATGCCAAAATTATGAGAAATAAAGATTTATATCTATTTTTTCCATTGTAGCCTTTCATTCTAGGTTGAAAAAAAAATTCACAGCCTCCCAAGATCATCTGTGAAAGGAACAGTAGTTCTCTGAAGGCAGGTCCAGTTAAATAAACCATGCCCCAAGCAAGCAAGATTTCATACTGCTAAGTATTTGGCTACTAAATTGTCACATTGTTACTTTTCACAGACCAGGTTTTAAGAACTGTAAGGAAGTAACATTTAGAGGTATTTTTCTGTTTCAAATTAGATCTGCTCCTTTATCTAAGACAAGCATTAGGAGACAGAATCTGTACTTTTAATGGCTTATAAAATAAAAATCTCCATGATGCTCTTGAAGGATAACTCTCACACACTTAGAACTCGTTACCAGTTTTCTAGAAGGCTTTCTAATTCTGGATTTTAGGAGGGGTCAAAGTAGCTGTTTCCCACGTGGGCACCAGCTTAAATTCATTTATCGCGTTATAGGAGACGCCTTCAGAAGGCAAGTCCATGGCACACAGGTGAGTGCAATAAAAGCACCTGTGATAAATTTGACATAGTCACCAACCAATTAGCGAGATTCAGCCAGGCATAAGTCATCAGCTCTGGTCAAAAGACAGCCTTGTTCCAGTTCTTCCATAGTAAACTCTATCTGTATTAAAGACTACTGAGAAGTAAGCCACAGGCATGTAAAGGACAGCCTCTGCCTCCAGGTTTTTTTGCTTCATCAAATAACTTTTCTTAAATTTTGCCATTCACTACCATTTTCAGGTACACCTAATAAAAGTTCCCAAAGAAAGCCTAGCATTCCTGTCGACCGTCATAAAGCACACTCTTCCTCTCTCTAGTGGATATCTTGCCATACCTGTCCTTTACAGCAGTTGTATCAAATCAGAAATCAAATCACAAACTGGGAGATGTGCCAATAAAAGAAACCCACTTTGGGGGGTTTTTCTTAAGAAGAAGCAATACTCAACATAATTCCTGGCTTTGTGCAGCGAGAATGGCATTTTAACTTACATCTTTGCTTTCCAAAACTATGTAGACATCGTACTAGTCATTCTATTAATCCTATAATCTACAACAGCAGTTTCTGTTTTGGAAAACATCTCCGCAGGGCAGCAGGCAGGCTACAGAAGACTAACAGTTGTCTAATCTTTCAGGGATATCCTCCAGCTCTAGGTTGAAAAATAAGTGAACGCTGAACTTGTTCTGTGAACAGAAGACTGTAGCCTGACGTGCTGTCATCTCTGGTACTTGCCACAGATCGTGTTTGGACAGACTGAACTACTGCTTTTGGTGTAAAACCAGTACCTTAGCTAAAAATATATCAAAATTGTTCAGAAGCTGGCCTAAATATGACCCAAAGAAAAAAGACCTCAGAGAGTTGGAAGGGTTATGTCACACACAGGGGAATATATTTTACACAGAAGTATATGCTTTTGGGTAGATGTCAGCATGTTACTCAACCCACAACACAGGTGGGATTAGAAATCCTGGAGTATGTTATTGTTGCTCTTTAACTAGACTGGTACCTCACAAAATTGAGGGTAGTACTATTCAGCAAAGTAAAACAGCAAGCCTTTTGGAATAAATTCAAAGTACTAAAAGGACAATACAGTATCCTAATCTATTGATATTCTGGCAAGAACATGTATACACAAATCTGAGTCTTTAAAACTAATTCAGACAAAAATTCTGATCTCAAATGTATTAATGTGGACAGCTACAAAGCTGCTTTTATTTTCTTAAGAGACAACAGAATCTACACAAGCAATTTCTAAAAGATACAGGAACTTCTTCTAAAGTACCAGTTATGACAACTTTATTATCAATTCCTATGCCCTCAGGGAAATTTTGATAGAAGCAAATTGAAAGTGAGGCAAGGAAAAAAACCTTTTTATACAGCTACTAGCTTTTGTCTTGCACTGGCTAATCTGCTATGGTAGGTTTAAAATTTATTTAAATGTAAGTGTACATGACGGGTTCCACCCCCAACCATGTCCCCCCCATCCAAGCAAATATGAATAAGCTTTCTTTCACTATCCAATCTCTGTTTGTTTCTGTAATTACTCAGTGAACAAACCGTTCTTATACGAAACCTAAGAAAACAGAACACCAGGGAAATAACTTTTAAAATGTGACTTCAATAAAAACCTTTGACTTATGTTATATATCATCTCTCCAATGAAGCACGTACAAGGGGAGAAAAAAAAACACTAAATAGTGGAATGCAACCCCGGAAATTACCCAGCAGCTTACCACAGTTCTCACATATATGGCAGAGGTCCAACCTAAACAAAGAAAAGTTACCCATAAGTTAGGGACAACTAATTTGGAAACATAGCTTTCCCAGGACATTGAAGAAACTCTAATACTAATTTTGTTTAATGACGGTATTTCCATTTTTCATTTAGAAGTTGAAATGCATGCATTCCAACAATTGAAATAGCAAAACCAGTTTCTTTTCGTTTCCTCCTGAAATTAATTTTATTTCATCCAGTAGGGAGGGAGTGTAAGAAAGGCATGTGGTTTCCTTTGTTATCTGTTTGGTAGTAAACTGAATAAAGCTGCCAATGCTCTTACCACCGTAATGGTGTGGTAGTATACCGAAAGGTCTTCAGTGTAAAAAGCAAATAATATTTACTTAGAATTCCCACCCCTAAGGAAAATCTTGCAAGACATTTGTAAAAAGATAACAGTAAGTAGGAAAAAAAAGCACATACTATCTTAAATAAACTGCACTTTAACAATAGGGAAAAAAATATTCAAACCACATAGCACTCTGCAGCAGGGTCACAAGAAGAAAAGAAAAAGGTCACTGAAGTATTTACAAACCCTGTTTTCACATATGAATCAAAGTATTACTATGTTTTCCATCTTGGCTTTGAAAGCCATTAAATAAAATTAAATATTTACAGGCTTTGTTCTTAATTCTTCCACACAAAAGATGGATCTTATCTTATTACCTCAGCATTACTGGATGCAAAACTATCCCTTTTCAAAAGTAAATATTCAGAACACCACCTTCTAGATTTTCACCTCTTGTCAAGAAAAACTAATGTTATTTTGAAAGGTTAATCTTACAGTGTGCCTCCTACTGCTCTAGGCATCTTTCTAATACTAATTCAAAACATATCAGAAGTTTCTCCGGGTCCTTTAACATTTAAGATCAAATATTTTCATCATCTCATTTTTAAAAAAGTGGTGCCACAGAGCACTAAAGAAAACTGAGCAGACAGTATGTCTGACAGGATCTGTATAACCTGCTTTTTCTTCTTCTACTTCCACTTACTGGAAGGAACCAAGCAGGGAAGTCCAGCTGAAACTACAAGACTAACAAAACTTATAGCAGAAAACGAGAACTAGCTTTAGAAAGTCCTTAAATCACATGAAAAACAAACAACAGAGGCGAAACTAAGAAGAAGGAACCTGGCTTACCAATGTTTGAGAAAGCCATGACAAGAAATCTATTTTCTAGGATAACAGTGAACAAATAGATGAAGACTGAACTTCTGAAACGCAAAAAGACTTAAAACAAAACAAACAAAAACCCCCAATCACAAACAGAAACACAACACACAGAAACTCTAGGCACACGAGTCAGACAAAAAGCCTTCCCGAGGAAGTCCATCTGGTCTGCTCTCAAGGCTGTCCAAAGTTGCTTTCTGTACCACAGGGAAGTGGGGGCAAGTGAGAGTCTACTACAAACTCTCGGTCTTTTAAATACAATTCAGTAGTCCAACCAGAAAGCTCTGGGCCGGTGTACTACCCTCCCCCGTCCCGGGGCAGAGCGGGGCACCCGTGGGGAGCGGCCCGGCCCCAGAGGCCTCTCCTGAGCTGTCCGGGGCGCGGGTGCTGAACAGGCCTCTGCCCCGGCAGGGGCTCGCCTGGCGTCTGGGTTTTGCCTCTTCTCGGCTTCCGCGGAGCCCGTGTTAAACCCCAAACAATTCACCCTCAATCGTTAGTCTTTTGTTGAGGCCGTCGTTAAGCGCAGTTAGCGAAATACCACAACGGCGACACGAATAGATGTGTTATTGCATGAGGTCTGTCTTCTGCAGCCAGGGCAGAGTCAAGCCCTTTTAACGGTTTTTACTCTGGGTCTTTAGGGAAGATTCATGGCTTAAAGATACTAAATTCAGTTTGTGTAAGGGATGATGAGGTATATGCAAGTGTAAAAGAAAACAACCCTGAAATCCCCCTATGTTTATACAACACTAAGGCCAATTTGTATGCACAATCACAATTGTACTTTTGTCTGTTACGGAAAGGTTTTTCACAGCCCAATCGGTTGCTTCGAATTTTAAAGACTAATTGCATCTGACTTTCTTGTTTATACAGGAAGAAACAGCTTCAAGTTTACTAGCTAACACAAACAGTAATACCACATAACTCTCTACCTAAGTCTATTTTTAATGAATACTGTTATCAACCTATTCTTCTCAACCTGGCTAGGCAGTCACTGACAGAAACAGCAATTCAAATTTTTTAGGACAATCACTCTACTCTTAAATGTTATCTGCTTCATTACCACCCTGGTCCTTTTCTCTCAGACACACCTAGCAAATTAGAGCTTTCTACAAGACTAATTCAAAGTAAGCATACAAAAATAAGCATATAATTCAAAGTAAGATACAAAAATTGAGAGATACTGAACCATAACAGTGTAATAGATGCTCTTTCAGTTACATTCCAAGGCAATACACATTGTTGAAATGGTATGCAATAGCTAGACAGTGTCAAGTACAATTAAAAAGCAAAAAAGAGATTTCTTCATTTGTAATAAAGAAAGAACTACCTGTTAATAAAATGCACCAATTGCAAATTTCTGCATTCAAAACTGGGAATCGGTTGTGAAATAGTAAGGGTAATTTGCTTAATGGGAAGTTTTCCAGTGGTAAAATTACTTGTCAAAATAAAATACCCAAGGAATTAGATGGTTCTCCAGTAAGAAATTAAGAAAGAAAAGATAAACATCATCTGCTCCAAATGGGCTAAACCCTGCTGATGCTGCATTCCAGTGCCGAGAAAGAACTGTTAACCGCAAGGTTCCTTCAAGTGCTTCAATCACCAACAAAGAGCCTTTCCCCCACACATCACTCAGAACTAAATCTGCTCTTGTAACCCATTTTGTGTAAAGTTTTGGGGTGAAAGACATTGTATGCCTACTAACCTAAAAATAATCATGAAAATTCATTTATAATGTCAAGAGCAAGGCCTATTATTTTCCAACACATTGTATGAGAAAACACATTTAAGTATTGCACACAACAATAACTTACTGTAATATCTGACAAAATATCTTTCCTCTACACTTACCCTTCTATGGACAAGTACTCGTGATGATACTCCTAAACCTCAGTTACAGGGTTCAATGTCATACCATTCACTGACTTTCATGGTTAGGAAAGCACCATTAAAATTAGCTTCCAGTTTAGGAGTTTCTGCAAAGGACTATAAATCTATCAAATTAAGATGTGAATACTGAGATTACAGAAAGAGCTCCTTTCCTCCAGCAGAGGAAGGAATTCTTGTCAGTTATATATGAGAATTCCTGACAAATGGGGTTATACTCTTCAAGGCAGATTTGTGAGTATACCAAAAGTTCTGCATGTGCAAGACTCACTGATGTGAGTAAAGCTGTCCTCAGTGTTTTAGCTGTACCAGTAGCTTAAAAGCATTGTACCTAGTACATTTATCTTCACTGCCTGAAGGAGCACAAGGCTAAATATGTCAGAGAGAAACTATATTAGGGAAAATGCAAGAAAAACAAGGTACTGACTTGAGGCTTTTCTCCCTTTCCTATTTCTATATGAAATTTCACATGTCTGAAATTGAATTACAAGTGTGTAACTTTGTGCATTTACAAATCTGTAAGGTATATACAGAAAACCGTTAGGATTAGAATTTAATATGTTGACACTTACGTTCCAGGCTTTAACGCCTTGTGCTATATGTGCAGCACACTTACCCGGTTAGACCTTTGAGGAAGCAAGTTTAACCAGTTGTTTAGCTTGCATGCGCTTTAGAATACTGTTAATGACAAGAAAACAGTTACACCACAATTTTCAAGTTCGGGGAAATTCAAGTTAGAAAAACTGGAGACAAGAAAATACCTAAAAATGGATACCCTAAAATAAAGAATTTCATCAAAACGGCCTCTCTTATCTTTGATACAGAGCCAATTATCTGTTTCAGTGTGTTTCTCTTCAGCATTACTCCTCCATTAACACCTACTGCTAGATGAAACTAGGATAACTAAGTTAAAATCCAAATTAAATATAATAGCCAAAATTACACCTTTCTAGGGAAAAAAAAAATCCTAAACTAAGACACCGATTTATTATTTTTTTAAACAGAAATATTTTTAAGATCCAGCTGAATCAGTATTTCTGCAGATTTACTTTTGTTTCCGGTAGCACTTCAGTTACTAATACAGGTGTTGCAAGTAAGATGACTCATCTGCACAGAAACAGCAAGAGGGCAGAGAAAAGGAAGAAAAAATGGAGAGGCTCTCAATAAGCTAAACACACACACAGCTTTCGTGTGTCACGGGATCACAGTTTAAGAGACTGGAAAACAAGTGTATCAGCACCCATCTTCTGATTCCCTCTAAGTGAAAGTAAGGTACCAAACAGCACCATTCCATGCAGACTTTCTCTCCACCTCTCTCTTGCTTACAAATTTGGTATCCTTTTCAGAGGTTTTCCTTTGAGATTAACATTTCCTGGGGTGCTCATGTTTTTCACTCATTTTAATTCTGCATCAGGCCAGCCACATGTTGAATACCAATATTTATTTTTAAACATAATTCAAAGAATCCTTGCATGCTACATCTAACAGTTTTACAATTAAGAATAGGCTGTCATGAGACACAGCTGTTAAACAGTCCATTAATAAACCAAATCCATGATGGGAAAAAGAAGAAAAACAAGAGTCCCTAGAGGTTCATCTTATAATTAGTATTTTGCTGCACTTTGTAAAATGCACAACATTTTACAAATATTACAGCTAAATAAAAGTAGAGGCATTGGACTGCTGGCAAGCATTTAAGAGCATTCCTCATGTTGACAAGTTATGTATCACTTCTGCATACTTAACTTGCAAGCTAAAGTATCTGTAGAGTGAAACAAGGGGAAAATCGGAATAATCTCCAATTTGATATAATCTCATCTAGACCAGAATATCTCCAGGTCTCCCACTCTCAGCTCATCACAACTGCAGCTAGAGTAATTTCCATTATTTAAAGGCAGTATAGCCCAGCACCCTGCTTCTCTGCATAGTTAGCAATCCAGACGCACCACCAAATCCACAACATGGCTGTATAGCTTTTCAGACTCAAAAAGGCAAAAGCATTCAATACCATGCTACACCCTCATTCAATACCACACTACACCCTACACCTGCCATTTTCATTAGTTAACTAATGAACAGCTGATGGAATGGCAGAGATGGAAGGGACAGTCTATGGAAAACAAAATACAAGAACCACCTTTCCAGTACACTTCAACAGGGATCCACTTCATTTTTTTGATGCTTTTGGCTACTTCTAGCTTAGCTCCCAGCTACATGTTTTTCATCTATAAAATACCAAGATAAAATACAAAATCTGTATGCCAGTATTTTCAACAGTAAATTAAACTTCAGCTAAAAGGGAGGTCAATATCATAAACCCACTATTAAAAATGAGGCAACAGCCATAAATAAACAAGTATTTTGCAGAGAAAGATTGCCATGTGCGTTACAACAAATGTACGTCAAGTCATACTTAGCATTGACAAAGACTGCTCAGAGTATATTTTTTTCCAAGAGTTGAAAGAAATTACAGAAATTAATTCCTACTGGCTTTTCTAGCACTACTAAAAGCAAAGATTGCAGCAGAGGTCCTGGAAATTTTTTGCTCTGTCAATAATACTAAATAAAAAGGTCGTTTTTTAAAAAATTATTTAGCCGGTGGGCAAAATTACCTTAATCCAAGATTACAGCTAACCAAGCCCTAAAAGAGAATCAATACTGGCCAACGTTTAAAAACTAGAATGCTTTTGACAACCACTCCATGACCTCAGGTTCCACGACAGCATAAACTCGCCTTATCTGTGTGGATAGGAACAAACAATCTCAATGCTGCTGTCAGCCCAAGTGGTCTTCTTATAAAGCTTAATTCTAGCCCACTTTTCACAAATCAACAGATTTCCCCAACATATTAAACCATTTAACATCAAGAAATTACATCATCTGAGCTGAAAACTCTTTTGAACATGTCTTCTGAATAAAGCTTTAAAGTAAAATGTACAATCATTAAATGCATTTAAAAGGTTGGTTGTCCGCACACCCGTAGGGGGAAGTCATATATACCCGCCCAGCCCGCTAGAAGGAACTCTTGCCCCCCAGCTCCAAATGTGTTCTTCATTTCCTTTTGACTTCATCAGCTGAGCACAACTGTGTGCTTTACAACTGGAGGGGCACAGTGGAGACACAAAGGAGAATAACCTGGGCTGAACACATTATCTCTCGTGCTTGCACAACACAAGACACATTATTTGCATTAGCCTTCTGACTTGTTTGCAGCAGAACTAGTCCCACATTCACAAGGAACATTTCCTCCACTCCCTATTTGTATGCTGTCACTGGATCTTGGTCTTGTCAAGTGCATGAAAAACGAAGTTTATTTAGCACACCATTTATTATGCTAGCAGTGGAATCTCTATTTCCTCCAAACTGGAAGTTATTTTGGTATTGTATTTGACTTTGTAAGTATTTTATACACTTTGGTTTTTCACATCCATAGTTACAAAGAAGCCCAGCATCATGTGTCTTTGAAAATGTTATCGCTTACAAACCACACAAATTCAGAGATAGGAGACATTGGGATAAAAACTAATCCAAGGTTGAGCTGTAGCAAATATGCAATTAAAGCTAACTGCATTCAGTCCTTAAGCAGCAAGGCAATGCCTGTAGACTTGTCATCTAGTATTTAAATGTTAATCATCTAGTATCCAAATGTTAGGACAACTGAATTAGATATTCAAAGGGTGTTTCTTTGATAGCATGCAGTGCTTTTACATACGCGAATTTCATACTGTTTTCATTCATGGGCTGTTCCAGTACATCATTTCTCTTCAGCCAGCGACAGCCTTATGGCTCTCTTGCACTGATGGAGCAGGTTATTTATTTCTTTACACAGCAGTTTAAAGATATTGAAGTAGTGTTACAATTACATTTTTTTTGGAATTGCAATTCGCTAATAGATTGATAGAGCTTTAACAAAAAGCAGGGTCTTTTTCATTTTGAACCCAGACAAACAATCTACTTGTTGTATGCTTAGTACTACTCCCAATATAGAAAGGAAACTAGTATCTATCCACACTTGACCTGACTACCTCTAAGAACTGTACCCATAACGATAAGGGGGTGAAAAACCAAACCAAAACACGGAAATGAACCCTAATTGATCATTAAGGTAGCAAAATCACTACAATGAAAAAATAGAGAGCTCTAGAATAAAGTTGCACAGGTAACCCTGTATTTGGGCATTTCACACCTGAACTCAGTAGTACTAACTTTCAAGACACTTCATCAAAATCATCTCTGAAGATGAATCACACTTATCCAGTTTAATATACTAGAGGGGCCCTGAGCCACTTGCTGCCCAAACATAATATGCCTTCCAACATTCAGAATTCAAGGGTGTGATTTTAAACTCATTCCTCCCAAAGGACAGCAAAATACTCCAGAAAACAGACAGCAAATCTTCAAGTCTGGCATCTTAGGCTACTTCAGTCATCCTTACTTTAGGCTACTCTAGTCATCCCCACTGATGCAGCAAAGACAATGGCAAGAAAGAGGACTGTCTCATGGTGAAAGCTGTTAAATGACCATAGAGAACTGCATTTTACCATTGTCACCATTCCTCATATTCTGGAAATTGTCCACCGTTATCTCTCTGAAGTGTGCTTAACTGATGATGCTCTGCTCTACCTGGTAGGGCCACAGCATTTTCTCAACAGGTAAGATCTTTCCCCATACTGGAATTTCAATGCATATTCATGCTTGGGAACCAAGGTGGAGTGATATTCTTCAGTTTGCAAGAAGTAAAACTCCTGATAGCTGCAGGAAGGCAGGATTCAAAAGCAGCGTGATTTTCAGGGAACTATCTATGATTCTTGGCAGGGAGATAGTTTATTTTCTAAGTTATCTGAAAGACTATCACCAGATTGTTCGAGATTTCATTATAAAAGAAAAATTTTGAAGATTCTCAAAATACTGTGTGTTCAGGCAATCTGCAGAAAGCACTTGAAGCAGACCTTTCTTTTGCTGCACATGGAAAACTTCACGAGTTTTTAAATTTCTTTCATGAAGGCCACATCTGTTAGTGTAGACTATGACAGGTTTTATTTTAGCAGCACAGAAGAACTGCATTTAGGTTATGCTCAGTGCAATTCAGCAAGAACTCATCCTTCAATATTGTGTCAAATTCAATACTTGAAGACAGATGCTTCCGTATTTCAGTAAGACATGGGTCCCTCTACTTTTGCACTGAGTCCTAATGACTTAAAAAATTTGGTAAGTGCCTTAACTCTATTTCAACTCAAGCAAATGTATATACATCTATACTTTATGAAAAAAAAAATTCCAGGAGAATCATAGCTGAAGCTTCATTTTTCCCCACAGAGTAGCCTTTATGCATGTTCAGGCAATGTGCTAGAACTGACATAACAAAGAATGTTATTTACTAGCTTTGATACTACTCCAGATGCTCGACTAACCTCTCATATCTAAAAATTCCACCTTCAGTTTTTAAAACCATAATGAAATTGCAGTATAAATCAATCTGACATAGGGACTAATTATGGTAGCCCAACTAGGAAGTGTTTTGGAACACCATTAGTTTTAAAAGCCATTTACAGTTAAAATGTTGCTAAACAATTGCTTTATATAAATAACACTTCATATGGAAAGCCAAATACATTTTAACAGCTCATTTTTTCTTGCCATTATTCTTAGGTGAATTTATTATAAGTTACTAGAAGACACGCAAAGTGGATGCCAGATGAGAACTCTGTATTTATAGCACACTAAGTCGGTCAGCAAACAGAATCTACTAAAAATACCCACAATGGTATGCAGCACACCCACCCTTTGGGGACTGTGCACAGGCTGGGGTGGTCTGACTTTCAGACAGAGTAGACAAGGAAGAAGAAAACACCCAGGTAGGTCAGTCCCTAAAGACCAAGAGTAACGGAGTAGAATCCCATACGACGCTTCATACTCTGGTTGGCAGATAGCCCGTGCCCTACGAGATTTTCCTGTGTGCTTCCTGATCTCTCCCGGTCAATACTATGCAATCTCCAAACAGGGAACAGAAGCATGTGACGAGTGAAAGTGAGAACCGGCTCCATTCTTATTATGGCTTCCCCTCCCATTTTTGCAAGCATCAGGAATTTGAAGCCTACCACAGAACAGACACCAGACAGCTCTGGGTGCACACCGAGACATTCTTATGAAAGTCACAATGATCATTTATAACGGAAAGGTGGCCTTGGGAACATAGGCACTCACTTAGGAAATACCTAATGAGAGAGCAGACAGCAAAACCACTGTCCTAGATGTCTATGAAGTGTGGTTCTGGTTTTATTCAGGTAATTGTGAAGTTTACACAATTAGTTTTCTTTGATTTATAAGGTGCATATCTTTAAATATATTCCAAAATAAAAGCTCACAGCACTCAAAGGTTTCTCACTGCTTCTTTTCACAGGTTAAATATCTGCAAGAACATGTTCTATTACCACAGCAAATGAAGACAATCTGTAGAAATGACCATACATCTCTCCTGAAACTAATTAAACCATTCACGAGCAGTAGACACACTGCAGAAAAATTTTGAAAATAATATAAATTTGGTTCATACATCTGCAAATAGCAGGGAAAACCAACACAAAAGCTGTCATAACATTATTCGAAACGTAAAAGTTTCATGCAAAGCTAAGAGCAAATGAAGAACATTTACATGATGAAGTTTTCTATGAGCAGCTGGCAGGAACAGGAAAGGAGAACTTACCCAAACAGATGGGTAGGCAAAGTGCTTTAAAAATAGTTTTGAATTTCTAACAGTGACAAAAGGCTTTCTTTATAAGACAAAGAAATGAGTTGGGAGGTTGTTGGAGACTAGTCTGCAATTATGTGAGAGAACATGAGGAGAGGCACGCTGTCAGGATATCAGGGTTGGATTTGGTATTCAGAAGACATTAAAGAGGAAAGCCTTTGTTTGAACTGGCACTGCAAAGGCTCAGTCAGGTATTATCACTGTCTTGATAGCCAAAAGAAATATTTATATATGCCACTACAATTAGGCTGTTTCCTTTTCTTCAGACCGTTAACCACTTACGTTTCTCCCCTAAATGCAGTCCTGCCATTTTTATTAATTGGCTTCTCCTACCCCCTTTTGTTTACCAGGCAGTAAGAGGAGAAAAAAAGAAGCTCTCCAAAGATCCTCTAACGCTTGCCTCAGTCTTTACTCCAGTGCCCTGAGCCTTTCATCATCACAGAGACATGTCTCCCTCTTCAACTGAGGGAAACCCAACACCACTCCCAAGGGCTTCACTAAGACTACCAGAAGACCCACAGTGCTCATTTAGTTTTTAGCTCATTTGTCCAAATATAACATTTGAGAGTAAAAGGAGCCTCCTGACGGAGCTAGAGCAGGTGAGGGGTGATTGTGGACTTTTTCCTTCTTTTTCCTGTCCCACACCCACTCATTAGGAGAGTTTACATCTCTGCTGCCAACCAGGAACTGTATGCTGCCCACTATGTGTGTACAGAAGAGAAGAGCCCACTAAATAAAGAAGAGCAAGACCCTGGAGAGGGACTGGATTCCTCAAATTCATGTCAGAACACCTCTTCTGAAACTCCCTATCAATAGACTTTATCCTTGGTCTGCTTTCCTACCATGTTGGATTTTTCAATGTGTATTTTGGTTAACGGAACAGTAATATATTTCCAAAACCTCCCATATCTTCAGTGACTGCTGAAATGACTCTTCTCTCTTACTTTGGAGTCAACTCATAGGTATAACTGAAGAGAAAGTGAAGCTCACATCTCACACCCCCCCAGCCTGTGGCTGTTGTGAGGTTATTTGTGTGTGTACAGACGTGTTTGTATTTCTCTCAGCTCCCAAACTGGTCTCCATTTTAACCTTCTTCTACAATCAGCAGACTTCAGCCAGCCTCTCATCGTTATTGCTCTCATTTTTATAAAGTGGACAAACACCGATATGATTGCGTTTCACTGGTGCAGCGAAGTGAACTGAAAAAAAATCAAAACATCAAAGCAGAGACAGCCTCTTAGCTTTCACCACTCTTCACCTTGGAAGACCTATGAACAGCAACAGCAAAACTATCAACTATTTTGTGTGTGTGTTCACAACAGCAAATAGCAGTGTTATACCTCTAAAAAAAAGGCAGAATTTGTATGGAAAAGTTATAGCTTTTATTAGACTAAATCCTTACACTCCTCATTCTGAATGATTAGGAAATAATATAGAGAAATACATATTTATCAAAGATTCACTGGTCTTCCTCAAAACATCAAAAACAAATTCCAATTGCCAGGAAAAAAAAGGTATGCCAAGCAGTACCAAGGCATACAGGCTGATACTGCAGTAGGAAGTTTCACTGCTTCTAACACATTTCACACACAGGAGGTATCTAAATAGCCTCACTGCAAAGCATGCTTCCCAACACTTCTCCCAAGAGGGCAAAGACCTCAGAGCTACAACTTTGACCGGCAGAACAGGAGCAGCATTGAAGTCTGAAGCGTTTAAGAGTTTCACAATTTCTCAAAGCAATAGTACTTTTGTGATACTGGGAGAGAAGGGCAAGGAAGTGACCAAGAGACAGTCTCACACACACCCACCCCCCCCCACACACACACCCCACTGAAAAAAAGGTGTAAGAAAGATGGAAAGAACCTGAAGAATGTATTCAAGTGTACCATACAACTAAACAAATCAGATGGAAAACAAACTAAGACGTGGCTTTCTAGGCAGTTATAGAGATGTCCAAAAAAATTATCTTCTGAGACTTCACATCATTCTTCTACTGATACCTGCTTCCCACAATCCAACAAGTAATTCAAGGTTATAACCTGAGGCTTTCATGAACATTATTCTATAGAATGAAGCATTCATTCAATACTTCTACCAGCTATTATTACAAACAAATGCTATTATAACATACCTATAGGGTTCTACCCCTACTGCGTTACATACGTTCAGTAGCTGGCAATAAATCCTGCACTGTAACATACTTCATAAAAAAGCCCGATTGTTATTTGGCTTGAGAAGAATGTAACAAGCTTCCTTCTCCTAATAAAGTTGAACAGATGCAACTTAATCTCCAAATTATTACTCAAAGTCTTGACATAGGCCTGAAAGCTGTCAACAGTTGTATCTGACAACACTATATATTTAAAAACCCGTCTATAAATACATCATATAAAATTGTGTATGACTGTATATAGCACAATCTGAGATTTTTTATAATACTTGTATGTCTCTACTCAATCAACTTGAGTGAAGAACTGATGTGGATATTAAAAGAAATATGTAATATTTCTGCTCTCTTCAGTTGAATTTTTACATATTTTTCCCTAAGAGACTTTTAAAGACAAAAAATATTTGAAGCCTTTATTCTTGTCGTATAACGGTATTTTGAAGAAGACATTTAAATTTGAACACCGGAAGGATACTTACAGTAGGCACTTTCACCAAGAATTCTCCCTGTTGTGACCACTCAGAAACAGGATCACAAACATGAAGTGGGTTCTGAGGAGCTGCCAACATTTTAAGTGACGGAAGTAACACACCGGCAATTATCCAAAGCAAAGAAAATTCACCCAAACTGTCCATTTTTTAGCTGAGCCAATTGCTGCAAGCATCATTGATAAAAACAAGCTATATTATAACTACAGCAGTAGCCTTGCTGCAGCACTGACAGTCTACGTGGGAATACTTACTGCCTAAAAACACAGTGGAAAAACTAACTGAGGATCTCAGGGCCAACTCTTCTACACGCTGCTCTTAACAGGAGGTAAGAATATTTACTTTGGGGCTGGGAGAGAGGGGAAGTCCCATTCACTGAGCAACAGAGCGGGAAACCACTGGTCAAAATTCCCGATAACAGTGTTAACACCTTAAAGGAAGCTGGAACTTGGCACTGTGTTGCAAGAAAACTTGAACGTCACGTGCAAGTTTGGCCTCTGCATCTGGGAGTGCCATAAGATCTTATGGAATTTGGGTCTCGCTCTGCTTAATGCTCTAAGCCTACTCCAGGCATGCTTGCAGCCCAAAGTTAAATACATATGTATTTCTTCTTTTGTGAGATCAAGGCCCCGATTAGTCAGCGAATTGAATTCTTCCTGAGATGAGACATAAGGTTCCAGAGCAGTATTTACTCTGTCATACCTTGATCATAAAGGTGCACTAGCCTGAGGTCAGACAGGAAGATCAGACCCTTGCAGGCAGGAAAGGCTGCTGTTACTACAGTTCCTATTAAAGGAACATAGAAAATAACTGATCCTATTTTCCAATACGTTAACGTACAATAACATAACACTTTTTACATTCTCATTCAAATGGCATATTAACAAGTATAGTATGGATTTAAGCATGTTATATTAGAGACTTAATTTTTATACATTACTTCAGCATGCAAAGTTGCTCAGTAAAAGTGACTATTGTCAAGTGTAATTTGCTAACGGCAAATTAATTACAGTAATTTAATAAATACACCTACATGTCACTGATTGACGAAGCTAAGCAGTCTGCCTAAAAGTTGGAGATTCAGTTCAACTTCTGGAAGTTATTCTTGTTCTCCTTTCTTATTTTAATTTTCACAGAATTACCATGCTAAACCTCAAAGTTAATTTCAGTAATTTCAAGATAAAAAGAAACAATTTGACTAATTTGCAAGTTACAAAACAAGGGAGGGGACTTCAAGCATGCTTATGATACACAAGATAAATGCCAGATACCACACCTAGACAAGCTTGAGCTAGTTACCATCAGGACAACAACAATGCTTCAAGTTACTTTTCACGAGGCTGATGCCACTAAAAGTATGATCTCCAGTGGGGCTACTCATTCCCAGCACCTAGTTATTATAGGGAATCAAGAAAACAAACCATGCAACTAAACAAGGATGCCAACATTCAGTGTGATGTGGTATAATGTATCACTGATTTAGAAGAGAAAAAGCAAGTAGATTCATTATCATCTTGTGACCACATAAGGACAGTGTATTTTGAAACTTGCTACTTAAACCCCTAACATATGGCATTCCTCATTTATTAGTCAGTAGATGAAGAGAGTGTACCCCTCCTGGCACTTTTCCTCACTGGGAAAAGCAACAAGCTTTGCATCATTTCAGCCTATATCCTCTTTAATACGCCAATTTCGGAGATTCACAAAAGACAAAATATGGTATAGTACAGCAATTAGATTATTACATGCCATAGAAAAGTACGATCAAATTCAGAGTTATTCTGAAGAGACCTTCATGCATCTAAATAAACAGACAGTTATTGATCCTCATCACTGCATTTACTTTTAATCCAGTCCCTCCTGGCAGCAAGGCGGGTTGCAAGACAATGTTTAAGCAAGGAGAAAAAAAAAGAAGTTTTACCTTTGAGTAACAACTGGCTACATACTTTGATGACTCCCTTGAGCTTAGCACGATCTGCACAATACTACATGGTAGGGCATCCTTTCATCACTGAGAAGAAACACGTGCACCATCTTCCCCTACAAGCTACCTCGATGGTATAACGAGCATCCTTGTAACAAAGCACTCCTATTGAGCAGCTTGGTACTGTAAGAACAGTTGTTTTCTTTCTTAAGGGTAAATACTCCTTTATTATAATAGGGTTTGACAGCTTTCTGTTAATGTTCAACCACTGGGCTGGGAGGAAACAGCTTTAGATGCAGGAAGTAACAGTTACACTGCTGCAGGTCAACACAACACCACACAGGTGGCAGGCCCTGCGACAGAAACCTTGTGCACCCTGTGAGGGTCGGGCTGAAGGGAGCTCTGATTGTGGCTAAAACCAGGTTGCACTACAGAAAAGAAGAAAACCCAGCCTGCTACAAATAGTACTCAGAAACGGATTAACTAGAATAAAGAAACATAGGAGTTTTACATGAGCCTCCTCTTTCCCAAAAGAAAGCTTTCGGGGAAGTTGGTTAGTATTTAGACAGGTTATAATAAATATATATTTACGTTAGAATTATCAAGAGAATGAATCGATTTTAAAAGTCACCTTGCACCTTAATGTTTGACTTATACAAACAATGACCTTTAGAAGAAGCAGTACTGAAAGCAGTCAGCAACTCTGAAAGCAGTTGGCAACTTACAGGCAGATTTATAACTTCAAGGTAACGAACACAGGCAGTAAACCGCAAGTCCTATACCAGCCATATTTATCTCAATATCACAGGAGAGACAAAAAAACAAACAAAAAAAAACCTACGACAACTTGCTCCACGTTTAATATGCCTCTTAACGGGCCTCGGCTTCTTGGTTAATTCAGAGTTCGAGCCGAGTGTTTCTCCTGCCTCAAGAGCACATGTGCCCATCCTCCGGATTACACGGCACCGGTGCTGCAAGCCTGTACTTGAGCGGCAGGAACAGCTATCCGGCTCTACTCATCTCTTGGGGGGAAAATAAACAAAGAAACTTACTTTGACTTCTGTTTTTCTTAATAGGCTTTCAAAACCGAGACCCCAAGAACTTAGAAAGAGGAACGAGCATCAGCCACGTATTTACCAGTACCTTAAAAAGGGGTTTGGTCCGATTTTAGAATAAACGGCGGAGACACATGATCCAATTAAATTCTAATTATGTAAGTAGTAGGCAAGAGTATTTACACGGGCACTGATTACAGCTATTAGAGTCTAAAGTCGCCGGCCGGAGAGGCTCCGCTTCCTCTTCCCCGTCCCCACCGCACCGCCGCGGGGTTCGTTTCATTTTTAACCTCCCCCTTTCACAGCTCTGGTTACACACAATAGGAGACGGCCGGCCTGAAACCCCCCCCCCGGACTCCCGGTCCGCGGCTAGAACTCGCCCCCG
>JAOXJK010000012.1:44756817-44770196 GCA_025774025.1 Xenus cinereus
GCTGAGGGGCGAAAGGGCCCGGCCCGCCGCTCCGCCAGCCCGCGTTCGGCGGGATGGGTGGCGCAAGGGCCGCTCACCCCCAGCCGGGAACGTTCCCGGGTAGGGGACTTCCAAGGCGGGCGGTTTGTGGCGAGTCCCGGTTCTCGTGGAACCAGTGGGGGAGAAGCTGGGCAAGAGGGATGGGAGCCTCCGACCTTTGGGTCACAGGCCGTGTAGGGAAATCCTGCAGAGCTCAGTGTCTCGCTCTGAGAAAAACTCCCCTTATTATTGATGACAGCTGTACCTAAGGATTGACTAAGAGCTGAAAATTTTGGCCCTGTGAATTATAGCAACGTGGTTAACAGGCTCCGTTTGCTTATGAGAAAACGATCAGAGACAAAAAATTACTGTGTTCTTTAAAGCTATGTGATACAGAATGCCATGCACACTGAATTTATATGAACATGATTCTTGCAATCAGTCATCCATGGTAAACTGTTTTTATGAATTATCATCTGCTCTAAGATAAGGTATGTCACCATGAAGCAGTGCTGTTACAACATCTTGGGACTTTCCATCGCACGGTCTAAGTAAAGATTCCAACTACATACCTGTGTCATAATCACATAGTAGCCAAGCAATACAATTGATATGATAAAACAGATCAAAACCTTAATTAATATACAAAGTGTTATGTAACATTTGTACTATACATGTTAACGTGTATGTGTAGTTATTACATGTACATTATTACATCTATCATGTGACATGTACATTACATGTATGGTATCTTTAATACTTATCCTCAGAGGGGAATAGGTGCAAAGGCCTGCCTTTCCCCCTTCTTTTGCCATCGACATTACAGCTGCGTGCAGTCGCTTTCTTGCATCAGGGCAGCTCACGGTTCAATTTGGAAGATGAGACACCACAGTTTGGGATGGCAGAGAAGGTTACCAGCCCTAACTCTTTGTTCTGACACCGCTTTCCTGGAGCCAATCTGAATAATCTGAACCCCGCTCAGAGGATGCTGCTGTAAACCACTGCCGGTTTCAGTAAGAGGCAGTGCTTCCACAGCTGTCTCATGAACAGCTTGGTCTTTTGTGTGCTGGGTGCCAGGCAGACAGCTGGGGTCGATAATCTGCCGTCCCAAGCTATGCCATCCCCACTTGTGAATGATGAACTGAGGTCTCTGGTAGCAGTGGCAGATACCCCAAGGTAGATCAAGAACAAGCACTTTCTAGTTCGGTTTTCTCCAGAAATAAAATCTGTGTGAATATGCTGTCTGCTCTGCCACTGGTTACTTTGTAAACCCTTGGCCATATCTCTCAGAGACACTAATAGTATAGAAAATAAGCAGTTGTGTAGAAGATAGAGATCCTATTAATGTTCCCTCAGCAGGGAAAACTACTGTAGGAATTTGTATCTTGCTAGATTCCAAGAATCCACATGGGCAAAGGATGTTGCAGACATGACTCATAATTTCTGCCGCTCACGGAATGCCTGTGGCATGTTCAGCCCTATCGGAGCAGGTTTAGAGGGCAGCATGCTCAGAGTTTTATGGAGTTTTTAAAATTTCCACTACTGAGTACTGGTGGAGCTCATCAGCTGCTAGAATAAACAGTATTTTGATATTAGTACGTTGCTACACAGTACCACAGTACTCTCTAGTTTCTTTACAGAGGATCTAAGAGTTGAGCACGTATTAAATACAGATTATATTTGACTGTGAATAATGTTTTATTCAATTTAGGATTAGATGATAAAGTCCATGGGGGAAAAAAAAGCCCTCGAGACATCCAAACTGTGATTTAGTCTTACAATCAGAAAATTAACAGCATAGACTATTTCACAGAAAAGAAGTCACAATAACAGGGCAGCGTGAGTTCCCTTTCTCAGAGAGCGTGGCTGTTCCCGGTGCAATGTGATTATCTTTTTTCAGGGCTTCAGTTTTGGTTTTGCATGCAGGGCATTTATTTGCAGCTCTCGCTATCAAGTGTGAGTCTAAATAGGACACATACCTTAAAGAACACCTACATCTTCAGAAAAGCAATATACATGCTTCTCAGACAGTTTTCTCCCCTTCGTCCTTCCCAGTCCCTCTTTAAAATGGTTGAATAGACAATTTTGTGCATATGGAAATTTGCTTGACGTCGCCGACAGTACAGTTAGGTTTTCAAGCTAACATTTTGTCTTACAAATGACTGTCTACTAGCCATTAAGTCTTGTAGAGGCAAGTACCTGGCACTGTAACCTCCACCCATTTGTTCATTAATATACTCCAGAGTAGTTTGCATAAAAATTTCAATTTCCTACCCAGCATGGAAAATAGCCAGTGACAAGAGGAAACAGTACAGAGAGAAAGGAGAGCATCTTGCTGCTGACCATATTTCCACAAACCTGTAGGACTTGGTGGAAAGCAGATAGTTATATAAAAATTTACTTCTCTAGGCCTGTATGGGTGAATGCTGTTATTATTCCTGTAGAAACACATCTAGGGAATCTTATTCATAATTAAATAAGCATGAAATAGGAACTAACCTTCTTGTTCCTTGTCCAGGGTAGTGGAAAAAAACTGGTCTAGACAGGCAAATACACTTACTGTTCTTTGTTATAAGCCACATACCTCCACTTCAGTTCTGGTTACACTGCCTTGTCTATCAGCAAGTGAAAATAATTAACTTGTTTCTTGACCAGTTTCCTTGAAAATACCAGGTGGCAGGTGTGCCCTAAGCATACAAAATTAGCTGTAAATTCATAATGTTGCACATTTTGGAAAAATATGTGCTGATAAATGGAACAGGGGTCTGAATTTTGCTCAACAGTGAGCTATGCAGGCGTATCATCCTCCCTCTCCCTTCCTGCCCCCTTCTTTGGTGGCTTTTACAGGGATGCTGAAACAAGGTTTCAAGCAAGGTTTCATTTCTGACAAAAGCATCAGACCCTGAACTAATAAAGCCAACACATTCTGTTCAGAACTGATCAGGCACCCGTTTCTAAAGGAGAAAGGTTTAAAAAACAATGGCCCACACTCGTAACACACAGCTTAATTTTTTTATAGTAAATTTGTGGGCTCCTAATGGGGTTTGGGCAACTAGATTTTCTGATTAGACACCAGACTAGGGGAGCACACTGTGGTTGAAAGAGATCAGTTCAGTTTCTACATTACCGTATATTTCAGCTGTTTAAAATAAATAGCACTGCACACCACATATACTGAAAATAGGGACTTCTGAAGCATTCAGTTGCTCATAGAGAAAGCAAAACAGAACCGGTTTACCCCTCTAAAATAAGATGTGTGAAATACACATGCCTTACATCTGCAGCTAGAGTAAGCTAAGGAAAATAGGTCCCATATTATCCCTGACAGTATAACTATGAATTCTACATAAACCTATTGTAAGCATCTTTTCACCTAAAAATATTTGGTATATTTTGGTATCAGTATATCTCCAGCTGGTAAATGATATTTTGAGAGATGTAGGAGACCCTGTTACCCAGTATCTTAGATTTTTTTTTTTTTTCATTGAATAACTCCTTGTACATATTGACTTTAACCCTATGAAGATTTATGCATATGCTTACACTGATGCATGGAAAACACTCCTACAACATGTTGTAATCAGTCTTCATGGAATAAAAAACCTGAAGCACCTCAGAAAGCTTGAGGTTTGGGTCCTAAAATTATTCTGGCAATGTGTGGTGATGCTTACAGGGATAAGGAAGTTTATCCTTGCTTCATAAAATTTCTGTTTAAAGCCATCTATCTTTTGTTTGAAATTTATGCTTTTCTGAAGTTTCTGTCATGCTGTAAATAATACGCTGTATTTTGTACACTGGAGTTACCCTTAGAGAAAAACTGATGTTCACAGAAAAGATAACATAGTCTTAAAAATAAACTGACATTTTGACTGGACTTACTGATTGACCATTTTGTGCAGGAAGAAATACTTGGAAATAACTTACTTGAAGAAATGACAATTTGTGCTGTGTACTCCATTAGCAGAAGTTATAAAGTAGTACTATAAGGAATATACCTTAGTTTAACAATTTTAATAGGAAAGAGTATTCATAATAATTTCTAAGCTATTCTACATTCACAGTTGTATTATCGTAGCCAGTGAGTACCTTCATAGGTAACTTATTCAATACCAAATGCCATTTATATAAATTTGCCATTTTAGTGCATAACCAGGCCAGCATTGTTACTGATTCTCTGATAAACTATTAGTTTTACTTGTTGGTGGGTGGGGGTTTTTTTGTTAGCAGCTTTGCACGATTTACCCCTTTGCATAGCTTCCTGAGCTTTCACACATTTATAGCACCCCCAACACTATCTTCAGAAGCTCCCGAGCTTCTTTCTTATATGCAGAGCATTTTTATTATATGCTCAAGGAGTAACAGAAGACAACTAGTATCTTAGTCTATGCCTGTATCTACACTAAATTTGCACCAAGTCATAAATGAAGTGACATCGATACGTGTTTATGTGGGCAAGGCGTGATACACAGATCTGTGGGTATGGGAGTCCGGGGGTAGATGAGTTGACACATAAAGGTCCCATCCAGCTAATTTTTCCATTTCTGTGATTTCTAAGAAGAGGGGGTGGAGGACAAACTGACAGATGGGAAGTATGTTTACTCTCTCTTGTTTTCAGATCTGGTGTATCAGCATCCAGCAATGCCAGCTGAATGTGGATTCAGGAGTTGGGGGAGGACTATTCATCACCTCATCTCCTTTTAATTCTGTAGAGGGAAATAACGATAGTCTTTCTTTCAAGATATATTCCTGAATTACACTGTTTTGCCTTGCAATGTAGCATGTGAGACCACCAAGCCCTCTGCACCTAGAGGGGCAGCTCTCTTACAGAGAGCCTTATCTGAACAATTCATGATAGTTAATAAAGAAGGCACTTCAAGTCTTGACACAGTGAATATTACACAGGTAAATCAGTCTTCAGGAGCTGATTGCAGACAAGCTCTTTCACAGCATTCATCTTTCATTAGCAGTACTAATTGCTTGAATGCTAGACATCTATAGAAAGAGGTGAGTAAATGGAAACCAGTATTACAGAAACAATAACAAGGTGAAATATGAAGGAATGATAGCAGGTGGTAGAGCCACGTGACATTAGATTTGCCAAGTACAATTTGTATTGTCTCAGGTTCTGTATTATCTGCCAAATATTACCTTAACTTCTCAGAATCAAGGAGAAAAGATACCTTCGTCCTTATTTTTGCACAGTATCTGCTAATAGTTTCAATTGATAATTTTAAGCACTATTCTTTTAGTGTTCTATAGCCTCCTACTTACAGCCTGCTGCTGATAAGCCTAATAATAAGAAACAAAACCGCAGTAGGTAGTTACTCATAGGGCTTTTAAGCACAGCTGCTCGGGCAGTCACGCATGCGTTGCAGTGACTTCATGCAACGGAAGTCAAAGGGACAGTAACAGCCCTAAAGTAGAATAAAAGCAAGGTGTACTAGTGTACATATCAGGGTAATATTTTATTAACTAATGCACGGTGAAGAACACAAAAGGATGTAACTTTTTTTTTCTGAAGGCCTAGATCGCAGCCACAACTACAGCGAGTCGGGAGGGATGTCAGAGAGCTCCGCTTCGCCTTCTCTGCCAGAAGCGTCTTCTGCCTCGGCTTCTGTACATCATGCCTGGTGTAAACCAAGCACGAGGGTGGTGTAAAAGGCTCCGTCTGTCGTGTTGGCTCAGATCCACTTGACAGAAGCTGGAACCCATGAAAGTAAAAGATGAGAAATCAGAATTGTGAACCCGCTTCCTCCTCTCCCAGCTCTGCCCTTCCCCAGCTTGTGCTTCGCCAGGAGCAGGAGGAGCATCTCGTTCTAGATGGCTGCTTGCAAAATGAGGGCGCTCGGGGGGCTCCATGCCTCTTCCTCAGCCCTCCCGTAAAGGGACCACTCACAATTTAGACTGGGGGACTTAAATTCCTTAAAGAAACAAAACGTTTTACAAAGAGTGATAGAAACCAGTCATTTTACCGCTTCAGAAAGCCAGCATACACTTCCTGGCTGGTTGCTCTGCCCCAGTGGGCTGGTTTCAGTTCAGTATTCAGAAAATGCCCAGCAAACAATATATCAGGCTCAAGTTAGAACAGTCCTTCTAACAGCCTGGTGTGGCAAAACATTTCTAGATGATGCAATGTCTTTCTGGAGAGTAGGAATGCAAAGACTCGGTCGCATCAGTAGGTTCTTGTTGAGCTGAGTGCTGTTGGTTCCAGCATTAGCCGTCCCCGTGCAGCACCTGTGCAACGCTACCTCAGCAGGGTCACGAATTATCGACATCGTTCAGAACCATTTCTTTTTCTCTGTAATTTTCTAAACAAAGCTTTTCCTCCAGAGTCATGGTAGCTCCTCATTAACTCAGATGTAATACGATCACAAAATGGATAGGGCCCATTTACAGCCATATTAATCCCAACCAGGGACAGAATGCAGTTCTGCACTTTCCACAGGGAGTTCAAAGAGTAACAAAAAGACCTGTTTTGTGGGAAGCACATCTCGAGCCTGGAGAGACCTGGATTTGTTCTGGATGTCAATTCTTCCTCTCTTGTTAAAGGGAAAATACAGAGCAATCTGCTATCACAAGTCCACACTGACATCTAGTGCTGAAAAAATTGCACTAGCCAGTGAGGAAACAAAGAAGGAAAAAGGTGTTAGACTGGAATGAAAAGTCTAAAAATCTAACAAAGCTTCCCTCCTGCTTTATGAAAGTGACTGGCGGTTTGTGGATCTCTCTGATGGGCAGGATGAACCCTGTCACTGATGGCTCCATGAACTTGGGTGCTGTGGGGGCACCTCCAGGAGCACTGCATGTGGTACCAGGTCTGAGGGCCAGCCACTCAGTGTAGCAACTCCTGGATGCCCCTAAAAACTCCTCTTCAGGACATAAAGAATCTTGAGTTGTGACTTACTTAAGTTTGGCTTGTGGCCACCATTACTGTAGGACTTGGTCCAGAGCGGCCTAACTCGTAGAGCACTGCTGCCAATGGGCCAGTAATCTTGATTTTACAAAGACTCCACAAGGATGAAATGTTCTCACTTTCCAATCTGAGAAGAGAATTCCCTGGTAAAGATTCTCTCTCTAAGATTTTCTAGGGAAAGGGGTCATTTGTTTGGCAGTGGCTTTTAGTTGCTAATGTTCTCTTACCTCCCATTTTGATATAAAACATTCTCAGCATTTTTACACACACACAAAAATTTGCAGTTTGTAATGTTTTACTGTGCCTTTAAGGCCAGGCAAAGACTGTAAAACAAAACATTTGTGATTTTTTTCATTGTAATTTCTACCTTCCATGGGGAAGTAAAAAGTAATAATAATGTACAGAATAATGAGTGTTTTTCAGTGTCTTAGCTGCCAGCACACTTCCTTCCCTGTCACCAGGGAAATGGTGAGATTAAAACCATGTGCTCTGTGTGCTTCAGAAGTGAGATATGCATGTCAGTGTTGTATAAATCATCAAAGGAGATGAGCAAAAGGACAGATCCAAAGCCACCGAGATCAATGGACTTTTTTTTTTTTGCATTGAATCCCATGAGCTTTGGATCAGGTCCTGGCGGATGTCAGAGCTCTGCCAACCCCACTGAGAAACTGTAGTCCAAATGCTGGCGTGCTCTTTGGCAAGTCGCAACCGTAAGGTTAAGCAGAGGTTGGCAGATGTCTCCTCCATGGAGGGAATCCTGATGTTGGCAAGCAGGATTTCACAGCGGGATGCAGCACGAGGGACTTCTTGTTTCTCTGCATGGAGGCAAAGCAGGTCTTAACCTACCAGCCATCGCTATGTGTGAGGACATCCTCTTCCTCCAGAAACCCTGGGCTGTGCACCAGAGCACATTGGCAAGCTGAATCTCCTACCATTTGGTAATACCTGGGAAGAGGTCTTACCTCCTCCTCTTTTACGGCACATCAAGCAAAAAATGACAGGATTTAGCCCTTACTGCCTGTGTGAAAACACCAAAAGGAAATTTGGCTTTCATCCTGTCCATAGTACCCTTCCTCCCCTTGTAGCTAGAAAGCCCAGGTGCTCAAACGTAATTTCTTCTTTTAATATTTGCAATTCTTTGTTTTTCTGAACAAAAATGATATAGAAGTAAGCACATTGTCACATCTAGGCTGGTTTGCTTTTTTTTTTCCCCCCATCTCTTGTAATCAACAACCGTATGCAGATTTTAAAAACGTTTCAGACTCTTGTGTCTGGGCTGGACAGATTGGGACGTATGAGGAGGATTGGCAGGCCCAATTAGACAATGAGTAGCATAAGTAGCTGTCAAAAAATAAGGCTAGAGCAGGAGAAAGCATGTGGCATCTCTCACTAGATATGCTAGAGTGATTGGCATACCCAGTCAGAAACTCTCATTTTCTGATTTAATGGGGGCTTAAGACAAATTGTCTCACAGCTGAGACCATGCAAATCAATCATTAAAATGTAGGGTTAGAGCCTGATGTCAGTTTAAATTCCATTATTATCAGTGGAACTACACTAAATTTATCCACCCAAATTTATAGGGTGCAAAATTTGGCCCATAATTATTATTAGGAGCAAAAGCATGCAAAACTGTATCACGTGTCTAGAATTTTCTTGAAATAAAAAGTAATAGAATAGTAACAACCCAGAATGTAGAATAGGCTAGAGTAGAATAGAAAAACAAGGAAAAAGAAAAGGAGAAGGAAAAGAAGGGGAAAAGGAAAGAGGAAAAGGAAAGGAAGGGGACAAAGGAAAAAGAAAAGAAAAGGGAAGAAAATGAAAGACTGAAAGAAATGCCAAGAAAAGGATGCAGGAATTTAGGAAAATTTCCTGATGGAATTTAAAAACACGAACAAAAATTTCCACATGTATCGTAATAATACCAAGTTAAATTACTTCGACATTGGTGTCATCATATCATGTTCTTGTCCATGCTTTTATTTACAGCTTTTAAGAGGACCCAGAGGGCATGCAATCTCATGATAGCAAATTATTCCAGAAGATGCCACTATCATTTTAACGGTGACTAGTTTGCAGAGCATATTTGGTGCAGTGATTGAACATCCCGAATATTCAGCCGACATTAGTTCCTCAGCCTTTAGGAACGTAGCAGAGCATGTTAAAAACAGTGGGTTTTTTCAGTACAGTACTAGGCAATAAGAGATACAATCCCAACTAACGGCACTGACACAATCTATTTTAATGAATTTTCAGATATGTTTTGGGGAGCGGTGAGTTAGGTTGAATGGTAATATTTTAGTGTTCTGCCCTTAATATTAAAGTTCCCCACCTGATCTTTTGCTCTGTGTTTGGAAGCGCGGTTCGGTGAAGGGAACACTCCTGTTCGTACAAACAGCATGGGTGAGGGCTACTTGTCAGCCAGGGCTGCAGGATCAGAACCCAAATCAGAGAGCCTCCGTGGGGCCTTTTAGAGACTCAGTGTCTCAGGGCTTTGATAAATCCCCAAGCTGGGGCGAAGGAGTAACTTTTGTAAAGCAGTGGGCTGGTTTTGCAAGCAATTGCTGCCTGTGAGACAGGAATTGCAGGGTTTTGGCAGCGTACGGGCCCGTGCAGCAGCAGAATAGGCTGGAGGGGCTGAGACGGCTACCAACCTTGCCTGGTCACACTGCTCTTATCTCAGAGGCTGGCATCCTTGCCCAGAGCTGACAGAGGGGTACGGACAGCTTGACGTCTTAGAGTAAAGCAAAAAGGATTGTCAGTCGGGAACAGTGTCAGCTCAGAAGCTGCTGCGTGGCCCTTGGACCCCCTCCCCTGCCAGGCTGGGAGAAGGGGAGGAGCAGCCCTGCTTTAATCTGAGCCCATATCCTGATAATTCAGAGTTTGGCTATGAAGAGCTTCTAATCCGAGCTGGCTGTCCTCAGCGACAAAGAAAAATGTAAATGCATGACAACAGTTATGCAGTACAGTGTTTTAGACAGTGGTCGTGGAAGAAAATAATGCTTTAGAAAATTCACAAATACATAAAACAAAAATTAAAGAGCCATTTTTTTTTTTTGCAGCTCCTTCCCTATATTTTGAGTACTTCTCCTTTCCTTTATCTGAAAATGGTTCTTTCCAGAATAATTTCAATTAAAATCGTATTTGATCATCTGATAGTTTGTCCCATGAAATTACAAGGCAGTTTTCATCAGCTGTAACTCACCTGATCTGATCTGCCTCTACTTGATAGGACTCAACCCAAGTCTTTGATTCAGGTCCCTATTTGCAATGGAGGCAAATGCACTTCCATTTTTTATGAAGGACATTTTGCAAAGGGAAGAGAAAAAAGGAAAACTGAATAAGGATGCTAAAAATGATTAGAAACATTATGTTAAATCCAAAATTATTCACATGAAAAATTCTTTCCCAGTGGCAGAAGCTGGAAAGAGGGAGCAATGCTTGGTGAGCAGCAGCGTAGGTCACAAGCAAACTTGTCCTTGTTTTTCAGCTATCTGGCTTGATTACTTAGGCAACTTATAAGTCACTTTGTCTCTTGTTGATTCAGTTCCTCCCTTTCTACTCTCTACCTCTTTATCATTTTGTCAGGATAAAACACATTACAAATTACAAGAAGCTCAAACAGTAAGTAAAAGGCCCTTAATAAGCACAGAAGGTCAATACATTTTATACTAGATCCCCACAATAAGAAGAGCTTTGGAAGCACAGAACTCTTACAGAAGTCATGGTATCCAAGTTATGCAAATGCCAATCACAAAAATCCCTTGCCACTAATGCTAGCCTGCTCAGCAGAGCCATGAAGCACAGAACATGCAATAAAAAATTCTGAAAACATCCCCTGTAAGTTCACATAGAGCAGGATATATCTTTAAAATGGGTCACAGGAATACTTTATCATGTAGAGATTGTTGTGGCTAGAGAAGCCACATCTGAATTCACCTGGGGATTTATAGATATGACCTATACTGGAATATCATAGATGAGCATTTAGTCAATCAGCAGCTGACATAAAATAAACGTGCTTACTGTTAATGCTGCTGTCACAATTAATCACAAAACCCCAGGAATCAGATGCTACCTCATCCATTGTTTTTCATTAACATCACTGTGGGGTGAATTATTAGGGCTTTCTCAGGTAGGAAATTAATTCTTATTAAAATGTCTTGAGGGCATCAAAACTGAAGTAATGAGACAGGAATGAGCTGGGAATCCAGGGGCAAATGGTGTAGGGGGTTTTATATAAAACAACTCCTTAATAATCTGTAGGGGGAAACTCATGAGAAAGGAGGAGTATGCCAGATGGAACCAGCTTTGCTTGTTGCCTGAATAGAGCCTTTCACCCCGTTTTAGAGAGGTAGGGTGAAACATTGTCGAGGCTGATCAGTCCTACAGGCAGACAGTAAAGAATTTGGACTGTCTCTCTCTATTACTGTTTGTTAACTGAGCTGACTGCCAGCTTGGACCATTGGTAGAAGTTTAATTATCAGCCCTGTTGTTTTCATTACAAATTGCCGTTCCTTGGAGTTTTGTCATTTCAGTTCTTAAGGCCTTTCTGTGTGTGGTTTGACCACAGAGGTAGCAGAACTAGATTGATTCAGAAGCAGATTTAGCCAGACTGGTGCTGAAATTGTGGTTAAACTACCCTGACATACCTCTTCACCTCCTTCTGTAACACACATGCTAAAAATCCTGCCATTATATTTACTGGAGTCCCACATAACTGGAACCACATCAATAGTCTTTGCAGAAAAAGCTCACTAAGATGCCTTTCTAAGAGGCGTGTGATTAATCTGGAATCTCTTAATGAGGCTGCAGCCTGGCACATGTGCAATGGGCAGGTCAATCGGTCAACATTTGCAAGAAATTCTGAATTATATTCCAAATTTTGGTTCTCACGGACCTCATAAGATCTTTTCCCTACCCTCCTCTTCCAGATCTGGGATATGCCAGTTCTACTGGTTAATAAAGGTCTGAAAGCATAGTTGTAATTGGGAGGCTTACATGTATTTTACATACCAGCAAATTGATATGTCTGAAAAGTGAGAACCTGAAAGGACAGAAAGCAGATTTTTATAGACAGTATTGCCTTGTGCTGATTTTCAAAGAAACATGGAGTTTTGTGGTTGTGGGTTTTGTTTGGTTTTTTTTGTTGGTTGGTTGTTGGGTTTTTTTTTCCCCACAAATCAGACAAGATCTAGAAAGTGATTAGTTCCTCTTCTTCTCCACAGCAGACAGTGCTTTTGAAGTCTTTCCAGAGTACTTGTCATCAAAGTATTTGTTACCTACCTGTCCAGGTCTTTAGAGGGCTACAATATATTTTGGAAGGTGTAATTCTGTGGTTGCACATCCAGCATGTTGTATGGCTATTTGTGTAGGTAGACATTATATAATGCTTCCAGAAAACAATTTCACAGTGGCAAGAAAGAAGTTGGAATTGATGAACCAAGTTTTCCTGTGCCAAATTTTTCAGGTTTAGCCCCTCAGGATCTGTCTCCGCTGCAGGTTTAACTCAAGCAGACCCAGGCAGAGCGTGCGTAGGGCTGCGTTCCAGTGCCATCCCACACCTCCATCCTAGTCCCCCTTCCTGTGAGAGAGGAGGGTGGGCAAACAGAGGTGGAGGAACTGTACTAGCACTTTGGTTGTCATTTGCGTTTGGCTTCGGAGCTGCTGTGTGTATCCCACAACCCTCAGCATTATACTGAGCCAAGCTGCTCCGTCATTGGCTTCCAATGGACCACGGGCCAAAACTAGAACTAGAGCTATCAAAATGGTTTTCCTTACAAAATGTACCCCCCAGGTTGGCAGTGTGACTGTCAACAGCACAGGGATTTAGGGTTATAACCCAGCCTAGCGCAGTGCAAAGGAAATACTGGGGTGAGCTGGTCCATATTTATGGAGACACCAGAGATTTGGGCGTAGCATCCGGCTAGGACCCCCAGTGAATCCTCGGGGACGGCCGACCTTTGAGCCACATGGACACAGACAAATGTGGGATCATTGCGACTTGCCCGTCATAATTTGTCTTCTTGTCACGGCTTGCTGAGATGGAACTGCACAGATACGTCCACCGCACCCCAGGCAATGCCCCTATCTCAGGAGACATCTATAAACCATTGGCAGATCCTAAGCGAATCCAATTCAGCGCATATGGATATGTGTTATCCAGCCCGTCCAGGATGAATTTTAACTGGTGCCTAAGCGCTGTGTAATCCTGGTGGTGTGTGGTATTGATGCATGCTTTAGAAAGATACCGCCCTCTGCATGGCCGGGGTGTTCCTCCATTTCTATGGTAATAAATCAGCATTCAGGGAGCCTTTCGCTTCTTACCCAGCCCTGTTCCCTCTGCTGTCTGCACACAAGGCCCCCAGCAGCAGAGCCGCTAAAGAAGGTAAGGGAGGATGAGGACGCCGTGGGGGGGGGGGGGGGGGGGGGGGGGGGGGGGGGGGGG
>JAOXJK010000012.1:44776895-44809367 GCA_025774025.1 Xenus cinereus
AATCATCTTGGTTGCCCTACGCTGGACTCTCTCCAGTAGTTCCCTGTCTCTCTTGAACTGGGGAGCCCAGAACTGGATGCCCTATGAGAACTTAAGGTTCAAAGTGACTCCCTGTGCTGTGCCTTAACTCTTCTGGTCAGAGCAGCACTGAAAAGCTTCACCCTGATGGATCTGCTTCCCACTGTTCCTGGTTGCTGACCACCAGCTGATAGGTACCAACCAGAGCAATGCATTTCTTCAGATATGTCTCAAAGAGAGAAGAGCTCAGCAGCATTTTTTGATACGTGGAACTTCTTAATATATTTTCTATCCAGTCAGCTGTATCTGTAGGAAAAAGTAAATCTGTTGCTGCAGTTGTAAGTGATGCGGGAGTCATTATGAGTTGCCTGTTCTTCACTGCTCCATACCATGACATTCTGTGTCTGGAGAGGAAGCTGTAGTTGTTGCCCTTCTCTTCCCAGGGCCAAGAGTTAGCCAAAAAGCAGAGATCACAGAGGGAACAACAAGGAGTACCGACTGAAATTACCAGTAAATTACCTGTTTCTGAAAAGCTGCTATACCCAAGGTGGACATGGTGTAGCCACGACAAAAAAATTATCTTCTTTCAGGTGGAATAATTACCTTGTTTGCAAGTCCTTCATCATGGCAGGAAATAAGGTCTGATCCAGGAACAATAAATGGTCTTTGGCAGAAGAGATCAGTTTTCAGGGATCTGTTTTAGATCACCTTTCTCTCACTCTTGAAATCATCAGCTGACAAGTTCTTCCCAGGCAAATATTGTATCTCTGAGGAAAGTTCTCTCTAACCTCAGTGCTTTAAGGCTTCAGAACCAGGCACTGGCTGCATCTTTCCTTCCATCCTAAGCATCCTTCCAGACTTGTGTGCAGGATCCCGGGAGCCATGAGAACAAAGCCATCAAGGCTTACTGTTGCAGTTCTGCTAAAAATCCTGTTGTAGTTTCAGTGGGATGAGTACGCTACACTTTACTGGTTGAGGTGGTGTTTATATGTAGTTAGAAAAGCTTTTTCTTTTTCCTTAGCCCACAGAGCCTAAATGAGGAGAAGAGAGCTAGTTATTACCCTTCAAAATGGAAAATGTTAAATCTCATGTACTTTTTCATCAGTCTGGTGCCCTCAATCACTGCAAAGGGGCTATTAGTTACTTAGGTACTCCTGCTGACATCAGTGGCGCCACTTGTGGAGCAGGTTACCATTCACTCCGAGGGGGGAAGGCTATAATCTAGCATATTTATCAACCTGAAAGTCCAAAGCCTGGAAGTACAAAGTCCAAAGCAACTGACTCTTGAGAGGGGTGGACAACCGTAAGTATCCCTGAAGTCAGAGAGAACTGAGGGTGGAGAACAAGCCCAGGGGATTTTCTGGAGTTCTGCATCTAGATCTTCAGGAAAAAGCTCCTGTAGCTATCCAGTCAAAGGAAATTAAATGTGGAAATCTTTGTAGGAGAATTCCTAATTCTGTCCCTCAGTAGATGAGCACAGGCCTTTGTAAGGGTCTGTGTTTTGTATCAATCAGAAGAGTTTTCAGTTTAAACATCTCATTTTGGTACATGTGAACTCCATGACTTTTCATCAGCTACAGTCTGACCCTGCGGTGCCATCACAGGATGATACGTGTCTGTCTTATAATGAAGGCAAAGCTGCTTCTCTCAGGAGGTGAATTCAGAAATGTAGCCAACCTATATGTGACTCACAGGAAGGAGTGTATTATTTAGTTTCCCTTTATTATTTATAGTCACTGGGATCCATTAAAGCTGTGAGGCTGCACAAATGTTTGCAAAACCGAAGCTGTATTGTTTTAACCCGTACTGCACCTGGAAACACAATACAACATTGTGTAATAGACACCTGAGGGTGTTGTCAGGGGAAAAAAGGTAACATTGTGAAGTGATTTCAAAAGGAATCAGAAGAATTATTCAGTCATAAAGCTAATATTTGGCAAGGGAAAAGTGACATGTCTATAGACAACACAAAAGATGTTTTCAGAGGATAGTGAATGGAGAAGGATATAGGAAGGCTGTGCCAGATGGCAGAACCAACAAATGAGAAAATAAACTGTACCACTCACAGGAATTTTACGTGGCAATGCATAGTCTAGTGGGCTGTATTCTCAGCTGGCGTAGGCTGGAATAACTCCATTAAAGTCAATGAAGCCAGCAAGTCCAGCTGAGGACATGGAGAAACATGCTTCTTTATTAAGCCTTTTTGTGTAAGCTGCATTCTGCATTTTGGTGCTTTCCATGCTGTTTGTTTTCCCCTCGTAACACACTAAGGGACAAATTTGGCTTACCAGGTTGTCAGGCAGCTTATGGTGTGCAACCCTATCAGCATCATTGCTGCCACTTTCAGAACGGACACACGGGGAAGCGCTGCAATGCACAGCAAACAACACTCCGTGGACCGAAGCAAGATGCTGGGCAATAGTAACAAATGGTACACAGACAGGAATAGAGTACAGCCTCGAAAACAGCCATCTGAGCTTGTCTCTCTCACCAGCATACAGCCCAGGACTGGCAGGACCAGAGGTACTTGGGCAGTCAGCACTCCTAGAGAGATGTTACGCTTCATCTCCTCTGCATACCTGCTGCTTCTGCTCCTCCCTTGGTTCCAGAGGGGGCAGGAATGAGCAATTGCAAATCTGCGCACATACCAACCAATCTGTCATCCCATTATATCCCTAGATCTGTCCTGACTATTTCTAATGCAGAAGTGAAGTCGGACACAGGGCACTCTGTGCATTCAAAGCCTTTGAGCAATTTTAAAGGAAAAGCAAAGCCTTTGACAAGAGGGAATTTTGAGGGAACTAAAAATTGTATTCTATAGCATGTAGAATACATGCTTGTGATGAAATGACCAAGTCATATACAACAGATGACTTGTAGAACAACACCAGTACTAAGCACAAAGTCATTTGTAGGGAACCAGAGGGCTCCTGTGAGGTTTTGCATATTTTGCTCGTATTTTCCTTTGACAGCATGAATGCAAGAGAAGAATACACCGCCTGATTTGGTTTTCCCTCCAACTCATTTTCCTGGACCCTGCAAGTCATAATCCTCCATAGTCAAAGTTTTGTGGCAGTGACCTGCTACATAAGACCTCCACGTAAATGGATAGAGAGAGTCTTGCAGTTGCTTGAAAAGTTCACTGTTCTCAAAGTGAGTCACTGTTATTTCCTCCCTCACATTGCAAATGGCATTTCTTCAGTTTTTCTCTCTATTTTTTGTTCACCATCAAATGCTCTTTAGCCTTGTGGACAACAGCAAATAAATATGACACTGCCATATTATGGGTTAAGAGAAAGAGACTAGAATTGATGTAAGTACAGCACCAACCAGCTCATGTCTGAAGAGAAGAATAGAGTTGAGCAGGCTGCTCTGCTCTTCTTCCTTGCTCCAGAGATACCTGGCAACCTCATCAATACTTGAAAGTTTGAGCAGAAATTGAAGTTCTTGTGGTTCAAGTGATTTTGAAAGGCTCTGGGTGAGGAGGCCTCTTTTGCAATGTACTTTCTCCTCTCTACATGTGCACTCATCCACGTGGTACAGGCTGGAATTATAAATCTTAGTCAGAAGAGTCATCTTGTGAGTGAGGATCAGTCCTGGGACTAAGGAGGAAAAGGTTGGCATCCTCTACTTAGCCTTATCTGATGTAGTTAGTTAGGCTGTTTATAGTCAGTGGTCAATGATAGGTATCTTCCAAAAACCATTCAGCCCACACTTCTTTTATAAAATGTGATAATTGCCCCCAGTGGTGGCCAGTCTCCACTGACTGTAGGGATAGGCTCTGTACAAAGGTTGGCTTAGGTGCTCGATACCTAGAAGACTACATTTGGGTAAAATTAATGCCCTCCTACATAGGGAGATTTTGTTAGTACCTTAGGCACGATGCACCACAGGCTACACCCAGCTTGGCCACCGTAACCCTGCGTTTGGGATTGCAGCCTCCCTTTCTCAGGCATTGCCTTTCTCCGCTGACGCCGTAAGAAGCCAAAGGCTGGCCGTTCTGGATCACAGCAGTCAAAACCTATCTTTCTTTTCTCCCCTTCAAATACCAAGGCTCTCAAACTGCTATGTCTGAGATAGCATTTAAACTGCAAAATAGCTTTCATTTCTTATTTATACATACATTTCTTTGGCTCTGCTCGAGCTGCCTGAGTGTCAAGTTTTGGCAACCAAGGCACAGAAGAACCAGGTGGGACTGAGACTAGAAGAGGCTGCTGTCTCACAAGAGAAGTCAGGAGTGTCTTGGGGACAAGTCAAGCTACTTGGAGGTAATGAGGAGATTTGGTGAACCAGGGTCACTAATTCTGCTGGAACACGGTAAGGCTGGAATGGGTGTTACCAGCACTCAGAGCCAGATTTGCAACGTATATTTAGTTGCAAGACACTCAGGCTTCATTTGCCACTGAAATAGTAGGGCTGACTCTCAACAGATGATTTTCATCCATCTTAAAGGCTATATTAGCCCTTATTATTTGTGGGTTTGATCTTTATGGCATAATTTTCAGAGACAGCTCTCACCTCCAGCCCCAGTGACTCTAACTATACTTTGGGGGATTTACTTCCTGTGAATTCTTCACTAACATAAATTTCCCTATTGATTACACAAGGGAGAAATATTACTGCAGTGTATAAGAGCTGTGGGATTGGACTCTTGAGGGTTAAGATTCTCCTGGCTATGATCAGCTTCCCCCTTTGGTCAGTCTCCAACAAATTGAAGACAAGCAGGGCATCAGCGTACAATATACAATTACACTTCTGACACATCGCATCTTTCTGTGCCATCTCTTTTTAAATCAGAACCTGTTTTCACTCTTGTAATCTAATAGAGCATGATATGAAGCCTTGAATAAAAAGCATTTATTTTAAATTTGACTAAAAATAGGTTTCCTTCTACAATGAGCTCATGACATTTTACTTTATCTTATGGTCAGTTGGCTTCCCCTTCACACATACACTTATTTTATGAAGTGGATTCATACAAATGAGGTCTCTAAATTATTAATTTGCTTTGTGTTTTGTTTTAATAGTTTCCTGTTATGAGAGTTCTCAGAAAAGGATTTGACTGTTATGCAAATGCACATATTGCAGACGTAGCACCTATTCTTGTGCATATTCAAACATAGTCAAGTATATTTTCTTATGCTTTTTGTTTGAAAAGCAATAGCCTTTATTGGCTGCTGAGGAAGAGTTTAATTTGCATACTTATGTCACCTGTGGGTTTTGTTAGTCTCTGTGACTGTTAATTTGCAAAATAAGTTGTATACATTTGTTGATCAGGCATAACATAAGGCCCATTCTAAGTGAAAACTTGGCCTTGTTCCTATTAAGTCATATACCTGGAGTGAGGTTGTGGGAAAAGCTCTATTTTTTATTTTTCCGGCTCTCTAAGGAAAGATAGACTAGCTTTGAGGCTGTGCTGTGTTATCTTCTGCTTTCCAAGGTTTTCTGTTAACTCCAGGAAACTGGCATCTGCTGGGAATGCTTTGTACAACTCCTGGTCGGCTGGCTGGCCACTGCAGTCTCCAGTTATGTCTTAAATCCCTTTACTCCCACTGCCAGTGTGATTGCCAGCTGGGATAATGGTGTTTTAAGCCACTCATTGCAGGAGAACTTTGCATTAATGAAAAAAAGGAAAGAAAAGCTGAATTCTGCATTTTGGTGCTGTGGGGTTGTACTTAATTATCCCTGTGCAAGTTTTAAGAAGTTGAGTGAAATTGTCTTCTTTGATCCACCATTAACAAAAAACTTCTGCATAACACAGTCCTAATTATTCAGCCTAGCAGCATCATTCATACAGGTGCAATTCACTATTTCTCTTCATTTTGTTTTGAGCATTTCTAGCAACAGCAACGCTAGCCATAAGTAATCCATCAATTGCATCTCATGGTAACTCGGTAACTTTTCTTTATATCGTATAGGTTGGGTCAGAATGAGGTAGCCAGAAGTATTTGTTATTTGTGGTAATTTTTGTTCATTTTCCAAAGGGTGCAGGAAATAAAGCTGTCCTTTACAAAATACATGCTAACAGGAAGAGCACACTAAGCTGCAGATGGTTTATGTCTATTCCAATACGGACCATGAGTTAGGACGGTCTACGTCTTGGCAACTTCACCCATACTTACGTGTGCTTGAGCGCCTTTCTGTGTACAGTACAATAAGATTTCTTGTCCCAGCATGTATTGTCCATTTGCATGCTTATACATTACAGTAGAAAACCTGAGCATTTTGGTAGGCAAATGTTCATGATAAAGTACAGGTAGTATTTTAAAGAGAGCTGTATCTCTGGGCCAGAGGTTCTCTGCCATATCTGTCCAAAAAAAAAAAAATTGCTTAAGGGTGGCAAGAGGGAATTCACATTCCCAAAGCTCAATCAAATAAGAAAGGCCTGTTCATTAACCTGGCATTGGTTTGTGGGACCGTGTGCCACCATGTTTGTTCAGGAGAGCTGTGACTGATTACAAACAATGATGGGACTGATTACTCTGAAGGCCTGAAGAGACTTGCAAGGGGATTAACACTGGAGAACAGAAAATGCTCTTGGCACAAATGACCTCATTGGAATAGATTTATTTATGGAAAGAAGACAAATTTGAAGGTGTCCTTTATATTCCAAGGAAAACCTCTTTGTGATGGGTTGCTTCAAGAGCACAACACATTTAACATACTTACTCTGTTAAGGATATTCAGGACTAGTGCATTAAACGTGGTGGTAAAATTTAATGACATTAAAAAAAAAAAAAGAAGGACAAGTAAGAGCCAAGGTTAGGCTGCATGTATGTTGGAAGCTGTGTCTGTTGACTCAAAAAGCTGTAACGTTGGTTAAAGGGATTCTGAGCTTGTTTGCAGGAGGATAAAATTTCAACAGACTTGCAGAAGTCTGAAATATTAGAGTGACATTAAGACAACTCAATTACACCTCACCAGGTCAATGTGACTTTTCACAAAGCATTTGTTGCAATGTCCAGAAATGTGCTGAAGAACCAGATCCAAGCATTTCCTCTCACTACTAGCCCACTATGACTGGAAAAAAGAGGAAGAAAATCAAAGTGCAGTTTAGCAGGGTAGCCAAAAAGACATCTGGCGAGTGGCAGAAATTCAGCTGTGGATTCCTTTGTCTCTTAGTCAAAGGGAAAATAATGAGAGGAGATGTCCTGTTGCACTAAAGCACGGTAGCTTGTTGTTGTACTTTGTGCTTGAAACAAGAGGCCTGATCTTGATCTTCATGGTGAACTTGAGCTCCGAAGAGACCAACACAGAGGGGATAAGCACTGAGCACTTCAAAAATCTAAACCCTGCAAGACAATTAAGATCATGTCTAATTTCATATCATTGTGGTAGAGCTAGTCTGTCAGCACTGCAATTGGCAATAGGTAAGTGCAAAACCAAGACTCTGCTAAGCAATCCCTCACCATAGACATAGTCAGAAATATCTCAGGAGGTGAGGGCATTGCAACAGCTCGAAGCTCCCTTAACATCAGCAGGGACTTCAGAAGGTAGTACTGGGTCCATTGAGCTGCTGTTAAGATTAAGAGCATGGGGCTCTTTTTAAGGAAGATCCTACTGAAACTTAACAGAAGATCCGTGTTTCATAGAAAAATCAAGAAACATTAAGAAAACGGTACAGAGTATCATGACTGAGCACCATAAGTGTCAGCACCTTAACTCTGCCCCTTGGTCCATCACAGTACCAGTCTGGCAGGGCACATTTTATGACAAGCAGCTGGCTGAAAGGAAATCCTAGAAAGCCCATGGCTTCCATTAACGTGTATCTTTAGATATTTCTCTCTGCATCTCTCAAGTCTCTCCCAAGCCAGTGGTCCCCCTCCCACCTAAACAGTCTTTCTCTTCTGATACTTCTTTCCTGTGGAGTGCCAGGGAGGAGAAATTCTGCTACTGCTCTGTGAACCCCTTGGTATTCTGAGAAAGACTTTTATCAAATTTACTATCAGCTAAGCATTACCTGGTTCAGATAATTGCTGGAGGCTATGGAAGGTGACAGTTTAGAGAACAGCCATGCCTCTACTACCATGAGACTATATATTTTTCCTGCTCCAATAGGCAGCAGGAATGTGGCATAAATGTTCTCCTTTCACTGTTGTTAAACTGTGACCATGAATGCTACAACTGTAAATTCGTCAGCTTAATCAATATGAACAGTAATTGCAAGAATAATTTCCGTGGGTTAAATAAGAAATGCTTTCACTCAGATGAAGGCCAGCACTTCAACCATAAAGTTGATGTCGGTTGCTTGTTCATCATTTTGTCGTATTTTAATTCTCTGTTATAACCGGGTTATATTTTTTTGAAAAGAAAAAAACAAAGTAGAAAGTTCTCCCGTTCTTCGCAGTGAGTGCTCGCTGTATGGCTCGTGACATTTGAATGTACATATAGCCTACATGAGCAATAAGAGCCTTAACAGAAGAACTGTGTCCAGTTCCTCATCAACCATTAATAACATTATAGTTAACCAATACCTGAGCACTGTATCATAAAGCATGTGCTGATTTTGACTCTTTGTAGACTGCAAATTGCCATTATTTGGAAAAAAAAAAAAAGGCTTTTTGTAGGTGACTATCTTCATTAATTAAGCTATTCAAATCCAATTCACTTTTTTCCAGAGGGTACTTTATCTCATTAGAGTTCTCTTAACTTAAACAATAAAACAAACAAGCTAAAACCACAAACCCAATCTCACTGTTCCCAATGTCACAATGAGTTAAAGTCTTACTTGCCAGAAAGTGAGCCGTGATGCTAACGCTTCTAGTCAGGCGTGCTCTTTGCCATCATCTAAGGGCAGGGGGAGCAACTCTGATGTTCATTAGAGACACTCACCACTGTCACAAGAGAATGGCAAGTCTTTTCACCTCTCTGCCTACACCACAACAGCAGTGGCCCACCATGTTCTTCATAGTCCAGCAGCAAGAAGATTTTGAATGTAACTTGCCTTTGTAGGCAATCACAAGCCTGGCTACTGCGTTTGAAGGAGAGGCCAAAGTTGTGCTCTTGACTCAAGCAGCACTGACCATATGCTGATAGTGTAGCACATATGTGAGGATTTCTAGGACTTGGGTCCAACGTAGCTGTTTCTCACACAGGATTTCACCCAGCCGTGTGGAAGCGAGATGCTACCACACACCAACTTGTTTTGCCATCTGGACACTGCTGGAAGCATTTTGCTTCTCATAAACAGACTGAGATCATCTTTCCTCATTAGCTAGGTCATGGGATGGCTAGCCAAGTTATCGTGCCATGTTATAACACGCATACTTCAATGCTTAATCATTCCTGACCAATAGGCTTCAAATTACAAAAATATGGACAGATCCCTAATTTTTAGGTTTATTTGCTGAAACATGCCCCAGATTAATGTTCAGTGCTACTTGGCAGTGTGAACGAGCACCAGGTCATTTACTCAACACTGATACTGATTGGCGGCTCTAAGAGAAACGCCCAGATGTTCCTGTTCATTTCTTGCCACCTTGCAGGACTCTGGCAGATGACTGTAATCCAAGAGAGGACTCGTAAAACCAGAAAGAGGGAGAAATAAAGGCCAGCTATGCTGGGGAGCCCATGAGACCAGAGAACAAGCTGTTCTGCCAGTGACTCAGAAGCGACCTCCTCCCTTAGGAGGCATTATGTGTATTTTTGTTAGAGGGCAGGATTTGGATTAATGAGAGACTTGGTGGATATAAATAATAATATCACTATCTGGGAACTCGCATAGTCAAAAAAACCAATCCAAACAATCTGTGAGTGCTCATAAAAATCGATAGCCCCTGAACCGAGGCAATGTAGGACTTGGCGAGTTAGCTCTCTGACTCTTTTGTCCATCACGGGTGCAGGTGCTGGCCCGCAGGTGGGACTCAGTAGTTGCCAGGGCTAGAGCAAACTGAGAATTGGGTTCAAAGCTGAACACCACCACCAAGCTTGAGAGAGAGAAAACAAATAGGCCAAAGTGGTTTTAAATTAGACGATTTACAAAACACTTGTTAGTGATATCAAAAAAGACAATTTGACACACAACTCCTGTCCTCCTCTGCTCTCTGAGGCAAAGCCTTTGTGTCTGCAGTGTTATATTTTACTGTATAGGATTCTGCAGTAGTATGAAACCACATGTCATGACCCTTCCCTTTGTCCTGCCCTTATTCAACAACTGGTGAAATTTCAACCTGTGTGGATAAACAGTGATTTAGAGATCAGATCTGCGGCACCTTAGTTTCCTAGGATGTGCATGGACTCGGAAGGAACAGCATCGTAGACATCATGACTTTATCAGATGACCTGGGTGGAAGCTGGGAGTGCTGTGGAGGGCGTAGCTGGAGGCAGATGAGGGGAAATAGGCCACAAATCCGTAGGAATTCAATATCCATTTGTTCTGCTGCTCACAGAGCAGAGTGCTAACCTGAGGCAACACTTTCAGCAAGCTTCAGCACCAGGTTCTGCTTTGTAATGATGGCGAGACCTAACAGCAGAATTTCCCTCTGACCTTTGGTTAAACAGGTTTTGTTTCAGAAACTAGGGGAAGTATGACAGGTATTATTATGATTAATGGGTGTTGTTATACTGCCCATTTCCTAGATGTGCTGTAGCTAATTTTAGCCAATGCACCAACTCTTTGTGCAGTCACAAAAAAGCACATCAGTCTGTGAGGAATGTGCACAGCTACAAGCCGGGCACGTGAATGTTAGATGTCTGCAAAAGTGGCTAACTGATTCTCTGTAATCACCCTCTCCTCTCTTCTCTTCTGCCCTCCAGCTTGGCTTCAAAAGCTGTGGTCACAGATTTGTCTCCAGGTGCTTGTGTCCAGAGTTTTGCCCTTCCAGTGGCTAACTTTGAGTGGCTTTACGGGACAATTACAGGGTATCCTGAAAGCACTATCTTGGTCACTAGCTGTTCGTTGCCTCAAGCTAACTAGCTGTGAAAGTACTGCTCAGGAACCCAGAGTCACCCATCCTCACCGAATGCATGTCCCAGTGCTGTTGAGACCTTCATAATCAGGTTGTAACACTGAGGAAAATGTTGCAAGACAGAGTCTCGGTGTTAATGACAGGTCCATGCAGCATATACCCAGAATCCAGTATGGGCAACACTTGCAGAAGCTGGATTAGGCAACTCTACAGAGCCCCAGGATTGCCATCCAGGGAGGAGAGCAGCAGTAACAAGCGTCAGACACACAGTCATTTTGGCTGAGCCCTGAATCCTTCATTCATCCCAAAGACAACTTTGAAGATGGCTAAATGACAGGTTTGCTTTTGAAATGCAGCAATTGCTGCTGATTTGAAGGGATGATACCAAGATTGATAACCTTGCCAACCTCTATTTAGCTGGCCTCTCAGGGAGATTGTAACACTGGCCTGGAGCAAAACGTTCTTTTTCGATACAAATGAGTAGGCTCCTGAGTGATGCTATGAAGGTTGCCTCCTAAGCATGCAACAGTGCTACAGCACCAACAGACAGGAGTTTCTGGATGATCTCTTCAGCAACCCTTGCAGTTGGTTCTCGCCAGCTGTGGATGAACCAGTGGCCACTGGCACGATTTGTCACAGCCTGAGAAGGACAAGGCAAGATGACTAAAAACAGGAGGGTTGAAAAAGGGGATGACTGCCTGGTTCTGTCTAACCCCAAAAACCTGCTGCTTTGCTGACATTCGTGTTCCTACGCCATGTATTGCTGTGTCTGTTGGCATGGCTCTCACAGATGCCCAGGCTAAAATTGACTGCTACAGCCACCCGGTCTGAACAACCACATAACCTGGGTCACAGGGTTTAACCGATAACCTTGCCTCTGCTAAGCTGATCTGGGCTGTCATTCCTGTGGGGTGGGAGCATACCCAGACTGTCCTGAATGAAGGTGACTTTTGTCTCCAGCTGGTCTACATCAATGTGAGAAAGCAATCAGACACAAGATTTCTCATCAAGTCACCAATTAGGGTAGCGTATCACACAGGTGCGAAGCAGTCTGCCTGCATTGTTCTTTGTCTAACTTGTATTTTGCATCTTACAGTAGTCTGACCAGTCAAGGTGGGAGTCATCTCACCTGACATCAGATGGCTCCATCTGAGCTGGCCTTTATCATCAGTGAAGAGAAGTAGGTGCTTGTAAGGCATGAGTCATCCTCCCTCTTTTAGATGTCTGCATTGGGGTGAGATGACTCACACTCTTCCCAATGACTACAAAGGAAGTTCAGACTGCAAGTTCAGATAAAGACATTTATATTGTAGCATCTAAAATAAGATGAGTCGAGCAGTATTCTTAATATCTTGAGGTGTGTCAGTGGCCCAGTCTCACTCCTGATCTGTCATTTCTATATAAAACAGTACATTTGCCCTGAGAATGATCTAATTCCCACCTACTTAAGTGGGCACTCTCAAACTGGAAATAGCCCAGTTTCAAATAAAGTGTTTAAAATACCTTATGCAAATGCCTCTTGTTCCTGGCTTTTATCTAGCCAGCCTTTATCTTTTGCTGCTGTTTTACAGTCACATCTTCCTATTATTTTTTAAATTATACTTTTCCAGTCTTCTTCTACTCCCAATGAGCTGCTGGGAGACCAAAGAAAGCGTGCGAGGAGTGGACACAGTAAAGAGAGAAGCTAAGACATACCACTAATTCTGCCAGCTATATGAAATAAAGTGATTACCCAAAGGATTTTTTTCAATCTAGCATTTTATTAAAAAAAAAAATTAGTAGTTACTTATGACAGCAATACAGACTTCTCCAACAGAGTGATCTTAGTGGGCAGTGTCCCTTTAAATTAGATTTTTCTAATCGAATAACTAACTTCATCAAGCAGCCAAAATCAATGCTTTGTATTAGACACGGACCCAAACCCATTAAGGCCTTATTATTCAAGCATGCACCTCCCTTCAGCTTTTATCTCCCCTCAAGGGTTTTCGTAGTAAAGCAGGCTTTTTTTTTTTTTTTTAATTAGCCCTTCTGCCCTGGAGTCTTCTATTTGATTTTCCAGTATCCAGGGAAGTATTTTTTTTTTAACTACTCAATCCTTGAATAGAAAATTTTGCCTCTTAGTTCTTCATTACCAGTGATAATAAAGCTTCGTGGAAGGCATTCTGATAATGCAGACAGAAGCATGCAAAGGCAAAGCGACACTTCAAAGGGGCATTAGCTCTGATATTGGAATCTCATTCACCTAACTCGCTCCTAAAGCACCAGTTAGCAATTCAAGGAGGTGCAGTTCACGTGTATACATGAAGTGGCGTGAAGGGCCCTTCGGTTCAGCAGAGCCGCCTGGTCCAAGTGCCCTTGAGTGTGTGGAGCTTTATGAATGTTGTTGTTGTTGTATTTTTACTTTTCCTTGACTTCATTCGGTTTCATATAGAGAATCAACCACTTGCTTACCTGTTTCTGTGTGTCATGGGGGACCCAGGAATGATTGTACGAGGAGTACAGTTATTGCACGAGGAGCAATCTGCATGGTTGCCGCCTTGCCATGTGTGCCCAGCAACCTGCCGGTGATGTGCAGTGCCATGGCTGCCCAGGCGTGCGCCTCTGTATCACAGATGCTGTGCCTTTGCTACTTAATCCTGGTGTACCTCATCAACAGTATAAGCAGTGTACACATAATCAATGCGTAGTTAATCAACGTGCGTGTATTCCATGGGCATAAGCATGTGTATCGTGCATTGTCTTATCCACGGGAAATATTACACTCACTTATTCACAAACTGTAATTTTATTAATGAGATAAGAGCATCGGTCTGCATTGTCCAAGAGACTCCTCAAAGCTAAGTCCACAGGCTGGACCCAATTGCTATTCAGTGACTGGTGAACCTTAGTGAGCACCACTAAGAGCACTAGTGAACTCAGAGCTGCTCAGAGGGGCTCATCCCAGCAAGCCATGAGCAGAGGAGCTCACCCTGCGCTGAAGCCACCGAGGGTCCCAGCAGCAGAAGAGGTGTAAGATTGCTAGTGTATTGTCTATTATTTCCATTCTTTACACAATAAACTGGTGAGCCAGCATTCTTTCATGCAGTGATCATTTTGCTCCTGATAATGAGATCATCCATATCCTCCCGAAATCCCCAAAGCCTGGGAACATCAAGGTGGCGCACTGTTTTGGGGAAAACCACAATAATAGGAGATGAAAAACCAAATATGTTGAAATAGTGTAAAAGAACTGAAATTGCCTGAAATGGCTGTTAGACAGAAAATTTTGCCTTGCTTTCTCGGTCCAATGGGGTCATTTTCAAAGTTAATTGCTTCTTAGTCTAAGCTTGTCAGAAGCGAGCCCCAGACCAGTAGGGAGGGCTCTGAAGCGTGTATTCATTTTTGTTCTTTGTCTGTACGTTTTCATATTTAAATTGGGTTGCCCCAGAATTCCTGGTCTGTCCTGCCAAGATACTCCCAACAAAAGGAGACTTAGGGCAGAACTTAGCACCATCCTACTCACTGCATAGGTTTGGAGATACGGTTTTCTTCATTCTGCATCTTATTTCTCTTGCAGCTCTTTGATGGGACTCCAGGAGCTGTGGCTGGGAAGAGGAGGATCATAGACCAGCTGTGCTGGAGGGACATCCGTGACTGCTGCTCAGGAGAAGGCCTGGCCATCTCTTCCTTGGACCTCAGTAGCCCGTCTGGCTTAAGGTACGCTGAGCCTACAGGTCCACCCTTGAAATCCTTTCACAATAAGTAGTAATCTGCAGCAAACCCCCTGCTGTTTGGCCTTCTCCTATGTTTTCCTCCACAGGAGTGACTTAAATAAGCACCTTAGCCTGCAGCTGGCAGCAGGGAGAACAGGCAGGGTATCACTCAAGGAATATGGACTGAAGTGCTGGTCTTTGTGGCCAGGTCCATGGTGCCTCACAGCCACCCTCCAGACCTGATGCCCTTGCCAAGGGCATGGACTTAGCTGTCCCCAGCTGGTGGGAGTCCCTGGCCTACCTCATACACGTCCTCAGGTCCTACCTGAGGCACGTGGTCAGTACGGGCTGTTCACAAGCGGTCAGAAGCTAGGCAGGACTGTGCTTAGGGCTGTTTTTTAGCTGAGCAGACAAAAAAGAATGGACAAAATGGGAGTTTTACCCATGAGCGTCCTGTGCTGTGACCCGGGCAGCGTTGCCCCAGCTTCCTACCTTGTTCTCCGTGTCTTGTAGGTGGTGCTGCAGTTGACACAGTCTGGGGAAGCAATGTGAAATGGGCGTTATTAAGATCTGTGAAGGACGTGCGTTACAGGAGAGCGTGGGGGAAGAATCTATGTAGTGACACGGTTCTCCTAGCAGCTTTTCCTCTGCAGAGGCCCCATGTCCAACACCACGGGGGTTAATGGAAACCTGGTGGTTTTTTGCAGATTGCATCAAGAACTGGTTGACAGCTACTGCAAAACCACTCTGTATGGAGGCTCGCCTGTCACCCGCAGGTGGACACGCCATCTCAGCTCGTGGTATGCTCTGTCCTCAGAAAGCAGGTATCTTTTTGTTCTCCATTTTTCCATGGGAGTCAGGTTAGCGGTGGATTTTAGCATGTTGCCTCATCTGGACCTGTGTTGTTTCTGGTGAGTACAGTAGGCCAAGCCAGGCTAGCTCATGCTGTACTGGAAAGTAACTGGAAATCCCCAGAGCAGAGTGTCCCCAGTGCTTGTTCCAGCCTGTGCTGGGTGTTCCCTATGACCTGACACCTTACCTGCTTGTGTGAGCACTCCCAACCCCGGTCAAGTCTAATCAAGGCTGTTTATTGTTGGAAATCACAGATTTTTGCTAACTTAAGGAGGACATGGGGACAGAGGTTTCATAAATGTATGAGCCAGGGATTTCGTGTGCTCCGTGTCCTGAAGCTGGATGGCTAGCAACCTGATGAGTATACTGCTCTTAAGAATATGTACCATCAATGGCATTTTTAATACAGCTGATTTGCTTGGGACATTGCTAGCTGACTGAAAGAGAAGTTTGCCTTTGAGCCAGGCCATGGTTAAGAGCATGCCAAACGTGCTGGGTATGCTAGGTATTAAAAACAAATACCTAGCTCTTAACGAACTGTTTAGATCATTAGCACATCTAAAAGCACCTCAGGAAACAGGACTGCCTCAGGCCTTTAGTAGCCATCTAGTCTATCCTTCTGCTCCAAGGCAGAATCAATTAGATGTAAACCATTTCTGACAGATGTTTTCCTAGTCTGCTCTTAGAAACCTTCAGCAACAGACACTCAATAAGCACCCCAGCCAATCTCCTCCAGTGTCTAGAGTTAGAAAACTTAACTTTCTGGACTAAGCTTCCCTTGGTGCAGTTTAAGTTCACTTCTCCTTGTCCTGCCTGTGGTGGAAAGACTATTCCCTGCACATCATCAGCAGCACGTTTGAGGGCTGCCGGCCTTATTCTTCTCAATCTTCTGTTTTCCTTTCTCATGCCACTGAGCACTGTCTGTTTGAACAGTCTTTTCTCACCCATGGTGTTTTCTAGACACCACTCCCAGGTCATTGCTTTCCCCTGAACTACTGAAATACATTAATTGGGTATTTTTTTTGTGTGCTGTTAGATGCTAAGTAGAGGACTCCAGCAGCTCTGTGGTGCTCACAGTGCCTAATGTATGACGCTCTCTTATCTATGTGAATCTAGTGTCTCCCTTTTTTCACTGCAGCACGGCATCATCCATGCAGGCTAAATTGGGAACCATCACCCTTAGGTCTTTCTGCAGAGCTTCTGGTGGGTGGGAAGACCAAGACCTACAGAATAAAATGGCTTGTGCAGTCCTCCTCCACATCAGAGGCCGGAGTGGAAACAGGCAAGAGGAGATTGCTTTTAGAGAACTGTGTGAAGAGCAGGGAAAGGAGGTGGGAATGCAAGTGGCAGGGGTTCAGAGGAAAGCCCGCAGGCTGCCGGTACAAGTTGTCATTGTCGGAGTTGCAGCCAGTTCCCAAACCACCCTCCTGCATCCCAGCCCAACCTGGAGCTTTCACCGTTTGCTCCAGACAAAACCAAAGCATCTATTCCATCATTTGCAGCCTTAAGAAGTCCATGAGGTGGTGAAGGCTGTAGAATCTCACACTAAATGGGGGACCTTGGCTCACTCAGATACACACCTGGAGTCCTCCGTGGGTGGTTTTCTGCTGTGCTGGGGTGAGATTCAGAAGTGAAGCCGCCGGCAAAGCAAAGATTGCCGTGCCACGGGGGCATGACCGCCCTGACTCGCATGTCTGCGCTGCACTGCCGCAAGATGCAGCCCCCTCCATCTCTCACTGACATAGGTCGGGAGGCACAGCGCTGAACTCAGAGAGGTCACAGCAGCGTGACGACAGTGCCAGCACAGGGTCACCGCGTGGGAAGGATGCTGACGCACGCAAGGGTGGCAGGATGGGGATGAGAAAGCCAGACCCAGAAAGCTCCGAGCGTATTGCTCCCTTGTTACCCATTTCCATTTGCATTGAGAAGGCACCTTTTTTGTTCTAATCCTTGCCCACACAGGGCACAGTTCCTGACTACGTCCTTCTCCCTTCATGCAGCAAGGAGTGGTCCAGTCAAATAAGCTGCTCTCATTGAAAGAAATGAGAAAAGTCTGGGTTTGAAGAAAGCCACCTATTATTTTCCCTTAATGCCCTATTGTTTGACAGGCTCCGACAATGCTCGATCCCACGTGCACAGCGTCGGTGTCTGGAAGGAAGGCACACCCCGGTGAAAAGATACACAAGGCTGTCATCTTGGCTGCAGAGAAACAAAAGCTCCAGGAGGCACTGCTGTCGGGACGTGGAGCCTTGCAGCTGTCACGTCCCGAGTGAAGCTCCCTATTCACTCACCTCCTGCCATCCTCGCTCATCAGAGCTCCAGATATTTCCCCCTCCCTCTCCCTGTGACTGATGAGCCCCCAGGGGTGCTAATGCCATACCCTCTCCTCTGCAGCACGAACAAGAAGCTCAGTTCTGAGCTCAGTTTAGTAGGAAGCTCCACACCACTAATTAGAAAAGATTCGGGGTTGGGTCGGGGTTTTGTTGTCTGTTTTGTTGTGGATCTGCAGCGATGAGCCAGCTCCCACACCCCCAGCAGGGTTAATTATTTATGAATGTTCCACAGAGACCAGGTCCTGTCGAAAAATGATGAAGCCAAATGCTCACCGGCTGCACCGCACGGCTGTTGTGGCAGTCCTGCTCCCTGATCGCTGGCAGAGCAGGATACAGCCCTCATTAAAATAGGTAGACTATCTAATTGCCTCCTCTGGGGAAAAAAAAAGGCCCTTTCCAAATCCTCATCTCCTTGGAAAATAGCAGACTCAAAATAGCCATTTATAGCTATATAAAAATACATACATAGTTTTTTACATTACTGTAGTTAATGCATACACACTAGCACGTGCAGAAAGGCATTACAGAAAGGTCATAATGATATCTTCAGCATCTTCAGCATGGTGTGAGACAGTGGGCAGGCTGCTGCTGTGGTGGTAGGTGGATCTCCCCAGGCATCACAGAGAAGACAGCTCAGTACAGATGTGCAAGGGGAGAGAGCCAAGTAGCTGGTTCCCTTCACACCGGACCCTGATGGATCATCCCTGCCTTGCTGCCCCCTTTGCTACACCACAGTGCCATAGACCTCTCAGTCTGTGGTCCCAAGGGCCAGCAGCTTTGGGCAGGGACGGGCCAGAGGCTGATGGCTCTGTATTTGCAATATTTTGCAGTATTTGCACTCTAAAAAAAGCAGGAGCCCAGTTTATGGTGTGTCTTGGAGCGCTGTTATCAGTACTTTGCCCCCTGAACCATATTTCTGGAGAGGGCTGAGACTGGTCAGTGTTGTGTCCAGCTCAAACCTTTATCTCCTATCAAACACTCATATATGCTAGACACCTGATGTGGTGTGATCAGTGCCCTGCTGAAGATACGGGACAGGGTGAAGATAGATAAGGAGGGGACATTGACCCAGAAACTATCTTCTGTTACGCAGTAAGTGCTGACAACAGAGGCTTCAACATATGATGGAGATGTATGTTGTGAGTCCATCACTCTTTTATTGTATGAACAGCAAATTTTGCTTCCCTGGATGACAGGTCTCTCCAGTTCAGGACTTGATACAGCTGCTGTTCTGATGGCTGCGTGCAGCTTCTCCTCTGCCACTAAAAAGAGAATGGGGGGCACTACAGCCATTTCTGGTCCCCCTAAGAATCGGTTCTTCTACAAATTTGCCTAATTGAGCTAAACTTTGGACACCCACATCCTCCTGTGTTAAGTAACATATTCCACCACTTGAGTACTTTTGGGGTGAAGAAACACCTTTCACTTATTTGAAGTTGCCTCCTGCTCATTTCGTTAATGGCCCTTACCTCCTCTATCGGAGGAGAAAGTGAAAACCTTTCTCCTGTTCTCCACCCTAACATCTCTCTTGACTTTACAGATCTTTAGTATCCTCCTCTGCACCTTCTCTTTTGCAGGCAAAAAAGTCCCAGAAACATTTACCAATGTCAAGTTTCATCTGCCATTTTATTGCCTGTTCGCCTTGCAACTCTTTGCATTTGGCTTTCATTTTACTACAACTATTAACTTGAAATTTCAGAGCCAAAGAATCAGCATGTCTTGGAGCCTTAGCTCCTGTACACCACCACCGAGAGTCCTTCTGCTGTTTTGGAAAGCTGGCTCAAAACAGGTGGCCTTGGATCTCATTTACAGTGTCCCCAAGGAGAGCTTAATCTATAACTCTCCTGAACAGAAACTCCTAAAGATCTCAGAAGCAGCCAGCCCCAGTCTGCTGGCTGAGCCTCACGCTTTAAAACAGAGAGGACCCACTCCTGGTAGCTGATGCCTTTGGGAGACGTGCAGGGCATTGATGGACACAACTGGACGTGTGTTCTGCTGCACTGTAGCGTGGGGATAGAGCTACGCGGGGCACGCAGGGTCTTGCCTTACTCCAGTTTTCAGAGGAAAGAGGCTGCTTTCTGCACTGCCACCAGTCTGTGGTATCCGAAAGCCTTAAAACACTGGTAGCAAAGGACAGCTGCCCCTGGGTTAGGTACAAAAATAATTTGTTTTGACCTGGAATGGGGTTCCTCTGTTCCTAGGTTTACAGCCTCATGTGCCACCAGAGCAGAAGGAAGATGTGTTTGTGAAAGCCTATGAATACAACCTTCAGCAATAAAAATGGGGCAGCTATACTTACATGAGCCTTTGCTTCTCTCTGCCGTAGACATAGCCCTTTTGTGCCCAAAAGATGGGTGAGGTGAATGAGGTAAGTGCTGAGCTGTGAATTCCTGAGCCACCCAGCCTGTTACTAATTACCGTGATTAAATATTGACACAGTGACTGCACACAGGGCTCCCGGGCAGAGATCTGTGCCCTCTCTGTGGCGGCGGCAGAGAAATCCAGGCAAAGAAATAGGTCCCCGAGCACTTACACTGCAAGACCCCAATCCATCCTGCAGTGAGCGTGCCCTGGGGACTGCCAGCGTGTGTGAGAGCTTGCACAGCTCTAGCAAGGGGCTGGTGGGGGTGTCAGGAGGTTTCTGATCCAAAAAAACGTCGCCTTTGGGATTCCCCTTGCTGCAGTCTCCAGGTGCTGGTGGGGCGAGCGGGATGAGGCAGCACAGAGGGATCTTCTTCCCCGCGGCAAAGAAAGATGGTTAGTCAGAAGAAGAGTAGGGTCCCGCTGCTCTGGCTGCCAGCCCCAGGGCATCCTTGGGGAGGCTCCCAGACAGCCCCGCTTGGCTACCTCCCTGTACGCTGCACAGGCTGGCAAGCCTGGTCACTGCATCCCCCCACACGCTCCCCTAAGCGTCTTACAATCTTATACCCTGCTCCTTCACGGGTCCCACGTAAGAGATTGGGAGAAAAACCTATAAATATACGCTTCAGATTGCCTCTACTTAACAAACCATTTAATGATATGTCTGGAGTTAAGAGTGTGCTGCACAGGGATGCGCAAACTCACCCAACACGGGAAGATTTTGCCCAAGAAAGACTTGCCATCAAACAGGGAAGCCTCTGGAGGCTTTAGCTCTTTCTCCCCTCCCCTTCTCTTCCCCAGCACTGCTGGTTAATGTGCTGGGCTGTGTGCCAGGCGAGCAGATGTACTACTGCACGGTTTCTCCTCCCTGTATCGTGGCCGTGTCCAGCACTGATTTTGCCTGTGGTCATTTTTTAATACAGCAGCTGACTTGGTCACAAGTGAAAAATAAAATATGATCCCTTGCGACTGCAAACTGCCCAAAGCCATCTGCAGCCCTGAGCTCCTTCTCCTCTGGGAACAAGGAGCAGTATCTGCGAAGGTCTCCTATATCTAGTGCTTCCACCAGCCAAAACACCATTCCTTCTTCACCAGATCTTCCTTCTTCATCTCTTCAGATCCTATGGGGCAGCCAGAGAAGCCAGGATGAGTCTGCACTAGGCTAGTACTTTTTAAGCAGCAGAATAATCATGTTCTCAGCTCGACCCTGCTCCCATGCTAGGGTTTTTTATGAATGCTGCCTGTTACTTGTGTTAAGAACAGCTACTACTCATAATTAGAAGTTCTAAAGAGCCTCTGCTTTGTGGGTGAGCTTTCTTGTCCTGATGCCGGGCAGAAAAGTGCTTTCCAGGAGAAATATTTGATTTCAAAAGTGATGATAGAAGCTGTAGCATTTGAGATTACATTTTCAGGAAAACACCAAAGAAACCAGGTTGTATATTGAAACAAATTCTTGCAGGGCAACAAATTTCTCTGTTCCCCTTTCTTTGTGCTGCAGCTTCCAGCAATTTGCCCCTGCAGGGTGAAGGGCTGCAGCTGCGGCAGCCGGGGGGATTGCGGACAGGACCACCCTGACTCCAGCTTCCCTCCGTGCTCCCCTGGGAGTGGTCAGGATGTGGGGAAAGAAGGGAGAAGTTATACTACAGCTCCTTTCCCCGTGGGAGGTAAGAAGTGGCAAAGACAGACGGAGACAAAAAGGGCCAGAGAGAGGACTAAGGTACCCGCTTGTCGTGGTTTTTTGGTCCCCTTTGGGTGTAACCTGTGCTGGGGATAGCCCATGTTAGGAGCTGGTGGCAGCCCTGAAGGGCACTCGCAGTACCTCCTTATTTGGGATGGGGAGAGGAGAAGACAGGGCACAATGTATTTATTATCCACCCCAGACACAATCAACAAGCTGTTAATTATCGGGCCGTAGCATATACAGCTGTAGCATACGGGGCTTAAACGGGAAACTGTTGTTTAAACAAAATATCAAGGATGATATTCCTTTGGCTCGTGGTTTGCCTGTGCTTTAGTATGAGCCTGGTACGTTTCCAGTTAACTGGAGCTGAGCCGCTCCTCTTGGGGAGGGGGGGCAGGGAAGCTGGGTTTGGTTCCTCTCCACCTGAGACTTGTCCCCTGGCCCCAGGGGAGCTGCTAGGGCCGAGTGGGTTATTCTAACCCAGCTGTGGGTCCCACACATCTGGCCTGATTTATTTATTTTTTAGCAGCTGAGAGCTGCTCGGTGGCCAGCAGTGGGGGAAGAGCTTACCCAGTGGGAATGATGGGGATGGCGATGTGGGAAGGAACTTTTTGTCCTGATTTCTTCAGATCCTTTTGTGACCTTGAGAAAACCAAAAGGAGCTTTAGTTCAGTTCTTGCACTTTTAATGATACCTTAATATTTGTTAATTAACACAGTTGTGAATTCAAGTACTTAAACATTTGTCGTTGTTCATGTGCAACCTCCACCCTCCAGTTCAGGGTTAGCCACAACTCGGGATGAACATCCTTGTCCATAAACAAACAGCAGTGAACGTACAGACCATCATCTCAGGCAGACTCACATTTCTTTCAGCAGTGGCTTCTTCCCTCGCTATTCATTGCCCCTTAAAAAGATCCCCTTGTTCCATCGGCCCTTGATTTGGGGCCAAAAAGTGAACCAGCCTGGGTTAGAAATAACTTTGTCTGTATGGGAGGTTGTTTTTAACACAAATCAAGTCTCCAGTCCTGTTCGTTGTGGGTCCTGACAAATAGTCTCGCTGGCACAAGTGAGAGAGCAGGGCTGGAGAGAAATGAATGGCCAAATGCAGAATGAAATCCCGCTTGAGCTGGGCTGCCTCCAAAAATGTGCGTGCCATCCAGGTGCTGCCGTCTGCTAATGCTGCTGCTGGGCACACAGGGGCTGCCTATTGCACTCACTCTTCAAACTCTGCTTTGGCAGTGCAGTGTTACACACACTCTGAATACTGAAAAACAGCAACTGCTACACGTCCACTGAAGAGCTGAACGTGTAATGGAGAAGGCAGCTGTTCGAATGGTGGTCCCAAGCCTCGCTGCTGCTGGAACCCCAGTGACTCTTTTCCCTAGTTCCCTTTTTCTCTAGCGGTGTTTCCAATTCACTTATTAAAATGCATAACAAAGAACTTCTACCTTTATTTATGCAAATTTGTAGCCAGAACTTTAATTATTGAAAGAATAGCATGGGCTTATGTACAACTGATCTGAATTTTCTGATGAAAGGCGCCCAAATTTTACTCTCTTCTTGAGAACACCTAAATATTTGGCAGTAACTTCTACAAATCAAGTACCTATCATCCACCTGCTTGCGTTTTTTCACCTTTCTTTCAAATCACCTTGCTCTCCCGCTTCCCATTGAAGACACTTTAAACGCTCAAGTTTATCCCGTAAAAGCTGTTCATGGGTTGACACAGGGAGTGAGCTGAGACAAATTGTTGTCCCAGACTATCTGTCACTTCAGAAGCCATCAGCCCAACAAAGCCAGAAGCTGGTGTTACATTAAGGCATCTACGGCATGGCCGCTCCTATAAATACATCACTCACAGCAGAGATCTCTATGGGTTGTCAAGGGGCAGATTTGTATTTATGGCACCCATTGAATAAAAAGAGGGAAAACTAATTTCCTGTTTTGAAATGAGTCTCAATTTCGTCAAAGGGAAAACTACATCACAAAGCTGCCTAGCTGCCTGCAATTTAATGTACACAGCTTTCCTATTTAGCCATTAAGCAGATTATTCTCTGCTGGATGGATGTGTCATTCCTGTTAATGTTAATGATAGTCCCACATATGCCGTGACAGAATAAATGCCAAACTATGTGAACCATTTACTCCCTAAAGGGAAATGCAATTCCTTCAAGCAATGTAGGAATCTGCCAGCAAAGTGATGGGAGCCCAGGAAGAGCAGGGAGAGCTTCCAGCAAGGCTGAGGTGTAGGGGTGTCGCTTTGGCAGCAAAGCCAACTGAAGGCATCCCATCCCGTCCCCATCCCTGGCCCCTTGTGCTGCTGTCCCCTGCTCCCTGAGCTGAAGCAACTGTACGTGAGCTGCTCTCATGACTGAGTTTTAAAACAGTCCTTCAGAAGAAACCAGAAACCGAGTTGCCCCTCGTCGGTTTTTAACCCATCTCATTTCAGAGTGCAGCTCTGCCACTAGTTGTACCAGAGGCACTGGGAGCAGCAAACCATGGCCAGAGGCCAGAAATAACGAGTGATTAGGGCAGGGCTGGGGAGAAAGCTTCCTGCCCTGGCACAGGTGGGAGCAGACACGCCAGGGTGCCTGCCTTGGCACCCCGTGCATGTCTGTGCCACCTCCGCATGGTGACACCGGCTCACGGAGGCGTGGGTGAGCTTTGCCTCTGCAGCAGCTTGCCCAGCTGCTGGCTCCAGCAGGGTTTGGTCAGCATGTGGCTTCTCATCCCAGCTTCTCCCCGGGCTCTGCATCAGGCTGTCCCATCCTCCTGGATCAGGGCCAGGATTCAAGCATTCAAGGGGTGCACCATTCAAGGTGCATCCCTGTCATCTGCCCTCCAAGGCACCTCTGGCGCTCACGTACACGTGCCAGGGCAGCGTGACAAGGGACTCCGTGACCCAGCAAATCCTGAAGCCAGAAGGAAAAGGCTTTGCCAGAACATCTTTAGGAGTTCTCTATGCAGCAGTAAAGCAGTTGGTTAAATGTTCAAAAAGTGGAGGAACTGGCTGAAAATCAGCCCTCACGTTCACTGGTTAAGCTGAAGAGGAGATGGGGATTTTGGTCTCTAGACTTTTATGAGGCTCTTGTAACTGCTGAGCCATGTCAGTAAAATTAGCTTTAACTGTGTACTGTCTTTTCACACAGATTTCACATCTTAGCAAGTTTATCAGTAAACAAAGCCAGTGGCACTATTTAATACTAGAGCCACTGGGGAGCAACTAAGTTTGTCCTGCCCAGCATCTTCCCAGGGGATGCAAACCCAGTGGGTGTCCCCACTAACAGCCCACCCACGGACCTGGGATACTTCCACTCCCTGCGCTTGGCCACCAAACTCATATTTCTTTACTTTAAGAAATAAAGAAGGTACTTGCATTTCTGAGATAACCCTCATGGCATGAATGCAAGAATATGTCACGTAGTGTTGAAGGAATGCAAACAGGAGGGAAATTAAACCAAGCTTTTGCTGCTTCCACACAGGATCAAGTTGTTTCCTCCCCACGCAGGGTTTTCTTCCATGGATGAGTCAGGCCTAATTCGCTTGGAGTCTCTCGTATGGTGCCAATAGGATATGAGAGAGAAAATAGCCAGGAGGATCCACATTGCACATCTGGCAGGTCAAACTCGGCAAACCCGGGTTGGCTTCCCATGGTCTCCTGCTTCTCAGGGACTCTGGGGGACTTTGCAAAGTCCTGATGTGATGCTGTGGCCAAGACAGCACCACGTGCAATGTTGGTGCTCGCTGGCTGCAGGCAGTGGCTCTTGCCGATGTGTTTGACCTGCTCTTCTGGTTGACTGTGGCTTGCTCAGCCACGTGCCTGCTCTGCCAGCCTGTGTCGGCTACAGCTTGCTGTAGCACCAGCGGCAACTGCAGCCGAGAGAGGGGACGAGGATGGAGGACCTTTCAAAGGAGACTTCATGGAGAAATGCCCACCTTAGCTAGGAGGGGGCTGAGCTCTCCCATCAGGGAGGCTGTGAATTGTGACCAGTTCTTGGGGTCGACAGTGGTGGTGACAGTAGAGCACATAACTGAGATCGTGGTTGTCCATTCAGAAGCATGTGGTCACCGCTGCCACCAGAGGTCCAGCTACGAATGGACAGTGCCACAGGGAGTCCTCATTCCCCTCAGCTGCGCTTCACACGGTTCCTCAGTGGTTACCTGTAGAAACAGCATTTTTTTCATTGTGCTCTAGCCTAAGTTACACAAGGCAAAGGGAGCTCGAGCTAGAGACATTCAGGCTGCTTGAGATTTTTCAGGAATTCTCATCTGTTTTCTTACGTCAAAAGCTCATTTGCCAGCATAGCCAATACGGACATGGGTGATATCAGCAGTCTCCCCCTTCTCCTTGGAAGTTCTTCTCCTCTGTTATCATGGCTAGTGAATCATTTTATGGGGTATGAGGCTTGCAGGCTGACACTAAGTACCGCTGCCGGGTAAGAGAGTTGTGCATGCATTTTGAGAAATGAAGAGCAGGCGACGGGCACCGACTGGCAGCTTGACTCTGCTGACCAGCAGCTGCCAAGGCAAAAGAAAGCAGAGGTTCAGGGACCTCCAAGACCACACAAGCCACTCATCGGACATGTTGGCTTCAGTGGTAGTAGTCAGAGACATGTTATTCATGTCTTCTGTCTTGCCTGTCTGAATGTGCGATAAAACGGGACGTGCCAGGCCACCGCAGGTGACTGAATGGCAGCAGTTGGTCACTTTGCTTTGGTAGTTTTGACTTGCAGCCTTGGTGTCCCATTAGTTCTCAGGCTTCAGGACGGGTGAGGACAAGGACGTGCAGGCCTGGGCAGGTCCCTTGTCTACAGGCAAGGCTTGCCATGCATTGTACAGACAGCCCTGCAGTAGGGCCAGCGGGAGGAAAGAAACTATTAGGAAGGAAAACATGATTTTTATTGTTCTGAAAGAACAGTTGGTGGTGAAAGCGCCAAGGGTGTGATAACACCTACAAGTTTGTGAACCCTGCAAACGGACGTGGTGGGAAGCTGTGCCAAGGGTAGGGGGTACTTCAGCCACAGAGTGGCAGAAGTGCCTTACACGGCAGCAAAAGCCCTTTCTGCTCCGTGTGCTGGGTGTGGAGCACCATGGCAGCAGGCTGGTGCTTAGTCACATGGATTTTGGGTCCTGCCAATGCTCTTTTTGCAAAGGCAGAAGGAGCTGAGTGACAGGGGAGGGGGCCAGGGGGGCTGCAGCTCCCAGAGCCCATGGTGGCTGGTGCAGGACCAGGCGCGGAGCACCTCGCCGGTGAGGGGGGAGAAGAGGTGCAGTGGTCGCTGCTCACAGGCACTTCCTACAGCCATGTTTGCCTGTGTGTTTCTCATGAAGATGCTGCTACATCTCCACATCTATTTCTGCTGCCTGCTCCAGCCGAGACAGGCTGCACTCAGCTGTCACAAGGCCTTCTACAGTCCCATTGTGGAGCAAACCTCTCTCTTTCTCCACCAGTCCCTTGCTGTGATGCCCTCTTACTGACCTCGGTCTTCTCGTATCTGCTCTTTATCATTCCCTTTCCTTGTCTCAGGTACGCCATGAGCTCCTCAACCACAGTCCACTTTGAGGTGGGGTCTGTGGCCTCCCAGACGCCTCCTCCTGGGCTCTTTGCCTTTGGCTCAAGCTGCAGCCTGCTGGCCCAAGGTCAGTTCCGCTGTTCCTCCAGGGCTGACAGTGTCAGCATATCCCCTGTGAAGCAAGAGAAGTAACAAGCTGCTGTTCATTGCTTGGTTTCCGCAGTAATAAAAATGGCTCTTTTTTTTTTTTATTTTTCTCCAAAAAAACATCCCACCTTCCCCAGTTTTGAGCTGCTATCTCCACCACCTCTTGCACATTTCTGAAGAACCCAAAGATGGCAAGTCCAGCCTCAGTTTCCCTCTTGAGCTCTTCTGTGCACTGAAAGCAGGTTCCTGGGGCCGGTGGTTCGTGCCTCCGCTGATCTGCTGCTGGGCTGCAACCTACCTTTTACAAGGAACGCTGCATGGGGCCAGTTACTTAATTAACTGCTCGTGTGTGCTTGAGGAGGGTTCAGGGAGCGCTGATGCAGCCTGGCTAGCGATCGCACTACTGGTTCTGCAGGTAATGCCCTCCCTCCCTTTTTTGGATGACACGACAAAGAAACTGCACATTGACAAAGCCTGAAGGAATTCAGCACGGGCCTTGCTGTGGTGGTTCCCAGAAAGGTGCCTCCTGCTGTCCCGCAGAGATGGAAAAACACGCTGCCATGTGTGGGGACTAAGGGAAAGCAAGTCCTGCCGCACAGTTCAAGGGGCTTCAGCAAGAACTTCATCATCCCGCTTTACATCCCCAGCTCACAGCTTGTTGCATCCATAAAGCTTTCCGGTGCTCAAGCTCAGACATTTCACGGAGCTGAGAAAAGGTCCATGGGTCTGTGCTTCATAATTTAGGCTTTGCATAAATAATTTTGCTGCATTCTGCTACACCGACTTCAGAAGGCTCAAGAAGGCTCAAAACCAGAGCTGAATTCACCAAGGTTACAGGGTACACTTTCTGTAGCCGGCGGCACGTGGAGGAGAGCCGTGACCGGCGTCGTGGTTGACCACCCCAGGCACTGCATCCAGGGAGTCCATCAATAGCTGGGTGACCCACCAGCAGCCTCTGCCAGGAGACGTTAAGTGGGGCACAAACTCGCATGCCCTGCTCCCACAGCTCTGCGCTGCCACTCCCCATTGCTGCTGCATGACTCACAGGCAGCGCAAAACCTTCCTCAATAAAAGTTTTGGAGAAACAAAATGAAATATGGCAAACAAAATGTAATAGAATAATTAAAAAAAAACCCCAACCTTCAAAAAAAAAAAATTAAAAAGTTTCCTTTTATTAACCAAAAGAGACAGAGTGATAGGATAAAAGCTGGCACTGATTTTCCGTGTGAACCATTGCATTTCCAGCACAACATAGTCCCGAATGAAGCATCCAAGTCTCAGTTCTCATCAAATGCCTGTGCTGGAGTTGAGCGTGTGGTCCCCAAGGACACAGAGAAAAATGGAGAGCGGGGAAAAGGGGAGCCACGGCCCTGCGTGTGCTGAGTAGGAGAAAAACCGGGGAGAAAGAGGCATATTTTGCTAACTGCACTCCCAGTTACTTGGCCTGCAGCGGGGAAGAGGGCGAGCAGTCTGGAGGGTGAATGCAAGCTCACAGCCACTCGAGGAAACTCATTTTGTCGTTACTGAGAAAGGCAATGCCCACGCTGACAGTGCCCTGCAGGTGAATGTAGTGCTGGTTTTCAGGTCTCCCTGCCGGGGCTGCTTCCAGCAAGGCTGAGCTTTTCCAGGGGCTGGCAGCAGGAATTGGGGTCTTGGCTTGGGGTCTAGCCCCTGGATTGCTAGCACATGCAGAGTGGGACTCGTCATTTCCTCAGCACCCTTTAGCCTGCGTCCGTGCCAAAAGCCTTGTGCCAAAACTCTTGTCCCTCTCCTGGCAGTGTGGAAGGCTGACTGGACATGGAGGCTGTCTGTGACCGGCTTGCCAGCCTCAAGTCATCTGAATATGCCACAGCTTGGCTCCTTTACACAGCCACTCCAACCCCAGAAGCTGAGAAGGTCCAGGGAAAACCAGCTCCACCTTCAGTCCTCCCCATGGTCTTTCTCCACGGCGAGCTCTCAGTCTCTCCAAAGCCGGATAGAACATTCTTTTTTTTTTTTTATGCCTTGATTCCCTTTTTCCCAACCTGATCCCTTTTCTAGCAACAGCTGAAGTTGCAAGAGAGCAAAAGCGGGGTCTCGCAGGCCAGCACCAAACTTGCTTTTATCATCCCCCCAATGCTACCAGCGGCTCGAGCTGTTTCAAAATTTAGGCTCTGCTGACCTCTAGGGGACTGCTACAAACCCAAAAGCGTAAAGGCTTCAAAGCTCCTGGCGTGCTACAGCCTTTCACACGCTCTTGAGGAGCCCTGGGGTGGGTATAACGTAGCTGGCACCCACTTCTGGGCCCTTTAGCACCACCAGAGGCTGTAAATAAAAAGCTGGCTCCAACGCTGCCTCTTCCATCACCCTGCTATAGCAGCAATACCTTAAGGAAAGTGTTGTGGCGAGCTATCACCTGCTATCATACTGCCCCATATAACTGCTGCTTTTATTTGAGCGTGGAGAAGCACTTGGGAGCCTGAGAGCAGGTGACTTTCACCCCCTTCTGTAGCAGTTTGTCTAATAAAAGGCATAAAACCTTTGCGGTGGTGGCATAACTACAGCACTACTGGGTGAAAAGCATGGATGCATACGCTTAGGCATTGGAAGTAAAGTTAAATGTGCTTTTTATGGCACGTCATCACTCAACAAACAAGTAGCGGAAGCAAGGACCTTGTCACAGAGAAGAAGGAACATGAAGCCTTGTAGAAAGAAAGCATAAAATCTGATGTTGTCCCAGCACACGGAGCTGCTGCGAGGGGTTAACTCTGCATTTCCCAGCTGATGCTGCCTGAGGACAGCTTTGGTGGAAGACAAGGCTTTGGGCAGGAGCCCACAGAGGCAACACAAACTGCACACCTCTAACGGATCTGTTCTCCTTGATTCAAAGCCAGAACCTATCATAGCCCTGGAATATCCCAATTTCCTGACTTGAGGAAGGCATGACATAACCCTGGAGAGCTGGAGTGAGGACAGACCTGGACCGAGGCCAAAGGTACACACACAGCAGAGTGCTGCCAGCTGTAGCCACCACCACCTGTGGGAGCCCCCCACCACAGCAGGGCACCTTGTTGTCCCTGAGCTGAGGTCTCTATTAGCAGAGAGCTGCTATCTAAACTGTTTAGGATCACTCGACCTTCTGACTCGGGTCCATCTAGCAGACCTGAGCAGGCAGCGGGCTCCAAGTAGGTGAACACATGCTGGGACCGTCATCTCTTCCACAAGAGCAGCTGTATCTTTAGCCAGAACCAAATTGTCACGGTGGCTTCCACCATACAAATAAAGGTCTCTCAAGAAGTTGTGGGGTTTGCGTTGCCAGGACCGAGCACCAACAGGAGGGAGTCAGTCCTGGCAGCCACTCCACCAGCTGCAGGAACAGCTTTAGAGCCAACACTCTGGACACACCACAGGGCACATAATTGGCACGCTCCGACTCAGCACTTGTTCCCTGGGAAGTGCCAAAAATACAAGGCAAGTGTTAAAGCAAGTAAAAAGCACTTGCTTTTCCACAGGCTGGAAGATGTTCATCAACCCACAGGCAGAGGCTCATGACAAAAGATAATGACTGACAGCATTGCTTCAACTAAATCAGGGAGAGAGGATGTCAAAGCTGCAATTAAAAGTGCAGTGTTTAAAGAAAAGAGACAAATGAGTTGAACAGAACCACCAATTTTCATTTTAGCAGCGTTATACGTCTCTTAATTAGAACAGATGTCTCCCTAATCTGTGCAAAACAGAAGAGGACCTGGGAGGTCTGAAATACTGGCTTATCGACAAATATTACCACCAATTCCCCTCTTCTGACAGCAAATCCACTGCCTCAGACTGCACTGAACCCAACCACCTGGCAGTTCTGTGTCCTGGCCTGCAAAGCAAGGCTTACTCTGCAGTGCCCAAAGCTCAGATGAAATAATTTTCTCCTCCTTGTACCTGCAAATACCGTGTTTATCCCACCACGGCTCAGGAAATGCAAGCCTCTCGTTCCCTTCGCCACATGCGTTGTAGTTACCCTTTAGCCCCTCAAAATCCCTGTTTAGTTGATTTTTGGTCACAGAGAAAAGACTCCATCAGTTGTCAAAGTTTGGTAAGATCTTTAATGGCAAGCTCATGGTGTAACAACACTGCTGGATTTGATGCCTCGCTGGTGGGAGAAGAAGGAGGATCAGAAGAAAGGCAGGGCTCCACTGAAGGCTTACACCTTTTAAAGCATTGAACAAAAGGGCAACATCTTTTGGCAATCCGTTTCACAGCTTTGTAATCCCAAAGACCGTGAGATCTTCCAGCCAGAAAAATGGTGGGAAGCACACCACAGCCAGCTTTTGCATGGCATGGCCCAACATGGTTTCTGCTTGACGTGTTGAGTTCTGACTGGTCCCTGCAATAGTAAAGGAAAACCTGACAACAACAAAAAAGTTGCATTGACTGAAATCCGGAGCTGACATTTCCACCACCACCCCCGAAGATGAAAGCAGACATCTTTTACATGCAGCGTTACCGCAGATCTTTGCCTACATGAGCAGCAGCATGTCGGTACAGAAAGGGAATTTCAAAGTTCAATGTATTTTACATGAAACCAGTGAGTTTTACTGTAGTCAGCAGTAACTAGTTCAAAGAAGGTTTTTTCTGCAGACAAATGAGCGCCTTTTTGTTAATTTGTATATTTGTTTATGACCAAGCTCATCCTGACAGTGCAGTGTTACAAGGCTCTGGAGAAGCTGGGTTTGCTATAAAGCATATGTGCCGTTAGGGATTGTCTTTCTTATGGAATAAAAAAAAAGCAATCAGAAAAAAGTCAAACATAAGAGCATGTAAATGATAATCTGGCTCACTGAATGGGTGATTCACAGAATCATAGAATGGTTAGAGTTGGAAGGGACCTTAAAGATCATCTAGTTCCAACCCCCCTGCCTTGGGCAGGGACACCTCCCACCAGACCAGGTTGCTCAAGGCCCCATCCAGCCTGGCCTTGAACCCCTCCAGGGATGGG
>JAOXJK010000012.1:44809467-44827401 GCA_025774025.1 Xenus cinereus
GTTGCTCCAAGCCCCATCCAGCCTGGCCTTGAACACCTCCAGGGATGGGGCAGCCACAGCTTCTCTGGGCAACCTGTGCCAGTATCTCACCACCTTCAGAGTAAAGAACATCTCCCAAATATCTAATCTAATCTAGTCTATCCTCTTTCAGTTTAAAACTGTTACCCTTTGTCTTATCAATACACTCCCTGATAAAAAGTCCCTCCCTGTCTTTCCTGTAGGCCCCATTTAGGTACTGGAAGGCCTCTAATAAGGTCTCCCTGGAGCGTTCTCTCAGATAAAACAAAGCATTTCTCTCTCCTCAGCAATTTACAGGAAGGGGCATCCAGCTATATCCCCTGAAGGAATCCTTCCCAGTTTCCCACGTCCCGTGGCCAGCCTGAAACCAGCCAGTGTTAAGAAAGAGACCTAGAGGCTGGGCCAGGCTCCCCAGCAACTGGCAGCCAGAGAGATCTCATTTTTTGGATGCCCAGCCTGGAAAGCCTCAATGGGTCACGATTTTGATTTTCAGAGACTGGATTATTTAGATAGGCATTGCTTCCCATGAAAAGATCTTGGGTTTGGCACCTAAAGTAACTGGTGTCTTCTGCATAATCCCTGTCCAGCACGGACCACTCATGAGTCCTCAGAGGATAACACACCTCCCTGGCTACCTCATCCCCCTGTGAGAAAGACAGCATGGCTCAGTAACACTGTGCTGAACTGCATCTCTCACTGATGCCACAAGCTGTGGGAGGCAAGAGATGTTTCTCTCCCCCTTCCTCTGCTTCCCTTCTTCTGGGAGCAGGAATTTCTAATAACAGAGTGGCAAGGATGGACACAGGGCATGGATGGACACAGGTAAAGGATGGACACAAGGGAAAGACGGACATGGGCACAGGTCATGGACAGACACAAGGTAAGGATGGATGAACTGGTAACCTTGCCTCCTGTCACAGCTAAAACTGACGGTGAGTAAAATAGCCATGTACTTCAGCCCTGGCTCCCAGGAAACACGTTGAAAGAGGCTGAGGAATCTGTCCTGTATGGCAGCTTCCCAAAGCCATGTCCATAATGTCATTGCCATCACTTCTGCTGTCACACTCTCATGGCACACCTTCCCGAGGGGGAAGGGGCAGTCACCTACTGAGCAACGCTGCAGCAGAAACTCCTCCCCGCTGCCCCCAGCCACCATCTCACACAGCACATCTTGCCTGGGACACTGTGCCGAGGCGCAGCAGCTAACATGCACCTCACCGATGCAGGAAAAGTAACTCTGGCTATTCCCAGCAGAGTGGCATTCTTACAAGCATGCGACTTTCAAAAGCACAGCACCGTGCCCAGAGGGAAATCACCTGGAAAATAACCCAGACCAGGGCAGGAGATGGAGCTGGAGAAGTCTGGTAGGGTCCAGGTCATCATGCTCAGGGTTGCGCTATTCCCTGCATTTTTTCAAGGAAACAGTTTGCCAGTTTTTTCTGTCGTGAGCAAGTCCTTTTAAGAGATTTTACTGCACACCTAATAAAGCAGCTTCGTGCTCCCTCACTGCTGCTCCTACCTGCTCACACAGTATCATAAATAATGTTAGGGAAGAGAGGAGGAGAAGGCTTTTTAGTTTACCTTTTCTCCATCCCTTCCTCTCTCAACCATCTCAATGCATTCAGCAGGCACGATGCAAACAGAAAAACACAGCTGAGCTCAAGGACCCCAGTAATGGCCAGAGCAGCTTCTTCATAAGCTGCAATGGCTGGATGAGCAGATCCATGACAAGATGGTTTGGGCCATCGCAGAAATCCCAGCACCTCTCTGCAAGGGGCCGTTCTCACTCTTGCCCCTGCTACCCAAACCAGTTGTTACATTTCTGAAATCCACTCTTCCCTCTGGCATCCCATGTATCTCTCACCCTCTGAGCAGCACACTGCTCACTGCGCTCATGCAACTCATATTCCGAAGCACCAGCTCTGCAGAAGGCTCTGCTCTTGTATATTTATATATAGCCAGAGCATGAAATGCCTGTGAGAGAGGCAGGAGAAGAGAGACTCTTGTGTGTCCTTTCACTAATGGTTTGCTTTGAGAATAGGCAATGATAATGTGTACCTGTTTTCACCCACAGATCTAAAAGCACTTTATACACCGGTGGGCAACTACTACTAATGGCCCCTTTTTATAAAAGGCTTAAGGTGGGACTTTCAAAGGAGTTACATTGCTCCCACTGAATTTCATGGAGGCCTGGATGCGTAACTGGAGGCCTCCCTTGAATTCCCAGTCGCTGAGATCCACCCGAAGCTCCAGGCAAGGCAGTGGCAGAGCACCGAACCCACATTTTTTCACCGAGTCCCCAGGCTTGCAAGCATTAATGCACATGGTGGCAAATCTTGTGCCTCAGTCTGGCAGCCTGACCACTGGGTCATGCAGCCCTGGTTAATTACTGAATGGCTACTAACCTCAGTATGTGGTGGGAGTGAGGGAAAAATAAAATACAAATAAAATATAAAAATACTTTGTAATACAAGTAAACCAGTTCTGCATCTCTTGCATCGTTTGGTAAGTATAGAACAAGTAACACGGTCACACAGAAATGTATTTGGTCAAAGTAAGCAATCAACATTTTTTTGATAAAATACATTCTATATTAATGCTCATTCACATTTAATACACGTGTAAAGCAAATTTTCTACGTATAAAATTCCAGTTTATCCTCAGTGCTGCCTGGTCACACTTCAGTTCAGCAGCGGGGCTCAACACATTCAGCTCCCAGCAAAGGGAGAGGGGACAAGAGCACGCAGCTCTCTGCAGGACCAAGCCTCACGCGTCCCCTGGAGCACCTGCCCAGTCCTGCAGGTCACATCTGAACAAATCCTTGCTGGCTTCAGTGGGAATTTTGCAGGGGTGAGGGCTGCAGAAGGGCCCCCCCGGCTGTCCAGCACTTGCTGTGGAAGTCACCCAAATGGCATATGGCATTCCGAAAAAAAAGCGAGTTAGTGAATACAGAAAATAATGTATCTACATAATTTACAGCATTATGTTTGCTTGCAACCATATTAATGCTCAAGCGCTCACTGACAGTTCAGTCAATCGTCAGGGAAAGGTAGCAGAGCACAGTACGTGCCACAACCTCCTGCAGGCAATTACAAGCACTGGATCTTACAGTCTTTTCTCATTTCAGGAATTCCCACCTATCCCGCTGCCGCCCAGAGCCCAATTCTCCACTGAGCATCGTGGAGCGTCCACACCTCCTCCAGGTGTCCCTCACACCGTGCAAGGCACCTCCGGCTGCGGGTCCTCGGCTACCACCCCATGTCCACCCCTCATCCCTCCGGCTGTTGTGCCGGCACCCGTCTGTGCAGCCAAACACCCAACCAGACACAAAACGGGTGCACGTGGCTACCAAACCTGACTTTGCCTCCAGCTTGCGCCACCGCAAATTATCTCTCGCGTTACGTTACGGCAGAGGAAAGCCAGCCCCAGAAGATCTACTTGTGCGAGCCGCAACCCAAGGACTGGATGCTAGGAAGAGGAAGGTTGTCCCGAAGCAAGGCTCTGTTTAAGGTTATGGCATCTGTTTTAGCTGGAGAGGAAAGAAAAACTTAGGGACTTAAAGCAGGGCTGGAAACCACTGGTCTTGCACTTTATTTTAGTAAGCAAAAAGCCTATTGCTGCTGTACAGTGTTATACAATGAACTGACACAGTTCTCACGTCACTAGTCCATAGAAAATGTGCTGCGACTACCATGTTTATGCCTGCATGCCGAAAGAATGTACAAAATTTCATTAAGCTCTGTTTGTCTCCCCCCCCCCTTTTTTTTTTTTTTAATATTCTTAAACTCCGACTTTTACAGTGTTGCAGACACTTCTGTGCATACTCAGGTACAACACACCTTCCCAGTTACGGAAGGTCTTTGCCCCAGATTGGAAAAATCAAGTGCTACACATCTCTCAAGCCATCATCAGAAATGTAAACCACCAAGAAAACTTGCTCTCTTAAGTAACCTTGGAAAAAAAAAAGTCTTTAAAAAATCTATTGAAAAGGAGACGTCACTAACAACAGGGTTTTCAAAATGGTGTGAGTTGTTTCTGGGAGTTGTCCAAGCATTTTCTCTTCGCTCACTTTTTGGTTTTATAAAGCTAATTCTGTATAAAAGGGCTTTTGAAGCATGTGACCTTCATTTCACGATTTTTAAAAAATTGGAAAAAAGGAGTAAATTTAGAAACATTTTGGTCAGTTGTGGAAAATAGCTGTATAACAACAGAATCCCTTTGCTTCTTATATTTTCAGTACAAAAGGCAAGTAAATAAAGAGACCTTGCATCTTCACAGTCTGGCACTCATCTGAGTCACTTAAATCTATGCAAAATAGGTATAAAACACGAGGGGTCATCTTCTCCTTTATTCCAAGACCCCACCAAACCCCTCTGGGGAGCAAGTCCCCAGCTAAGTAAAACCTCACTAGTGTTTATATCAGCCAAAGCAGTAGTATTTTAGCTCCTCTCCGATGAGGTGTAAAAGCCCGGGAGAGGAACAGGTCTGGCGCAATTTTAAGAGCCAGGTGCTGGTTTATACCCCTATGGCTTCAAAGTTAAGTTGCACTTTAATTCACGATGCCGCAAGGTTTGAGTAATAATTTAGGAGTGTATTAAAAGCTTAAAGTTGGTTGTCATGCAGAAGTGTGCTAGGCGATGGCTAATTTTTAATTGGTTTGTAGAAAGCAGCATTTGGTTTTGGATCGCACGATGCTGGAGTACCAGGGTTGGTTATAACATGTACTGCTGATACTAATTACTCCCAGTTATTAATCCAGCACTTGTAAACTCGGGTGTCGGTAAAACGACATTAATACATCTGACACCAATACCACCCTGGATTTCCCACTTCCCATGGTTTTTGTTAAGCCTTCACGTGCACTTCTGCAGTACCAACCACTATTAAACTAGTGCTTTTCAGGAGAAATCTCTCCAAGTTTGGTACTTTGTCAAAAACCATAGCTGTTGAACTAAAAATAAAAGCGCAGGTCACTTTTGCTCTCTGCGCCGGTTTCCTCGGAAAGGTCACTGGTGAGGACTTGGCCCTCTCACCACATGCTTCCTACATTCTGGGTACTCTACGTTCACGTCAGCGAACGCTACTCTCGAACACAAATCGAAGAGACAAGTCAGCGACAAAACTACTTCTATAGACTGATAACGGCAGAATGCTACCAAGACAACTCCATAGAAAACCCATTGAAGCAGGAGCAAAATTCAGGTCACTTCTTAGCAAAGCTCATCACAGATTATTATTAATTATTAAATTATTTTTTAAACCGTTTTGTTAAACCTTTATCCTGGGAGCCAGATATCCCCATGTGATGTGCTAATTCGAACAGGCTAACGTGGGACCACCTGACCCCACCTGGTACCAAAGGCTTTCAAATTTTTTTAGCTTCTCAGAAAATCACTGCTGACTGACACCCATCTGTTGGTGATCGGCTTCTGGTTCCTCTTCTTCCACATCTGCGTTATATTCTTCAAATGCATCATCATCAACATCTGGAAGCCCAAGTAACTATAAAGAAGAGAAAATACTGTGTAATAGCAAATTACCCACTTGTGCAGCTTCACTGCAAATCTTCACACACTACCTAGGTATCACTTCTTGAAAACCTCAAATCCTGGAATAATAGTATTGCATAACGATCTCGAGTCTCTTTCCCTCCCTCCTGTGAAAACACATCCTCACACCAAATTAAGTGCTCAGAGACCAGAAGATAAATAGAACCAAAAGCAAAGCGCTTGCAGAAAGGATTGTGTTCTTCCCTGAGGTCATATCACAAATTATTGAGTGTTTAGGCTTGGCAGTGGTTTAACTTCAAAAAGAAGCAGGGTAATAGAGTAGCAGTAGTTATCTTGGTTTAAGATTGTGTTTGGCAACCTTATAAAAGCCAAAGAAGAAAGCATCCTCACGCAGAACTGACTTGTATGGAGTAGGCAAGGAGTCCCTAAAAACCTAAAGACCCCACCACGGCAAGTGCTCCTCCCTTCACCACACCAGACCAAGCCTTGCACACCGGGTGAAGCCCCCGCAGTGAGAAATGCTCCGAATTCAGCTCAAAATTGCCAGAGCTCCTTTAAATTTCTGCAAAATAGATTTGGGCTTGTGAAGAACGGCCAGCCCATCTTCCTTGGACAACGTCTGGATGCCTCCACCTGACGGCTCTGATCGCTGCAGCAGCACTTGCTTGCTACAGACAAAAAGGAGCAAACAGCGATGTCCGGACTTTTTCCCCTCTCCTCCTAAAGGTTGCCAAGCCAACAGAAGTCAGGAAGACGGATAAACCAAATAACAGTCAAAATAACGCATCTGCTGTGGAAATCTCGTATTAGAATCCTGCACTAGCAGCTATTAATACCCACAAAGGGAAAATCACAGGCCAGGCATTACCGGGAATGCCGTGTGTTTAGGTTGCCAGGGCTGGAAGAGCAGCACAGATGCACGCAACACCCTGTTTGGAGGGTGACGCAGCTGTCAGCTCTCAAAAGAGGCAAAACCCAGAAAAATCAGGAGGAGAGCGACACTCACTAGGTGGTAGGATGAGAATGAGAAGGCTGTGACGAGGCAGATTTTTAGGGACCTGAGCTAATTTAGTCTGTGATCAACGTTCAGAAGTACTCAGAGGGTACAAAGACAATGCACAGAATTAGCCTCTGGGTCCTATAAAGCTTGTATTCCTCATTGCCACTGGGAGAAAAACAGCTTTTTAGTTGCAGGGTTTCTTTGGCAGGGAAATGGAAGGAGAATTTGCTGACTAAACCCCTCCTTCGCATTTTAAAAATACTTATGGAGAGACCCCAAGCTTAAAACATTCTTGTTTTCTAAGCGGAACAAAGAATAAATATTCCAATGCATACGTATTTTTCAAATCAAATACTTAACTGAACGTGAAACTGCTTGGTTCATTTTCAGGATGTGGGTGTTTTGTTTCATGTCAAAGCTGAGGGGAGACCTTATCGCTCTCTACAGCTACCCGACAGGAGGGTGCAGAGAGGCAGGGGTCGGTCTCTTCTCCCAAGTCACAGGCGATAGAAAAAGAGAAAACACCTTCAAGTTGCACCGGGGGAGGTTCAGACTGGATATTAGGAAACATTTTTACACTGAAAGGGTTACTAAGCATTGGAACAGGCTGCCCAGGGAAGTGGTTAAGTCACCATCCCTGGTGGTATTTAAAAGATGGGTAGACGTGGTGCTGAGGGAGATGGGTTAGTGATGGTCTTTGTCAGCGTTCTGTTGATGGTTGGACTCGATGATCTGAAAGGTCCCTTCCAACCTAGGCAATTCTATGATTCTGTGATTCTAAAATTAAAATACTCAGCTTTTCAAATGCAAAAGCAAGGCCTCTAGACTTTCTTACCCACAGTACTATTTTTGCTGAACCGACTCAGTATACTGAAATTAAATGTGACTGTTGTACTGCTCTGTTTATATCACTCAGCAGAAAGACCTTTGATCACATTTTTTTGCCCAGCTCTAGTTATAATTCCTCCTTGATTTGCAGGGAAATGAGCCACATGAATCTTCATTTCATGGGATGTTGTAAGCCTTTCCCACGCAACATTAGCAAGGAAAACACAACATACACCACAAGAACTGCAAAGACTCACACGATCCTGAAGGATGGGGAGCACGTCCTGCTTTTCACACATCCCCTCTCCCTTTGCCCTCGGGAATCCCAGCTCTCCTCTCCCCAGCACAGCGTAAATCAAAGAGTAAGGCTGCTGACATTAGTGTTTTTGCGGAGCATAGGAAGGATGGGGATGGGATGTTCCTCCAAGAGACGAGCAGTTTTGTTCTCTCACAGACACTTTAGGATCTTCCAAGGCACTGAGGACTTCAACCATACAGGTCCTGCTTTTAGGGGTCACATCTCGTCACTTCCCACAAGACTATGGTCCCTCACTGCTGTTAACCCCTTACTGCTCTCTGCACTGCAGTGACAAATCAGTCTACATCTTGACCCCAAGGAGGAAGGACCTGGGTCTAAAGTGCAGGGTGCTCTACAAACGTTGGGCCAAAGCAGAGGGAGGGTGTATGAAAGATGAAGACACGCTAAGATTATGAAGCTGGCCTGAGCTGATCCTAGACTGACTGCCACTTTATCTTCTTTCAAACATACTTGTTTCTGCTTCTAGTCCATATCTATTTCATATATTGAAGTACCATCTATGTGGCAGTCTTGAAAGGACTTTAATGGGGAGCAAAAACAAGGAGGAAAGAGGTAAAACAGGAAAAGGGTGTAGAAGGAGCTGATCAGCCAAACAGCCAAGGGGAAGCTTAATGTGGGAGCCCTGGAATTTGCTGCTGAATTGTACAACCCATGTTTTGGTTCTCTGCAAACTCTGCCAGTTGGTGTGATGTCCCTCAGGCATTTTTTATTTTTCTTTCTTTCTTTCTTAACTCTTTCAAAGTCAAGCCCTGATTTTATATAAATAACCTAGTAGATTTTAAGTCATGAAAGCATAGTGACATTGCCTCCTACCAAAAGCTGACAGACAAGCACACTGAAAAATAAACGAAGTAAAAGACCAAGCTTTAGCAGTCCACACGATGCTACACTAGAGATAACGTGGTTCTGTCAAATCCCAGTGTGAGGGGCACCAGCATGGACACCCCTGGCACCAGAGACAACGGTGTCAGAGGAGCTGGGGTGCTCTGAGGCAAACAGCAGCATTTGAGCCCAGTGCTATCGATACACGTAACTGCATTGGTGTCTGGTACTTTTGGATGCTCCCTCAAAAAGTGGGTAATAAGGCAAATCACAGAGTTTTGTGGAAACTGACCCAGGAAGGCAGTCATGGGCAGAGAAAACATGCCCCCCCCCACCTTCAGTAAAGAAACAGCTTAACCTTGTCTACAGCAGGATTCAGAGGTGTGGTTTAGCTGTCGCAGGTTAACCAACACTTTGTAAAAGCCTCAGCGAAATAAATATCCTGCCCTGGCACTGTGTTTACACCCATAAAACGTAAGGGAGAGATGTCTGAGAGCAGTGACGGCTGGGGAGCAGCCTCTAGACCATCCTCATTGCCTCCTGAGCCCAGGGAAGAGCGGCGAGCGGAGGGAAATCTCTGTCTCTCACTGAGAGGGATGCTAATCGCTGGGCATCACCGCTCTCACCACCTCTGAAACACAGGGCCCAGTAGCTTGAGCAGCCAGTCCCTTCCCATGCTGCAGCCCCAGGGTACGCCCGTGGAGACACGGCTGGGCTGTTATCACGAATGTGAGGAGCTGGGCTGAGATGAGTTACCAGGAGAAAACTGGTCTAGGAGCCTTCAGATAAGGGAATGCAGGTGCTCATGCCATGCATGAGGGCATGGAGAGCTTCAGATGCACCACTGGTGTCTCCTCCTAAACCCTTCCCTTCAAAGGACCCCAGCAAAGACTTTCAAAACTGTCTAATGAACTTGGATGTCTGGCTGGAAATACCGAAATGGAAAAGACTTTCAGAAGGTGCTTACCAAGCCCATGCTAAAAACCTCCTCAGTGTCTCAGACTGAATAGCCATGATCATCAGACACCTCAGAAGAGCACGGTCTGACCTGCAGCACTAGTTTTTCCTAAACTGCCATTCTTCAAACTGAAATTTGCCAGACCAGTCTCCAACAGTAGACTTGGTTGGGAAAGTGGGGAAAAAATGCCCTGCAAATGCAGCGTTACCTCCACGCTCACAGCAAGGTGGTGTCATTAGTAAAACAGGTCCAGCAGAGAAAAGCTGGGGAACAGTGCAAAGTAATGCCAAGGAAATAATTTCCTCATACTGACAAAAAGTGGCTTTGTTCTGGCAAAGGCCTGAGGGTATAAAATAACTGTTTCCATACATCTAGTATAACACCCTTCACTTTTTAAAATCTATCCTACCATGCATATGCTATTTTTAATAATTACAATGGGGGGAAAATGTCAATACATTCCTCATTAGACTTGTCTACTTACAACCATCCCTCGAGTGATAAACTCAGCTTTGTTACACCGATGCAAATCTCTCAATGCTAGGTCAAAGGAGAATCTGAGAAATGTAAATCTTTGTGGCACATCCGAGAGAAAATGAAGAGGTACTCAAATACAGTCTGCAAGAGGTCTCTGATAATTGAGGACACAGTTCTTCAGCAGACAAAAGCATAATGAAATTCAACAGCTAGGAAGCAAAACCTAGAAAAACGCAGATTGTAAATAAAAGAGCCTTTCACAGGAGCGTAACTAATGATGATGATCAGAAAAAGTGCCCAGCAGTGTTGCATCCTTTAAGTCACCTGAAGACTTTACATCAAGACTGGGTGTCTTTGGAAAAGATACTCTCCAGCTCAGCCACAATTTATGCGCTCGATGGTAGGAATCATGGGGTGATATGTGATGTATTAACGAAGGGCCCAGACTAAATGAGTATAATAGTTCCCCTTGCTTTGCACCTTTTTATTCTGAAGAGTAGCTTAACTTGGTTTGGCTGAAGCCAATTTCTCAGCAACTTAAGCTATGCTGAAATAAATGTGGTTTAAATTAAATAAGTGATCTGTACCAATTTAATGAAATCTTTTTGAAGTCCTCTTTAGTTAAACCGACGGAAGTTTCTTCTCCAAGACACAGTTTTTCTGAGCAGGAGAGAACAGCTATGAAGATCCAAGAGCTGAATATTGTTCTGGGAAACATATTTATATTTTTGTATGTTTCCACAATTACAAGCAGCTGTACTGGCAGATCAGATTCCCAGTCCTTTCTAAGAAAAGGGTGCATCTGTTCTATTTATTTCCAGTCTCTCAAAGGATTCTTTAAAATGATGCTCTTTTATGTCGACCAGCTGCGGCAGTCCGTGGCAAGGCAATGCAAGGGTGTAACACGGGGAGGGACGGTGTTTTCATACCGGAGCTCCAAGCCCTCCATTTCACTCTAAATACTTGGGACACATTTTCAGTCTTCTCGATTAGTCGGCCAGAAAAACAGAGGAGGGAAAAACATCTATATTTTCAGCCGAGTATAAAAACGTCCATAGGTCAGCTTTCCCATGGACATCACGGCTCTGGCAATGAACCTCCACTCTGCTTTGCACCAGCCCCTTACCCAACCCCAGGCACTCAAAAGGAGAGGCTGTGCAAAGGGATTTGGCAAAAATGAAGGACAACGGCCAGCCTAAGTCACCTCCCCCTGACGCAACCCAGGCTTTGACCCAAATCTTAGTGTTAAACAAGGACAGAGAAAGTTGAGTAGCGGCAAAACAGAAAAATACAAGCCTCCCTCCCACAAAACCAAGCTTCTGCTCCAACCTCTTCTGAAGCAGTGACCAAACTGGCATTTGCAAATACCAAGTGGCAACCATCCTAACAGCAAAAGCTGGACCACCTGAGGAAAAAGAAGCCAACCCTAAAATAAAACAAACCACTCCCAGGAGAAAACGCATTTCTCTCTGGCTTCCCAGAGGTTTACTCTTGCTACTCAGATCCCTGCAAAAATCCCTGATTTCAGTGCCAGGAAATAACTCTGCCACACAGTCCCGCGGCGCTGACGCGCATCCCGTCCCTCGGAGTCAGTGCTGCATCAGCGGGACGGGAGCCCCTGCGCAGCTGGGGAGCTGCTGCCACCGGCTGCCGCAGCAGTTGGCCTCCCACCCCGCGCGGGAATCTCATCCTCTTGGATGCAGGGCTGGAAATAAAAAGGCAGCTGGCTTCCAAGAAACAGTTTCCAATCGCCTGATAGCAGCTTGTGTGCTAACACCCCTGCACCCAGGCAGCCGACTGGAGATGTAAGTCCCTGCAGAAATAAAACCACCTTGCTCCATCCAGCGCTACCCTATTAGAAGTCACAGGTAACTGTCAACGTTTAGAAGTAAAGATGAGGCACTTACGGGTCTGAAGGATTTGAAGACTTTTTCCAATATTTCATGGAGCGTCTTTTTCCCACAGGAGGAGATGTAGTCCTGTGCGAGCTGCAGAAAAGGTAAGCAGTCCTCACTTTCGCTCCACACGTGCTGAAAACCAACAGCAACACAAGAAAGAAAAGGCATTAACAGGAATTCACGTTGGCCTTTCCACGTGATTTTATAAGGTGACATGTTGTAAACGTCTGCCAAAGCGCGCTGGGCCTCCCGCAGTTCAGGCTGCGCTGGGGACGGGCACTGCAGGCAGTTTCAGAAGCCACGCTTCTGAGAAGGAACCCTGATTTTATTAACATGACACATTAGAAAACAGGGAAACAGATCCAGAAGAGACAATGCCTCATGACCACACCAGCAATGAAGGGTATGCACCCCCTGTGCACACACGTGTGTTTTTGTTTGACATCAGCCCTGCTCCGACCTGGAAGTCACGCTTGGTTTCCTCTTCTTCTGCATCATCCACTGCAATGAAGCCCTCAAGAAGAGCTAAAACATCTCTTTGTCTTCTTGGCGTCAGTGCAAGCGTGATGCGACCCTGGAGGTGGAACTTGATGTGTAATTCTCTTGACGATGCAGAAGAAAAGATGCAAAATATGCCCGCAGGTTAGACACAGAGCCAAGGAGAGACGTTTGGGTCCTCACAACATCCTGACACTTCATGCCTCCCTCCCTGTTTTGAGGTTTATTCCTCCTAGACCCAAATCTTCTCTTCCTGGGCAGGCACAGTTAAACCCATTTAGGATATTCCTCTTGTCTTGCTCTTGCTTTGGAGATGCTGGTTCTCCAGCCGGGCTCTGTGAAGCCTCTCCCAAAGCTGATGCTTATTCTGCTGCTAATAGTTTGTTAGAAACAGAGCTGGGCAGCAACGGTGGGAGCACTCAGGCAACAATTCTTCTTGCACGCCAGGGCAGCACAAGCTAATGCATATGTTTATAGGCCTTATTTTTGAAGACTTTGTGCACAGGACTGTGATTCTGTGACTGTCTCAGGCAGTGTGCTAGGCAGAGGAGCGTAACACTGCCAAATTGTTTCCCGGCTCTTATACCTCGATTTGTGCACAGCAGCTCTTTTCCCCGAAGTGCCATGCAGCTTTTTACTGCGCTATAAACAGTAGGTTATGCTTAAACAAGGAAAAAGAAGGGTCTCTCTGATGCTTAACTAACATTCAGGGAAAGAGTAAGAACGACAGATGTTTCAATCCCTACCATAAGGCTTGCACGTCGCCTTCCTCTTCAGTGGTGAATACCTGCCAGGGATGCAGCTTTACACTCACGGAAAGAAAACACTATTGAACATCACCTAAGCTGCATCTTTGAGACAAAAACTGTAACTGCTTTGCTATGAACCTCACTTGACCTACATTTTCGTTGCTGCTTGTTGCATTTTACAAGCATAAACATAGTGAAATGTTTTGTTATGAAGCGAGCCCTGCCTTAGGTTCTGCTCTTTCCATATAACCAGAGTCACCTCTTAAACAGTCTGGCAATAAAAATAAGTTCTTTACAGTCTTGCCAGCTCTCAGAGGCACATACCACAAGTCTCATGATACTTCATGCCATGTTAGAGTCATGGGCCTTGTAGTCCTATAAATATACAACCAAATATCAGCTTCTTTTTATATTAAAAAAAAAAAAAGAGATGTCTGCATTTTGTGATTTCTATGGCCTAAAAAGGCAGAAGGTACTTAAAGTGAACTCAAATGAACCCTCTTTAAAATACCAAATGAACACTTTCAAATCACAACGTTTTAAGAACAGCCTCAAGATTTTGGAGGCTTGGACCACGATTTCTTAATACTTGAGGTTAGCAATAACCATTTAGCTACTTCTAATCTTTGCGTCAAACGTAAGAGCTGGATGTTGCAGCTTGGCAATTCACGGCTCGTGCTAAACCTGTTGTAATTGTTTATATGGATAAAACCATTCTGACTGCTAACATCCTGATTCTTGTTTAAATTGTGGCTTCTTTTGACCACCAGAGCTATACACAGGAGCTTCCACACAAATGAAAATCAGGACCTGCCCTTTTATAAATAATAGCTAGCTCGTTCCCCAGAGAAAGTTAACCCCATACTGTCCTACCATGTTTTAACAGTCTCTTTTCCAGCTGCACCATGTTTTAGACTGCAGTGTGAATTTGTCAGCAGCAGCGCAGAATAGAATGATTTAGCACGAGGGGAAATCCTAAGCAAGTAACTTGATCTTCGAGCCTTTGAAGAGACTTTTTTGCGTAGCATCATAAGGCAATGAGCAAGTTAAGACTTCCAACAATTTCCACATCTGCAGAAGATTTAAAACTTTGGCTGTAGCAACAAATGCGCTATGAAGAGTCTCACGTGCCATTAGTGCATACATCTCGTTCAGAAATGGCTTGATTTCATCTTCCTCCCCAAGAAAATTCCTTAACCATAACAAAGACCGAGTTATAACACTTATAATTTCAGCTGCATCTACAGTTCTCTGTGGATGTTTAGCTCTGCACCGAGGCAGTGCAGGAACTGAGTCTCACCACTGACTCACGCATCTCCAGAGGAACCTGCAAAAGGAATTTTGGCCTCTCAAAGTGAAAACAAATGTAATTTGAGGATTCAGCTCTTGCTTAGAAAGTTAGAGCAGCCAGTGAGGCTGCACATACGGAGATGCTTTTCCTGGAAAAAAACCCTGACGCCTGAGAACCTCTCTGCAGCAGGAGAAGTGGGGCTGCTGGCAAAGCGGTGGACCACAGCGCTCAGCCGTGGCTGCGCAACGAAAAATATTAACCTCATCATCTGAGTATGTGTTTTCCAAGCTTGCCCGGTTGTTGCTCACAGTTGCTTTGTGTCACTACAAAAGCACACAGCCACTCATTTCCACCTCAGCTGACCTAGGATCGTGGCTGAATTATTTAGTTCAGCATCTACACACAGCACAGAGCTGTGGCGATTCACAGGGTTTGCTTTCCCTCACGCCTTTAGATGATTCAGTGTTGCTGGATGACGGAGTCCCTTTTTCCTAACCAGCCCACCTGTTGAGCATGGCAGCAAAACCTTGTATTTGGGGGGATAATTTGACTTGCAGAGAATATTCAGACTCACTGACTTGGTCCTAATATATTTGACAGGAAATCTTGCATCAAGGTGGCACCATATTTTCATTTGCCTTATCGGTTACTTTGAATACCACCAATAACACAGTGACAAAATAAATGTCAGGCTACAAGGAATAGCATCGCAACCCTCACCCTCGTTGGTTATGACTATACAAGTCCAATTAATTTTCTGAGAATACCATGAGCCTCAGGAGCTAAATAATACATAGTTCAGATATCTAAAATGCTGATTCAGAGAGTTTGTGTTCAGGTGGTACTGAAAATACCAACAGGCACCTAGATGGGTCTTCTGCACCCCTATCATGGTAAACACCTAGCCTTGTGGTCTGGAATCTGATGTTATACAAAATTCAGAGTTGTTCTCCCGCAGATTGCACCTTGGCAATCTTTCCATGTTTTTCTCCTCCTCCCTTTAGTTCATCATGCTCATTGTTTCCTCCTTACAAGTGGGTTATCATGGACTTTTCTGGTACTTTCTACATAGCTTTTTAAATCGCATTATTATGAAATGAAGATGTAAAAAAGAGAACAAGAATACCAGGTACTAGATTCTTATTAAATGTGAGGCTCCTTTATGAGAGTCACAGGGTGCAAAAAGACTGTAAAGTGTGCCACTGTGAATCCTGTTTAAATTTACTCACTTTCCCACTCCATCATGTTATGGAGCCATGCAACAGGGCTCAAGTGCAGATGAGAATCAGTTCCCTGACTTGTATTGTCTCCTTAAAATAAACTTTAGCCTGAAATTACACATAGAAAGGAAACATCTTCTGGAACATAAGAAAAGAAAAACTACTGAAACAACCAAGATAGGCAAGCTGGGAGCAGAAATGAAGCCCTACAGTGCACTAGGAGCAGAAAACATCATGGTGGTGAATCAGAATTAGTAGTTCTTAATCGCATTAAAGAGACACCCTCAACAGGAAAAGAATTAAGAATGACACCTATCTGCCTGTCTTAAAAGCATTATTACTACAAAAAGTGTCTCAAGTAATTATCTCGAAAAAAGACAGAAGAAACCACTGCCTCAGTTTTCCACTGTTGACGTTCTGCATTCAACAGCAGTCAGCCCTTTTGCTCAGTTTTACTACTGGTGGCTTTGGGTGGGGAGTCCTTCCCACAGCAACCCTGGAATGAAAATATTTGCCAAAAAAAAAAAAAAAAAAAAAAAAAAGGGAAAATGCGGTTGCAAACCCACAAAAAAATGGCCAGTGTTGGCAGCATGGGAATAGGGTCTGAAACTGCTTAAGCTTTCTTTTTTAAAGGTGACTAGATTTTGTTTTGAGAGAGTTCGTTCAATTACTGAGCAGCGTATGAGGAAACAATACACCTCTAAGAAAAATAATGAGCTTTCTTTGCAATTTCCAATATCGCTAGCATCCAATAACGACTTTAGCTGAGTTCTGGAATTGGATCCATACGCATCCCTGCTTAAGAGTCCAGCAGGCATGGTCCTTTCTGGGCACGGGCATCTCTAGAAGGGAGTGAGCATGTGGTTTGGCATGCTCTTAGGGAAGACACGCTGGGGAGATGGGTTTGCAGGGCCAGACCCACCATGGACCAGGAAAGTCCACACCCAGAGATGCTCCACTCCCACAGCTGGGAATGTGGGAGGTCTCCTGTATCCCTGGACAGATGCACAGCTAAACTCTAGATAACTTCTTTCATAATTCAGCATGACCATCTGCCCAACACAATAAATAAACGTCCTGCTTGCTGAGATTTGTGGTCTTGGAGAAGTCACTTCGGTGGTCTTTGTTTCCATGAACCCATCTGTCAAATGGGTTCATACTGCACTTACCTGTTGGAAAGGGAATTAAGGAACATTTGTCAAGCAGGTTGAGTGACAAAAGTTGCTCCGGGAAGGGAAGGACCTACAACATCCCTACAATAATGGTCCATGCTAGGAGCTTTTTTTTTTTTGTTTTAAATAATATAAAATTCTTTCATTTTTTCTTTCCAGTGTTGAACTGGAGCTCTGCAGGTTACAAACCCCGTGGCAAGGTGCCACTTTTTGGTAACTCTTCTTGCACTTCTGCTCACCACCGGGAGGGCTGGGGGGGAGAGGAAGAAGCCCCTCTTCTCCCTTTCAGTCTGTTTGAGCGGTTCCCGCAAGAAACGCAATAACCTGGTTTATAGGTCAGACAAGAACCGTGAAAATGGGAACCGCGGAGTTTACATTAAACCTCCCTTTTTCTCTCTCTCTTTTTTTTTTTTAGGGAGAATCTGTGTTACATCAATTAAATTTTTTTTTTTTTTGGTTTGGGTTTTGTTGTTGTTTTTTTTTTTTTTTTTTCCCTGCTCTTTGTTCGGCTGTTTACAGGCGAATTGGGAGGATACGCCGCGGTTTAGCTGCCAGGAACGCAAACCCCACACGCACCCCGCGCCCCGGGTGTCTGCGGGAAACACCTTCCACGGACACCGCCTTCGGGGCCGCGGGGGGGGAAAGAAAAAAAAAAAAAAAAAAAGAAAAAACAAACCAAAAACCTCCCAGGCCCCCTTTTTCCTCCTTATTTCCCTTCAGGTGAGGCCCCGGGGAGCCGGGCCCGGCCAGAAGCCGCGACCGACTGAGCCCTCGGCAGGAGGGGCCGGGGGCCGGTGCCCAGACCCCCGCCCGGGCTGCGGAGCGGGGCTGGGCCGGGTCCCCACTCGGGTCCCTGCTCCTCCGGCGGCATCGCCTCTCCCTGCCGGGCTGGCCCTGCGGCCGGGAAGCCTTCACGGGCTCCTGGAAAGGCCCCTTATAACGCGGTTCATAGGGCTTTCGCCGCGCCCTGCGCGCTGAGCTCCCCTTTTTCCTTTTTCTTTTCCTTTTCCTTTTTCTTCTCCTTTTCCTTTTTCTTTTTTTCCTTTTTCTTTTCCTTTTTCTTTTCCTTTTCCTTTTTCTTTTTCTTTTCCTTTTTCTTTTTTCCTTTTTATTTTTCTTTTCCTTTTTTCCTTTTTCCTTTTTCTTTTCCTTTTTCGTTTTTCGTTTTTTCCTT
>JAOXJK010000012.1:44827501-44841613 GCA_025774025.1 Xenus cinereus
TGTCCCTGCCCATGGCAGGGGGGTTGGAACTCGATGATCTTTAAGGTCCCTTCTAACTCTAACCATTCTATGATTCTGTTGTTCCCTTTTCCTCTCAAATCTGCAAAAGCTGAACAGGGTTTCAACCTCTTGACAGGTGTACACATAAAATTGTAGGAAAATAGCAGATGAAGATTACTTGGGGTGCAGGGATGTCACACAGTGTCGGGCCATGCAGTCTATTCTGGTGGTTTCGGTCTTGGATTTGAGTTTGTGCGTGTGTCTGTGGAGGGGTGAGAGGGAAATTATCTAGGATCACGTGCTCTCTGGTCCCATTAAGTGTAGTCCTGTCTTTGCAGCCAGGAGGATCTTAGTGCACCTCCCTGCAGAATGAAGAACCGCTCGTCTAGAAGTGTTTGATTGTTTTGCAAAGCTGTTCACGTAAAGGGTTTTGATGGCACAAGAGAAAATGAGTATAAAGTGATGGTGGTACCTGAACTGCATATCTGAGGAGAGGCTTTCATCTGTTAGAGCAGTGAGGTTCTGGAATGGCCTTGGCCGTGCAGGACACTGCACCAGTGCAGGACACTGAACTACTTCTGAACAGACATCAGTTAGTACCTGAGAGGAGTTCTGCGGTGTAATACCTTCTATTACAAGAAATAAGATGGGATCCAGAGGTCCCTTCCAGCCCCAAGGATCACCATAAGCAACACTGGGTTCTTGGGATTCTGGATTTTCAGCTTGGAAAGGAATGTACAGCTACATAAGAGAAACTCAAAGTCAGAATGGGTGGATTGTGCGGGGCTTTGTCTTCTGTCATCCCTTTCTCAACGTTGTTCTCTCGACCTTTCCGAAAGGGACCCTTTTGCCATCCACCGGCAGCACATGAACCGCATGCTTTCTGGAAGTTTCGGGTTCGGCCCCCTCCTTGGCATCACCGATGGGACCACCCCTGGGGCTCGCCAGGCTGGCCGTAGGATGCAGGTAAGAGGGGGGGTGGGGGCAGGGTAGGATTTCTTAAACTCTCTTGTTCGCTCCTGTCTTCCACCGTCACTGGGTTGGGCACGTCCCTCGCCTTCACGTGGATGGTGAGCACAGACTTAATCTCTAAAACAGTGCTGTTCTTGGCCTTTTCTTTACTCCACGCGCGTTAATAAATTGAACACCACTGTGTTATAAGTTGAATGGGAGGAAGGGAAGGAATACGTGCTATTTTTCAAGGCCATAAATCAATATAACTGGGAAAAATTAAGGAGCATCACGTTCTGTCTGGTTTATTAGGAGTGGTATGGTTTGAACTCCCATGAGTCTGTGGGGTACTTTCTTGAATTGTCTGTTGGGCCTGAGTGTTCCCAATTCTTTTTCTGAGAAGGATGAGGGTGTTCTGAGGAGAATCTAGTGTTTGGCTGTTGCAAAATCAATTTCTGTTCTGTTTTTCTGTTGCCCTGGCAGGCAGGAGCTGTTTCACCCTTTGGGATGCTCGGCATGGTAAGTTCTCTGTTTTTCTGGGTCAAATTAGAGGCTTTCTAAATGGTTGTTTCCTACTGAGGTTCATCAGCACTCTGTGCAACTGGTGCTAAAATGTAGCCGTCCGTGAGCAAGACCACCTATCTGTCCTAACAGGCAGGGAGGGTGGGAAGATGTGAAGAGAGCAGAACGAGCTCTAGATTTATAGTAATCAGAATACAGGAGGGGGTATTGAACTGAAACTGGAGGCAGGAGTTTTCTCTTGAACCTCTCTCATGGAGTTGATATATGACTTCAGGCCTTTCCCTTGTTTCCACTGCAATGTTTTAATCTGGTCTGTGAGTTGGTTTAGAGGAGGGATTCTAACACTGCTTATACGGGGAGTTTATATTTGTACCTTGCCCAGAGATCACAGAATCACATGGAGTTGTAAGGGACCTCTGGACATCATCTAGTCCAACCTAGAGCAGGTTGCATGGGAACTTGTCCAGGCGGGTTTTGAATGTCTCCAGAGAAGGAGACTCCACCACCTCTCTGGGCAGCCTGTTCCAGGGCTCTGCCACCCTCACAGTAAAAAAGTTCCTTCTCATGTTTAGGTGGAACTTCTAATATGCAAGTTTGGGCCCATTTCCTCTTGTCCTGTCCCTGGGCACCACTGAAAACAGACCAGCCCCATCCTCCTGACACCCACCCTTTAAGCATTTATAGGCATTGATCAAATCCCCCCTCAGTCTTCTCAAGACTAAAAAGACCCAAGTCCCTCAGCCTCTCCTCATAGCAGAGATGCTCCAGGCCCTTAATCATCTTTGTGGCCCTCAACTGAGTTGACTTGGCCTGGCAGCCCTGGGGGAGGAAGCCCACCTGAGGGAGCCGTGGCCAGCCTTTTAGGATCATCAAGTCCCACCATAACCTACCACTGCCAAGTCCACCACTAAATCATGTCCCTAAGCACGATATCTACAGGTCTTTAAAATACCTCCAGGATGGCGACTCTTGGGCAGCCTGTTCCAATGCTTGACAACCCTTTCGGTCAGGCAATTTTTCCTAATATCCATCCTAAACCTCCCATGGTGCAACTTAAGGCCAATTCCTCTTGTCCTATCGCTTGTTACTTGGGAGAAGAGACCGACCTCCCCCTGGCTACACCCTCCTTTCAGGTAGTTGTAGAGAGCGAGAAGGTCTCCCCTCAGCCTCCTCTTCTCCAGACTAAACCACCCCAGCTCCCTCAGCCGCTCCTCACAGGACATGTTCTCCAGACCCCTCACCAGCTTGGTTGCCCTTCTCCGGACGCACTCCAGCACCTCAATGTTCTTTTTGCAGTAAGAGGCCCAAAACCGAACACGGTGTTTGAGGTGCGGCCTCACCAGCGCACGGACACAGGCAACACGTGCTTCCAAATAATGCCCAGTGGCTTTTTTCTCCGGAGCGGTGTTCTCTGGTGCCTGGCCTGGGGCATCCTCAGAGCACCCATGCCGCTGCCTTCGGCCCCCGCCACCGTCGGCCCCTGTGTCCCCTGGCTTCACCCGGCGCAGGCACAGCCGAGCTGGGGACTAATGGTACCTCAGAGAAGAAGCGGCCCAGCGCCAAGGTATCAGGAAATGCCAGCAACATGAGCGCTCCTGCGACCGTAACTCAGCCCCTTTGTACATCCGGGGTGGGATTGCCTGGTTTTTCCACCAAAAGACGTTCCAGTGCGGATACTCTGGAGATTGTCCTCATTCCCAGGGTGAGATTAGAGCGGCAAGTGCTGAGCAGATGTCGTGGTGCTTGGAGCCGTGCTCTGACCATGAAAATCACAGTAAAAATGCCAAACGAGGCCGGTAACATCAGTCCCCTACCTCCTGCACAGGCCCAGGGGAGGTGGGTGCAGTAACGCCCACAAAGCACTCGGCTGGGGGGGAAGGTCCATGGGGGCACCCGTGGAAGATCTGTGGCTTTGGAGGCAGCCCCGGCCCAGGAGCAGTGAGTCCCAACCAGCTGGAAAGGAAATCCTAAACCCCTTGCCATTTCCCAAAGGAGGCAGGGGTCCTGCAGAAACCCAAACGTGTGACCACCCGCTGCCGGGGCTGTGACTCCTGCGCAGGGCTTGGCGACTTCGACACTCTTTCAGTGTCGGGTGTTTGATGGAGGATTTTTTTTTTTCCAAATGTATTTACATAATGAGTGTGAAAATAGGACATGGAAAAATACAGCCCTTTCTCCTAAAACGTGACATTGGCGGCTTGCCTGCAACTGGTGGTGGGCAGGGTGCCACCAGCCGGGTAGACATCTCCCCCACCACCAAGGTCGACCCCAATCCTTTGTTTTCCATCCTTCCCAAAGGCGGCGTGGGGTAGGGACATGGTGGTGGGAGCACAGCCTTGGCCTTCCCTCACGCCAGTGGGCTCGTGCGCAGGGTTTGGCACTCAGGTTTGGGGCCACCTGAGGTGGGCAGCCAGGTAGCCACGTCCCCCCAGCTGGCAGCACTCTGGCCCACAGCAGCAAGGGGAGGTCAAGGCTGCCTTGCAAGCGGCCACAATTTCAAATAACCGAGGTCTCGGTGTTAACATCTATGATTTATATGCATTTTCAAAGCTCCACGCGAACATCTTTTTAGTCCTTAAAACGTCGCTTTGAAGTATGTGCTGTTCGTTATCTCCGTTCTGTGGGGTAGGGAAGCTGACAGCTTTCGAATGAGATTTTAAATACCTTATTGCAGCAAGTGTTGCAGAACGCTTTGTCACCACTGACAGCGTGGCCATTCCCACCAGACAGCCCTGCTTATTTGTTTATTTACGTGTGAGGGGTCTCTTTGCCCTTACACCTGGTACCCCAAAAGCAGGTTATAAAAACAACCTGGTAAAGGATGGTGATTTTGGCAATGCTGGAAAGCAACCTGCAGAACAAGCCAGGCTTGGTGGCCCGGGTCGTCACAGCGATGCCAGGGGCTGAGGGATGGGAACACGGACGCGAGGCGGATGCGGTGCTCGTGACACCCGTCTGCCTCTCTGCAAGTCACAAGCAGAAGCACTCGCTGCTCGTTTGAGAAGGCCAGCAGCGCTGTACTGTGCCTCAGCCTTTCCCAAACACCGTATAAATCACGCGCACGGTTTTGCTTCCGACTTGCTCCGAATACCCACGAGTATCCATGCCCCAAAGGATGGCCACATAAGGGGAGCAGCTGTCTTCTTGGGAGAGGAGAGGTCAAGAAGCTGTCTCCTGTGGCAAGGACAGCTTGCAGAAGGGAAACCGCACCAGAGGGAAAGTATTTCCCCCTACCACTTCCATGTCCATCTCCCTCTGGGACACAGCAGCTCCAGTGCTTTCCATCGCCCCGATCCAGGCCATCGCAAGGTGAGGGAAATGTTGCTAGATCATTTCAGAGGGATGCCACTAGCCAGTAACAGTTGCCCACTGGAAACAGCATTTCACTTTGAAGAGTGTATGGAGAGTATTAGGAAAGGAGAGCACGTGCGCTGCAGAAGCCATGCTGGTTGAATCATAAATGTAAATATCTTCATTTTACAGGTGACTTCTGGTTTTATGCAGGTTCTCCACCTTCCCAGAAACGAAGCTGGCAGGTAAAAGGTGAATGACAGTATGAAGGTTGAGCGGACAAACCAATTTACTGCCATTTGCATGGATCGAAGGAGGTGCGAAGGGGAGGGTTTTTGAAGTGTCAGGTAGGTACCTGGCTCCCAGGAGTTACCTTTAGAAAAGCCCTTTCCTCTGAGATGCCTGGTGGTGAGCGTGGTCTGGAAAGCTGGAAACTCGACAGCCCTAAGCTCAAGGGAGGAAGGGAAGAGCACCTCGCTAAGTTACATGACGTGGGGAAAAGGGACATGTTGGGGGGGAAGCGAGAACCTGTGGAAGGTGGAGGGGCAGAAGGGTTTCTGAAATGTGTCAGACAAAGGCAACTTTGCCTGTGGCTGTGGTATCTCTCTGAAACACTGAACCACTGTTCTCCTCTACAGCGGGTTAGAAATCTGACAAATCCAGCCCATGGACCGGCCACCTTCAAGAATTTTTTTTTCCTCTTTTTTTCTTATGAAGAGCCCTCATTGCTCTGCTTTTGGTGAACTGCCAAGCAATTCACACTAATTCGCCTGACCAGCTGTAAGAACCCGATTGCCCTCCCGCGGCCCTCATTATGTGCCCTTCCTGCCGATCTAAATACAGAAAGGTCAGGAGGGTGAGCTCCAGTAAATTATTAGAGATACACCCTTAATTGCTGTGCTGCGTCGCCTTGCATCTGTACTCTAGCTCCAAAGTTTCACCTCCTCAGGAAAAACTGGATCCCTTGCTCCAGAAGAGAAAAGGATCAAGAAATACTAGGGGGGAAAAAAACAGGTGAGGGCAGTCTGATCCTCTCATGGCCAACCCCTCATAGACCTTCTTTACAAAGGGCTTTCAATAGTGCTTGCATCGTCACAGTTTTATACAAGTTTTCATCAAGCCTGTAACAGAATTACATGTCCTACTGCAGCACGGTAGTGGTAGGTTTTTCCAGGGACTCAAGCTGAGTGACTATTGCCCAGCAGATCAGTTTTTAAGTGCTGAGCATCTACATTGAGGTTACTAAAAAGTGGAAAATTCCTGGTTGCCACGATATTTCCAATCCACCCATGGGGTGCTGCACCCTCCCCGGGCACACAACCCCAACCACAGCATCCCCCGAGGCTGGAGTCCAGGAGCCAGTATGCTGGTATCTTGCACGTTGTTCCCCACCTGACTTCCCCACTCAGCTTTCCAGATCTTCTAGACATCGATTTGTGTTTTTCTTGTCTTTAACGAGGAATGCAGCTGTGGCTGTTGTCTTTGCTTTGGGTTAGGTTTTTTTTTAACCCATGGCCATGGTAAATGGAGTTGAGGAAAGAGCAAGAAAACCGTGAAGAATGATCCAAGCCAAGAAGATATTGTGAAGGGAAGGTGACTTCAAAATTCAGTTTCTCAATTAAGTTTTAAACTACCAAAAAACGTTAGTTAAAAATCTATATAGAATGAAGATCTTGTTGCTCCCACAAATCCCGACATCCTCCTTTTGAAGTCAGTGGCTGAACATGCTACTGCTTTGGCAGTAAGAAATCAAGCACATAAATAGTGATGAAGATCTGGGCTGTGCAAAATCCACTTGGTAATTAGCAGCTTTCCCTGGTGGCATTGCCTTCTCCAAAATATGAAATTAAATTTAAAAAAATCATCAAACAACCCCCAAATCTGTCCTCCTCCATGTCTCTGCTTTTTAGGAATAGGAAGATCATGTGCTAAATGCGAGGGAGAATATACTCGTGCCCCGTCATTTTCCTGGTCCTGCAGGCAGGCAGCTTGGAAGTCTCCATTGCTCTTGACCAGCGGTATCATGCCACGTTGGTGGGTGCTGTGCAGTAACAGCAGAGCGTTTCCAGGCTCGATAGTGCTATGCATTTATTAAAGCGATGGCACATTACATTTGTGAGCAGTGCACTGAAATACGATGGAAATATTTGATGACTCCGCAGACTGAGGGTGACACGAGAGCTGGATTCACAGTGGATCACTTCACCTCAATTCTGTAGATATTTTGATCCATCCTCCCTTTGTTCTGACCCTCAAAGCTCAGCACAAAGCCTTCGTCCTACTGCATGCAGGTAAAAACAACACCAGCTGATTTTGAAAGAAGTTGATTCTCATTGAAAATTTCTGAAGCACAGGCTGTGTACACATTTAATATTAAGTGCCCTTTTGAAAACGGTCTGACTCATCTCAAATGTAGACGCAATGGTAGAGTTGTGAACTTTGTTTAGGGCCAGCCACCTGAGGGTCAGCAAGCAGCCAGCCAGATGTGGCCAGAGATGAGGCTTAGCGAGCCCAGGCTGGGTACAGGGATGGGAGACACTGGGAGGAGAGCACTGGGCAGCTTCTGCCCTCGCATCTTTTTTGGCCATAGAGGTTGGTACACCACAGTTCCTGCCTCTTTCACCAGGAGGTATCTGCCAACACTTGTTTATCGTTGGGTCCGTGTAGCCACGAGCAGACCACGTGGCCAGGCAAGCCAAGTGAGGGGGTATATTATGAATTGGCTTGTTAAGAGATGGATGGTGATTTTTGCAAAGACCTGAATGTCATAAGGCACCTAATCTCTTCAGGCAAACAAACAGGAGTTTTTGTCAATTTGCGATCCTTTATGATATGGAAAAGGCACAGAGCTGCAGACTGTCCCTGATTTTCAGACGAATTGCTCCACTAGTATAAAAGATATTCTCATAATAGTCTCAAATTAGTTGATTGCTTGAAGTGCCAGAATCCTTAATGCTCTGCTATTTTAAACATATGGAAATTGATTCAACACTTATCATCTGTTTAGAGATGTAAATTTATTGAAAAAGATGCCAGTTCTTCCTAAGCTTCAGGCAAGCTCTGATACTTAGCTTTCTGGGCACAAGCAGGTTTTTACGAGGACTTGTGATTTTAACTACAGTGATTTATTTTCCTTCTAAAGGCTGGGAGAAGCAGAGGAAAATTGACTGTATTGTCTACAGAGAAAAAAAAAGGATACTGGTACAGGCACTGGTGTGAGCTGACACAGATACGGCAGTATCTGGCACATTGTACCCTGAGGGTCTTCTCCCAAGCACGGACGCTGGCCCAGACCTTGCCCTAACTTCTGTTGCAATTGCTCTGTCAGCAGGTCCACAGTGATGTTAGAAGCATCACTTATTTCTGTTACAGTCGCTTTAGGGGAAGAGCAATGAAAAACCAAGCGCGGGCAGTGATGGCAATGACATCGGTCAACACCCCGTGGCAAAGGAAGCTCCCCCCCCCTTCCCAAATTTAGCCTAAGCTTCTAATAGCAAAAGCATTGACCATTCATCTGCAATTAAAAGCTCTTCTCTGAAAGTCAGATGGCTTCCCAGCTTCAGTCTGTCAGGATACCTTCCTGCCTGGGCAAGCCCTGAGCTGATGTCGCGGGCATGAGGCTGCTCTCAGGATTAGATGAGAAAATCTGCAGCCTGGTCCCAGCTCTGCTGCTGACAGCCTCCTTTTTGATTTGGCATAGTCACTTAGCACCTTACGTTACACAGGAACGCTGCCTTTAACCTTGCAAAAATATGAGTTTCTCCTGTGGAAAAAGATACTTTCCCAAAAAAAGGGTTGTCTCAGCTATTTGATCATGTGTTATTATTCAGCATGATTCATATATTAATACCATACAGATAATGTCTCTATAAAGCCTAATGTTATGCTTCTGGGATTAAGCAATATTTCTTAATGTGTTTCTTACCCCAGTGTTTCTGCAGAGAAGCTGGAATGGGGCGCATTCACGCAAGGTGCCTTCACGGGAGTGGTTAGCTCAGGTCAGGAGAGCGCTGATGAAGGGAATGCCCCAGTCGTCCCCTCTTGTCTGCTGTGGTTTGCATCACGGAGAGGGCACACGAGGTGGATTCCTCTCAGATGAAAGGCGCAGGGTGCGCACGTTGCAAACTCAGCGCTCCTCTGCGTTACGGACCTGCTCCCGGGCTGTACTACTGGCTAGCGTAGGCACAGCTACAGCTTGTTTACTGCACCTTCAAAATCTCTTGATGGCATTCGGGAAGCAACTTGACTGGCTGGATTAACGAAACGCCAAACCTGGTATCTTGACTGGCTAATGTTTAATCAGGGACTTTATTTTCTTGTTTGTACCGGTTTGTTTATGATGCCGAGTCCAGCCTCAGTAGCATGGAAGAAAAATTTGGCTCCGTTCCCGAAGTAAAGCACTTTAGTCTTTCGCATGAGCCTGAAAGAATTAATTTGGAAGAGAGGGTTACCACAGAGCTGGTTTTTGGAAGGGCCCATTCACTTCTGGGGGTCAGGTTCAATCAGTATCTTTTCTCCTCATGGGAACCAGTCATCTCCCTTGTCTTAAGACCCAGAAGCTCCCTTTTGAAAAGAGCAGAGAACCACCACAGCCTGAGGCTTCTGGGCGGTCCCCATCCCTACCCTTCTCTTCCGCCTTCACCCTCCACCATCCAGACCCAAGCGACCAGGTCTCTTCCCTAATTACGCAATGACTGCGTACCTAAACATACTTCTTACATCATGAAGGAGAGGGTGACAATCACCAGCATGTCGCAGGGCATTCAAAGCCTCTCCCAGATGCTGCTGATGTCTCACGTTGGTTGTATTGGGCTGCTATGGGACTATGGTGTGACCTGGCTGACCAGGACCATGAGGCTGGCATCACTGGACAGATGTTCACCTTTGTGTCCCCTCCACCTCAGTTTCATCAATGGCCCTGCTGTCATCTCCTCAGTACAAACCGCTCCCAAAGCTTTTCCCCCATTCAGGTTCCCAATGCACACGAGGCACAGCCTGTGGCTTTGCTGTAATTGAAAATTTTGGTGTGTATCCCACGCCCTTAGGAAATTTTGGCTACCTTTGTTATATATGATGAGCATCCAGGTCTCCTATTGCAGGCTTTGTGCTCCTCGCAGACTATCACAATCCCAAGACTTCTTTGAAGCACTGGAGTAAAACCCATTGCTGATCACTGATGGATTCGATCGCTGTTTTCCTGAGCAGATGCTTGTTCATTTTTGTTAGTGACTATAATGTCTGGCAGTAGGAAAATGTTAAGGAGGTATCAGAGCTATGGAGGAAAAAGCCAACTCCCAAGCTACGAAGAGGCAATGGCAGAATTTACAGGCTGGCTGGGGTTGCAAAGAAAGGGACAATTATATATTACTTGCAATTTCCTTCAGACCAGGCTCTGTACAAGTGTGCCTCAAAGGTTTTCACACAGGGTCCTACAACAAAGTGAGCTTGTCTGTGAAGAAATGCAGCTCAAAATTTTAATGCAAAACCTTCAACGTGATATTTAGTGCATTTTTACACTCTGCCCTTCAGAAAGTACTGGTTTTACAGAAGTTCAGGAGGATTAAAATCACTGGCAGATGTACCAGAACCTACAGATTCTGTGGGATATTATCAAGTCAAATTCATATGATTCCTTCCAAGACATGCCATCAGTTGTCTCATTTAGCTTGTCACTGACATGTTTAATACACACGGTTCAACTAAATCCTAACATCACATGAAAAGTCAGCCTCCCTCCAGCCCCTGCTTCCACCAGCATCTGCCCAAAAAGTCAGGGAGACATGGGTACTCCCATGTCATACCTCAAACCAGGACACCTCACTACGCACAGCACACAAAAACTCACTAGCAGAGCTAAATGAAACTTAGCAGGGCCAAAACTCTTGCATAAAAATCCCTTTAGAAAGATATTTTTAAGCCACTTTTTCTCCAAACTCCATTTCTCTCAGCCACAGGGCAATGGTAGCAATGAATTGTGTGTTTTATTTACAACGATGCTGCGAAATCAAGTCAGGTTATCTCAGGCCAAGGCTTTCCCAAGGGAGCATCCTCAATGTACGCAGCAGCAGCTGGAGGTGTTTCACCCTCTCACATCTTACCCCTTTCTCTCTCTGTTGCCCAAAAGAATACAGTTTAGCCCCAATAAAGGCAAAGCCAAGGAGGGGGGAGGAAGATGGGTCCATTCACAGGTCTTTGTTGTTTACAATAAATTTAGAGCAAGGGTGGATACAGCTAATGCATTTGTAACTTTTTGATGCCCACTCCCTTTCCTGTAAATTCCTTCAGGATTTTGGCGTCAGAAAGTGTCCATGTGCTAGAAATCATGGAATTACAAAAGAAAGAAAGGGAGTGTAAGCAGTGGGAATAGGAAGAAATAGCTAAACAGGTACCTTTCAATTTATATACACGCCCTTCTCACATAAACCAGCAGTAGTAATTGGTTAACGAACTATTAGTTCATTAATCAGCTTATCTTCTGAGAACAGGGCTTGGGCGTATGATATACATAACAATTAACTACTTTAAGTTCACATGTCTGTCCCAGTGATTCCCCAACATCCCAGCTTTTGTTTCCAATGCATCACCCATGCTCTTCTTCCTTTGATATTACGAGTATTTGTGTGTGTATAAAAAAACCTGTAAATAACCAGGTAGATTCAAGGCGTCATCATTCATTGTTTGCAGCTGGACCCGAGACCCTCAGAGCTACCAGCAGAAGCCTCCATCCCATCAAGATGCCCCTTGCTGGGCAGCTGTGTTTTCCATTGTTTTCCATCGGATCTCTCTGACTCAGGGGCTAGCACGGCGTGCTGAAAAATGAAGCACGAGCAATTACTGAAAATAAGTGTTCTCCATTACAAGTAATTCCAGGCTACATTTCTCTTAGTTTCCAAATAAAAAATTTTAAAAAAGGGACATGCACGGATTGTTGAACTTAATTTTTTTACTTCAAATAAATGGACTTTGAAGGAGGAAAGAAGACTATGAAGCTTTGTGCAGCAAACTGTTTCTGTAGCTATAAACAGGCACATAGCGAGCCTATAATAAAGCAAACTGTGCAAATCAATTTAGGCAGAGATTCTTCAAAATAGCTGTACTACCCACAGCTACGCTCTGAGCTATTCCAAGCGACAATGAAGAAAACAAACATTTTCCTATCAGTCTGCCTTCTCACCAAAACCGGTTCAGCCGAGGCTTGTGACAGGAGGGAGACGCTTTGGTGGAACAGGAGAGGGCTGTGCGTGACTTTCACCAGGGCACTGGGACACCTTTTGCCCGGAGGTGATGGTGTGACTCAAGCCAAGGTGTTGGCAGGGCTGGTCAGCCCTTGGGGGTGGAACAAGGGCAGGGGCGGGTGGAAGCTTTTCCAAATCTGAAAATTCAGACTGAATTGTCCAAATCTAACAGAATCTGTCATTTTTGAAAAAAAAAAAAAACATTATTTAAAAAATATTAGTAACTATAGTTGAAACTACAACAATCTAATTGAATCAATTTAAATCATTATTGACTATTACCCTAGAGCAATTCTAATTATGAGAAAAGTCCATGTTTGCTGCTGAAGTTTTAAGCGAAGTCAAACCACTGAAATGGATGAAGTCACTGAACAGAAGAAACCGTCAGAAAGCAAAGCTGTCCTGAACCACTAACCTCGCCATAGCCAAGCGGGCAGCCTCCCCTCAACACAAAGAAATATTTACTTAGTTTCAGTTCATTCAGATAATTGATTCCGTATGCACTGTTAATTCACATTTTAACTAATCTGCATATAAAAGATGTTCCTACTTTATGCGGAAAAAGTAGTGTAATGTGCTAAAATCCAGTAGTGCTAAAATCCTGCAGGATTAGAACCTACCAGGAATAATCAGGAATACTTTGTTTCATTGCCAGATTTAATCAAAACATGTTTTAGTCAACTTCTATAGCACATTAAAGATATTGCCAACTAATTAGAAGACTTCTAAATAACTGCTTTCCTGCAAGTAATTTGAATTCCAATTTCTATCTGAATAAAACTCGCTGCAAATCATCAACAAATGAACAACCACCTAATAGGAACATAGAGACAACTTTTACTATTTCTTAATATATAAAAATTAAAATTTTAAGAGGCGCAATCAAAACATCAGGCTGGCAATGGCTTTAAAACACACTCACATATATTTAAAAAAAGGAAAAAAAGCAGCAGCCATCCTTTTTGATGTTACAAGTGGCCTACTGAAGTCTCCATATGGTTCGCCTTCACGAAACACGTGCCACGTACCTGTGGGAGCTGTGGGGAAAGTAGAGATCCCAGTGAGTTTCTCTGGCAGGAGATGCTGGGAGCCGCTCAGGACATAGTGGCAGGGAGGGGACAGGCTGGTCACACACGCGTAGGGACTGCCCTCTTAGCCCACAAGCAGGTTGTGGGCCACCGTGTTACTCACCAGTCCCGCGGATGTCCAGCCAGATGCTGCAGCCTGGGCGCGGGATGTGCAGCTAAACAGCTCACGAACAACTGGCTGGCTACCCTTGATACGACGTGTCTCCAGGGGGCACGAAAGACGGCCAAATGTACTTTAAAAGCTGTATGTAATTGTGGGAAAAAATGTCAGTTTTGTTAATGGAGAGGGGAAGAAAACTTTTAGGGAAGGATAGCAGGGAAATATGACCTAGAGTACAAGTACAAAACAAGGCAGAAATTGATTATCTAGACCAGCTTTCCCACTTGCTGGTCTAAACCGCGATTAAATCAGCGATGCAAATCAACGTAGCCTGGTGTTGTCTTATCCTTTTAAGTTTCATATATTTTATTTAAATGTAACAAGTAAACTTCCTATGACACGTTCTGGATTTTAGAGTGCGTGTGCAGCCAGTGAATGATTAGCAATGGAAATGCTGCACTGCTGCTTTTCCATTAAAGCACAAATTATGTCAACAGAACTCGAGAATAAGCTCCAGTAATAGGGAAATGGCATCAGAGAAATGCCTCCCTGCTTATTCAAATCTTAAGCTGGGGAAAAGTCAGGAACCGTATTAGCATTAATTAGACTGCCAACTACCCGGCAGATCTCCTGCACCAAAGTGTAGAATCCCAAATTGGTACAAGCTTGTTAGAACAGAGCACTTTTGCTGTTGGAGGAAGCACAAAAAGAAAAAAAAAAGGAGAGCAATTGTGGCTTTACATCAATGATATATTTCATAATTTTCTGTTAAAATATGTACCCACATCATAAAACACTTTTAAAAAAAACAAGTATTTTAAATGTATGTACAATAATGCAAAAATATGCCTAAATATGTATCCAATGCAAAAAAAATAAACCATTTAATAAAATCTCCCTTCAAATGTCCCCTTGCTCTTCAACG
>JAOXJK010000012.1:44841713-44861362 GCA_025774025.1 Xenus cinereus
AGCTGAAGGCTATTAAAAAAAAAAAAAAAAAAAAAAGAGCCCAGTAAACAAACAGGAGTTAAACCACAAACTGACAGACAAAAGCAGTGCAGAGCAGACACTTAAGAATGGAGAGGCCTCCAATTCAGTTTCCTATTCCCCTGGATTAAACCACAACTACAGCACCACTTGTCCTATGTCACTTTAATTTTGTTTTTAAAAAGTCAGCCTGGTGTCCAAGCTGTAAGAGGGCTGCCTGTAGCACTCATGTGCCATGCAAGCAAAAAAAGTTAATGATAATCCAACTAAGCACCCTTTAAACCCCCTTAAACAGGGGTGAATTTCACCCTAGGCAAATATTTCCCGTTCTGTGTACTCCTGCACTGCCAAGCACAGAGATCCCATCCAGCAAACGATATGGACTAAAGTCTACCTGAACAACTGCGGTGGGAGAGAGACGTCTGCTGTTTCATAGTTAATTGTTTAGTCATCTCTTTTTTTGCAGTCTCAAAGAAACTGCATAGAGGGCTCTGGTCTTACAATTTCAGTAAGTCCAGTATCTTGTATTTGTGACATCGCAATTTCACTACTAATCAGGCTCCTAAATACTTCTGAAGACTACGTTTGAATGTCTGAGTTAAACAAGACGCTTCAGCTGCACAAAAAAATGGTGATCTGGTTCCTATCTGGATATGTTCAGGTGACTGATGTATTTCCTTTATCTTGCCAGAGCAACTACCCTCAGAGTACAGTTGGCTGTATCTGAAATAGAGCTCGTTTGCCAAAGCAATCTGAGGAGGTTTCAGTATTGCTCCCTACAGGAAAGGTGGCACGAACTGAAGCTCTGGTTAAAAAAACCTGCTTATAAGGCACTGGTGCAGCAAGGTTTGTGACTAACATGGTTTTATGATTTCTCTTTTCCAACTGTTTAAAAGTCCGTTAAATCAACCATAAATAGCAATCAAAAGACATTAGAAAAGTCCCAAACCAAAGAAATCAACTTAGCATTGAAACTTAATTTACGACAGTCCCACTTCAGTGCACAAACTAGCTCCTGTATGTTTTTTTAAACTCATCGTTGGCTCATGCTCACCCAATATACAAAAGTCCCCCCTGCAAAGTCATGATGGGCTGAATATCTTCTACAAACAATAAATTTTTAGATGACATCATAAAATTACACATTAAACTTACAGACAATAGACAGGAACATACATTGGCTTACCCACTGTACATATCTATTTAAAACTTTAAAAGAATAAGAATATACACAAAATGTACACTTAATTCACAAAGTAAAACAGCCCTCAACATCTCCTATTTTGCAGGGCTATGCATTTCTCCTATTAAAACTCCACACATGGAACTTTCTCTGTGCCAGCTCCTCTTTGTAAGCAACAGGATCACTTCAAGGTAAATTAGTTCTTCATGTATATGTAACAGAAACAGCAAAAGCTCAGCCTCTAGTCATCACTGTCGCTCCCAGACTCACTCAACTGCAAGTCATTTCCTAGGGAAAACAAAAAACAACACAACACAAGTTGGTAGACGTTAATTCACATTTCATGGCAAGCAAACCAAAGAACAGTCACATTTACACTGGAAGATTTAAATAAGAATAACACAAGAGATGAATGCAAACATCATCTGTCATTTCATGGAACCGCTCCCCGAGAATATTAAGAGCTGCACGGGGCTAACACACAGTTGGATCCAGGCCAAACCAAGTGTCCTTAGTTCCAGAGACACCAAAGCTTCTCCCGATGGGAGAACAGCACTCCCCACATGAGCAGCTGCAGAAGGCATTCTACAGGCTTCACCCAGACAAGCTCCCCGATATGGCTCTGGAACAAGGCATTGGGGAATTCCCTGGCTTTCTTGGCCCTTTTAAAATAGAATTTCTTTTGTATGAAGGCCATTTGGGTAGCCACGGCAAGGCCTCCACGTGGCAATAAAGCAAAAGAAATGTTAAAGCCATCTCAACTCAAAGCTTTTGGCTGAACAAAGCTGACAGCTGCTGTGACGGTGAAGGCCCCCTTCCAAAGTGCAAAGAGAGATCAAACAAAATGCCAGGATATGGATCAAATCTACAGTCTCAGACCCTGTTTTGCAGAGCGCTTGTGATTTGGTGAGGTGCAGGGGATAAAGGGGGGCAAGAATCATGCTTGTGTTCTGTTAACTGAACCTAGCTCTTCCAGCATTCTCCTATAGCTCTGCCCCAAAGAGCTGCAGAGCAGCTACAACAGCTATGCCCTGGATTTCTTCATCTCCTCTTCCCTTTTATGAAACAAGAACTTGGGTTAGGGGTGATTCTCCCCACGTAGATGGTCACAAGTGACTTGAATGCTCAAGGACCCTTGGCAAAAGGGTTTTAAATCCAAAGGTAAAAATCATTGCCTGAAAAAAGGAGCTACCCTACCAGTTCCCAAATTTTCCTGGAGTCAGAGGCTTCTTGGTATTGTATTGTTGGTATCGGTCCAGGAGAAGCAGGGAAGAGGCAGCTCACAACAGGAAACAGAAAGAGTCCTACTGACTTTGTTGACCTTTAGATTTCACTTAGGCATGCATTACTGACAGGAAGACTGACACCCTCTCCACTTTTCCAGTAGGCCTTTTCAATATTGTCTGTATTCACTTGTCTTCTAGAAGCTGGAAACCCTACATTTATCGGTATTTAAACTCCAACAGTTCCCTATGTGTGGGTGCCAAGAGCTGTACGCAAACATACCTCAGGAGGAATTAAGAATAATTTATGATAACCAAGTTCTAGAAGCATTTTAAACCCACTGAGTTAGAGTATACCTGATTTAGCAAAAGGGAAGTGCAACACAGATGTACATCATCTCCCTAGAGTCTCATGGGACAAACTTTAAAATTGTTTTTTACACTTTTTAAAGGGTGGAGTTTGTACTGATTCAGTGTTTGCAAATGCCATAGCTGCAATATTTTAACCAAACACACGACACTTTAAATTTCCCTTCAAAACGTGGTATTTGACAGTATAGAGTAAATATTCTGGCAAAGCAATACAGCTAATAACAAAGACCACAGAGACTGTACATTTATGACCAGAGGACAGCCTTGTGCCGTTCATAATTCTTTACAGACTTAACTGACAACCCGACTATTTATGTCTAATCTGTGTTTTCACATTAAAATAATGTGAATTTTCACATAAAATAATTCCCGTTCTCCAGTGTACCAGATCCTCCCGTGCTGATGCTTTTCTACTCACTCATTCCGCTTAAGGCCTGAATTAATGCTCAGCACGGCCATTGCATGATGCCCACAGGCTCTAGACCAAACTGAAGCGTTCTCCACACCTTCAGACAGGTCTCAGCCCTCTGTTCAAAAAACCTACCCCCATATTTCAGCCAGTGCAACTCCCTGGGATTACTATTTGGCAAACTGCACTTCATGGAGTTAGCCTAACGTGCTAAGAAAACGAGTGGTCTCACGCAGCTTTCCACAGCGATAAGACACCAGCCTTTACTTACGGAGGGTGTTCATGAGATGATTGCTTCCTTGTGGCCGGCTGGTGCCGTTAGCAACAGCGTTCCTGTTGTTATACTGCTGGTGCGGTGGCTGGGAAGGGGAAACGTGCGCCGGCTCTTCCCCCTCACTGCTGGAGCTTTCATCTTCACTCCCAGATGAGCTTTCTGAATCCGATGAGCTGCTGCCACTGCTGCTGCTCATTTGCTCAATAATTTCAACCTCTGCTCTCAGCTCTGAAATAGAAGGACATTTGTCTGGTTGAAACCGTCAACAGGGCCCCATGGAATTTTGGAAACAAATGTGAAAATGCAATAGTTTTGTCAAGTATAATTTATCACAAAATATCTCACATGAAAGAGAGGGACAGGAAGAAAAACAAAAAAAGAATTCTGAAAGCTTTTTTACTTAGTTGTAGCTAAATTTAAAGAAGCGACAGCATGGGTTAGTATCATAAAACCTTCACTTCCACTATTATTATTTATATACGTTACACTCCTGAAAGCACTTCCTGCTTCATTACTTCTGAAAGGTTATATGCCCTACATACAAGGTAAGTACATTTCCTGATTGAGTTTTACAGGCCAGCAGCCAGGCTGTTTTTTAAAAGTATCTTAAAGTAGAGGAACCTAAACTGTTAGATGTCAATGACATTTAGGCTTTTGGAAAACACAGAAAGCGGGGGGGAGGGCATAGCCCCACAATCACAACAGAAACTGCCTTGACTTCAGATAATGAACAAAACTGCTCCAGCGCAAAGTCACATGCCTCATTTTGAACTCACTTCAGAAGGAGGTGGATGACACCAGATAACTCTGCAGAGGGGCAGATGAGAATACTCACATGCCGGGGAGTGGTTATAATACCTTAACCTGCTATAAAGCTTTCAAGTAGCCAGGAAAATACAGAGTCTACTCTGAAACTGGGAAGTTATTCAAGTTCGACACACCCTACTTCAGGGTTTCCAGTGCAAAGAAACACTGGAATACCATGACAACACCACAATTGCTGCATCAGCAACAGCTAGTGTTGGCTGAACAACTGGTTACTAAACAGCTATTAGGGTAAATTACCCCAAATCATAGCATATTGTTAAATTTGTCATAACTATAAGTGGCCTAAACACTATCAGAGGAAAATTCTTTTGTATCCACACACAAAGTCGAGTATCTAATGACTCAGTTCACCTAGGCAGCTTTCCATCAGAGAACAATATTCACACATGTTAAGCACAGGATGTGAAACCCTCAAAGTTTAGATTGTTGTGCTAACAGTTCTATACCCACAGGGTTAGAACTCAGTGCTTGCCCTGGAGAAGTTACAGGCTAAAGGGACAAGAATGAAAGAAGAGAGAGGTGAGGTGGTATCATCTCTACCTGACAAATGCAGAACTGATGCCAGAAGTAATGCACCTTAGGTCAGATGTGTGTCAGAGTGAGAGGAACCCCACCTCCTCAGCTGGGGACATTGTTCGTGTGTACACCATAGCCAGATCATGTAAAATAAGTCTCTCCGTTATGTAAAAATGGCACAATTTTAATGCTTCTTATCTTTAGCCCCTGCAGGAGCAAGTAACTCCTCTCTTTTTTAATAAGACTGATTTTCCTTGGGCTGCTTAACACCACAGAGTAACAGCTAAGTTTTCAGCCTCCACATTACTTTACAGAGAGTTCCTCTAGCTCAGCACGTATTGGTTTTAGAAGTTAAAGGCTTTTTTAACCAGTTTTAAACCGGCTATTTTTCAAAGTTCAGAGCTCAAGTTCAAATACTATATTGAATCAGAGACAAGGAAGGTGTATTGGAAGGGAATAACCATATGACTAACTCCAGCTGGGTATTTAAGCATAGTGGGGTTGTTCCTCCAACTTATTTCCTAGATCTAGATTCCTGACTAGACCACCTGTGTTTTCTGTACTTTATTTGTATGCCAGGTAAAACTTACTCTTTCATCTTGAGAACAAAGCACAAGAGACAACTGGAAGAGGGAGGAATAATATATGATCAGGCCAACAGAAGATATTACCTTGTACTGTAATGTCTTTCTCCCTTAATCCCTCTCAACAGAGTCTTACAGGTTTTAAAAATCCACTTCAAGCCTGGTGTCTGATGCACAAATGAGGGCTTTTAAGTCACTATTCTCAGCCTACCCATATTAAGGATTTCAAATGGTAACTATTTGCCCAGATTTAATTTTTTTTTCCCCTAGCTTAATGGTGTAAAATTTACACGTACCTCCAGTGACAATTAGAGTGGTTAGTTATGTTATACTGATAATAATAACATACTGTTAGAATATTCTGGACTGTAGCAAGAACAGTCACCTATAGGCCACAGCCCCTACTGTAAAAACATTCAATAAACAAGCCTAATAAAGAACAAGCGTTTGAGAATTACACACATATGCTTACAGAGCTACAGAGCCTACAGATGAAATGGAAGAGTGTTGGCACACGGGCTGAGAAGAACACAGGAGTCCAGAAAGTAGCATATAAAATAGTGTGAAGATGGTGAAGCAATCTCAGAGGCATTGGTGGTAAAAGGGAAAAGATGCAAAAAGAAATGCACTTCAGAAAACTAGAAAAAAAAATAAAATCTAAACAAGAATTTTGAATTTGATACAGCGGGCAACGAGACAGCTGAAGGAAGTGATGCAGTCTGACGAATGCAAAAGGAAGATTAGCCTGGCTAATTTTAAACAGAATTGGAGATTAGCATCAGATTGAAAAGTGAGGGTTTTCTGCTGAGGAAGCAGAAACTAAGAGCCCATAACAGAGGTTTGGTTATGAGAAGTGAAAGGGAAAATGCCTTGGAAGAACTGGTAAGGTCCACTACACTGAATACAGGCAGGAAAAGCAAAACAGCACCAATATCACAAGCTTCAAAGTCTGGCAAGCTAAGGGTGTTCTCAGAGACAGCAGTCACTGGTGAAACTTGGTCTGAGCCCATCTTCCAGTCAATTTTTGCCTCACATGCTGTCAGCTTCCCCTCAGGTCTCTCTTGTCTCTTAATTCCTTGAGCCCAGAGTTCTAAACATTTGTCTGTGCAAATGAGAAAAAAAAGTAAGTTTTCACTGATGTTATGGGGGCTGCTGCATCGCTGTAAGTCCGGCAGGCAGAACTCCAGCAGGACCACTAAGGAAGTCTGTTCAAAGCCCTGTTCTGTCACAGTGTGTCAAAGATGGTGGCTGAGCCAATGATGGCACCAAAGCCTTGTAGGAAAAACATATCTGCTTTAAAATTGTGCAATTTTGCATTTTCCTATTTGCTTGTTACGCTTAGTGCAGTTACAGGTACTGAAGCCTTGGCCAAACACTTCCTTGCAGTGCCTCCAATTAAAATAGTAGTGTGTGTATGTGTATACATATGTGCTAAGCTGAACAACGAAAGAGTCAGACCTTTCCTAGATCTTTTTGTGCCATTAAGATCAAATGCCTCATGTTGATGCCCCCTTAAGGTTTAAAAGACGACAAGAGTTAGAATGTGCAGCAGTTACTTTTTTAAAAGCTTTCCATATGGCATGGGTTTGAACACTTGCCTTAATTGAGTCTACATCATCTGAAAGGGCTGACATTGCTGGGAAACCTGAACTTTTGCACATTTCGTGTTACAACTGTAGGCTTTCTTTAAAGAAAGCAAAATGGCTTACTGTTGTACACTGACAGTCAATGCAGATTTTACAGTAAAAAAGAATTCAATGTCAGAAATCATATACAAACAGAACAGCCTTTCTCAACAGGACTCTCTTTTGTATATATTCAGTATCAAATGCCCTCATTTCTTTCCATAGCCATGTCTAAGGGTTCTTACTTCTCTCAGTTCCAATAGGCTATGCAGAATTTTTAACTAAAACCCTAACCTTGGGCTGCAAGAACACCAAGGACATTTGGAAATAAAGTCATTCAGCTTTAGGGAGGAAAAGGTTGTATGACTATCACAGAATGCTTATTGCTATAATGGTACACGAGGTGGAGAAATCAACTTGACACTGGCACTTGGCGCATGTGGAGATGGCAGCTAGAAGAGGCAGTATTTTACACTGAAGTGCAAAAAATTTGATTGAGGTGTTCTTGAGAGACAAACACAGTGCTATAGCATAATCCTTACACACTACAGCTGCATTTCAGGTAAACAAGATCTGCTCAGATTTTTAAGCACTGAATTTACAGTCTCCAAACCAGAAATACGTTTCTGTGGTGTTTTTTTTTTTTTTTTCCATGTATGGCATGCTGTAATTATGTCAATGTTACTGAAAACATTTCTGTTGTGGTCAAATATGTCTGATAAACAGTGATTATTTCATGCACATAAAGGGTTGTATTGTGGTATATGTGTGCAAATGTTCACCGCTTAATGAAATGTTATCAGATGTAGCCAAGTATTTACAAGAACAAGCCCTTACTCCCTCTTTTGCTCCTTTCAGGCAGGAGGACAATATAAAAGCTTGCTGGGGAAAAGATTCCTCTGGTGCAGGACCCTAGACAGCCTCCCAAAGGCCTTTCTGCTTGAAGGACTGGTTCAACTCCCACATGCTCTGACTCTGTCCTCAGGCACCGCTGCTTAGACAGCTCTGTAATGGGACAGAGAACCCACCTCCCTGAAAGTTTGTTTCCCAGCTCATCTGTAAGGGGAGCTATGGGAATGCACAGCTGAGGGTACCAGGGGAAAGCAGAAACCCGTGCTGAGGTTACCTTAAAACTATTGTTAAACATCACAAGGGCTGTGTGCCTTACCACACCCTTAATTAAGTAGGACATACTTGGAGCAATAGAGTGGCACAGTGTCAGAGATCCTTTCAAACACCTCCTTTGGGGACTAAGTTCTGTCCTGTGTCCGTTAAAGAAAAAGCCAGAATTTCAGGTTTATGTGTATCTTTCTTCCGTACAAATGAGGTACTTCACCCAAAAGGAAAGCTACTGCCTCAATGGAAAGAACACAACCTCTTCAGAACTTACAAGACTTTGTTCATAAAAAGACACATTAAGGACAGATAACAGGACTGAAGACTATCTCATAGCTTTTACAGTTAAGTTTTATTAATTATTTTCATTGTAGAATGGTGCCATTTTAGTTCTACCTTTCCCAAAGTATGTTATGATATAAATGGCTTAGTAATGCTGATAATCTAGATGATCAATGCTGGAAAAAAGTTATAAAAAGCATATACTGTAAGCAAAAAAAACCCTGCCCAGGTATTAGTGCTCTTTTTGGGCCTTGAACGAATCTCTCTATACAACACCAACTTGAAGTCCTATTTTTAGTACAAGTCAGGTGTTCTTCTGCCTGATTTTGGAAATAAAATGCTACAGGTTACTTATTTCAAGGTACTTCCCTACAAAAGATGATCAAATGGCAAAAAAAAATACTAGAACAGTTCTAAACAATGTGACTTTTATCTTAGACCACTAGAAAATGATCTTTGTAGAATATATGTCACACCAGACAAATGAAATTATTTTACTATAACATGACCTTTACAAATTGCTGTTTGTATACAAAGGAGTGCCCCAACAGTTAAGTAACTTATTACATACTACAAGAAAAGACATTTAAAATTCACAACTAATTTTTAAATTGATATATCACCTGTTATCTTTCTCCTTACCTATTACACAGAAAATAAAAATGGCAATGCAGCTAAGGGAACTGTAGCTAACAGACTCTCAGACGTTGATTCTGTCTGCTGACCAGCGTCCAGGTATTGAAAATACTACTGCTGCGAAAGAGTGAGACCAGTCAGCACCTATGCAAACACACAGATAGCTTAGCAGTAAAAAATGTCACCTAGTGATTACCATGAACTGAAAAAAATATCCTGCTAAGTAATTAACATACTCTGGGCAATTAACATTGGCTAAGTCTATACAGCAGAAATAGCTATATGGAACAGAGGGAAAAAAGAGAAAGAAAAAGAGATCCAGAAAAAAAATATTAGACAGAAAGGACAATCTTAAAATAAAATAATTGCCTCTGGTGCCAGACAAGAAACAAAAGAGAACGAAATAAAAATTTAAAAGTAAAGTCTTCCTCTTTATCCACAACAAAACCAGATATCACACCACTATGAGAGGAAGGACATGGGCAAAGAAAGTGTGCCCTGCCTGCAGTGAAACACTGAGACAAGGCGTTGCATGAGCAGGAAATTGAGTTGAGGCAGTCATCCCTGCGCTGGCACTTTAACAGAAGTATAGCAACCGTATGGCAGATGTGATCAAAGCTGCAGAGGAGTGGCTGTGGTAAAGGGGAAGCTGCAGGGCTGTTCACTCTCTCATCCCTCCCCTACTAGCACTGCTTGGCACGGCAGATGCTCCAGGTTTTGTGATGGGAACGCAGCCATCCAGCCCTCCCATCCCACTGGCAAATGGCTCCAACCTTACTCAGTACTCAGCGCAGGAATAATTTCCATCCAAGTTACTTGATTGCATAAGTAGATCTCAGACCATGAGCTTTTGTTGTTGTTGTCATCATTTGCTAAGACACCCATTCAACTTGTCTTGCACTCAGCTACAGGTTTCTGAATTCATGCTTATTTTGTCTTCTTTTCAGAACAAAGAAATAGTTTGGAAGAGAGAAAATTATCCAGAAAGAGAAAGTTCTCTCATGCCAGAGACAACTGCAGTATAAATATCTATGTTGGCAAAAGAAAATAAATAATTTACTAAGATGCCTTAAAATGAGATATAAAGATGACAAACCAGCTGTCAAGTACCATCTTTCAATCTCTGAACATTCTAATGCTTTTATAAATTGTACAGTCATAATTCTTATTACAAAGAAAGACAAACCCAACCAAAACTCAGGAAACTACAAACCCTTTTTTACCTCTCTTGATGTCATCCAGCTGCGGCTCAGGTGAAGGATTATCTTTCAAAGGAGAAGTTTTAGGTCCAACTGCTGGCTTGGTTGGGGCTCTAAACTGTGAAGGAGGCTGAGATGCTCGGGCAGACTGTTGTTCTATTCGGGCTTGGATCTTACTGCTGCCCTCTGCTCTGAAAAAACCACCAGAGACATTCAGCGGTACTGCGCAACTATGTTCAGCTTTTTCAATAGCCTTGTACTAATGCATCATCCGTGACTTCCTTTTGCACAGATCTCTACTTTGTCTTATAACCAGCGAATTACAGCCTTCTGTATGCAACACTTGCTTTCAATAAGAAATAAGCATATACAGCTACACCCCAACACCCTTACAAAATGTATTTTGAAATCCAGATGTGGTTCAGTGGTGCCAAATTCTCTTCTTGAAGAACAATGAAGGCTTTAATTTAGAAATTAGTATTTGTATTTTTAAAAAAGAATAAGCAATTATAGTAATTTAAAGTAACTACATGATAAAACAAATCCACTCATAACAAAATCCTGCTTAAAGCAATCCCAGTAAAAGAAACAATTTTCTCACTTGCAATTAAAATATCTCAAACAGAACTCTCTTCAGAGGTCAACCCAACTACAGCAATCATTCTTACTGCTAAATACAGCACGCAAGCATTTAACTCCTGTTTTTCATTCACTTGCTATCATGCCTTAGAAGTAGTTGAAGCTGCTTCCTTAGTGGGAAATAGTCTCCAGAATAACACTATGCCTAGCTGTTCAATTCAAATCAGGTATTTCTTCACTTTACTGAATCAGTGATGTGATTGAGATTGTAGGACAGTCAATGTCCTTGGCAGACAAAAAACCCCAAACATAATACTTATTCAGGTCCCTCTATGATACACCATAATGAGGTGTGGTGTACTGCATAACACCAAGGCCTCTGGGGGTATGGCTTTATGTCGTGTAGCACAGAAGCAGCTTATGTGGATATTAGAGCTCGGTTTCGGTTCCAGAGGGGCCCATCTCTGCAGTGTGATACTTTGTGCCTGTGAGCTAATCCCACTGAGAAACAAGTTAAACTAGTCCATGAAGCACTTCCTGGGACTTCACCTAAACCACTTCTGGTATCTGAGCCAGTATATTTAGGCCTAACTCAGGTATCTCTGCACCTCATTGAATTGTATATGCAACCTCAAAAATTAAGCACAGAACCACCTCTTCATTCATCACTGAAATGCAGCTATTAGATACCACATTAATGCAGCTTACACAGTCATTTACAATAGAAGTGAGGATTTGGGAATACACTCACTGTATGAAGTGAAAGGTAAAAGCAAAAGATTGTTTCCAGTATTAATTATTCTCTTGGAACTACAGAGGGTTCCATGTAGAATAAGTGCAATTACACCCCCATGAATGTCATCAGGATGTCAACACTAAAAACTCTGCTCTCACAGAGTGTCAACAGGTCATTAAAGATCAAAGTAGCCATGAAAAAAAAAAAAAAAAGACAGCTCTGATCTAGAAAACTGAATGACTTCACAAAGCACCATTCCTCAAAACAGGGATCCCCAATTTTTTACTACCCTGCCTCTGCTTGAGAAAAGTTGAAATATTTTTCACCTCATCCGAGACAAAACTCAGTGGGCACCACCTCAGAGGAAAACACCTCACTGAACCCAAGCCCTCCTGCACTTTGCTCCTTTCTGACTTAAGCTTCGCCTGGACGCAGTCCAGCTGAATTTAAATTGGGAATTCAAATCTCATCTGTGATGTGCTCATATCCACTGGACAAGACGGAATGCCACGTGGATGAGTTTTCATATCACTGATTCAGAGGAGTGTTATAGTCCATTTACCTTGAACTCAAGGTGTTCTTGGCAAGTTTCCAGCCAGCTGCTGCTGAGCTGCAACCCACATTTCTAGTAGCTTTATCAACTAAAAGTTCTACACTGCAGTGGGTTTTTTTGTTTTCTTTTTTAAATGTAAAACTTGCAAAATTTATTTAAAAGCTTTTTCTTCAGGAGACATTCGAATAACCGCTTTCTCTTTAGATCTCAATAACCCACAGTCCAGTGATGCTGAAAGAACATGATCCAGAGACTTTAGGTACCTGCAGAGCAGCACGACTACTAAAAACCTTCCAACTGTACACTTTGTGGCATTTGTGCAGTGAAGTAAGAATACTTGTTCAGAGAGGATTTCTGGCCTCAGCAATTCTTCTAGGCGAAACCTCATAACCATTATTTCTACAGTTCCCCCCCCACACAGCTGGAGGCTTTGGACTTGGGTTCCACTTGCTATATCACTGATGAATACAAGGATGAGTGTTTCTTGTTCCCTACGAGCATATTATTAAAATCATGACTCCCACAGGAAGCTGCAGGGAACAAACCTAGAAAGTCCAACAATACTTCTGGCAGCCTAATAATTCCATGGTCTTTTTCAGCTAACTAGAGATTCCTGAAACACATCTCATCCTTCAGCCAGCTTCCAAAGCTTCAAATCATCAGAGGTGTTTCACTGCAAACTATAATTACGCCTTTTCAACAGTGGAGAATTTACAAATGCTTTACTCTTGGATTCACACTCCTATTTGCATTTTTAGGGAAGATAATTGGCCATGTAAAGCCCATAAGGCTTAGTAATTAAACATCACTACAAAATAAAATAAAACTGAGTTCTGGTTCAAAAGACAGTCTGAAGAAGAAATTCCAGCAAGAATTAATCCTATCAACAGCCCTGTCCCCAGCTTTACCTTGTTTTCTTCACTTGAATGCTGCTACTAAGTTTTTCCAGCACATATTCCCCAGTGTCATGATTGATAATAAGCACACAGTCCTTCTGATATGGCCTTTTATTTCCTTTAAACACAGTCATTGGTGGAGTTGAACCCTGGTATCAAAGAAAGAGCACACATTTCTTTGGTTATATTCCCCTACCCAAAAGTTTATAAACACTAAGAGAAACGACTATATGTATTGTTCTCACCAAGAGGCTAAGCAGTTCATGTTTACTTCTCACAGAAAATGTTCATTCATGAAAAGGGAAAAATACAGTTATATGCAGTAGATCAGATGTTCTCTAATACTATATGAGGGCAATATTATGCCTTTCATCATTTTAAGTGTCTCTGCAGTGACAAAACATCTTCTCCATGGTTGCCATTATTTACAGTTCTCATTCCCCAAATGGTAACATAACTGAATTTGCATAGTTGGCTCTGACAAGTGTCAGAAATCTTCTTGACTTTTCTGCTCTGGAGATCTTGGGTTTAGGTAAGAAATAAAATTCTAATTATTTGTGTATCAGAACTGTTGCCTAAAGAAATATGTGGTTGACTAAAAAATAATTTAAACCGCTTTGTATCTTATATATATACACACACACATACACACACTAAAAAAAAAAGGCAGTATTTTCCTAGTGGATTCCAAGCAACTGTCACAAACTATGTAAGAACAGCTGCCTTCTTCGAAGTCAAGATTAGCATGGAGACTGCCACACAGTCTTCTCAAAAGCAAACAGGGTATCTTGACACCTTCCAGAAAGTCCCCAAGTCCACACGATGCTGCACAGAGCCATAAAAGTCTAATGGCTTAGACTGAGAAGCAATAAAAAAAAACCCTCATGTAGTGGTGCACACCGGCTAACTGACACACTGAGATTATGCTCAGCTGTACTGCATCCGTGCCCAGGCTGGCTCATACACCTGGTTTTGGGGTTACAGGAGGCAGAATCTATGGTCTATTGGCACACAGCAGCACGGACACACACCTGGCTGTGTCAAAAAAGGACATGTTACTCAAAGGGGATATACAGAAATAAGTTCTCAACTACAAAACCTTCTCAGATTTCTCCGTAATGTATAGCTACTGTACAAAAGAAATAAAAAAATAAATATGTTTATTCATGTGCACCTTTGCACATGCTGTAGGAAAGCAACCAAAATCAGGGACAAAAGGAAAAAAACGTACTCTTCTACATTTTATTCTGAGTAGCAAAAATGAACAATCATATTTTAACCACTCAGAATGCAATTCTTATTCTCTATATTGCTAACAAATAGAATATATTTCAATTTGACATTGCTTTGAACCAGAAAGGGTGAAAAGTGTGAATTCTCAACAAAGATACAGTAAGAGATACAGATACAATTCAGAAAAAATGACTCAACAAAGTCTAATCTTCAAAGGCATGTTACATTTTTATCATCCCTACATTTAAGAGAGGAAAGCCACATTGAACAGAATAAAAAGCAAGTTGAAAGTCAAATCCTGCTCGCTGTTGACAACTAATTCAGGAAATGTATAATGCACAAATTTAATGAAAATTGATCAAAAATCGATTCTGCTACCCAGAAGCTTCCTAACTCAGCAAAGACTGTGATTTTGGCTAAAAAAATAAGCAGAAATGGAATCCTGCTTAAGCAAATTAGCAGTCCCACCCTTCTACTTAAAATTAAATGTTATTTGAGTGCCTAAATAACAGTGGCTTACAGATTCTGCTGATTACAGGATCGAAGGAGGAGATAGGTGAAACAGGTGACATTTAATCAATTTGTTTTCATGTGTGAGGGCTTTTTAACAAGCAGAAATTCTTCACTTCCTCAACCAAGACTATTTATCAAATATTAAAGCCACTAAATCCACATGTAGAAATAGTACTTCAATTTATCCAAGCAGCAAGGGACACCAAAATAACTTCACTGAACAAATTATCAGAGAAATCCTCAGGGACCAGGCAATTTCAAAAAACAACTTAGAATCTGAATCCTATCCAGCTGTCAGGCAACAGAGAATCAAAGCAAGATCCAAGAAATTCAGTAAACCTTGTTAGGACGAAATGATCTCAAAACTTCTTACTCATTTCCAGTATGCTCAGTGTTTTCTAGCTCTCTGACTGGAACACAGGCCTTGGAGCAACACAGGCACAGTGGCTGCATTCAGTGCAGTTAGCTGCCCAAGCCTCTCAAACATACTATAAGCTTAAAGTTGTTCACACTCATGTGAAGACAGTCTGATGAAACTCATCAGTACAGAGATTCGGAAAGGGACATTACAAGTGATGTTGTTCTACACAAAAGATAAATAAACAACACCGCTACCAGTCAATCCAAGATTAATGCCACTGCTATTCATTGTATTGTACTGCTCTCACATAGCACTACCATGCTCATGTTTTTATAGACAAAAACTGGTATATGACCTCCTGCAGCGCTAAAGGTGACCAAAGCCACATAAAAGACAGGAGCAGGGGGAAGCAGGCTAAAACCTCATTCAGTGAGAATTATCACAGTACCAATTGAAAACACCAACATGCTAGAATAAACAATACCAAAAGGATCTGACATATGGCTTTCAAACTGACTGCTGCCCCCCTGCAACCACAGACCCATTGATGTCGGTGAATTCTGGTTTATTGGCTTGAGACATAGTATTAACTTCAGCTAATAAACGAGTCCAGTTCCAGCATGCAAGCTCTTCCTTTTGTTTTAGTAAGGAAACCACTGAACCTCCAAATACAAAACAGCTGCACCTATAAACAGTTTGATCACTTCTTTTACTGCTGTTTGACTGTCATCCTCACACAGTAGATCTTTATGGTGTAATTTGAGTAGGAAGTGGACACAAAACTACTTCATTGCCACTCACCAGAACCACCCCACTCACCTCCTCTGATAAAGCTAAAGGCAGGGAACCCTCTATGTCATCTGCACATTTTAGTAATGGGAAGAACATGGTTACAGGCCTACCTGTGGCTTCTGAACATCAAACCTTGACTGAAGTCCAAATTACTCTACCTTTATTCATTAAGCCATAGCACTAAAAACGGATGGAAACCTGGTACAGAGCTTCAGCTAACAGCAGAAATCTTCTTGTTATTCAAGGACGAGGAGGAAGAAACCAAAAGTAAAGAAGAGATTGGAACCTTACAAATATAACTCTTTACAAAGATTCAACTGTACAGTCCTTTCCTAAGGTAACACACCACAAGTCTGGCTGCTCACATATTGAACCCATTTGTATGAACAAAGATGAAAGTGAAAATAACATTTATATTAGACTGTAACTACAATGCAGATTTGTTGGAGAGTAAACAAGGACACATATATAACAAACTTACTGGAATATGTGGCAAAGTGATTGTTACATCATCTCCTTTACCCACTTGAAGGTCCCCCTCACAAGATGTATCAATCGATGCTGGCTTAAAATCATCTAAAGAGGAAAACAATTGCAATTACATTTCTTAGAGTCTTCAGGAGTGCCATCCTGCCTGGCAAAGAGTCACTGCACATTTACTCCTCATGTGGCTCCTGAGAACTCCCTCTGTGACAAAGACTAATTTAGTGACATCAACTCATTTAGCCTTACTGATATTTCTGGCTATTTAACAGCCATCTTGCCTCCACAATATGTCCTCCAGAGTAGAGGAGACCTCAGATCTCACCTATGAGGAAAAAAAGAGGTGCTGATCTTACTTCAGCAGGCTCCACGCTACTCCAAAGACACTGTGGATAGAAACCATGATGAAGGTAAGACACTGTAATAGCTTTAAGCTGGCCCTAGTTTTAAGCCGCATTGTATGGAACGCTTTGTCCCCCAAACAAGGCACTTCTGTTTAGTGTATTTATTTGAATGCAGAACATTTTAACTTTAAAGTGTTTTCCCCTCATTATTCTGTCATGCTGATGAGCCCCAAAACCCAGAAAGAACTATCAGAACTGGTAATATTTTGACAGAGGACTTAGACAAAGGGAAACAAGATCAGACAGATAGAGGTTGTTTTGTTTTGTTTGTTTTTAAAGTAAGTCCCCAGTCAATTCTAGCATCTCTGGATATGCAGAGGTGCAATCATATTCATGATCAAGGCTTTTAATTACTTCATTAGCTAAGAAATTAATATCTCAGAACAAATTTTAAATATAATTCCACATTTGCAGAAAAAAACACCAAGCCCCCAGCTTGTAATAAATTCTCATTAAGAGGACATTAATGGCAAGCAAGTGTGCTGTAACCAGGCTCACTTGACTTAATCCTCATGCCTTAACTGCCAGACCAAATCATACCCTTCATTTTCATCTGAGCAATCTATTTCTAGCTATTGTTTCCCACCTACTTTATGTGCAAGCTTGCTAAATAAAACAAACCAGCTGTACAAGAGCTGGTGTCTTTGCCAAAAAGGGATCAAGAGTTTCAACTGCACAGTCACTAAATTAAAAGGAATATCACCATCACACTTCTTTTCTTAGGTATCAGCAAAATACAGTTACTCTAAACAAACACTCAACAATTTGTTTTCATTTGGTTAGCTTACTAGGTGTACGTGCTTGGCTAATCTTGCTGTAGATTGAGTGCACATATGTGCCCACAGTCCTTTTTCCAAAACTCAAATGTTTTTAAGATGTGTTTTCCAGGGATAATCCAGTTTTTCAGTACAGTATTTCATAAACATTACAGAAAGGACTGAAGTATTTTAAGAAGGCCAAAATAAATTTAGCCTACAAAATCCTCTTATTGTAGTTTGTGTGTAGAGGATTACAGGAACAATATAATGCTTGAATCTCAGATAAATCATTCCAGATCAACAGTTAGAAAATGAATTTATAAGCAGGAAATGAAGAGATCTCACTTGAAAGTCACGGATGGAAAATACAGCACATAGGAAGCTCTTCTGAAATAAAACTGCATTCTTCCATTTATAGTCTGAAGAGCTTTGACTTTGCAATCCCTTAAGAAATTGATTATTGAAGCACTTTGAGAAATCCAGTGTATTTCTACCTGGATATGGCTTAGGTTTAATTCACACACTATCAGGCAACAATCTCATTCCTTTGATAGTCGGGGTATTTTAAAATGTTGATATATAAATGGATATTTGCTAGTATGTTAGTACTGGATAAAACTGTTCAGTGTTACATACAACAGTTAAACGTACCAAACATATGGCATGGTATTTTTTAGCACAGTGGAATTATGTATAACCAGAGGGGCGAAACACACAAAATTTGTGATAATCCACTAGACAGAGTTTCCTATTGAGCAAAATAGCTTTGCCTCAATCATTGACCATCTGCTTGAGTAACAGCTCAGTCTAGAAAGCTGTTCTTCCAAGTCGCACTCGGGTGGCTAATATCACTGAAATTACTTACTCGTAGTGTATGAATACGGGCCATGAGACTGGGCCTAGGATTATGCATCATAAAACAAAAAAATCCTACTGTTAACTGTATAAATTACTCACCTTAATACAAAGCTATTGAGACATAAATTTAGTATTACTTTAATTTGCTGTTGGTGATTTTAAATCTCGGACTCATTTAGGGGATGAAAAAGCAATTTCTTGCCCACAGAATTCAAGTACAGAGATACGAGCTCCTCCTCAAAACAATACTCTAACATGAAATTAAACGTACCCAATGCTAGAATAGAACAGTTGGAATAATATCTGGTGTCTTCAATAAAACACATATCTTTCCAATTACTCAAAAAACTCCATAACTGCTCAAGACCCTACCTTTTACACTTATTAGGCAGTACTGTATGCAAAATTACTGTACGAGCAATTTCTGCTTGCTTTCCTGGGAAGTGACTTATTACAGCTGGCTGGAGTTGGCACAGACAGGGATGGGGCTGCTGGGTTACACGTTGCCTCATGGCGAAAATAACTAGTTAAAATAAATAAATAAATATCAAACTGTGGGCGCCTGGGCTGCTGACCAGCTGGGCTCCTCTCCAGGCACTCCCGCCAGGCCGGGGCCTGGGGTGACCTACCTGTCCTGTAACCTCCATTAAAAAACACAAAAAACAAAATGTCAAGCCACCCCCTCACGGGAGGATGGGGTTTGTGCCCCCATAGCGGTTCACGCACGCTTCATGGAAAACTTCCTAAGCCGTTCGCCCTCCTCCTCCCCCAGACCTGCCTCCCTCGATCCTCCTCCGGCACCCACCTCCCCTTCTCCCCTCAGGCTGCCCGCCGGGGGTGGGTCATTTCTGTGGGGGGAACACTCGCGGGAAGGAAGACGGGCGCTGAGGCGGGGGGCGACGGGCGCTGTGAGGGGGCCGAAGCCCTCGGGTAGCGGCACGAAGGAGGCGGTGAGGAGCCGGGGGTGGGGTGGGCAGGAAGGCTTCGTGGTGGCGGGCTGGAGGCCCCCGCAGGCCGGCGGGGAGGGGACGGCCCTTAACGAGTAAGAAGCCGCAGCGGGACCCCGAGAGGAAAACCTTAGGCTGCTCCCCGCCCCGGGGGCCGGCCCGGGGAAGGGGTCTGAGGAAAGGGGGCTCGCCGGTGGGTGCCTCAGAGGGAGACGCACCGCCGGGGGACGGGACGCGGGAGGAGAAGGGGGAGGAAGGGGCGGCCGCGGCC
>JAOXJK010000012.1:44861462-44900812 GCA_025774025.1 Xenus cinereus
GGGCCGGCCGGGGGCGCTCGGGGGGGGAACGGGGGTGGCGCTCACAGCGGATGGTGTGGAAGGAGGCCTTGGGCCGCCGCTCGAAGCTCTCGCCCAGCTGCAGCGGGTGCTCCTCCTTGTCCAGCAGCGAGTTCGCCGAGCCGTTCATGGCCCCGGTACCGTCCCGTCCCCACCCCTCTCGTCCCGGCCGGTCCCTTCCTCTCCTCCGTGCGCTGCCGCCCGGCGCCCTTCCGGGGACCGAGTGCAGCCGGGAAACTGCTCCGGAGCCGGCGGCGGGTACGGCGAGGCGAGGGGAGGCGAGACGGGGGCGATGGGCCGAGCAGGGGCCACTGTCCCCGCGGAGGGAGCGCGGGTGCCCGGAGGGGCGTCCCTCTGAGGAGAGGTGGGAGCCCGGCGCTCCCCGCCCTCAGGAGGGCCGGGCAGGGACGGTGGGGCCCTTCCCTCCGGGGTAGTCGGGGCGGCGATGGCGGCCGCGGCCCCTCTGAGGGGAGCAGCGGTTGGCGGGAAGGCCTTTTCCCTGTGAGTGTGTGTGTGTGTGTGGGGGGGGGGGGTACACGGGGGGGTTGCACCGGGGTATTACCTGTTTCCGGTCCTAAAGCTGGATTAAAAACCTTTAAAAGGCTCTTTAGCCTAAACACAGGCTGATAAAACCGTGTTTATCCATAACTTCCCACCACAGCGTTCTCTGAGCGCAAATGGTTCAGAGAAAGGACTAGTTTGGGTTTTTTTTTTTTTTTTTTTTGTTCTAGCTTGTCCTGTGAAGAAATATAAACGTTGATCATTTTGTAGCGTGCCTGGCACATGGTAGAAATTTTGCTGATTTAGCTGTTTGTTGAGGAGATACTCTTCTTGAGGAGCCTTGCTTTCAAGGGAGCCTCTTCTCTGCAACCATTTTCCGTTGGTTTTGAGGGAAAAAGAGAGTGCCATCTGCCTCCCGTGAAGCTGGACAAAACTTTGATGGCTCTTTATTTCATTTTCTCACATTTGTAGTTTTACGTTCCTGTTTGTATCGTGTAAGATAAAATATGTAAGTGAAGTACTACTCCTTTTTTTTTTTTTTTTGCTTTGGGGTGGGTATTGTTGAGGTTTTCTCATTTCTGTTTTGGCAGAGTGATGCCAACGCCGAGTTCTGGGCACTGCCGTCCAGGAGTGGCACATTTTGGCTGCCTGGGCTTCCCTGGGAGTTACTGGGCCATGCAGGATTTAATTCACGTGTGCCATCATCCAGAACGAGGACATTAGTGGCAAGGCAGGGGTCAGAACTAGCTTAACAACAGAGAAAAGATTTTAATCCCTTTCCAGGCTATGCAGAACCCTTTTTGTTGCGCCTTTTTTTTTTTTAATTTCTGAAAATAAAGCCACTTGTGATTATTTAAACCGATATGGATCCTCAGGAGGGGGCAGGGGAAGGACTGCTGGCATAGGCCAGCCATGGGCATTTTGGCCACAGTGCTTGTTTTGCTCTCTGGTTTGAGTGACATGATGTTATAAATGCTGATGTTTTCACCGGTGTTTTCTCACAGAGGTGAGAGCAGGAAGGAGAAACGCTAGCAAAAATACACTTTGTTTCATCAACTTTAATGGGACTTTTAAATGTCACTTGTTATTCAGTTGTGATTTTTCTGAGATGTTCTAACTGGGGTTATCAAGATACAAACCCCTTGTTTTCCTTTTAAAGTCAGTTTTAGTGAAAATAAGCTTAGATTTGCACCATCTTTCTTTTGTTAGGTAGCTTTCTAGGATGCAGAGAGAAGACTAGCAGACTCTTGAATATCTTCTTTGACATCAGTATGACGTCATCTGCAGTTGTTAGTTCAGATGAAGGATTTCTGAAATTAAGAGAAATCTGGTAGTTTTGCAGTCCATCAGATAGGACAGATCATCACAAAATCGTAACAAGTGCACACTGTAACTCTTTCTCATTTTTTCTTCTGCTTCTAGATACTTGGTTATTTTACCTAAGTTAAATGATGGAAACACACACTAAAGAAAAAAAATCACCTTTGGGTCTTTGGCAATCACATTTGTGTGAAAGAATCTAGGATGTTCCAAGAAAACGCATCAGCCAATTGCTTAAGTATAATAACAGCAGGTACTGAAGATGGTGCTTTCCAAAAAAAAGGCCACAGTGCAAGAATCCTTAGCCCAGAAGAAGCTGAGAGACTGGCAAAAGATCAGGTTTTGGTGTCTGAGTTCAAACAACTGAAACTGGAGAAAGAGGCACAGAAGAACTGGGATCTGTTTTACAAAAGAAACAGCACCAACTTCTTCAAAGACAGGCATTGGACAACCAGAGAGTTTCAAGAGTTAAAAGCATGTCGGGAGGTGAGGTCTATACAATTCCGCTGTAAAAGATGGGATTGATTGTGTCCAAATTATTTAATAATACTTCTAACAAAGCCATTAGGGTAAGAACTGTCACATGTTAAGTTTGCAGTGCCCTGTGTAGTCTCTTGTAGTATCAAAGGTACCTCCTCAGAATCAGATGCATTGGTTCAGTTTCCGTTTATAATTGACCGATGGTGGATACTGAGAAGGAAATCTGGAGTATTTGGTTTGTGTTCTAAATAAACAACTTGTGTCTCTGCGATTTGATGTTTTCAGATGCAAGTTGGTGCACTTCAGAGCACTACTTTAATGAAAAGCATCCAGAATTACAGGCTAACTGCAAAACATTGTTAAGGGGAATAGCCAGATGCATCTCTTGCTCATTATAGCTGAATGAAAGACAAGACAGAAATGGTACAACAATCTGTTGATTACTTAAAGGGTAGATGATTAAAGAGATTTAAATATATTCTAAGAAAATTTGTAATTTTGCAGAAATCAAGATTTCTGTTTCGTAGTGTCAGATTATCCAAGGTATGCCTACTTCAGTTTTTTAATCAATAGTAATTAAATTTTAAATGCTAATTGAACAGTGTCTCTGCTTATATTATGAGGAAAAAAAAAATGATGTGCTTTTTCTTGGATTTCTTCCTCCCCAGTTCGCAGATCAGAAACTGACCATTCTGGAAGCTGGCTGTGGGGTTGGGAACTGCTTGTTTCCACTCTTAGAAGAAGATCTGAATATTTTCGCATACGCCTGTGATTTTTCTCCTAGAGCTGTTGAGTATGTGAAGGTTGGTGTGATATTTGGAATTCCTTTTAGAGTATTTTTAGAGGCTTCTCTTGCCTTCCTTTTTGTTAGAAAGGTGGGAGACTGACCTGAAAATGGAGACTGACCCATTTCAGTGGAGCTCCTATGCAAGACGCCAAATCATTGCTCAAGACCTAGTTTTTCGGCGTCAAATTGTAGCATTATGGTAATACATGTATATTATGTTCCTTGAAGAGTGTGTTTTTTGGGAGCACTACTGTGTCTCTGCTGACTGTGCAGGACAAGCAAAATTTATTTGGGATGGAAGCTTGCCCTTGATATTTGTGAGGAAAAGAGAGTCCTGAGGAGAATCTTGAAAACAGGGCCATGGAAGTTATTGTTAAGGAAATTTGTAGCCTGATTAGAAATAGGTATGTTTGTTCGTAGATAAGTAGTACTGCAGTCCAAAGTTAAGTCTTCCAATAAGGCTAGTGTGGGCTTTGGGCTTTAAAAATCTCCTAATTTATTAAGTTTGTAAACACAGGTAAATTTCTGTACATCTGTTACTTGGAAGCAGTCTCTTGTGTTCTCTATTTGTAATAGAGAACCACAAGACACATCCTGTATATCTCATGGGAAAGATGGGAAGAAATACATGTAGCAAACAGGAGAGGACAGTGGCTCCCTGGGATGCCACAGCTGCACTGCAAGATGAAGTTGAGCTGAGTGTGGATGAGCTGAGCTGCTTTTGGATGACTTAGTGGTGATGGCCTCCACAGCTCCTGCTGAACATCTTTCTTGCCTAGACCAGGTTTCCTTTTACCCAGTGGGACTGTGGGCTAGAACGGCCCAGCTTCAGGTTATGTGACATGAATCCAAGCTGTTTACAGTCTACTTGAAGCTCAAGAGCTGTACTTTGATCTCCTGGTAATACGGAATTCCTTTTAATGATACTTCTGTATTTTTAAAGAGTAGAAGCAACAGTAAAATAGAAATGGTATGTTTTCTGAACTGTCTTAACCCACATTTCTTCTCAAATTCCTGAGAACAGACTATTCTAATAGTTGTGGTTTCACTATTGTAGTATGCAGTGAAGAATTCCTGATTGCATTAGTCACCTGTCGGAAGTTAATGGTTTTTTTGTCACCATGTTTGGTGCCGCCCTACTGATTAGTTTCACAAGTTTTTACTTTTTTGCAATAATAAATGCTGCAAATTTTTAGTGAAAGCATACTCTTTTCATTTCCCTAGAAAAATGCCTTATACAGTACTGAAAGATGCAAAGTGTTCCAGTGTGATCTTACCAAAGATGATCTTCTGGAAAATATACCAGCAGATTCTGTGGATGTTGTCACACTTATATTTGTGCTTTCTGCCATTCATCCTGACAAAATGCATCTTGTCTTGAAGAACATTTACAAGGTAAAACCAGCTGATTTTACAGCCTTTAAAGCACTTTCCTTCTTTTTGCTTCACAGTACAATTTATTTTCTTTTTCTGAGAAAGTAACCCCTCTTGTAATGGTGATCTTTAATACTATATTCCATGGATGTGTTTAGTTAGTTCACCTAGTATAGAGGACTAAAATATGTTTTACAATGTTTGGTTTTTTTTTACCTCTTGGTATTGTGAGATTGTTTGGATTCTGGCCTAAAGCATGCCATCAACATAACAAAAAGGTATTTTGAACCTGTGACTTGGGGTCCTAGGTTGTACACTACAAATAATGTTTATGGATTGCAGAAATGTCTGTGTTGATAAGGTGTGAATGACAGTGAACCGAAACTGACTTCCAGAAGATACAATGACTTGCAGTTAGGATGTTATTGTTATTATTAAACATGATTGATCTGTGCTCCTATAGAAGTGGAGTCTTCAGAGATCAACATTAATCTAGAGAGACTCGTGTCCTTGGGCTGCCTTTGTTAGTGGATAGACTGGGATAGGCCCATCCAGAGGGTGGTTTAAACAATCTAAATTGTGATTGTTCTAAATTTCCCTGAGATGTATATATTGACTGCAGAGGGAAACAGTCAATGTATTTTTTATTTATGCATATGTATGTATTTGGGGTTTTACATTATCAGACATCCTGTTTGTTTTATCATCAATAGTTTGGAAAGGGAATTTTAGATTTTTTTTGGTATATCTCCAACTGTTTTCCAAAGTCAGGATTGGTTCTTAGCCCATGAACATGAAAAGGATAATTATTGTTTTCCCTGTGGAGATACCTGGCTTGTTTAACTCGTTTGTAGGTTTCTGCACAAATTTGCAAGTGGCAAGTACTCCTTTTCTCCTCTAACAAATACACCTGGCATTTAATGAGGTAGGAAGCTTGTTTGCATGAAACATCTAAAGTCAGCGAAACCAGTGACCATATTTTTCTAAATTTTATACTCTTTATGGCTTGATTGCTTTACCAAAGAGCAATTAAAAAACACCCAAACACACAACCAGTCTTCCTGAAATTATTCCTTTTTTATTTCTTATTATATTGCAACATTTTTCTTCTCACATGGAAAAAGAAATGCAGTACTATTGTAAATTGTATTGTTAATCATTAAGCAAAACCAGGTGCTAGACTGTGTACTACTCAACAAAGAAAATGCCCCATTAGGGGCAATTTTAACAATTTTTATTGTTAAACTGTGTATTTTTTTTTCTTTGCTCTGTATTTGAAGAGTGTTGCAAAAGAGCTTCTTTAGCTGATCAGCACCCAAAGAGGTATCTTAAAACTATTTGTAGTTTACTGTTCATGGGGAAGAATTTTTATTATATACAAGTGTTTTGTTGCACAAGGAATGAATTCAATATATATATCTCAATTCTGTATTGAATATGTTAGGTTACCTTGTCTTAGTTATATGCGTATGTGTCTGTATGTGTATACAAATAAATATAGATATATGGCTAAATCCGTTTACCTTATTAAAGCATATATATATTATGTGACAGGTATTAAAACCAGGCAAGTGTGTCCTGTTCAGAGACTATGGACTGTATGATCATGCAATGCTCAGGTTTAAATCTGGCAGCAAACTTGGAGAAAACTTCTATGTTAGACAAGATGGGACAAGATCATATTTTTTTACTGAAGGTAAGACATAATGTAGAGTGCTTTCTTTTCTGTGAAACTAGTGTGTAAACTTGCTTCAGGGAATTGCCAGCATGCCCATGGAAGTTTTGTTTTACACAGATGAACTGTGATATTGCGGTGTACTTCATTTACCATCCTTTTTGGGAGGAACAGGGTATTTAGACTGGCAGGATTTTTTGAGCCCTTTCTTGTCCACAAGCTTCTTGTATGTGCTATTGTGTACCAAGAGCAGCAGCTTCTGAATTTGTTATTTAAGGGAAAAAGTTGTTATTTGCTGCATTTGTTATTTAAGGGAAAAAGACCAACGTACAGTAACACAATTGATGATGTCCATGAGGCAGCTAAGGAGTTCTCTTGGCATCATTCTTTTTGCAAGGCTATTCCTGGTGTGCAAGATGAGATCTGCTGAAGAAGTCAATGATTTCTAAAGCAGAACCATGACTACAGCGCTGAAAAGCTTGTGTACAAATCCTGCTGAGATAGCACTGGCCAGCTGTGGTCACTCTGTCTTCTGCTTTTTAGTAGAGATGATGCAAAAAACCATTTCCACGTGATACAGTATTTAAACAGTTTTTTGGTCAGTGCTCATAATGCTTTAGGGAAGGAAGGTAATTATTGCAGTTTACCGGAGGAGAATTTAAAGCACAGACCTGTGAAGGAATTTGCTTACACTCTCACAATGAATTGGGATTATATCTTGTCCTCAACTCCCGATTCTTTATGCTGAACTTCAGTGAACTGCTACTTCCCCCTATCAAATATAGGACGTTGCGTAATAAGAGTTGTGTGTTCATCCCTGTCGGGATCTTTGTTCTTAGACTAAAGTGAAATACAGCCACTGAAGAGACATATTTGGGGCCAAGTAAATGTTACTCATATTTTATGACATAATATATTGCCTAATTGCTTCTGATATATAAAAAACGTTAATCTTGTCTGTGCTCTCTCTATTCTTTATAGGACAACAGTAAAATCTAAGATAATGCAGGCTGTGCTACAGCTTCATTGGAGCATTTATAGAGCTGTGATTTACTGAGTGATTTTTAGTTCTGTTTAAACAATTAGCTCTTACAAAGAGAATGGGTGCTATGGGGGAAAAAATAAGGAACCAACCTAACTGTGGAATTCTAAATCCCATTTTTCTTGAGTGTAAGCATTGTTTCTGAATGAGAAATTCCTTGCTAGTGTGCGTGTTTGCTTAGGGGAAGAACTGAGGTAGGGAGGAGGAAAAAGAAAGAAGGAGAAAAAGAGAGAATTTATATTGTTCATGTTAGCAATTTTTTTGCCTTGAGCGGGTCTGTGACTGTCTCATGGACCACCTCTGCTCCCATTTCTAATCATTATGATCTCATTCATCTCACAATTTTTCGTATAAATATTGCTTAATGCTTGAGAATTCTTTTATTACTGGAAACATGACTCCCATCATTTCTGCACAGTTTGCAGCTCGTACTATTTTTCATTTGTTTGGCACTATACTGGTGCACCAAGTAATTGCTGCATGGGAGGATTTGAGTATACTTATTTATAGTATGTCTGGCCTCAGATAACAACACTGAGCTTCTTCTGTGGAAAAAAAAATCCATTCATCCACTGTTTGAAATAATATTAAATTTGTGGAGGGATACATGTTTGTAATTTTCTGTTATGAAATATGTACAACTTCCTCACAGTGAGAGTTCAGTTGGTCCACAATTAGGTACTGTTTATTTATATTACACTGATGTGTGTCCCCCATTTCACATGAACACAGTATGTCTACAGCCAGTGCCTGTGGCTTCATGATGGGTTTAGGTTGATAAAAGCCTGTGCTACCACCAAAGCGTGTGGTCTCATCTTCCTTCCTCAGCCACGCTTTTTCTAATGCTGGTGTTCCTGTACCCACACGATCAGCTGTTTCATCAAGCTGATCCCCCTGAGCAGGGAAAAAATGGCACGTCTTTGTGTTCTATCATGTAGCACATGTTTAGAATGGCTTAAATTTATTGTGAAATTGCTTCATGAGTAAATGAAACTAGGTGTAGGCAAGGAAAAGTGATGATTTCTAATTAACGTGACAAGTCAATAGCATGAGCACCTGTCTCTGCTGCAGAGGTCACCCTGTTTGTGAGGTACTTCTGCCTTCCCTAAGGGAGATCTGCTTTGAGTAAGATTCTTTTGTTTATGGAAAAATACTTCCAGTTTGACTTAGTGGAGGCTTGGTACCACCATATTCACTTTGCCATTTTGTCCGTTTTTCTGTTGAGCAATGGCATGTGAATGTCTGGCAATGAAGAGTGGTGTTCTTCCTCACGCAGAGATGCGTCTGCAAGGCTGGATTACCTTTGAAATACTTGAAATAAGTGATGTATTCAGCTAGCAAAGGTCACTTGCAAAAAGTGAAAATGCATTGGTATCAGTCACAAGGAGAATGACAAGGTCAATAAAAATAAGAGATATTGCAATTTTTGGAAACTAAACTGAGTAACAAGCTTAAGCCCACGTTTTGCAAGCTGTTTTGCTCAGGTTGATGTTTCCAAAGGAGGCCTGTATTGATTTTTATTCAGCAGTCTGCCTGCATACAACAGCTTGAAATCTGAAGGTCTGTGTGTGTTTCATGCTGTAACATGTAACAATATATGCTTATATAAGTGCTGACTAGTGTTTTAAAAATAGCTTAAACTTAATATTTAATCTTATTTTTTTTTTAATTCTCTTCCAGAGTTCTTGTCTCAGCTTTTCAAGGCTGAGGGATATGAGGAAGTGGTCAATGAATATGTGCAGCGAGAAACTGTGAATAGGAAAGAAGACTTGCGTGTTCCAAGAGTTTTTCTTCAAAGCAAATTTCAGAAGCCTTTCAGTAAGACATAAGTTCTTGCTGATTAGCAACAGCATTGGTTGTTTGAAATGGAACTAGCATGTAGTTTTTCCTTGTGTGTGCTCATATTTCTGGTAAACCAGAAGTGACTGCGTCCAGTACCTCTTGTGGGTTTTCATCCTCAGATATGAAATATGAATGCTATTTCTAAATGAAATTTAAGATGGTTTAGTGATGCAGCCGACCTATTGAGTTATCTGTATTCCTCCTTCTAAAGTAAATCCTGTGCAGCATTGCTGGAGAATCAGGTAAAGCACACTAAATATGGTTAATTGTAAGCACTAGCTTTCATTAGTTATTATCATAACTGTTATCTCAATTTTTATTAAAAACTATTTTTAAATAAGTATCCTGTGTTTCCTATCACCTGTGGTTTTTTGTGGCCTGTTAAAGTTACAGTATTTCATCTGCTTTCAGTACTCCTAGGATTTCTGAGTATAATTTCTCAGATACAGAAATGAAACAGACTCTGAGTTGTATAACGTAAGCTGCTTTGGTATTTCAATAATCATTCTCTTTTTAATGTGCTCAGCATTTAGGCATGTAAACAAACGTTTATATTCTAAATAAGATCCTAATTTATCTGATTTCATGCCTGAAGAGAGTTGTTAGAGGATCAGGTTGTCTTTATCCCTAATTAATTTCAGATGTTCTTCATTTGATAAGCAGAAATAGTTGAGGTTTTACAAGTCAGTTTCCCATTTGGAACTGAAATCAGTGAGTCAGAAGTACTTTCTTTTAGATCAAGTGTAGCCAGCTGCTTCTTTCCTGAGCAAAGGTCTTAATTATTTTCCAGCAGTCTCAGGAGTGGCGTTGGTCTTTGCTGTTCCTTTCACCAAAAGCCACTGTCTTAATGCTACAGCATTGCAGGAGGTTCGTCTTTTCCCTTCAACAGCCCTGGCACTTTGCACCGCAGAACCACTTTGTTCTTGGATGATACAATCTCAAAAACATGCCTGGATCTTTAACCTGCATTTTGAACAGCTGCTCTGCAGCAGAGGAAGCTCAGAAGTATCTGGTGACTTGTGCAATGGGCTTCACCAATCTTGTGTAATGTACACAAGCTGCAACAAGGGAAATTCCAATGAAATACTAGGGCTTTTTTATTTTTTGTGTGTAAGGGGACGTCAAATGCTGGGATAGAGTCCAGAGAAGTTGTGGAACCTCCGTCCTTGGAAATACTTGGAAATAGGCTGGGCAAGTCCTTGAGCAACATGTGGCTTTATTTGAGGGTGTATGAGTATTTTATATATATATATATATGTATATATACTCATAATACTCCCTATTTTGAGTAGGGATTTCATCTCTTGCAGTATATATTAGTATGGGATTGATTGACTCAGGCTGTCGCTCCACTGGGCTTGTGTGTTGCTAGATGACCCAGTCATACACATCTGATGTGGACCAGAGGTGAATATTTGCCTCTGTTTATGACAAGCTAACCATAAGGTATGATAATGATTTTTATTTTTTTTCAGTGCTCGACACTGGCTGTGTGTGCACGGAGGGAAAGAAGTAATAACTTTTCCAGCATAAAGCCTAATGTTACAAAGTTAACCAGTCAGAATTTTTTGAGCAAATTGGAGCTGCCAGAGGTCTTATTCAGATGATATGTTTATAAATAAATTTGCAGTAGATCACTGCTTTGCGTCAGGACAGCACAGCTTTTTTTGGTCTGATACCATGAGCCCCAAAGCTGGATTTATTGTGTTATCAAACTTTGGCCTCAGAGGAAAAAGAGATTAAACCACACAATTCTCCTAATGATTATTTGAGGAGGGTTATTACATGACATCTCCTTTTTTTTATGGAGAGTATCATCCTGGGGATTTATGCATTGCTGACCCCTGCTGCGCAACCCATTAGCACTTTCTGCCATATTAGTGATAAATGTCTAGTAACATTTGTAGTAAATGAAAAAATATGTTAAAAAGGGTATAACAATGATAGCGTTATTATAATCTGTGCAATCATAATTTTGTGGCTTCCCTCAGCAAATGTTCATCTTTATTACGGCAGTTCTGCACTGACTTTGTGTAGTCTGAGCTCTGTTGATTTTTAGTGGGGTTTGAACCCTGTAACACCAAGTGCCTTATAATACTGAGTGTTTGGTCCTTACAGAGTACAGAGCACATAAATGAGACTGAAGGATGGCCTTGTGTGGCTCCTCGTCACTTTGGCAGATGATTGTCAGCATGTGCAAAGGCAGGTGCACTGAAGTGAGCATCCCAGAAAGGAAATGAAAGGTAGGCAAGTATTAACAATATTAGTTGGAAGGTTTGAGTCAACCAAATAGACTTAGCTGCAGACAGCCACTGGCTTCCTTTTTACACTGAACTAGCTGTTGCCCAAGCAGTACACCTTTTCGTGTAGCTTCAGTGTTTCTGTGTATTTCTGCTTGAGGAACTACTGTCACTTTTTATGTAGCAACACATTAAGTGGAGAGTAGTAGTTCTAATTTTTTTGTCTCTCATTCAGTCTCATTTCCAGTCAGACCTGGAAAATAAAGTAGCATGCATTAGTGCCCCGGCCAGAAAGGCCTTCAGCTGTAGTTGTCATAAAGCAGAGATTATTTTCAGATGAATGGTCAGAAAGCTTTATTTGGTCTCTATGCCTTTGCTTCTTTGAACTCTAAATCATTACAAGTTTTTGTAACTGTGGTAACGTTTGAGGAAGTTGAGTCAGCTTTAAGAAATCCTGGCCTCATCATGTGAGATACAGTAACTGATGGGATGCATGTGGCTGTTGTAGTGCTGAGTAAAGTGGATATACTCCCCCCAACCCTTCAGACTTTCCAAGCTTGTGTAAGCTCACCAGAGTGATTACATTCTCTGATGTTTAATGAAATACAAACTCTGTTTAAAGCTTTTCCTGTGGTTAGTGAATCCTAAATGTCACTTTCCAGTGTGGGATTCTCTGATGTCTCCTACTGGAATTAGACATCTTATGTTAAGGGATCATGTTAATGGGGCAGTGTATCAGTGAGGACATTAGTACAGTCCGTTTGTTGGCTATTTTCATCAAATTTTCAGAAATATAGTGGTTTCTGAGTCTTCTGACATTTTGTGTCCTTTACTGTTCTGTCAGATTTGGTTGATACTGTCCCATGTGTTGACAACAGGCTAAGACTAGTCAGAAATCCACACGTGTATTGTGCATATACTGTATGCATGGGTAAGCTTTCTTTCCTTAGGAATATGGGCTACTGAGAAAAATCCACTTGAACTTTAGTGATATCACAGCAGGATTTGTGTGGTTCATTTGATAGCTAAAAGCCTTTCTCTGTGCATCTTTCAGGTACCTGAGGGTTCCTTGGGTTCCAAAGGTATAATATTTAAGCAGTTAATGCAGTGCTATCCCCATGGTGGATTGTGCATCATTTTTAGGAAACAAGTGCTATGAAAGTAGGACATGAAACTCTAGCATGTATAAGCATCAACAGCCAACTGTAAAACATACAGCCTTGAGTCTTATAGGAGGAAACCAGTATATGAAATCTGAAAGGTCATTTATAGGCCTAACTTATGTTCTTTTTTTTCTTGATTTGTTGTACAGTTTACACATCTGAATATATTGAGAGATACAAATTACCAGTTAGGAACTATTTCACTGCAAGAGTTATTTGAAAGATATAAGTGTATTTGGAGAGGATGTCAGTGTTGAGCATCAGTATGTGAAGGAAAAAAGGTAAGATTATGTTTAAGCTTCTCAGGGAAAAAAGTTTTCTGGGTTTCACAGGCCAGGGATGATATGCAATTAAAGGAGTCGTTCATCTAAAAGGTGAAAGTTTGGGAATGAAAGCCCGTAGCTTCCAAAACTAGACTAATGTTACTAGGCAGGCAGAAGGGTGACATGCAATTGTGTGCAATATTAGTAATACGTGCAAGACAATCTGGGAAGCAGAATTTTATATTGGAAAGACAGTATGAAGATACAGTTAATGAAAATAGGTAAGTCTTTGTTTATGTTTTTTTACCTCCCATAGTGTAGCTATGATTAATGTTTCACTGGTTATGCTTATTATTATTAGGAAAGATTGTGAGCCATTTCAAACATTTGGGAGCAAACATTTACTAGTTATACATTCTGAGAAAACATCTGGCCCTTGGGTGCAGTAGGTTCAGGATATGAGTATGTTTGCACTCTGTATTTGTAATGTGAGTTCATTTATTAGAACAAAGGCAGATGGTGAGCCTGTACTGTGGGGAGGCACACAGAGGCATTGCTTGCAAAGATAAAAGCTATTAACCAGGTAAGATGTTCCATTAGAGAACGTTTTTCACTCCCGCTTCCCAGACTGCACCATTCGTTGTGTTTTCTAGCAGGAGAAAATACTGCTGCTGTGAAATCAGGGAAGACAGGGCAACAAGGAAAAGAGTGTGTGATTTTGTGGGTTTTTTTTTCCAAATGACCAGTGATTTTGTGTACCTCTACTTAAATGATCACGGGTTGGGAATGTTTACCCCCTTTTAGAGCAAGTCTTAGGTCTCATCCTTGGAAAACTGAGTTGCTTTTGAAGGTCTTTGCCAGAGATACGGGTGTAACCAATGCATGCTTGTAGAGTCTGTGAAGTGGAAGATTTGGAAAGAGACCTGTGTGGCTGAAAATAGAAGTCCAGGTTTGTTTTTCTCCCTTGACTCGTAAGAAGCTTTATACTTCACCGTCACTTCTGTGCTTTTTCAGAGTTCCCACTCTGGAGTGTCTGTGCTGTTTTATCCTTGTTTAAGGTAGATGTGCCCTATCAACTCCAGCTCGAGTTTCCGATACCTGTAGTATCCAAAGAACTTAGAACAGGAATAATTGCCGGTATTTGTAGGGGAAAGTCAGAGAGTAGACAAACCACAGCCTGCCTACTGTCTGGGCTCCACTCGGTATCTTTTACAGTCAACTTCTCTAGACTCTTGGATTTCTGTAGTAGATTTTGAATAGTAGAGAATGGGGTAATATCTTCATGCATATGGGATTGTTGTGCATATAAAATCTAAGGATTTTGAGACACTTTTTTTTTTTTGTTGGCTTTTTTCCAGTTTTGGCTTCAAGCTTTTATGTGAAAGATGGCATTTAATTGGAATTTTTATCATCTAATAGAAGTCTTTTTCTTTTAAATGTACCAGAGTTGTTGCTGTGACTCTAAAACCAGAATCCTCAAAAGCAGGATGGAAGGGAATGGGGTGGGGGGGGGAAGGAAAGGAGAATTGTTTTCTGCATAAATACAAGAAATGTTTTGTCCTGCTCTTTTTATTAGTAAAGCAAATTTCATAGGAACATAAAAATACTTTGAAGAAGCCACAAAACCATTACCATCATTTTTTTTTTCTGAATTACTTTCAGAGAGTTCTGAAACCTGAAATGCTGTACAACTTAGACTTAGCAGTGCCCAGCTGGCTGACATTTCACTTCCAGCATTTGAGGATGTTCTGTAATGTCCCTTAGGACCTGGCCCCAAGGGATATTATGTTTGCCACTTCTTGCCTGGATGAATGTGAATCACTTACTGGAAGTGCAGATAACATGCAGGTGTTCTAGACACTTGATAGAGTAGTGTACCCTCTGCCCCACAGTGTATGACACCACTCTAAGTTTTTTGTTGGCTTTGGATCAGTTTCCAGTAACAGTTTCAGGCTTTGATTTTGAAAGCAGCTAATAATTAAGGATCAGCAACCATCTGTATATTCTTGACCTGTACTTGGCTGGGACACGATGGCCAAGAGAAAATAGAAATAAGAATAAAACTCGGAAGAGTGAAGACTCCGCTTTGAAGTAAACTGAAATAATCAAGCTGATACAGAGCCAGAATGTATTTTAGAAATACTAAAAAATCTTCCTCTTATAAACATACTTTACAAAATGTTAGCCTGCTCTTTTACTCAAGGGACCCTTTCCGAGCCACTAATTAAAGGGTTTAAAAAAAAAAAATAATGAACATGACTGAACCTTAAAGTACCACAAACAGACTCTGCAACATGAGCTACATTTCTCTCGTAAAGTAGGACAGTGTTGTTCTCAAGAGCCCACTGAAGACAGGGTAAGCTTGTCAACTGGTACTGAGAACTTCCACCTTGATTCTGTAATACACAGTTTATACTTCATTCATAAAACTTCTTATGGGAGCTCTTTGTCTGATTTGGTCACCAGTAGTAGATCAGGGAGATAGGATGATTTTGTAGTTATAACAGATCTTAAGATGTATTGGTACTTCTGTAAAAGAAAGGCTTCTTGTGAATGACTGATGAATTGAAGGAGCTTTGTCGGTGCTAGCGGCAGTGTGGTCTCTTCATATGCCAGGCCAGGCTATTGTTTGGCAGGAAATGCAATGTCAGGCAGCATTTTGTAGTACTGCAATAAAAATCCAAAGATTAATACCCTTTTTTAAAAAAACAAAACACTTTTCAAAAATTTAGAGAGAGGAGCTAGAATATGCCTGGTGTGCTTAAAAAGCCTGCAAGTAAAACTGTAGCTGTAACAGTGGCATCGTTTTTTTATAAATACCAAACAAAAAAAGCTGCTGATTTGCAGTGCCAGACTTCGCTCCTGGTAAACTCAAATGGTTTTGCAGCACAGATAGCAGTAGTGTAACTGTCTGTCACTGTGATGATATGGTTTTGTTTCGTGTACTCTTGTAGAGAGTTGGAAATATGTTACTGTTGACTACAGTCATAAATATGAGTAAAGTATGAGTCATAAATATGAGTAAAATATGTGAAACTTGCTTTCGTGGCTTGATTTGATATTTCCTGGAGCCTTTAACATCGTATATGCTTACTTTAGCTAAGTTTTTATTGCTATTGATTTTTATGGTGAATGTGTTGAATATTACAGGAGGTGGAAAGAAATATAAAGTGCTGAAATGGTAGATTGTACAGGACTACAGGAGAGCCTCTGAAACCAGGGTAAATGGAGCCCAAATGTCAAGTTTAAGATATGGCATCTTCCCAGGAGGATTCTCTTGAACAAATCCCTTTTTAAAAGTTCACTGCGTGCTTGTTGTGGCAATATTTGGAGGCCCGCAAATGGGACACCATGGTTCTGGGTGCTGTAGACACAGAGAGTAAGGGACAATCCCTGTCCTAAAAATTGTAACCATTCAGTTATGCGAGGTGGGTAAGAAGAGAAAGAAAGGACATTATCCTGATTGTCACAAGACAGAGAGAGTAATATTTTCCCTACTTCAAATTTAAATTACTGTGAAAAAAGAGACTGAAGAAATCGTTTCCCATATCTTGGTTCAGTACCTAAGTAACAAGCAGTCTTGCTTCAGAGCAGATCTGTTAACGAGAGATACTAGCTCTGATGAAGAAAAACATGGTTCCCAAATGTCTTGTCACTGCAATTTGAAAGACAAGTGTACCGTTTCCAACCCTGCTGTTGGTTTTCTGAGTGATTTCATAGCTTGCCTCTCACTTTCTGCCTGGTAGGGAGGAGATAATGAGCTTGGAGTGAAAAAAGGTACATAGGAAACTAGTAGCTGCTTTCAGTGTGAGTTCTAAGTCTTCCTATTTTTTTGTCCTGCTACAACCATCAAGTTCTTCAAAGTCCAGCAGATGAAGAGGTAACCACAATGCATCTTTGAAAAGGAAAGGATTGGGTAAAAGGACAACGCGGGAAGGTGCTTTCCCAGATTGGAAATGGATGTGGTAAAAGGCTGATGCTGCTTCTATCAAAGTCAATGGGAAAACTTTATCTGACTTCTTAAGAGCTGTTGCAACTCCTAGATGGCAAAAGGAATCACACTTTTGGATGGAAGATCTAATGTATCCCTCCCCTTGGTAACCCCTGATGTTGGGAAAAGAGGATCCACTGATACAGTCAATCCTGATCATAAAAGCTGATTGCTCAAAATCCATGAGATTGGGGACTGGGGAGAGAAAAAAAAGTAAAAGTGCCTTGATGAGGGATACGAAGTAAATATTTTTGTTTTAAGCAGAAGTGTTTTGGTTACAATTGCACGGTGCTGGGGCAGACACTATAATAAAAATGGTAGTATTTTATGAGAAGTGGCAGTGCTGCTCTTCTCCTGATCTCTCCTGTCTTTTGCTGCTCTTTGCCTGATATCTCCTGTCTTTCCAGTTTGTTCCTGGTCAGAACACAGCAAACCCTCAGGGAGTCTATAGAGAGGTTGGAAAGTTGGTGATTCCTGGTGTTTGGCAGCCTGCTGGATTTATAGCATAAATCCCTTTACATTCGATAATTTTAGCGTGACCTTTTCTTCTACTGCTGTTTGAAGCACAAACACAGAAGAAACAGATTTTTAAAAAAGAAAATGTCCTAAAAAAGGAAGTAAAGTGTGTCATTGTTGGTGAGCAGTCTATGGCTGACATGATGTGTATTTCTTGAGCAAAGGTAACATTAGGTATCATTTGCAATGCAGTGAAAAAGGAAGGAGTAGCTTCTGTTACCATCAGCTGTACTGTAAAATAACTTTCTTCTTTCTACCTGTCTCTACTTTGTCAAGCTCTTATCTGGCCTGGTTGGAGGCTTAGTCTCATGTTTTATGCCTAAATGTGGAGCTCTTATTATGAAGTTACTTCTTTGTGCAAAAGTTGGATTTTCTTTCTTCTACTTAGCTGCATAGGCAGAGTTTGACTGAAAAGGCTGAAGGAAGGGTGTTTGGGATTTTGTTCACAAGATGGCACTAGCCACTAACCAGTGCTGCCTTCCTTTTAACCCTAGCACTGAATTGTCTAAATCTTTAACACAGCGGTAGGAAGAGCTGGTAATGATTAACTATAGACAAGACAGCTAGAGTCCTTTATGTGCAGTTAATTCATCTTTTTGTCTACTTAAATAGCTCTTGGATCTTGAAGAAAAAAAACCTATTTTTTTTAAAGAGAAAATATAATTGACTCTCAGAGATACTTGTTATTCAGTAACAAGAATACTTGTTGTTCTTAGCACAATGTAAGGGAGAGTAAGGTGAAATACTATTCCTGTTAATGGTAGCAGGAATTCTAATTGCCTCAACCCAGGAGGCAATAATTTGTTGTATTGACAACTTGTGGTTTGTTTCTCTTTAATTTGAGTCCCATTGAACTGTTACTGTAGAAACTACAGTTACTTAAGATACAGATTTCAAAATGCAGTACCTTAATACAATTTTTTTTTAATTCCTCAAAAATATTAGACAAATTCCTGTTTGCGTGAACTGCTCCTGTTTTCTTCCCACTTCTTTTGTTTTCTGGATGAGCTGTTCTCCAGTTGAGCAGCCGTTCAAGCAGAGCTGCATAAGATGCACATGACCAGAGAGGCTGTCTCTCATTAATTACTGTGTGAGCTCGGCTGTAGTTTAGTTTGCCATTTTACAGTTTCTCCTACTCTAGTAATCCCCATTTTGTCTCCAGCAAGCCCTCCTCATTTCAAGGGAAAGAGGAAGAATAGAATAAAACTACATCTTGCTAGCTTTATATCTCACTTTAAAAATGTTGTGTTTAGTATAATCTGTTACCAAGCAGCAATAATAAGCTACGTGTAAAACGGCCTCAACTGCATTTTATGCAACAGTAATTCTTTTGGATATTAAATATTTGAATTAGTGTAAATGCTAATTATCTGCCAGTGCAGAAACCAATTTGTAAAAATGCAGCTCCTCTCCCTGCCTTTCTTACACTTTTCCTTCTCTTTACTTAGGACTAGCTTATCCTTGCTTTTTGCACAAGTGAGTGGGATCCACTAACCCCAAAATAAGGAGGCCCATGGAAAGGCCTCTTGGAGTGAAACGTGTCACCAAGCAAAGTGCAGAGGCTGTATCCTAGATGCTTCCTTCCCAGCAACTGGATGACAGGCAGAAATGGAGCAGACTAAGAGCTGCTTTTTCCTACTTCCCAGGACAGTGGTGAGTGGGACTAAACTGATATGTTCAGCCCAGAAGTGTCTCTTCCCACAGGCAGCCTCTTCAGGCACAGTTCTTTCCTGGCCTCCCTCCAAGCAGTGTGCCCATCTATTATGTTTTCTTGTGGGCTTTCTTGCTCAGAGCCTTCTGATATGTTACCGAGGGCCCGATCCTACAAAATGCTGACTGACTTCCGTGGAGTGACCATGGCATTGCACGAGTTCAGGCCCTGAGACACTTCAAGAAAAGGTTACTTTGGGCAGTGACTGGGAACTGCAATAGGGGTTTACAAGTGACTATTAATAGTGCAGTACCGGAGTTCTAGACATTGTATTATTCTTTCTTCCCAGTCCACCAAACTTGTCCTGATTTGCACTGTGTAGAAGTAGTATCTGGCCTACCGTTTCCGCTCTAAATAGCCAGTGATCGCAAAGAAAACGTGTCATTGTTATGTCAATATTCATCTGTCTGTACAGGCAGAGAACAGCAGACCCAGAGACAAAGCCACCTGAGAGCGTACTGGTGTAGTTGGGCAGGACAAGAAGTCTTCCCTTTCTGGTTAACCCAAGCTGCTGAGATATCACAGAGCCATGGGACTCTGAAGTTTCCCCATTTAGGTCAGGATTGTGCTCAGCCTTGACATCTCTTCTCGGTGGTACCAAAACAGCAGTGGAGCAGGGATGTTGAGCAGTGGGGCTTGGACTGTGGTGTTTCTGTTGGCATGTTGGCCTGTGTCACTGCCTGTGGCTCGGAGGAGTCACGGCCAACTCACAAGGGAGAAGGATGAGACTAGATTGCTTGCTTTCTACAGTGTTTGCACCAAGCCAGGTGCTCAGAGCCAAGAGCCATATAGCCTGCAAGAGAGGAACTAAAACTGGCATCTGCCAGTTTTACATGTTCAACATGTTGTACCGTTCTGGCACATATTTACTGAGGCTGCATCCAATACACAGCTAGAGACAACACCATAACTCCAGCCTTCCTGCTCCCCACCCCTCCAGCACTCTCTAGCACCCGGCAGGACTCGGACAATTTGTATCCTGGATGTGCAGTGCTTTGCTCGGCTCCCAGCATCACAGCCTCTTCCTTTCTGCCACGTTCCCAGCGTGAAACGGGGAACAAAAGGCATCCAGAGGCCTACAGAGTAGTTGCTCCCTCCTCTCTTCACAGAAGTTGAATGGAAGCACGACGGTTCTGTGTTGTAACTAATCGGTGGTCACAGCTGCCTGTGAGACTGTGCTGGAGCGTTGTACCCCTGAGAAAGCATGGCACAAGCAGTTGGAATTGGATGCCGTGCTCTGCGGTGGCTCATGTTGTGCCAGGCTAAGCAATTAGAGCTTGTCCACTGAATAAAGCAGACTGCGGCCAGGCTTTTTGGCAGTGTATGACTATTGTATGGCAGATGGTACAAGGAGTATAATGGGCTAAGAAAATATTCTGAGTGGGGGAAAATGTCACAGCTAAAAATGCCACCACAGCTGACGTTCTCTGGAAAAGCAGAGGCCAACTGAAAAAGCCCTTTATGCAGACAGTGGGTACCAGCAAAAAAGAAGAGTCATGAGATATTTTTTTCTCTCATGCTGAATCATTCTGAAACGTCTCTCAGATTTTTGAGGCATGCTTCACCCTCCAGGACATTAATCAAATAAAGATAAAGGTGGGGGTTTTGTTTTGAATACAGGAATAAGGAATGAAAATGGAAACTGAGGAACCAGCTGTTTCCATTGGGGAAGTTAACGTAGTCTCTGATGAATTGCCATGTGCTGATTGGGATCTGAGACAGAAACCTCAAAGATTACTAAAGAACACAAAGCTGACCAATTATATCGATCAATTGTAATTTGCAAAGCAGAGGAAAACACACAGACCAGTTTATGAAAATTATGAAGGCCGAACAACTGTCCAGTACTCTGGAGGTACTAGAGAATGAAAACTACAGACTACAAGTAAGGAGATCTAACACAGAAAGGCAAGTCAGAGCTCAAAACTGGATTCTCAAGGAAGAAAAGATACCGAGACTGGCAAACATTGTGAGCCAAGACAACGCAGCATTTGAAAGAAGGATACAGGAACACCTATGGGTTGTGGTTTTGGCGAGTGGCAGCAGTGAGTATAAGTTGGACTAGAGGATAGTGAGCTTCTGGAAGGCAGGAGAAGTGAATAATGCTGCAGCTGAAGCTATGTAATCTCCCCTAAAGCAAAAAGTACGTGTTAGCAATGAGTTAGCCAGTGGGACACAAACTGATGTAACATCAGAAATGGGAATATCAACATTGAAACGGTGCCGATAAGGCAGAAGAGAAACAGATAAAGCCTAAGTGATGATGGTAAGAGATGTGAATTGATAAGTTGTGAGTGGGCACCATTACAGTTTGCTTGGGGGCAGGAGAGGGGAGGACAGTTATTGTTATGGGAATCTGGGACTTACCTAGTTGTTGACCTCCTTATGTCAGTATACCCTTCAGAGAGGCAGAAACTAAAAAAAAAAAATTACTACAAAAGAATTTGAGTGTGTTCACAGATCAGCAATATCTTTAACACAGCACCAAACAGAGGTAGTCCCATAATTCACACCCTTAGTAAAGTTCTCCTTGCCCTGAGGCTGAAGACTGGGGAGAGACAGGCAGATTGATTACACAAGGAATCACAAAATCGATAGGGGAGCTAACAGAATGAATGACCCTTTGCTCATGATTGTGGGAGAAGGCAAAAAGACAGAATCATCCACTTCATATGCAAACTCAAAGAAATTTTGTAAGCATTAAGAAAGCATTTTTCCATGACCTAGAAGAAAAATACTTTAAGATGTCAAATATTTTTTTAAGCTTAGTGCACCACCAAAGTTCTGAAAGATGCTCCTAGCCTAAAAAAAGTGCATGCATTTATTCAAACCTCCTGCTTTCCTGTGACACAGCTTTCTCAGGTTATAGCTAAACTGTGGGACTCGGAGCTGCATGCTGGCCCCCAGGTGACTAAATGTTGGGATAAGCTTATTTGTGCACCATTTCCCCTCCTCTGTCTTGAAGTCCTAGTCTCCCTTAAAAAGGACCACAGCTGTGCAGGCAGGGGGAGAGCCAGAAGGGTCTCTGTGGGTCCTACCATGTGGCTGTATCATGGAGTACACTCACCCTGGTAGCCTTAAGTTGCCGTTTGGGATTTCTTGGCACTTGAGGGATTTCACTGGAAAATGCAAATGACAATAAATGGTAAGAGGAGCAAAGGTTTATACAGAGAGCTGCTTTGGCAACCTGGGTCACTGCACCGGTCTCCTCTCCCAGATAGTTGTGAGATAGGTATTTTGTTAACTGGCAGAAGCTCTGAGTGATCAGGCCCATGTGTTGTGTGGATGCTGATGAGCACCAGCTGTGCACGGTTGGGAAGGGAAGCAGTGCTGCACCTTTTGGGAGGGTCCTCTGCAGAGTCCCACGTTGCGCAAGGGTGTGTGGTTGCAGCCTGCAGATTGCACAAGGTAGGTCTCTGTGCCTGCTTGGGTGATTTCTGAACCGGGACATTGAGCCCATAAGCAATTCATCTCCTATGCAGCCCTTTTCCATAGCATCCTTCTTTCTAATTCTCCTTCCCTTCAGTAACTTGACGCGCCTGGCTTCTTTACCCGCTCAGTGATGCAAACTACCATGTAGCTAGCATTTGCCATTTGTACATGATAAACATTTCCTTCCTCCTCTAGTTTTATTGTCTTTAGACTACAGATGTTTGGGGGCAGGTTTGACTTCCTATATGTTTATGTGGTACTTAGTACAGTGGAACCCAAATTTGGGCTGAAAATACCAGTCGCTCCTGTTCTTATTTATCATTTCTAGAAGAGAAGCTCTACTGCTAAATGCTCTGGCAAAAGCACTGCTGCCTCTGTTGGTCCCAGTTCCTGCTGTGCCTCATTTGCAAAGAGGATGTGCTGGAGGAAATTGCTCTACACCCAACATGGGGTTAATTGCTTCTTATTATACCTGTATTCAATATCTCTTTGGTTTTTTTTTCTTTTAATTTCTCCTTTTTCTATTAAGCACTAACAAAAATGTTGACGATTCAGATTATTTTATGAGCAGTAACAGCCTTCTCTGGCTCCTTCTTATGCTGTTTGGCGAGTTCAGACAGTTTCATGTCAATCTTGACATACAGCTATGCAGAGTGTGCCATCCAGTCTCTTCAGCCGTTTGTTCCTATCGCAGCGAGCTCTTAGGCTACTAAGGATCTTAAATTGCATTAATTGGTCTGTGAGCCTACATGTAACGCAGCCTGGCTTGCGAGGCTGCACAGAAAGAGGGGAAACCTCATTCATTTTAAGCTTATGTTCTAATTTCTTTTAGCCAAGTGGTGCTCGCAGGTATTTGTGCAAAGAAAGCACCTGTTCTCTTTAGAGCCAGGACCAGTGCGTATTTCCTAATTTTGGGTCAGAAAGTAGGGGAAAGAGGAAGAGCAGCCCGGCTGAAGAGAAGTGAGATATTTGAGGTTGAGCTTGAGCTGTTTGGCAAAACAGAGGAAAAGTCTGTTTGAATTATTGTCTCTGGCATGAATGAGGAAAAAGCACACAAGCTGGCAGGCTGCTGCCTTGGTTCCAAAAAAACAAAAGTTGTGGGATACCCAGAAAAGCAAGGTTAGAGCTAATTATTACCTAGAGAGTTGCTTCAGGTGAGCATCACAAAAGTCTACAGCAGTGCAAGACAACAGAAGTTGCTACTGCTAGCTGTGCCCTGAGCAGTTTGCCTTGTTCCTAAGAGTTACCTGGCCTAACTATCTTAAAGCTGGCTAGCAAATGGATGGTAGTGTCTTACACTCACAAAATATGTTTGGAGAAACTTAAATAGCAGCTCCTGTTTCTTGAGGCGGGGGAGGATTAAGCAGTAGAGAGTGGTGGGCCAGGCTCACCAGCAGATGTGTATCACTGAGCACCGAGACTAGCTAGAGCTAAATGGCTGCCAGTTCTGCTGCCCTGGAAGGACGTGGACAAGGGAGAAAATGCTGGGTTAAGCAGGTCTGAAGGTATTTTGGATGTTCTGGCAGCCCGTTAAGGACATGAGAAAAGGTCCAGAGGGAGGTAGGCTCTGGTTTTCCTTGAGGCTGGAGTTTCTTGGCTGTGTTTGCTTGTTTTCGGCTCTGTGGTTCCCTGTGCTTTCAGGCAGGAGCGTATACTGGGTCTCAGACTGGGCTGAGAGCTGCGGGCAGTCAGAGGTGACTCCCTCTTCTTGTTTTCCCAAGCATCTCTAGCTGGCTCAAGGCTCTTGGAATAACATACCATACAGTAGCATGAGGCTCAAACTCTTAACTAGTGAGGCTTGCTCACTCAGCAAGACTTGGCTTTAGCCTTCAAGAAAGCTTTCATTGTATTGCCCTGAGCTCCTCAGGTCCCTAAAACAAAATAAAAAACAAATTGTTCAGCTGGCCTTAAAGTAGGGAACAAATGCAGTGCAAGAAAGAGGAAAAAAAAAAACCAAAAAAACCCACACTTTGGACAACATTAGAAGAGAAAATAAGCAAGGAGTGCAGAACTAAGGTTTCATGTGCAACCTCATCTCTATACTGTCTTTGCAATATGCAGCCTACTTTCATTGTTTTCCTTTTTCTTTTTTCGTGGAGTCCTGGTTCAGGCTCTTGTATTATGAACTCAGTTCTCATTACCAGAAGTGCGATCTCAGTTCCTAGTCTGAGTTACAGAGCTTGAAACAATGGCATAAATAAGATAGTAAGACTCCCCAAAATGAGGCTGTACTGTAAATGTATTTTAAGCCGACTTGGAGGAGGATGGTATTTGGCTATACTGTGCAGAAGTTGCAGAATTCCCTTTCCTCACCTGCAGTTCTTGTAGATTAAGGGGTGGGAAACGTACCTTGTTACCTGGACTTGATGGGGGAAACCTATTTAGGATTTCTTGATTTAAATACTACTGGACGTCTGGTGTTTTACCAGAAATATTTCATGAAGCTCTGCTGTGTTTCTTGTGTGTCCCTCTTCAGTGCTTATAGTTTTTAGAGATGTCCCAGGTACAATGCACATAAATTATATTCTGGATGCTGCAGACAAGAATGTAATGACTGTTAGTATTTGCAGGATAGGAATCTAAGTCAGTAGGTGTGTTAGAAACACCTAGAAGAGAGATCTGCTCATCTGAGAAACCACACAGAACTGCAGACTCAAAAGCAAACAGTGTGGCAGATAAAAGCAATCAGTGTCTTTTGAACTTCTCGCTGACTTTTCATTGCTTGTCAGTCTATGCGTAAAACAGCTATGAGACCCTTTTAATACACCTTTTGGAAGGAAGATTAGTTTTAACACTCAAATTTGATTTCTTTTTCTGTGTTTATTTTTCCCCTTCAGGGTATACAGGTGTTTCTTTGCTGTCTCTCTGCACGCTCATATTGCAATCTTCCATTTCAGTGCTTGAGGCAGGGGTGGCAGCAGCAGCCTGGTTCTTGGTCAGGCTGTGGCAAGCACAGGAGGAGGTATCTGGCAGATCATACACTTGTTCTGCACCTCTGTTTTGAAACAGGCAGTGGGATGGCTCCAACCAACAGCCCTCCAGTTAGACTGCATGGATTTGTGAAAATATCAATTAAAGCACCTGGCAGAAAACCTTGATTTAGTTGAAAAGTATTTCAGTACACTTACTAAATTATTCCAATGAAAAGAATTCTTGCTATTCTAAGAATAACCTTTCTTTAGACAGCTTAAAAAACCTTCTACTGTTACTTTTCCACATTTTTTCAAAAATAATACTACTTTCTTAGAGAAAGTGTTTCTATTTTTCTACTGAATAGAAGAATCGATGTTCTTTGTTGTGAAATCAGACTCTAAATATATAACTCCTGAAAGCTTAAAGTTAATCTCTTGCATGAGAAAACAAATTCAGGTCAGGAGTCCAAATGTCAAAGTTTTCTTTATGTGCTTTTATCTTAAATTTTAAAGATTAGGATTTGTGGAGAAGTAGGAGGATATGGACTAGTGACATTCTAGAGGACATTTCTGAGCTCTGAATTTGGCATTCATCAACAGTGTCCAAGTTCCTAAAGTTTTGCTTATTTTTAAGCCATTTGTCTACTTTGTAGTCAAATTACCATGAAATTAGGAAACACATTTGCTGCACATCTGCTATCAGAGTGGTCCCGTCAAAGCCTGATTATAGTAATTTTTAAAATCAGATCCTGTAAGTAAAGTCTATAGTATCTGTTTTCATCAGGATAAAAAGCAGCACTTTTTTTTGACTCTGCACACTTGGATACCAATTTAGGAACAAATTCTCCCTGTAAAAGCACAAGGAAGGTGGGTGGAAGGTTGTACATCTCTTTAAAAAGGAACTGAAATAATACCTCTTATACAGTCATGTTAATCTTACCATATGAATCACAGAACAGACATCTTGAACATGGGCTTTGGGGTGTGGGGAAGGTGCACCTGAAAGCAAGCCAAAATCAATGGAAGGGTGCTCTGCTGCTCTGCCCCTGCAGTGAGATGCTGTTCAGTATTAATGCAATGCATTTATTAGAGATGAAGTTGTGATATGCAGCATTTTGGTACCCGTTTATGTATTTTTGGTAGAGAGCCTGTTTCCACCCAAAACAGCTGCAGTTATTGTAAACCTGTGTAAATGCTATCATTAGTTTAAAAGGAGCTTAGAAAGATGTTGCTGTTTCCCGTGTGGGCATAAGGTCAGATCCATCTAGTGTGTCCTGAATGAGACTTAGGTATTTGAGACTCAGGCGTGCTCTGCTGCGTTTCCTTCATCTCCAGCCTGTAATTGGGGTGGAGGAGAGGCTGCAATTTTACAGTGCAGCTGGGGTAGGTTTTGGAGGTAAAGGACCTCTTCCCAGAAGGTGATTTTCTATCAGGAGCTTAATAGCATGGTCCTTCATTCATCCTGCAGCTGGGAGCCAACCTTGTGCCACGTCATGCGGTGCAACCAGTGAAGCCTTGCATGTTGGACTTAAAGAAGGTGGGAAAGGTCTTCACCTTCTTGCCCATGGGCTCAGATGGGTAAGCAAGCTATAGCGTGTGAGTGGCTCTGCAGCTGTTGTTCTTGGGCATACCCTTGCCCTTGGGGAAACATGGGGGAATTTGAACCAACTTTGCCATCCTGATAGGTGTTTTTGTCTGTATAAAGAGGGTTGTGCCACATTATATCATGATTTTTGCATGTAGGGAGGTCATGACTGAACCCATTGCTTCTGTATCATAACGTTGTCCCTGCTGCTGACAAGCCTATAGGCAATCCATCCTCTCCATAAGTGACCCAAAGGAGATTACTCTGCACCCTCACCCTCTGGGGCTCTTCTGGCCTCTGTCCCCCCAGCTCTGGCATGTTGGACTGGCTCTTCAGCTAGAGAAGGGCCACAGCTCCCCTGAACTTAGCAGAACTCTGCTAACGTATGTGACTGGTGGATATGATCCATTATTGCTAGCGTTCCCGGGGATTGATACGTGTCCAGATGCTGTTACTGTAGGTAGTGGATAAGAAGCCACAGTTTTGTCCTTAATCTGTATCTTTGTAACACTATAATGGGGGGAAAAGGTGAAGAAGCATCTTGCCTCTTCTCACTGCTGCCAGTATTTACTCATGGATGTGACAAGCTGTCATTTTCTAGTTTGTGTGAAAAGTGACACTTAATTTCCCTTCCCTGCATTGCAACCTTGCCAATATATTTGCTGCATGCAGATATAGATTTGTGTTCATTTCCCTAGCAGATGTCACAGTGATTCAGTGCAAAATCTGCTTTGGGACATGATTAAAATTGAACTGTTACCCAGGAAGGAGAGATGAACGCATTGGTATTTTCTGCTTCTGCTACAATACTAGAGCTTTGTATTTCAGATTCTTGATTCAGAGTTTCAACTTCCCAGTTTGCACAAGGAGGCAATATGTGCAACTGTTTTAAACACTTGGGAAATTCTGTAGGACCAGATATAAATAATGAAAGCATCTGATTCTAAAAAATAACTTAGGTTTATGCTGATTTCTACTGCCTCGACGTTCATCCTGGCAGTGGTGTATAGTGCGAGCTGCTATTTCCAAGCTCTTCTAGGCAGGGCTGGATGAGATGCACTGACACACCAATGTGAGTTCAAGATGATGTTTCCTGCACGTTACCTAAAGGTATTTACTTACTGACTTTACATTCAGTGCTGTGGTGAAGTGACAGTTGTTTGATACATAGATGCAAGAAAGCATCTATGAGTAGAATTTGAATGCTACTGTTACTTAAAGTAAGGTTTAATTAAATGCAGGCTCCTATTATTCAGAATTTTACTGAGAATGCTTATCTCCTTTCTTTCACTTCTGCATCCAGTTTACGTGTAAAAATCATTCTCTGCTGAGGAAGTGCCTCAAGAAGGTTTGGCGTTCTTGTGATGACAACCCAGGGGCACTGCTTCCCCCTTCAGAATACCAGATAATTGTATAGCTGCAGCAAAGTAATACAGGAGGCACATTTAAAAAGAATAAAAAGCAAGTATTAGCTGCTCACGTTGTTGCTGATACGCTATTGTTTGATAGATGTATAATTGATGTGTATGGCTGTGATATGCAATCTCTAGTTTGTGTGCATGTTTGACGCCTATATATTCTTTCAGGGGTTCCCAACTGCCTGCTATTTTCTGTCATTGCAAGTAGATGCTTACATAGTAATGTGTCTCCAGCTGGCTCTTGACCAAGTCTTCTCAGGGCTTGTGGAAATACCCCTCCTTTAATAAAGTTAATATCAGCGGAGATTGCCACCTTCAACCATTTTGATGTCCTTGGCACAAAGGAAGTGCTGTTTCCTCCCTCTGGAGGATTAGACAGCATTAAAGCTGCTCTGTCTGTGAAGATTAGCACACTGCTGGGTGGTTGTTTTTTCTCCCCTTCCTCCCCTTGAAGGAATTACTGCTCCAAAGGGGTACCCGCAAGGGGAGAGCTGTACCGCAGACAGCCTGACATCTGCTTTGTTCCTTTCACTCTCTCCGCAAAACATCTGCGTCTGAAAATCAATCTCATCTCCTACTGTTTGGAGAGGGTGTTCCTGTTCTTGCATCCCTGCATCCCCAGCGCTGTGCCACAGCGGTTGGGGGACCGATTGCGCCACTGCAGCTATTGTTACACTGGGACTTCTTCCCAGCCCTTCTGGCTGGGACTGGGAAGCAATGTGGATGCCAAGCTGAGCTAGAGCAACTTTTGTCCCTGTGTGGCAATGTCAGGACTGCATTTGCATTGTTGACAGTTTTCCCAGTTTGCTTGGGAAATCTCAGAAACAAGCCGCCTGGGTCCCTGGGGTGTCGAGCACACTGAACCCTTTCTTGTGATGGTGACATCTTCTTTCTGGTCCGTCTTCTTTCTGGTAAGCTAGCTCCTGAGAAGATCTGCACGTCAAACAGTCTCAGAATATTTTGCAGTACATGGATCCTTCTCAAAACAAAGGGTGGATGATCCTCACGCATTTTTTCAAACACAAACACCTTCAACTATCTTCCCCCTTATCTGCATTTTGGCTGGTGACCACGCTGACTTCCTGAGCCACTCAGTCCATTCGCTGAAACGGTCTTGGCAACAAATCACCTAGGCATCCTTTCCTTTCCTAGACACACTGCCTGAATACCTCTACTGTACAAACAGCAACGTGAAATGTTTAGAGAAATGAGGATTCATTTCAGATCAAGTTTCAGATGTGTAGAATCCCACTGTCCTACCCAGAACCCCCCAGGCCCTGGGTATTCATCGTGCCTCCCGTTTCCAGGGAATTCAGATACTTTGCATCACGAGAGAGCTGCTTGTGCCTTGGCAGCCGGTCAGAGGTGTTGGTGCCGGGATGTATGTATGGCTTCTGGTGCTAACAGCTCACTTGCAAGGAGTTACCCTGTGGGAGGGTAGGAAATGAAAGGACAGAAGGAATTTGGAGGAAAGGCCAAAGGGGCTAAAAGGGAGGCCCAGGGGTCACATTTTAGATCAGAGGAACGTAGTCCCCAGTGTGGAGTGAGTTGTGTTCATCTGCATGTTAATGAAGGACAATCTGTCAGGCTCCCTGAGGTCCTCTTGGGCAGGATTTTCCGGAGGGCTGAAGCGTGCTCCCTTATCTCTTCCTGCTGTTGTGGAGCTTGCTCCTGGGATAGGCGCTGCCTGTTCTGGCTGGGAAATGGCCTGCCTGCACATCTGAGCTGGAAAAGTGCTGTTCTGATGTGGTCATTGGCTGAGAATAAGGGAAATGTCACCTTACCTCCTTGTGTAAACGGAACAAGGAAAACAAAACAATGAATGGCTTTTTGGGATGAAAGTGAGCAGCTTTTGAATTCAGTCATTTGAAGCAATTGTTACTTGACACATAACACTCCTTTGTAGCCCCCACTCTGGAGGTCTAGAGGGCATCTCAAAAAAAAAAAAAAAAAAAAAAGGTGGCGGGGAAGAGAGAAGTGAGTTTCCTGACTGTTGGGTGGGTTGGCAGGACTCCCAAGGTGAAATTCTTCACTTCTGCCCCTACGAACTCTTATTCAGTAGAATTGTAAAACTGCCCATATACTGGAGAGATTTCAGTTGAGAAGAAGTTGCATCACCATATGGTAGTTATTTCTTGGGTTAAACTGGTTTTGTGTGGCAAAAGAGACTCCAGGGAGCATCAGCATACTCCAGGTGGTATCACAAGAATTCTCCAGTCTCTACAAGAGGCAGGAAACACATCCCCAGAGTGGGAGTTAAATGATGTAGCTGTACCTTTATACAAGCCCTGGTGTTGAACCGTAGCTAATCTCAAGTTCTATGGAACAGCTTATATAAAAACAAAAGAAATCTGTTTTGGAAATAATTTATCATCATAGCAAGAATTATGGGGTGGTTTTTTTAGTTATGTAACTTGTGCTATGGAAATCTTATTTTTTTTTTTAAGGATTGTGCATTAAGGCATGGCTGCTAAATAGGTCAGTCTAGTTCAAAATGAGAAAAAGCCTTCTGCAGAACTAGAGGAATGGAGCAAGGATGAAGTATGCCAAAAACAAGAGTCCAGAAGAGAATTTAAACTAGAATTTAAAAAGTGACTCTTTGGGTCTGCGTTTTAATTTTGCCATAAGATTCTTACGTACCTTTTTGGAGTACTTTTTTTAGCCTCTTTATATCTCTTTATATCTTCATGGCTTTTGCCTGAAAAGTAGATCTAACAATAACATTAGTACAGGTCTTCTCTCAGTCTCATACCCAAAGCTACTTCTGCTGGCATTCTCTAGCATAGCACTTGCTTTTACTAGGAGAGACTGTAACTTGGCCTTGGAAAAAGATTTTGGCTGGGGTACTGAATTAATATGTTTAAGCCTAGGTCTGGAACTTGTGTGCATCTGCTGGTGAAAGAGAAAAATCTGAAGCAATTCAGCTAATAGTGAGACCAGCAGCACATGGGGCAGGTTTCTGTAACCTGGTAACTTGAAGTGTTTGATCTTGTGCTTTCACAGCTCTTCAGTTGATGGACATCTGAACCACTCAGTGTCACAAAACTCTGAAGACCCTTCCCCTGCCCCTGCATATCTGTGCTGTACTTCCCAAGCGTAATGTCAATTTGTAGAAGTTGTAAGGGTATTCCCTAATGCTCAGAAATCCCCAAAGCGGTGGGCAGTTTTGCTTTCATTTTCTTGCTGCTGCCTCTCTTCCTTCCCAGGAACCTGGGGCATCCCCAGCAGCCTCTGCCTTGTCAGCGTGGGGGAAGAGCTGACGAGGGGTGGGACGGGTGAATGTCAGCATGAGGATTGGTGTGTAGTCTGGCTTGCAATGAGAGAGCGCTCCTGAGACTGTGTTTTGGTGGTGGAAAGTTGGGGTGTGGGGAAGTGAACGAGAGATGGGATGAAGCAGAGAAATCAGAGGAAAAATTTCAGCTGGGGAGAGTGAGCAGCAAATTCTGCCTCTGGGAGAGGCATTTCCAGGATGTAAAGTTGGGGATGTCAGAAGATGGGAAAAAGAGAAAAGAAGGACAAAGGAGGGAAGCAATAAGTGAAATTATATTTGAGATGGTAGAAGGAAGGAGAAAGTATTAAGACTGTGGAAAAGACGAGGCTGAGCCTGGATGATGAGAGAGAAGTAGGGATGAAGCGGAGGAGTGGGGAGCAGAGGTGAGAGGGGGAGCCCGTATCTGTGTTGCCATCCGAAAGCGTTTATTCAGCTCTTGAGGATGTGAGGCGCTTGGTCAGACACTACTGGCAGCACGGTTGTGGCAGCAAGGCTTCGTAACCTGCCCTGTGTGACTGACTTTGGACTGGGGTGGATTCCACAGCCTTGGTGCTGCTCTGGGCTGCCGTCGGGCACCGAGGTGGGAGCGTGGGGCTGTGGCTCTGCAGCAGGACGCCCCTGCCGCTTCTGGCGTGTGGGAAGGCAGGAGAGGGAATGCAGATAATCTCTACTTCTTATCCTGATATTCAAAGTTGGGTGCTAAAACAGACTCTGCTTCACTCCTACGCACAATGTGCTCGTGTAATGGAAAGCACCAAAGAGTGTGATTGTACCAGGTAGTGGGTGGAGGGCAGAAAATCTTGCTATTAATGGGAGGAGAGGGGAGAAAAGGGCTTTGTGCACAGGAAACATCTCACCTTTACAAAGCTGAGATGAATATTTTTTATGTGCATATTTTAAAGGTTTGTGGATTTCCATACATATCTGGAAGGAGGCACTTGAAGTGTGGACACTTAGAATCTTGCAGGCATCAAACTCAAATTTGTTAAACTGGCAATTTTTTCTGTATTTAGATACTTGATAAGCTGCTGGAAAGGAAACTAAAGAGGAGCATAGAAAAAACACTTCCTATTTCTCCTGTCACTGCTCATGGGTCAGCCAAATGTGGTTAGGAAGCAAAGAGACTGTGCAAAGACCTTTCTTAATACCTTGCTAATTAGGCTTGGCTGTGGAACGGCCTGTCCCCATCTTTGGACTTCCCAGCTGTTTGCCACTCGGCTGCCAGTCTGCCTTCACAACTCAGAGGCAGGAGTTCCCCTTTGGTTGCCAGCCCCCGTCTTTTGTTTCTCTAGGTATAGACCAGAGTTCTGCCTTTTCTCTTTGACTTGAGCTGACCATGGTGATAATGAGGTCCCAAATCTTTCTGTAACTACCTGGTCTACTCATCCCCCTGTTTGGAAGCTCATTTTGAGTAGGTGTCCGTTTCCCTCTGGGTCATCCTTGTATTGGAAGTGTCTGTGCTGTTTCCCTCTATTTAATCAATTAACACCTGCAAGAAATAGGATTTGTGCAGGAAACCAAAGGGAAAGCTTCCCTGGGTAGCTGTTGCTTAAAGGAATGCTCTGAGATCCTCTGATGAAGGATGTTCTGGAGGCTCAAGGTGTTAATGTTGTGTGCTTACTAGCTTAAAATAGGATATGGGTGAATTTCCCGTCTGACAGCAAGATTACTAAGAAGCAAAGTCTGTGGTCAGAGAGCTCTCAGTGGTCACCAGGTTGCTTTTGCACGGAGCTGTGCTCCAGCCTGCACACATGGGGTGGCTTTGCTCTGTAGGAGATGCCTCACTGGCGGCGGGAAGGCGCCCATGAACGGTGTCACAAAGCACCTCTCAGGAGCATTGCCCATGACCAGGAGGTATAAGGAGCCCCTTACTGTGTGCTGAGTGCCTAGAGTAGCCATCCAGTGTGAGGGAAGGGCCGTGGACACTGCTAGCTTTGAGCAACCGTTCATGGCTTACACTGAGGCCACCGGACACATGAACACCCTGAACCAGACCCACAGAAGCTTTACTACCTGGAATTTCTTGTTTGTCATTACATTTTCATAGTGCTGTGTTGCAGGGACTCCTGCCTTTAGCTATCAGTGTTGTGTTTGGTATCATGAGCTGTGTGGGCTGGTGGCAAAGGACCAGTGAGGGGATTTTATCCTTTAAATCATTAAGCAAACGAAGGACTGGAAAAATGCGATGTATTCTTGCACATGGCTAATGTTATTTGGGAATTAGAGGTGGCTTTTAAATAAAAGTTTTAAATGTGGTTTGCATAGATGCCTAAGTATAAAGAATAAAAGATGAGGGTGGGTGTTTTTGTACTGAACAGCAGTGAGGTATCCGCACCACTGCAGAAACATTACTGAACTGTCAGGCTGGGTAGAAGAGAAGGGCACTTGCATCTCATTTTGGCTCTCACAAAGCAGCACCATCTAAGGCCTGATTTTGAGTACAGACTAACACCTTTGCGTTTGATCCTTCTGCCATTGAAACTGCAGAGACTACTTATCGAGGAAAGCAGACAGCAGGACTGGGACCTGGATGGTCCCATATTCAACTTAAAAGGGTGCGGTGTAGGGTTTTTCCCTGTTCAAGTATCAAGCACTGTAAAAGGGATCTTCCTTATCGTTCAGCAGCAGATCTGAGGAAGAGTCTCATATTAGTTGTTATTTCCTTAAATCTGCACAAGCAGCACGCTGTATTTTGGCCAGATGAGCAGCAGGGCAGCTCTGTTCCTCTGCAGATGTAGTGTCATTGTACTGATGGTTTTCACTGGGAAATTCCACCCGCCATCTGCCTTGCCAAAAGACAGCTTGGAGGAGGAGAAAATAAGTCCCGCGATTTGGTGGTTCTTTCCCAATGAAACAACAAGATGCAGGGAAATCCATCAAGCTGTTAGTCATGCATTTTATGTCTATATCTATATGTATCTCATTGTATGTGTGAGTGTGTGTTTATATATGTATATAAAAACTATATTGCACTCGCAGTATCTACAACTATATAAAGCATCATCAGTATCAGGCTTCAGAATAAGTAAAGTAGCTCATGAGATATAAATGTATATCCAGTAGAAACTGGCCCAGCAGGTAATTCTGCTAGTAATCCTTGTATTTAGTTTTTATGAAAGATATTAAGATTAATTTGGCTAGAAAATAGATTGTACTTCTTTAAATGAGCCTCCTTTCTTTGTAGCCTTGTGAAGCCTAGAGGGTATTTTTAATCATCCTTAAATGGTGCTTGCTAAAAAAGAGAGTGAAATTAAAGAGTATTTGGGGATGTAGCTTTTTCTTTAAATATATTCCTTGTAGGTGGGGAAATCTACAATTGTTTGCACCATAGATGCTTAAGCTCCATTAATGTGTCTTTGTGTGCATCGTTTGTGTGGAAGTTCATAAGGCGATAGCATCTTATAAACTGGTGTAAAAAAGCTAATTAATTTTTAGTGCTTCCTAAAACATAGAGCACAAGCATGTCACAACCGTTGTGAGTGTGGAAGCGTGAAAATTTGCTTGAGAAATAAGCCAGAGGAAGTTTTGATTCTGACCACTTCTCAAGTATTTAATACCCTGCATGTGCATACAGGGAGTTCAAAATCTTCCATAAATGCACTGCATATCTTCAAAAAAATGTAGTCACTTAAAAGATTAAGATACGGAGGACCAGATCTTCAAACGTACAGTGACTGTGGGTGAGATCCTACTTAATGTTTAAAAATGTTTTGAACGTGTGCAATATACTTCTGAAAACCAGGAAAGTAGATGGGGTTTGAGTGTTGATAGAGCAATGTCTTTGCTGCATTTTGGAAGAGGGAGATGGTGGCTTTGTTTTCAAATGAGACATTCCTTGAGCTAAACTAATTTCTTGTGTGACATTGCAAAAGCCAGTGGAGTAAACTGGTGTTCAGGATTACTTCAGTTAAGAAATTACATGGAGGATTTTATGCCCATAAATGTATTTTGGAGACCATGTTTTATACACATTTTCTCCTCTTTAGAATTGGACTGTTTATACTTCTGTGTTTGTTTTCATGGTAAGTTATTTAAAACCAAATTGCAACAGTGCTTCAATATTTGAGACCAATTGGAGGGTAGCCTCTAGCACCATAATCAATGAAAGCAGAAGAATTTTTCAGAGCAGAATTATTTCTCCCCTGGAGGAGAGGGGCAGTATTCTGTAAGTAAGGCTCTCTCTCTCAGACTGTTTTCTCTGCAAAGGCTTCTCTGAACTGCAAATGTGTTTCCAGTGATCAAATGTGCATTAATTAGTCCTGAACTCTGCTCAATGTGCTGTCAGAGTTCAAAAAGTAGAGAGGCTTCTATCTGAGGAGGGAAATGTGACTGCGCTTTGTATTTTAGGTCTTTGCCTCTAGTGCTCGGGCAGAAGCAAGCTTTGAGGGCAAGTGTGAGCTGAAATTTGAATGTAAGATGAGATTTGGAAAAAACCCAACCCTTCCTTAAAATCCATTCAGAATCTACGATTATCAAATATATGTAAAATTACACTATCCATTCACTTTGATTTTTTTTCCCCCGTAAATTAACTACAGTCATTAGTATGTTTCCCCAAGCGGTTCTTCAATGATGCATGCTTCTTCCCAGCTGATTTTATTTAAAATGCAACTTCGAGTTCCCCAGTGTCTGTTCAGAGATGTAATACATACTCTACAAACCATCCTCCAGAACGAGGGAGAGAATTCCTCTCTGTGCTCCTCCCTCAAAGCACAGACGTTTCCCTCTTTCTCCTGCCAAATGCTGCCTGCACACGGAGGATTTCCCTGGGACCAAAAAATGGGGTTATCTAGCACCTTCCCCCCCAAAGTAAGACCGTAGCAGTGCTCTTGGCCAGAGCATCACCCTTGCCCACAAATTTCCATGCTCCAGGATCTGGCATAAAGTTGTACCCCAAACGGCTGCTGCCGTGTCTCAACACAGAGGCGCTGCCTGGTGCAATTAAATTGGTTGTTGAAATAACTTGGACCATGTCTCTCCCTGCTCTGGTACCTCTCCTCGTGGTTTCTAGGTGAGCCGTGCCATCTCCAGCGTAGCTCCTGTCAAGCTGCAGCCCGGCCCGGTGGCTCTGGGCTAATTCTCTGCTGCAGTTGCTCTGGAATCCCATTAGTGAATGAGTGAGCTCTTTCTTCCTGCCTCAGCCGCACAGCGCTTTGTTCAAATATTGAATGCTTGGGACCAGGGTTTTGAAATATTGATACAGGAGAAAGCACAGGCTGTCTCGGTCGAGCCTCGTGCGGGCTTTACTCAGGCGCCTTGGCGCGTGGGACCTGTGTGTGGGAAGGGAAAATGTCAGTGTGACTGGCTTTTCGGGAGTGGGGAGGGGCTGGGGAGGTGTCCGGCTTTTCACAGATGATGCAGGAGAGATTTGCTGGGATGAGATCACTCAAAACTTGGCAAAAGTAATACCCAAATGCCATCATCCGCAGATGACTTCTGGCGCCGTATTGACTTGAGAGGAGGATGAAGCCCGTTTAGGTGCTGTGCGGGATTGTTCCTCACATACTCCTGGGGCTCTGCCACCCTTTGCATGTGACAGCGGTGTCAGCCAAAGCTCTTTCTTGGGGAAGAAAAAAAACCGTTGAGTCTTTTATTCATCATCTTCATGTGCCTCCCTTTTCTGTCAAATAGCTCCCTTAAGGCCACTTTTCTCTTTATGCCTTAGTGATATCTGCAGTGATGACAAACATATGACCTGTGCATTCTTCAGCGAGTTTGAAAATATAAATCTTTCCGATGTATTTTTTTGATATAAAATGATCTCAGTGACCCTGGGGATGTGTGTTGAGGATTTCAGAGCCATGGGAAAAGGGGCCTGTGTATTCATAGGCTCCTGCCCAGCGCTAAGCTCTGCAGGCAGCTCTCCCAACGTGCTAATTCCACCGTACCACTGAGGAAAGAAACAGCTTGCTCTGCCTTGATGGTAGCAGATTGATGAATTTGGCTGGAGGTTTTTAGAGCTGTGACAATCACAGGGACTGTCATGGCAGCAGTGGAAGAACAGAGTCCTCGCTCAAACGTCACAAATCCCTCGGGGAGAGCACGGTCTGCACAGGAGTGTTTCCATACCCCAGGCAGCGGGCAGCGCTTTGTGTGGCGTTGCCATGGGTCAGACTGCGTAGGTTTTGGAGAAACACAGCAAAGCTACAGCGTGTTTTACGTAGCCTTGTTTTCTGGAAATGTAAGCGATAACGGCAGGGTTGCCAGCATTAACTCTTCCATATGCTGCTTTGTGTTTTCTCTGCTCTTCTAGGACGATGAGAACTCTGGACGTTTGACCACCACGGTCTTGGCATGAGCCACAGCACACCAGGGAGGAGATGCCAGGGCCCTGGGAACCTCAGGCTGTGTGTACACATCAAATTCCCTTAATGGACAGCAGTAAGAGGAAAACACTTGGCTTTGGCCAATGGTTTGGGCTTTTTTCTTTTTTTTCCTTCTTTCCATGATTTATTCTGCTGTGAGAAATGAAGATGTTGCAAACAACCCATCTGCGTTTTTGCAACACCTCCTCTGTTCCTTGATTATTTTAGTTTGTTGGTGTCAATTTGCATGTTTATACTATTTTCAAATGTTTGTGCCACTCTCCTTTTCCTCCCATCTTTTTTTTTTTTCCCTGGAGCTTGAATGCTTTTTTTTTTTTGCCTCTTCTTTTTTTTTTTCTTTAACCTTAGGAACATGAATTTTTATCTTCTTGTGCTCTGCTGAGATTTTTTTTCATTTTGAGTCTCTCAAAGGCAGGTTCTTCACCATGTCTAAGAACTGGGTTTTTTTAATTCTTTATTAGTAGTAGTATTTTGAGGTGTTTCCTAACAGAAATGGGGTTAAATCAAAAGCGATACTCTTAAGGTAGAGACATATTCCTCATGTGTTTGAAATGACTTGTCCCCCACCCAGGGGAAGTGCGGAAGCGGTTCAGTGTGGTTGGTGTGATTTAAGGAAGGGCCGTGGCTCAGCCAGTTGCCGCTTCTTGCCTTGTTTTTCCCTACATGGGAAGCCTGGCCCACGTGCTCTGGTGGGACTGTCTTCTCTACGTCTCGAGGAGGGAAGAAGACAAAGCACAATGTTTTTCCTTCTCGGTGACAAGGGAACGCACTGTTAGTCTCTCGCCAGGGTTGCTGTGCGAAGGGAAGAGAAAGTGATTGTTCGCAATTTTATTTCTGTGCTGCAGCCCACGGACAGGGTTTCAAGCAGTGCCCGGGGCCGGTGAGATGAGGAGGTGCCAGAGCCCATCCCTGCTGGTACACTGCTAGTCAGAAGGGTCGCCCGCTCTTTTCTCATTCTTGTTGGGGTGCCAGTTTGGGTGCTGCCCCCATGATTAGGGAGACTGAAGTGCTCTGCTAGCCAGGGGCCGTGCATGCACATAGCATCAGTGCTTCTTGCAAGAAGTTCCTTTCTACTGACAACAAAAGGACGTGTCTCTAGCGTGTCTTTTTCTGCTGCATCCAGTGGGTACAATAGGTTCTTGCTCAGCTGTCACACAATAGAAATCTGGGTTTCATTTGAATTTTCAAGGTTGTTGAAAGTGCCTTTATTATTTTTATCTCCTCCCTTTTCTTCCCTGCAGACGTGTCAGCCCCCAGCACAGCCTGAAAAAGAGAAAAGAAGAAAAGGGGGGAGAAAGTAATTATAAAAAAAAAATGTAAGAAAGAAAGAAAAAGGTTTTGTTAGCATTTCCCTTCACCTGAAAGTTCTCATTTTGGTTCCACGCACTGCAGCTGCGGGGCGAGCACCACGGAACACCAGCGTTAGCGCACACAAAAACAGGGGGGTGGGGAAGGAGGCTTAAGAAAAAAAAAAAAGAAAAAA
>JAOXJK010000012.1:44901071-44988210 GCA_025774025.1 Xenus cinereus
GGAGGAGCCGGGGCCGGAGGAGCCGGGGCCGCCATGGAAGCGGGGGGCAGGCGCGGCCGAGCCGCCGAGGAGGCTCCCAGGCCCGAGGAGGAGGAGGTGGACCCCCGCATCCAGGTGAGGGGCGCCGCGCCTTGCCGGTCCCTCCGGGGAGAGGGGCGTGTGTGTGTGTGTGAATTGTAAAATCTATTTTAAAATGTATATAATTTACACTGCAATTATTATAACGATTGCCTTTTATTTTTAATCTTTGCCTTCTAATGCATATGTACATACACATATATCTATATCTATATTTGCCTGCGGCGGTGCAGAGCAGCCCCGGGTGTCTCGTCGCCCGCCGGGTACCGGGGAAAGCCTCCCCGGGGCTCCCCAGCCCTTTGTTACCCCGCAGCCCCGGGCTCCGTTGGGCGGCCTTCCTTCTGCTCCTGCTGAAATCCCCCTCCCCTCTTATTTTTGGCCGTGACAGCGTGACCTTGCTCGTGGAAGAGGGCTGGTGCTCAGAAATTCGTAAATGAGGGAAACCGAAGATTTTTAAATTATTCTTCCTTGTCTAAAAAAGGGAGCTTTAGTGGAAGATGGTGTTTCCTCTCTCTGAATGCCTTCTGAAATGCTTTTTATTCTTGGATGGTTTCTGAACAAAGCTTTTCTCCCCCAAATCATGCCTTGACCAATTGCCTAGTGTAAACTTCAGCATGCTGTGGTGCCTAAAATGAAATGTATTTTTAGGTCTCTGCAGATTTATGGCTTTTGCCTCCAGCATTTCTAGGGCTGTTTGTCATGAGTGAATGTAAGCATGTGTGTACATTGCTGAGAGGATGGATCCTTGGCATAGGGCCCTCTTTGCTGTAATTGTCATTCTTTTCTCCATCGTGAGTGTTTCTTTTCCAGGGCCGAGCAGAGCGATTGCAAAATTCACAGAACATGGTTACACGTAGAGAGGCCCTCAGCCAAAAGCTGGCCTGTTACTGCCCTGATTTTGAGAAGCTGAGCTCCATTAGTGTCTATTGATCTAATTTTGGCCTTTGGTTGTGCAGCTTGCAACATGTTTCCACGTACCAGATTCCACCTTGTTGGCAAAACAGTGTTTTTGTTCAGTTTTTTGTGTGGCTGAAAAAACAGGTTGCTGTGTCTGCCTCCGTGAGAGCCGTAAGGTTCTTAGCCTTACACTAAGAGGTAATTGGGTAATTTCTGTCTAAGCGTCTGTTTCAGAAAACATGGATATGCGGGTATGTATCTTCCAAATCCTAGGAGCTGCAAATGAAATCTGACCTCCCAGGATGAAAAAACTAAACTGTTGCAATTAATTCCTTTCTGATTGTAACCAGAGTCATTCTTGTAATCTAGTGGGAAATCGCTCAAGCGACAATCAATTTACAGCGTTCCATTTATACAGCTAAACATTTCAAGGCGGGTTCTGTTACACTGCTTGAAAATTAAATAACATTCGAGTTAGAGAACGCTCCTGTTGAAATCGTAGGTTCTCACATGGAGTGACATGTTGCTTAAATAAAGGAGTCTCCTCCTGAGGGTTGCTTTTTGTGGTAATAAAGTCATTAAGAATGAGCTTTGTTTTTACAGTAACTTCATTCATGCCAACACCACCTCTAGTAAATATTTATTCAAGGGATTTACCACCTTTGTTTTTGCTGTTAAGAGATCAAAATGTTGGCATGCAGGCAGACTAAGTAAACATAATCATATGTCCTGTTGACTGGTTGTGTTTTAAAATGGTTTGCCAAAATCCAGAGCCTCTCATGCTGCAAAGCATGTTTCTTATCAATGCTGTGCTTTCACTGTATGTCTCCTGTGATAGTACTAACTTTATGCTAATCCTTGTGGCGTGTGTGCGTGCATCTCACTGGAAACTAGCGGATACTGACTGTATTGATTAACAAGACAGAACTTACTGTACCTTATGTTTATTTTTAATAGTGAGGAATAAGCCCGAACAGGAAACGTACTGCCTTAAAATAAAACTATAGAGCTCCTCTGATTATTTTTCTTGTACGTAGCAAAGTAGAAGACCAGTGGCAAAGTTATTCTAAATGTCTCAAGGTTTTCTCTTTTCACTGAATTTGTAAGCCACAGGGATGCTGAATGACCCTTCTCGGACACTTTTTCACCCCCTGATTTCTTAACATGCACTTTACTTTTCTTTCTTTCTTTCTTTCTAGGGGGAGCTGGAAAAACTAAATCAATCTACAGATGTTATCAATCGCAGAGAGACGGAGCTGGAGGTACAGAATTCACCCTTGCATTTTCCTTTTGTGCATGCTGGATTTTGTGAGCAACAAAACACTATTTTTGAGTAGGTTCCCTCCTGAATTTTGCCATCCTGAACAGTACTTTGGCAGCAAGAGTCTGGTGATGGATTTTTTTTTTTTAAAGGTGGGGGTTGAGCTAACAGCTGGAATAGGAAGGCAGAAAGTAGAGGGATGCTGACAGTGTGAAAACCCTGTACGGAGACACCCCTGCTCCTCCCCCACCTGCCAAACTCTTTTTAGGTTTTGAAACTAAACTTAGACGAGTTCTATTTTTACAAATCACTAGTTTGGGTTTGTGTTCTTGTGATTATAGACAGTGAAGGTTTATTTGGTTAAGAGGTCTTTTTCATGCAATTACCTGCCAGGATCTCCTCCTTGGTGGCTACTTTTTTTTAGCTTGTTAGTTTTGCCTTTTTTGTCACTACTTTCTGAGGAAGGAAAGTTAAAAGAGTTGAAGGAAAAGACTTCCTAGTTGGGAAAAGAGGCTTTCTTGGACACTTAAAATCCAATAGAAAGTTCTGAAGAAATTGTTTCTGAGGCCCCAAATTTGAGCTTCAGCTACATGGTGGTTATTCTGGAAGGCTCAGCATTATTGATCTACTAACAAATCAAAACACGCTGTCCTACTTAGGTGTCTAAATTTTCTTTTAACTGCAAAACAAAGAAGGTAAAACCAGTGGAAGTATAAGATGTATATGCTGCTAAAGGAAAACATTACAATATTTTGAATACTGTATCAAAACATGCCAAGATTGCAGTGATGAACATCTATAGATTACTGTTCTGCATCTCCAAAATGTCAAAGTCTGTGTTTGTTTTTTTTCTTTTCTTTTCTTTTTTTTTTTCTTTTATGTGCGTTTTCATGAGATGGGTACCTGGAGCAAGGGGTGGTTTCTGGCAGTATTTTAAAATATTGGAGTATCCACTGTATGCACCAAGCAGAACATAGGGTTATGAACTTCTTTGGAAACAAAGCAGCCTTGTTATGTGGCTGTTTTCTTCTCCCTTCTTGTTTGCATTTTCTGTGCTTTGTGGCATGTACATCATGAATTTATTGGCAAATAAACTTAGTGGAATGGGGGACTATTTGTTATGCAAAATTAAACTATATTTCAGCTGTGAAAACTGTTCAGTGTCACTTGATTTAAATTTTATGAGTGAACTTTAAAAATCAGTATGCTAGTCTGCACCAGTACCAATTAAATGGACGTCGGGACTCTTTATATACCTATATTAAAAAATAATAATATCATTATATGTATCTTTTTCAGTCTCCTTATTTCATGCTGGGGTACTGAAATTGAAAGATGGTGTTATGGATAGTTGCCTGGATTTCATTAATCTTGTCATAATCTTGCACTGAGGACGTATTATGAAGCAGATAGAATAGTAATAATAATGCAAATGCATACTCATGAAATAAGTCCCAATGACTCAAGATGGGATTTTACTGCTTGATTAAAATTATTCATGTGTTCAAGTGTTTGTAGAGCCTGGAGATTTGTAGCTACTATGTGTGTGACACATGCTGAGCTCTAAAGGGTGGAAGGCTCCTGGATATATCATTTTAAATGAGGGAGCAGTGTTTCCACATTAGCTTGCTCTTAACATCATTGCTTACTTTACAAAGTCTCAGAAATACTAGGTGTCAGTGCCGAGAATGATTATATGATGCTTTCTACCTCTATGTTATTAAATGTTTACTGCAGATCTGTCTGTAGTATTACTGTAAGAAGTGTTTGATGGAATTAAGTTGAAATATCATCAACAGTATGCTTTCATGAACGTTTCCTCTTCACTTTTCATCTGAAAATCTTACTGGATTGCAGCCAGCTTGTGGTATCATGCAACTGCATAATTTTTAATCCAGAAAGATTTTCATTACATTTGATCTGCTTAAATTTTGAGGTCAAATACAGTTGGATGTTGTAAGCAAGGCTTAATTTATATACATGTTTGATAAATGCATTTTAAATGGACTTAAGACCTTTCTAGAGGAAAGACATTAAAGAAAACAAACAACAAACCAACAATTGTGGTTAGAAGAAAAGCCCTGCATTCACACTCTGGACAAGAAAAGAAAGCTTTGCCAAGCAGCCTTATAGGATAAATGCAGAGTTTGGAAGGGAGATTTTAGGACCAGGATCACTCTGCTTCAAAGACTTCCAGAATCCTTGAATGCTGCTGAAAATGTGGGCCTCTGGGAGAGCCATGCTGTGTTTGCCTTTGAAGATTTGCTTTTTTGGCTTGTATTAGCTGCTTTGGGTCCCTCTTGCTACCCCTTCCTAGTCTGTGGTGTTGCTGCTATTCCAAGATATTTCATTATAACAAATTTGGGTTGGTTGGTTGGTTTTTTTTGTTTTTTTTTTGTTTTTTTTTTTTTTTTTTTGTTTTGTTTTTTTTTGTTTTGTTTTGGTTTTTTGTTGTTTTGTTTTGGTTTTTTTGTGGTTTTTTTTTTTAACCAGACAATGGAGTTATATTTATCCTATTCTTCTATTATTATTTTCCTCATTTTTTCCATATCTGCTCATAGTTGACTTTAATGGGAACAATATCATTATCATTAGGCTATTTACAGCACTAGATGCTGTTTGCCAGCTTCCTGTAGCATTACTTTGTAGTCCATACATTCCTACTGTTGAATTTTTTTCCCAGAATAATCTGGAAAAGCAATGGGAGCATTTGGATAGAAGGTACATTTCTTTGAAGGAAGTTCAGAAAAAGACACCCATGTTTTCGTGACTTGATGTACTCTCTGATAAGCAGGAAGGGTAACCTTGTGGCATCTAAGTACCTTGAGTCTGTTCTGGACTTCCTGTAGCTTTGTAGGAGTCCCTCTAAATGGGACTGCTGACTGTCTCCAGTTCCCATTAACTGGAAAAAAAAAAAAGGCTGTAGGTCTTAAATGCTTCTAAACCTCATGCTTTTGTTCTCGCTGTGCCTCGGGTCTACATCTGCAAAATGGAAAGAAAAATGCGACTTTACCCTATCAAAATGTTATGGGGCTGAAATCGGTAGAGGCTTCTAGGTTTTTGAGACTACACTTTCTTAGTGTAGTTAGAGACATGTCTGCATTTGAACAATGTAGAAAACATTGGTGTTTGCTGCTCACAGAGGTGATAAAATGTGGAATTCTGTTTTAAGTCACTCAGCCTGCCTTTTTTTTTTTTTTAAAATAAGTTCTGCACCCAAGCCACCTGTGAGGGGGGTGGATTTACATGCATGACTTGAGCAGATATGTTGAAGTTGGCTACTTCTGTTCTTTTACTTGATATAATTACTCATTTTTTGCTCTTTTGACCTATCCTGTTAAACCCTGGAGAAATACCCTGACCTGATGACGCTCACAGCCTGTTCAGGAGATGCAAAGCTGCTAAAGGGCACTGAGTGGCTGGTAGTTATATGTTGCGTTAATGTATTGCCTGTTAATGAATCTTTGATTAGGCTTGATCTAAAATCCATAATGCTGCTCATACTAAGTGCAGTGCTGAGCATTACTGACACAGCAAAAGGATGATAAGGGTCCTCTGAGGGATTTAACACTTGGCTTCGCTAATGTCCCTGTTTATGTTTGACGTGTCTGCGAAGGGGTGGGGGAAACAACTTGCACTGGAGATACAAGTATATTTTGGCCAAATGCAAGTTAGAGCGGCGCCTTGCTATTTGAGCTTTTTTCCTGTTTATTGGATATGTATCTCCATCTGAACTCGCATCAAGAGTTGCAAATGTACTTAACAAATGTGCGCGACTCACCTGTCAGCTAACTCCTATGTGTCTTTGACTGGCTCCTGACAGTATAATTCAGATATAACCAATTCACCCAGGGGCCCTCTGGCAGCATTGCAGGGAGAGGAAATACAGCACATGCCATTAAAATTACCACTGGAATCCCAGCTATCCCAAATGTGGTTTTTGTTAGTGAGAGTTTTTGTGTTGCTGGAGCTACGAACTTGCCAGTGTTTGTTGAGGGGAGGCGACTGCATGTGAAAACTAGAGCCGAACCGTGCTGCTCTCGGCCATGCTTGTTGTAAGTAGGGCCTGGCTATGATCCTTCTCGTAAGCTTGCCTACATCCTCTTGTCCTGATTTGTGAGTCTTTGTGTTACTTTTAGTCCTGGATTTATCCTAAAGGTCACTCTGGGTTGGTGTTGGATAGAGTCGAAGGAAAGGGGTGTATCACTTGTGGTGGGCTTTCACTTGTGAGCCTGGTCACCATTTGAACCCCTCACAGGAAGGGAAGGGTTATCATATTTAGAGTTGCTCTTCTTACTTCCTCACTAAAATATTTAGTTTTGGCGTAAAGCTCAAGTTTTTGACCCTGTCATGCACAAAAATTTCAAGTAGACTTTAAAAAAAAAAAAAGAATTAAAAAATATCCTCAATCTTTCAAGTTACAGAAGAATGGCCTGTCAGTGGCAGGAATCTCGTTCTGAACAGGCCTGCTTGGCCTGGGGAAATGTCAATCTGTGGAAACATCCGCCACGTTATCAGCTTCCCTGTGCAGCATTTTCCAGTGTCCATAAGAAAACACAGATAAGGGAGAAGGAGCTCACTGGCTGGTGTTCCTGCTGGTTTTTGGAGTGCGATATATATGCATGATGGATTCGTCCAGCACTAGCAGGGCAAATCTTTCCGTGTCTATGATCTACTTGTTTCCATAGGAAATGCCTCCTGCGCATGGACTGCTTGGTTTTTTTGCCTTCTGCTTTCATCCATGGATGAATAAGGAAAGGCTCCTTCCTCTGCTATGGCTCTGGAAAGATTTTGTCAGCTGAGTGAGTCAAAGGGCTTTATGTGATTCAAGTTCTTGAAGCAGAGATGGGTTTCTAGCCTAAGGAAGGGAGAAAGGGTTAGACAGAGAAATCTTGTTTTGGAAGGAGCACCCAATGCCTTCCCATGTCCACTTTCCTCTCTCTTCTTCTAAGAGGACTGAAAATACCAGTGTATTTGTGGTCTCAGTCTGTAGCTGTCTGTAAGCAGGAGGTTAGATAAATTAGATAAATTAGATATTCCAAGTACCAATTTTAATTGTTCCTACATGGCAAATTAGTAGCTGTGTGGGGAAAAAGAAGACATTTCCACATGCTTAAAAATTGAGATGTTACTTAACCCCTTCCTTGCATGTTCTTTTTAAGGTTTGGTAGTCAGTCTGGTTTACTTCAACTGCTCAGGCATCAAATAGATATTAAAAATATCATTAATCTGTTTGATGCTGTGAGGTAGATTTCTGAGCACATGCGTGTGCTCAGAAATCTGGGGTGTATGTAATTGCGAATCCTACCTGCTGCCACATTTCATCATTGTTGATACCAATGCTATTTTAACTGGGAAATGAGCTTTTGCAGCTGGTAGGTCTCTGTAGGGGAGGAATGCAGGTATGGATTCTGCCTGCCTCTTGGAAATAGATGAAGCCTGTCTCTCAGTCAGCAATTTCATTTCCCGTGCACCTCCCAGGCTGGTTTAATGGATTGTCAGAGGTTCTGCACACCAAGGTCATAGGACAGTCTTTGCAAATGAAATTTAGATGTGCTTGGTACTGAGATGCTTCATACCCGGTTGATGTGTTGAGTTCATTTTAAACAGAAAATTGTTTGTAAATACATGCTTCATTTGATGGGCAGAAATAGTTATTTGCCTGTCACCTGGCATCTAACACCAGCTCATCACTCGTGAGAAAGGAAAACAAGCATGCTTTATTCTCCAACAGGTGCAGTGTAAGTGTAAAATTGTATTTTAGTTTCTTTCCACATCTGAGGGTGGATCTCTAAAATGCTGCTGTATGGATGGCCAACACCTCTCTAGGTGCAGTAGCAGATGGCTGCCCAACAGCAAGTTACTGGAAAAGTCTGCTTTCAATAATGAACTAATTGCAGCAAAAGCACACATGGGGTACAAGTCTGGCATCCTCCCTAAAACTGTGCTTGTGAAATCTATTATTTCAGAGAAAAGTGCTGAGGATTTCCAGGAAGAAAGTTGATAAGAGTGGAGCTCTTACGGGCATAGGACAAGATGTTGCAACGTGATGCACTAAGTGCTCTGCCTGCTGGAGGATGTGTGTGACAAACACCTAGGTTGTGAGAGTCTGGTTATTATGGGTTATTAAGACTTAATTGAGAAGTTTCAAGTGCCTCTTTTTTTTTTCTTTTTTTTTTTGGTACCTTGCAACATGTATTGAGGGTAAAGTGCCTTAACTGGCTTTTGTCCAGCTTTAAAAAGGTTTATTGCCATCTCCTTTGAGCACATAGGAGGGAATGTTGGAAATGTTAGCCAGTCAGCTTTCAATATCACCTTTCTGCTTGCAAAATCAGTAACAAGGTGTTCTTAAAAATGATCACGGAAGATTACGAGCAAGTAGAGGGGAAAATGTGCTTTTGAAATATTGTTTGGGTGTTTGAGATGTCTTTTGTCAGTTGCATCGTTTATGTTGCAGTTTATCTAATCTGTGTATGTATTCAGTGCAGTGATTGAAAAAAAACAAACCCATGGGGTTTTTTTCCTAAAACAAAATCAGAAATGGTGTGACTCACAGGGTTTGTAGCTAGGGCTGCATACTTGCTTTTATCAATAACTAGTGTTTCTTCTAGGGAAAGAACATCTTTTAAGGGACTGAAATACAGAAAATAGGAATTGAGGACTGTGCTAGAAAAATTGCATGGCATATGCTGTGCTGTCTCGGTTTTGCTCATGGCAGCAAGTTGCAGGAATTGTCATCTTTTCCTTTCTCTCCATGTGTGCTAGGTGAAGGTCTGAACGAAGCAAGAGTTTGGCAGTTGAGTCATAGTAACACTTGTAGGGAGGCTCATCACACCAGAGGGTTTGATAAGTAAGTTGAAGGTGGTGTGGTTGTCTTCCTAACAGGCTTCCCTCCTGCTGGGGACCATGGATGAACTGCACTGCTGTGCCGTTCCTGAGCCTCTAAGTTTTTGACGTGAACGTTCTTGCAGAAAACGCCATTAAGAAGATTTATAGCTTTGAACCCCTTTGCATGGGTTGAAGTCTCTCACTGGCAGTAACACAGGAAGCCAGACATAGAGCAGGGAATTAAATTGATTCCCACGTTATTGCCTTGACCACAGGCCCATTCTTCTCGTGAACCACAAACGCACTTTTCGTGTCACATAAGTAGCAAGTGCACCAAGCCCAGTGCTCCTGCTGCCATTGCCTTGGTGCTTCTGACCTCCTCATTTTCATATGAAGAGTAAAAATAGTTGCTACACCTGTATTTCTTATTTAAGCTTCCCCAGGGGTGCCTGCCAGGGGAATTTTGGACTGTCCCAAGGGTGATGACTTTCACAGATGCACTGCCAGTACGTTACAGGGCTGACAGACTGAGTGTGGCTGCGTGTTTGCAGGAGGGAGCTGTGCCCCTGATCGCAGGAGATGTTGCCATAGCTCCCAGCCAGGAGCTGTGGTCACCGAGGCCGTGAAAGATGGATCCGTTTGGACTGAGGAGCCCGGATGGTGTGAATGCACTGGGTTGCTGCAGGAGCACACATGGTGTGGATATATAATGTGGGATCGTTTGCTTTTGTAGTGTAGTTGGAGCTAGTGGAAAGTAAAAGCGGTGTGTGTAGTGCTGGAGAGGGCATGGGTTTGGCATTACACCTTCTCGGAGACCTCACCATCTTGTTGCTGTGTCAAAAGGGGATGGCTAGAGACCTTTGGTAGGGGGACTCATCCCAGCAGAGTATGAGCATCAGCTTATTCTGTCATGCAGAAGGTGGTGGGGCCTGCAGGCTTGTGTTCCTGATAGTCAGGAGCCTGAGAATAAATGTCATGTAAAATAAGTGGTGTGATGGATGACACGCATAGAAAGTTCTGAGGTGTTTTGGTTTTCGTTATTGTTCTTCACTGGAAAAAATGAGGATGGTCAGACCCAACTAAAGCCTCAAAATAGGAAACAGTCATCTTTTGGGGAAAGTGATAAACTGAAGTTCATATCTATATTCTTCAGCTGAAGCTTCCTATTCTTTGTAACTGGCTACTGTGTGAAGTGAGGCTGTGCTCATGGATAAACATGTGCTTAGCCATTTGCAAGACCTGCGCCCCAGGTGCCAGTTACAGGGCTCGTTACAGTTTAGTAATTTGTATGTGCTTCATCTGAGTTGGCGGGAGATTAATGGGTGCAGAAGCTGCTGTTCGTTTGACTGCTCTGCCCTTAGTGGGTTTGAGTTTGTTTTTTCTTTTCTGAAACTCCAGGTGCAGACTAGTCCTCTCTTTCCTATTGGATAAGACTGTATGTAATTCTTACATGAATAAATTTGGAGTAGGTCTTTAAGCACAGATCTAGTAGTTATGGCTTCTTTGTTCCAAGTGCTTATCTCACAAACATGGGAACCGAATCTTTTGATGAATTACTGCATAGGGTTTTTTTACCTAATGCTTATACATTTATGTTTTTCTTTAACTGTTTGCTTCCCATAACTAGTATTCTACTATGCAGCTTTCACAAAGAAATTGAAAAACAAACCTTCAGGGTCACTCATTTAGAAATGAGTTTTTAATTTTGTTCCTGCACTTATAGGATTTTTTTTTTTTTGGTAAAATATACTTCAGTACTTAATATTTTTCTTGCATTATAGTCATCGTGCTTGCAGTCTTATTTCAGTTACTTGTGAAACTTGTTTTGAGCAGTGAACTATATATTATGCAGAACTTTAACTGGAAATATTCGAACTCACTGAGAAAATCATTGTCTCGATACATATTGTTTGAATGATGTGTTTCAGGCATTCACTAAGAAATGAGATTATTGACTGGACTGGAGTTAATAAAATAATAAGTTAATGTGCATTTAATTCTCAGTTCTTGACCTTGTTACCCATTTGAATACTTCCTTAGGAATAAATTGGAGTACCTTAAGGATCTAAAGCTATTTTTATTGGGCTAAAATATTACTGATGCTGGTTAAAGAACCAGCGCTAAAAAGAAAGCAAAGAAGCCTCTTCTCAATTATGTTGCTTTTTTTCTGTAAAAAATAATGTATTGCAGGTTTTTTTCCACTTCTGGGAGCACAGTGGTAGATTCCAATGTATCTTAATTCTTCCAATGAATAAACAGTTGTGCATTCTAGAAATCCTCAGCAATAATGACAAAAACCTCCTGAACTAGAGCACTTCTTCAAGCCAGCTGCTTCCTGCTAATCAGCATGTCATTCCAGCAGTCTGTGTAAATCCTGCTCTCCAATTAGAATTACAAGGCTTGTCAAGAGCTCACATGGCCCTTCCTCTTAAATCCTGGGCCAGGTCCCAGCCTGAATTTGCATCTCTCGGCAAAATTTCCATTGATTTAGAGTGTGCGTTGGATGCTGAGATTGAAATCAGAATCACTTTGCTTAAAGGTGGGGTAATTTCAGTGGAGTGGAGAAAATATTTTAATTGCTTCAGCTAATTGTGTAAAGAGGGCAACTCATCCGGTTTAGAAGTAGCTGGAATTTGCTTTTCTTAAATGTAGTAAATAATAACAAAGAAATGGAAAGTAGGTGTCCTTACCCATTGATACAAACCATGGCGGAAAAGATGGACTTCCATGGCAGGAAGTCTTGCCACGAGAACCTGGCCGCTTTTTGCTGCTATTGAAGCAAGTAGGATGTGTATATAAAAAGAAAGAGGTGCTGACTTGAACATACACCATCTGGGAAGCGTTCAGTCCTTCCCATAGAAAGCAGATCCTGTCTTTCCTTGTTTGCATTGTGAAATGGTGTCCCTGGGGGAAACAGCACTCTAGGGGTGGGGCACGCTAAGGTTTAGGAAATATTGATTCCTGCCTCCTCCGATTTGCCAGCCTCCTGTGGGGGTTTGGTCTGCCTGCTAGTCCCATTCTAGCCTTGTCTTGATGAGATGTCTTTGCCATTGAACTCCCTTTCAGAACTTCTTACCTTGCTGTTTGCCTCCTCACTGAGCAAGTAATTTACAAGCTATTCCTCTCTAAGAAACCCTGCCAGAGGTGACAATAGCACAGGCTATTGCAGACTTTGTATAAAAGCTGTCTTTGAAAGACAAAGATTCGGTGTCCAGGATGCTAGCTTTCGGATGTGGTTTTGGGTTCCTGCTATTAACTCCACTGAAGAATTCTGGCTTAGTCCAAATGACAGTAACTGTTTTGAATGTATCGGCTCATGTGTCAATCCAAAGAGCAACTTGAAGGTAGGAACAAACAGGTAGAAGTAAATTTTAAAGCTCTAATCTGTCCTTTCTTTCCTTTCTGTGCCATTTTGAAGGATGCACGCCAGAAGTTCCGCTCTGTGCTGGTCGAAGCAACAGTAAAACTGGATGAACTGGTAAAGAAGATCGGAAAAGCTGTGGAAGACTCTAAACCTTACTGGGAAGCTCGGAGGGTGGCCAGACAGGTGAGAACTTTCTGCCTTATAAGCTTGTGCTGGTAGTTGGAGAGCACATACTGATTGCATTGCTTTCCTGCTATTAATAACATCTTAAGCATTATGCACTTGGCTGACACTGGTCGATGTCTTGAGTTGCATGTCAGCCATATAAATTGATGGCAGAAATGTGTTTCTTCACAGGCACAGCTGCACATGTTCTTCAGTCCAGGAACAGCTACAGCAGACACAAACTATCAATAGCACAAGACTAGTTCTGTTCTCCTCTCATTATCCTGAAAAGAATGGCCTTTCAGAGCCTTGCTCTTTCCTATCAGTAGCTATAATTATTTGAAAATACATCGTAGACTTCGTATGTCTGCTTTTTCTTCTTAAAGCAAAATGCTCAGCAGCTAAATAGCTGCAACAGGAAGTTACTGGGAAAAAGACTGGAGTGGGATAGAGTCGAGGAAACCTGCAGGGTTTGGTGCTGAGGCAGGAATGTGCTAAACGTAGCTCTGAAGTGTGCTGGTCTGGGGAGAATCTCAGCTCTTCTTTCTGTACTGTCATCAGGACCTTACCTCCCTTGCCCCAACTGCTAACTGGTTATCGATAGGCCTGTGTGGATGAGACGTGGAAGTAAGGGTGTGATCTACTGGCTACAGGGAAAGGAAGAAAGCTTGTGAGATATCAGGCAGCTTCTGACTTTAGGGGAAAAAGCAGCTGAGAGTTGAGTGTGTGGTGGCTTAGGCAGTGCTTCTCCTTGGTTTCTGTAATGGGGTTTGCTGGTGCCTGAGGCTTTTTGGGTTTTCCCCAATGGGGAGGCTGTTCCTGGGTGCTACTTCTGTTTTCTCTTGAGGCAGGGAGAGGCAGAAGTAGAGGAAGAGTTGCCTAGGGCTGCTGCTTCTGTGCTTGGCTGGAAGGATGTGTGTGGTGGTATCTGTGGCTGGGGAGCCAGGATGTGATTGTGTTCAAGGGGAGAGTGAGAGATGGGGTAGCACATGTGAAATACATGAAAAGTACAGAAGGATTTTGTTTGTAAAAACAGATAGGGGATGAGAAAAGTAGTGTAGGTGTGTGCCAGAAGGCAGAAAGTAAACTCCCCTTATGAGGGGGCAAGAAGAGAATACATCCTCGGAACAAGGCACAGTAAGGGGAGGCATAAATGCAACTTCATCACTTTGAAAGCCCCTGAAGCAGGAATTGGGTTGATGAGATGTGACACACAAGATAATATGCAACCATGTTGATCCTTTAAATCGCACAGCATTGTTTTGGAGCCGTTGTCTCAGGCAGTGGGGATAATGTGTGGGGGTTATTAGGTTTAATCCTTCAGCCTAGAAGCAGCATGGCAAATAGGTAAACTCTGCTTCAAAGCACAGTATGTACTACTCATCCGTAACTGCTCTGGAAGCAATCCCTGCTCATGGGGCCTATGGTGTGTGCGAGATAAAGCAGTAATGAGCTAGAGAAAGAGAGGAAATTGGCAACAAAATAAGATCAAGGAATTGCTTGTATTGTGTTAATTAGTATGTGCAATTAAAAAAAAATTAAAAATCTCCCAAACCCCTCCTTGAGTATGAACTTATACTTCTATTACTATAAATAGCTACATAAGACACAGAATGCATAGATCTTAAAGTTATACTTGGAAAAGTCAATGGTAGAAATGCATATTCTGCAGTACAAAAAAAAATCAGATGTCTTTGCAGTTTGTAACATCAGGCACTGAGAGCAGTGAACTTTGTCCTCAGTCCTGAAGCTGGCAGCAGATTATGTCCTTAAAATGGATTTTTTTTTCCTCCTGCGTCTTTCCTGCCTCTGAAATCCATTCAGTCATACTGGTTCAAAGGTGCTTTGCAAGAGCACTAAAAAATCTCTAACCACTTAAGGTTTGTGGAATCTCTATTACAGCATCGGGCTTGTTAGAGAGAACTGTATTTTTCTCCCAATTCATTCTGCCATTAGCTAAGTTTAAATGCTGTTTACTCCAAGTCTGCTAATTTGCTATACAGTCAACTTTCTTTTAATTCCTTTTTTTTTTTTTTTAAGCAGAGATTTCCCTTCTAACTGCTCACTTTTTTCCATTTTGTGTTATGGAGGTGGTCATGGAACAGAGCTCCCTCTTTGTATCTGCTCAGCAGACAAAACTGGGAGACGACTTCTGATTCCCCTTCGGCTCTTTGTCTAATAAAATCTTGAAATAGGAAATGTGACTGCCAAGAGGAATATTAGCATTGAAGGACGGCAAATTTATCTGGAAACCAGGAGACTGGAAAAACTGGCAAAGCATTTTCCTAAAGAATTTTTCTAGTCTTAATTTAGTCTAGAAAAGTTCCGTTTAACTGGGAGCAAATTTGCTATATTAAAGCGGGGGCAAAGGGTGGGTGGTGGGCAAATATGAAACTGGAGGAATGTACCAGAATATTAATGTGTTTAGGTGCCAACCCGCATCTTTCTTTTATACTTTGATTTATAAAATTGCAGAGAAATCATGGGAATAGGTTGATATTTTTCCATTCAAATTTATAAAAACACCTAGCCTAGGAAGACTGTCTTCCACCTTCTGTCTTCACAGTTATTTTAGAGCCATTAGGCTGCCTCTGAAAACATAGGCACAAGGTTCTCGGTGGTTGAAACAGCCTTAATCAAACAATAAGGGAAAAATGCATGACTCTGCTTGTAAGAGAAAGGGAAGTGTAAATTCTTGTTTGTTGCTTTCAGTAAAGGGAAGTAAAGATACGACCTATAAATTGAAGTCCTCTGGGAACAGAGAACTGCATAATTAATGACATCTAGTATGGCAGAAATGCAGGAGTTGTCCAGAGTTACTTGCATTTAAGATGTCAGTTGTGGGGTGAGTTGGCTGCTGCAAGCTGTGTTTAGTCATACTGAGGAACTTGTTTTCACTTGGTCATAACAATTATGATTTTCTTCTAGAAATACTTGTTTCATCTATTAAGGTAAAACCAATTTAAAATGGTATGGGGCCACTGGCGTGGGGTCAGCAAAAAACCAGATCCCCGAGTCAAGTACTTCCCTGGAGAAACTTTAGAACCTTCAGCCCTTTTGTCTCCTCACCCTTATCCCCATCTTGTGCAATCCTGTGTTGGCAGAAGATGGTGAATTCAAAACAAATTAATTCTCCCATGCAAGAGTCTTGTAGTATCTTGTTTGTGTAACGTATGCCAAGAGAATTTCAACTTGGCTTATCTCAGGGTGAAATTTTGCTGTAACAGAGCAATGGTCCCTCAGCCTTAGGATTTGAGTACTTTGCCTTCTGAAGGGGTGGCACAAGGAATCAGGATGGTATCTGTTGGCACCAAAGCAGTAATATCTATCTTTTGCTGAGGCTGAAGTGAGAACTGGCTAATATTCTTGCCCCTGCAGATTTCATGCAACTTCTGCCAAGTCAACTTTGTTGTGATTCCTCCTTTGGTATACCAGTGGGCTTTTTTTGTTGATTGCAGGGTTGTCTTAGTGTTTTGAAGCATCCAAATTGGATGTTTAATCAAATGTTAATGTATTTCTGCTGCAAAAACTTTTTTGCATTTAGCATATTCTCTTTTTGTGTTGTTCTTTACTTTAAGCCATAATGCGCATGTTCAATGGAAGAACCTTGATGTGTAGCTGCGATACTAAATTCCTATAATCCAGAAGGTGATCCGGGTTCTAAGTGTTGGGAAGATCAATCTTCCCATGTTTGCATGGTATGATGTTGGATGAAGTTGCCAGGAAACCTTAATAATGTAAACAACAGCGTAGGTCTTGAGCCTCTGAGGTGAGGAGTGTGTGTTTTAAGCCACTGCTGACTTCGCGTTTTGCAGGGCTGGGGCTGGAAAGCACCTACACAATAGCATCTGAGCAGGTGATAGAGCTTGAGAAGCGTGTTACCTCCCTCCTGACAGCGTGCTCTGGGACAGGATGCTGTGCAAAAGCAAGAAGGGGTTATTGCATAAACCACTAGGCTGGTAGGAACCGATTTTGTGCCGCAGCATGGCGTGGATAAATTACTTCATCTCTCTCAGTTGCCATGTAAAATGGAGCTGTCAGGCTGCTGTGAAGCCGAGTTCATTAAGGGAAGTAAAAGCGCTTCGGGGTCATTGGGTGAGAGGTGCCATTAAAACACCGTTATCTGTATATCATCTCTTGTGAACCCAGGGACAAACTGAACAGGAGGACTTGCCTTTCTGCTTTCCTTCTGCTGGAAAAAAAATCTGGTAAAAATGGCTTCTCACCCACCCCCACAAATGAAACAGTCCATGCATTTGTAGTGACCCTAACGTGAATAAAAGCCCTGGGAGTGTTGCTTTTGATTAAGCTTTAGCTCCTATTAGTGAATGGGTTTTTTTGCAGAGTGAGAAGTTGTGTTTTAGTCCCCAGTTCTGGCTCAGTATGTGTGGATGCTTTGCTCAGCTGAGCTCATTTTGGACCGACATGGTTTTCCTTTGTGATATTCTCCTCAGCCCCCCTTCCCCCCCCCATTTAGCTTTTACAAGAGACTGTCAGAAAACTTGCTTGAGGTGAAAACACATGGGAGATCTATGCTAGGTCATATCTGTACGTATCTCTTGTTAGGGGGCCCATTTGTAGCAAGTGTTAAGAGAACAGTACTTTGAAGGGTTTGCATGTTCTGCTTCCTCTTGGGTCACTCTTCCTGGTTCAGTTTTACAACTAATTTATCTTTTCAAGTTGTTGGCGTACTTGCTTAAGCAGCAGCCTTTTATCTCAGAAGACTTGAAAAAGCACACTGAAATGGGTATGTACAACGGTTCTTCCCTGCGGAAGTCTTGGTGTACCTGAGAGGAAATGCAGCTGATGGACAAGCAGAGTGTGTTCAGCAGGGACAGCTAATGTGTCCTGTTCACTTCAACTTTCTATGTAGTAGAGCTCCTTCCTCTCACCTCACTAATAATCTTTCTCTCATGTAATATTTTATATTGGATTGCCACGTCTGTTTAAAGAAACCATCTAACAGGTTAAAGAATTATTAGGGATGAGCTTTCAGATATTCAGACCCTGGATCTCCATTCTGCCTGTCTTCACAAAACTTAGGAGAACCCAGTTGCCACTGGAAAATAATTTTCTCTCTCAAATGAAAATTTTGGTTGAATTTGACCAGTGGGGTGAGGAGTTAGTAGTGGACACCTGTAGACCAAGGTGGGTATATAGGATTCACCTTGATAAGCTTTATGTACTGCAAGGTTTAGAGTCTGGTCTAAGATAATCATTTGGGCCCTTGATCACAGACTGTAGTCAGTGGTAAGAGGTAGGTGCATGTGAAAAGCCTTCTGAGATACGTGCCTCTTCCTTAAATGCAGAGGGAGTTCAGACATCTTGTCTTGGGTTGTTTCACCATTTGAAAGTGTCAGGTGAGTCCTACACCAAGCGGTTCAATGAATCTCGTATCCAAAGTGAATCAGGATGAAAGGTAGCTGCTGTAATCTTGCAGAACAGGAACTGAGCCACTTGATGGTAAACGTGGGAGGGGTGTAAGCAGATAAGAGCACACTTGCCTAATTGGAAGACTCTTCCTCAGCAGATGAGACTGATACCACTCTTTGCAGAAGTCAGAATTGTAGTGCCTGTAAATGAATGAAACTTTCCAGAGTGGCCATTGCATCTCAGTTTCTAGATGTTCAGCTTCAGACGTCTGAAAGTAGTGTGGCAAGTGTGGAAAGTTACAGGTGGTAACTTTCTTAGCTCAAGAGATGAAAGCTTCTTAAATTCACACAACTTGGAGATTCAAAACTGCCAATCACCCTTAAAATTAATTAGGAACTGGAAAGTGTTGTCTTGCCAGTGTTGCTTCCTGTAGGACCCAGGTTTTCCATCCAAATTTGCTCATTGAGTGAGAGCCAATTAGATCACAACACTGCCTGGTTCTGCTGTGGACAGGAGGGCAGCATTGCGTGTGGGTGACAGCTCCTGGGTTCAGATCCAACAGTGGTGGATATCCAGGTCTTCCCCTCTAGTTCCTAGGCACTAGATGTGTTATCCATCATATACTGGAGGTAGCCATGTCATAAGGAATCTCCTTTTTGATCCTACTTTCATGAGCGGAAGTTCTGATGCTCCTGTTTAAGACACCAAGGAGTTAAGAACGGTTTGTATTATCTGGTAAGCTTATCTTGGCAAAAAAGGTGGAGGGAGAGGGAACTTGAGAAGCAAAAATTAAATGTCAGCAGAACTGTGACAGACTTGCATTCCTGCTTGGCAACTTGCCACGGAGCTAGTAAAAAGCAAAATTATTGGCACAGTTACAGTGGAACAACCAACTGACCTTTCCTGGCTGAAGGAGTGTTTCTGGTTAACTGTTTAAAAACCATAAAACTATCTGATGGATTCATTTTTTTTTTCAAAGCAGGGATAAAGAAACTTGAAAGTTGACTTTGTCAAAACTTCTACAAATCCTTCCAACTGCTTAAGGAAAAAAAAACCAAACACCCAGAGCCCTCGACTGCTTTCTGTGGCTGTAGTTCAGTGCTGAGTTATCACTGATAAGTAACGATCGTCTGTGCGGCACTGCTGCTAATGGACTGTTAATTCTGGTCTCTCTCTTACAGTTTGTTCATCTCGCACACGGAGAAAGCAGTAGAAAGTGATGTGTGCAGCAGTGCCCCTTTTATCAAATGAGAACAACTCCTGTCAACATGGGGTCAGTAACTGCCGTAGGCTTCTAAGAGGATTTCCACCCTTGTTTGTGGTTCTGGAGCCAGCAGAAAGGATTTTGAATGGATGTTGCTCCCCCGGCCATTTGCAATAGTCAGTTTAGGCTGGCAATATAGGTTATATTTATCTGTCAGTGCTGATAGTTTGTCCTTTTAATTAAAGATGCTGTCTTGCAGCTGCCCGGGTGGCTCTTGGGCAGCCTCGCAGTAGTGCGAGGATAGAGGAGGTATCGATTTCTGGGTTTGGAAGGTGGGGTGAATGATATGAGAAGCAGCTTGCTCCCCGGGTGTTTAATCAGCCCTACAGCAATGGCTGTGGTTTGTTGTTGGATTACCTAGGCTGATGGGGTGGAGAAGCCACTCAGAGGCAAGGGAGCAGCTCCCCTCCTGAGCTGGGATTTACCTGTTGGTGGTCGAAACTTGTCTGTGGGGTGGGGGCTGATGTGATGGCCTTGGTTAGCCCTGGGGCAGGCCAGGCACGGGAGAGAGGGAGGGAGGCAGCACAAGCCTTGCCTGGGAAGAGATGGCTGGGGTGCACCAAAGGGAAAGGAGACATGGAAGTTGCCTGTGGGCAATCAGGGAGCCCAGTGCTGTAAATAAGTGGTAAGGAGATGAAATGTAGGCGAGCTGTGCAAGAAGTGGTGCCTGAAAGGATGAGGCATGGAGGCTGTGGGTTGTACCTGATGGCTTAAGAAGTTCTGTGCGTCCTTTTCCCCTTTCTGCTCCCTGTGGACCTGCTCTAGAGCTGAACCCCTTTTTCCCACCAACTCTTTCATTTTTTGTTATGAAATACATCATTAAATTTTGAGGAAACCGTGTCGATGTGACATCAGTCCTCTTGTGAAATGTGGATTTCCCGTTGCTGTGATCCCAAGGGGCATTCTCAGTATATATTCATCTCCCTTTTCACATGGTACGTGGCTGACTCTGGAGGCAGGCACCCGTCCGAAGAGGAAATAAGCCAAGCAAGGGAATGTGACATCAGTAATTTTATTATTGAGGGTGAGGAGTCACTTCCTGGACTTCCACCAGGGAATCCACTGAATTTTGTAACTTTAATTCTAAAGTAGGATGCACTTTGGGTTAAGTAAAGAAAATGTTTTGCCACACTCAAAATTTGATGGAGTGCCTCTAGTGTCATGTTTCCACAGTTGTGATGGAAATCCTGGGAGCAGCGTGTAGGAGTCGCTACCCTGCCTTCAGGTACGTGTGGCTCAGTGTATCGTTGCTGCCACATGGAGCTTTTGCTTTGTGTGTTCATTTTGCTCCACTTGAATGGAGTATTGACAACTATATTTCAAGTCTTGCATTATGGTTCTGTTGCATTTTTCTTCAGGTCAAAGTTGTGATGATGCCCAGGAAGCAGGAGGTTCAGGGAGACTTACCTGGGTCAACCAGCTGGGTTTTGGCTAGCTGATTTATTAGTGCTGTTATTTGAAGCCTTAAAGTTTAAGTAAATAACTTACATTTTGTGTTCTGGCTCTGTCATCTGGTTGAGCAGTATGATATTCGAGTGTCTGAAACTAGCTGTCCTTAAGCTTCTGAGAAGATAACAGATGTTGCCTGGTCGGATTTGGAAAGTTAAGCCAAAGATCAGATCTGTGGAGGAAAGTTCCTGAATGCATTTGTCTTCCCATCCACCCTGCTAATGCAGGATAGTAGGTCAGTGTGACTGGCAGGTTTCTACCCTCTTAATCCTGAGCAGCTGGAAATGTGCCCTGTGTTTGGGGACGCTATTGGCTGCTACTTTATGGATGAACTGAAAAAAATCCTGACCTGATTCGTATTTAGTGCTCTGTTACATATATTTCCTGCAGGTGAGGTGGCATCTGTAGCAAAACCATCTGCAAATACTATGTTCTTGGGACCTTTGGATAGTAGGAACTAATTTTTAGCTACTTGGTTGTTGAAGCACCTGTATTGATAATTCTGTGCATATATGTGTGCCCTCTAAAAGTTAAACCTCCTGTGTCTATCTGTGCTTTTTGTGCCTCAGTGAACAGGTCTAGTTATCTTGGGCTGGTATTTATACATCCTACATTTTCATTTTATGTGAGCACTATTCTGTTGATGGATGATTAGTTTGTATAAGCTATTGATGCAAAAACTGTAATTGGTCTTCTCATCATTAATAGAAGGTGTGCCTTGGAGGGCTCTATTATTTAGATTTGTTAGCTGTCCACTGTAAATTAGAGGGTCTTCCCTCTTCCTCTTCTGCTTTTCTTTCCAGAAGCAGAAGAAAATACTGTTTTTATCTAAGCATTTTGAAGAATTTATCTAGAAGAGATGAAAAAGATTACTCTCTTTTTTGTGTGTGTATTTCTTTCTCCCACCCTACAAAGCATCCATCAGTTCTTAGCTATTCTGGATGGCAGCAATACAAAGCCACCTCCTCTCCAGTAACTGTCGACAATGCAATGACCTAATCATTTTCCCTACCCTTAAGAATGTTGTTGTTTCTTTTTTTTTTTTTCCTGTTGTGAAATGCTAAAGTGTTGGGCAAGTAGGTCTGAAACATGGATGTACTGGGGAATGTTGGTGTAGAAATGCCCTCTGATCTTTGGAGTAGCAAAGAGTGGGTTAGGGCAGGAAAGTTTGGGGGGGGGTTGTTAGATGTCAGCTGAGTTAGGCAGAAGTGATACAGGTGATCTGGCTGTTATGCTTAGCCACAGGTGCAATGGTAGGCACTGGAACTGGCAGGAAGGTGTAAGCAGTTCTAAAAGGGTGCTGGGATGTGAAAATAGTGATTAATTCCTTTTTCCTCTGCTGTTGTCTGAAGATTTGATTGACATCATTTTGTACCCTCTTCAATTTGGAAGACCCCAATATATGTGTATTGTGGGTTCCTTTCCGCAGCTGTAGCACTTTCCATAGCTGTTGCCGAAAGGCAAATATACAGCATTTGAAAAACAGAAAATTTAAAGGAAAGCTTGCCTTGCTTTGTTCTCTCTTACCGTTTCCCCTCCCAATCTTTTCTGGCCACTAGTAAAGGCTATTTCAAGAGATTGTAAGCCACAGACAGGATCATCTGTCAAAAATAGTAGCTGGCATTTGTGCCCGGGTGACTTGAGGTCAGGGTGATATCCTGTGTACCTGTTTTGCGTGGTAATTGCTCAGGGATGGCTGCTGAAGGCAGTCTTGCAACTTTGGGGAAGTTGTTCAGTCACCCCAATCTTTATTGTGTGCAGTGGTCTAAATAGGTGGGAGTTTATTATGAAATTATAAACGCTCGTGCTAGAGGCTGCTGCCAAAACAAATCTGATACGGATGTTGGTTACTGCCTTCTGAGTGTGTTTCATTAGGACTTCTAGTAAAACAGTATGAATTTATGAGCTCTTGTCTGTTCTTGCTGGAAAAGGTGATGTGAAGTCTAATTCCTCTATAGCGTGTGTGGGAACAGCTCTATATTGACTCAGTTTCTGTAAGAAAAATCTGTTCCAGTCGCAGCAAACTTGCAGTTCTACTGCTAGAATATAAATTTCACTGCCAGGATGTAGAAGAAATGTCCATTTCTTTTTGCTGTGTCTACTTCTGATGTTTGGTTTGGTTTTTCCACTTGGTAAAGAGTGTTAATGGTTTTTTCTTGAAGGAGAATTTTATTGCTGTGAAGTAGAATTTAAGTTTTGTCTGTTCCTGCTGCTACCTAGACTTTTGCATTCAAGGAATGGACTTAGCCCTTCATTTGCTCAGGACAGCACCCCCAGCTTTTTCCTTTAAGCAAGACCAGCCTTGCTCCTGTTATTCACACACGCTGTGGAGTTGTATAATTCCACTAGGAAAAACTTTGAAGAGTCAAAAGATTAAGTATCTTCAAAAGAAGGTCCCTTAGGAAAATGACTGTCTCAAAAGTAGCACGTCCCTGCTGCTGAGGATGGGCAGTTGCTGGTGGGTGTGAGGCTTTCTGGGGACTGGGAGAACATGTTCAGAACAGCCCATCTCCCAGGTGAAACTCCTACCCACACGCCTTGTCTTTGCCTGTGTTGGTATGTGTGCATGCACAAGATGTGATTTCAGAACAAGGCTGCCAATCCCTTCCCAACCTTCTGGAAACTTCTACGAACAAACATTTGCTGCTTTAGTGGCAATTGGGCGAGACAACGATCTGGCGTTTCTCTTGAACGTATCTGTTGCATCTGTGTGTGCTGAACGTTTATTATCTTGGATAATTAGCAAAATCCATTAAGGCAGTCTGTGTAAATCTTGCAGCGTGTATTTGGGGGGGTTTGTTCCTTGCTTCTATATTTGATTTCAGTGAAGGAGGCTGCTGCCAGGTGCAGATGAGCATGCAGAGCCGCTGTAAAGCTAAAACCAGCTGTAAACCCTGGACTCGCTGAGTCACTGCCTAAGCCCTAAGAATGCAAGTTATCTTGGTATTTTTTCCTCTCTTAATAAGATATTTTGCCTTGGAGAGAAAAAGCTGGGCATATTCTACGATCTCGTCTTGTAGAAGGCAGCAGCTTTATAATTTTGGCCACAAACAAGTGCACAACTAAAAAGCAGATGGCAGTGAGTGCCCAAGAAGGCAGTGTCTGGATAGTATTAGATGAACAATTTTTCATATTCTGGTGCCATAGACTCGTTAATTAGTGTGAGTAACTCCAAGCAGACCAGCATCTCGCAACAACCTCATGAAAAATTAGTAAGGGCCAAAAGGCTTGGTGTAGTATGTCCCATACAATCTTTGTGCCCAAATGAGCATTGCCTCCCTACTCCTGTAAGGCAAAGAGCTAGGTCAATTAAAAATGAGGAGTCCAGTAGATTTTAAATGACTGAGTGCACAGTGGTGACGATTGGCTCAGAGATTGTGTTCTTACCCTTATTTCACAAGATCGTAGTGTACAGCCTAGATGGGAGCCACAAGAGAACAGAGAAGTGCTGGCAGCTGATTTTTCGGTCTGGTCCAGGATTGGTTTTAACAGCGTTTAAGGAAATTATATGTTTAGATATTTTCTTTCTCATTTCCTTCCATAGCTCCTAAAGAAGGAAGGTGGGATTCTGTCTTTGAGGAGACCGACTGTCTGTATGCTGGTAACAGAAGTAGCTAATGAAGCGAGCTGCTGGTTGTACCCTGAACTTTTTGTCTCTTGGAATACGGCTCGTGATCCCATCTTAAGGGAATTACACATATTGCCTAACTTTAGCACAGGGCTAAATGTCTCTCAGAACACGCTTTGTTGGTCTACTCTGATTTCCTGGGCCTTTTTATAGACTACAGGTTTACCAAAATATAAAACAGAGCCAGGAGTCAGGTCAGTTCTGTAACAAGCTATTGGAAGAGAAGGGGTAGATGCATGGATGGGAGCAAAAAGCCCAGCACAAGAACAAGACACCTAATCAAAAGCAGAGACTAAGGGACATCTGGTCATTGTATTCCACAGGCATTTCATTAGTTATGCAGCAGGGAGGAAATGGTTTGTGCTCCAAAAAGCTCTAGCAAGGCTTATTTTCACCTTGTCCTCCCATTCGCCTTTTCCATCCAAATAAAAATATTCAAATCTGCTTTTGAAAAAGCAAATTATAACCTGTGTACAATTTTACGGCTTTTCAATAAACAGCTTAAAGAATATGAGGGTGTTTCAGACTCTTGAGATACTGTTTTCTGTCAGTAATGCAAACAATCATCACAGATTAATATATAGCTCACAAAAAGCCTCATAGATCTGCCAAAACGAGGTCACTCCCAAGGCTTTGGATTTTATAAGTAGTTTATAAGCATCTGTACGTGGCCCGTAGCAAGAAGACGGTTCTGTTTTTTACTATCTCTCAGTTCTGGTTTGGCTTGGAGTTTTTAGTCTGTAGGGAGAGGGGAAAGGAAGGTCATGGTCCTTGGAAAAAAAAAAAAAGGCAAACAAAACCTCTAACCCCCCAACTGCATCACTGTTCTGATTATTCAAGAAAATAAATGTGTGGGTCTGAGAATCTAGGAGAACATTCAGCACCACTGCAAATTTTTTTGCAGCTATGTTCTTTGTTTTTTGAGAAACTGTAAGAAAAAAATGGTGGTATTTGATAGAAATGCTGGTTGTACTGGACCTCTGGAGGTCATCTGATCCAATCATCTGCTCAAAGCAGAACTGTCACCGTTGCTAGATTGCATCAACCATGGCTTTGCCAAATCTTGAAAACCTCCAGAAGCAGAGATTTATAATCTCTTTGGGGAGCCTGTCTGTGGGCTGTACTGCCCTCCTGGTAAGGATTTTTTTAATGTGCAATTTCAACTTGCAAGCTGCCGTCTGTGGCTGTTGCTCCATGTTATATCATCCAGCACTGCTGACAAGCATTTGTTTGCCTCTGTCATCTCTGCAGCTCCCCTTCAAATTTCAACTGGCAGCTAATTCAGATTATTCTTTAGTCTCCTCCTTGCTAGACTGAAGAAGCCCACATCCCTCACCACTCCTTCCTAGTAGGAGTCATTGTAGGCCTCTGGTGACATCCCTCTTGAACTGAGGGGCCTGGATAGTGTATTTAGTATGCAACCTCACCAGCACAGAGTCAGGACTGATCACTCCCCGTGACTGACCAGTCATGGCCCTCTTAATGTAGCCCAGGACACGGCTTGCCTTACTCGCAGCAAGAGTGCACCTTTTCAGCTTTTTCAGCCCGACACCCCTTGTAATGTGCAGGCCCTTTTTGGCAGGGCTGATCTTCCCATCTGTGCTGATGATGGGATTATTCTACCCCAGCTGTGGGACTCCACACTTCTTGTTGAGCCTTGTGGGGTTTCTCTTGGCCCAGTCGAGTTTCACAAGGTCCCTCTGGGTTAAAGTTCTGCCGTTTGCCTTTTCAACCACCTCCTCTAGCTTAGTATCATCCGCAGATTTGCTGGGGGTGCAGCCGTGCTGGTACTGAGGTGGTTGTGAGGGTGTTGAGCATTATGGGCCCTCATCTTGTCAGCTGGGCTGCTCTTCTTGTTACTGGCTGCCAGCTGCATTGAGACAGGTTGAGGAAAACTAGAACCAAAATAGTAGCACTCAGCAGCTAGTTACTGTGAATGCACTTAATTGCCCTCACCTTGTAGGCTACTGAATTATTGAGCCCACTGCAGTGGTGGGGAAGACAGGTATGCCCTGGTCAAGGAGTGGTGATCCTGCTGTCCTCATCCCAGAAGCCAGAAGCTTGTGCAGGATGGTGCGGTCACCGGAGTGATCCCCAAAGACAGGCAGTGTGTCGGCGACTCTGGTGGGCGACTGATGGAGGAAAGTTTCCTGTTTTAAAACATGTTCCCTGTTGTACTTTGCACAGCAAATTAACCGTGGGATGTTGTTAAATGAATGAGAGGGGGCCAGAATGGAAACATCTGAAATTTGCTTCCTTCTGAAGAGTGTGACTGGAACGCAGTTAATCATTATCTCTTTGGTAGTAAGCAAGTACGTGTTTGCTGGTAGCAATTAAACTATTGTTTTAAAGATAATGAGTGGGAGAGACATTGGTTTCACATTAACAAACAAGCGCATTTTAGAGCAAAGGCCTTGGGCCAGCACGTCATGTGCCGATGCCTTGTTCTGAGCAGCAGCTGTGCGTTCCCTTCACGCTCCAGCTTACAGAGATCTTTACAAACAGGGATTGTTCGTGCCGTCTATTGGCAATAGCGGAGAGATGCTGAAAGGAAGCGAGTGTCAAGACCTTGGCAGCGCAGGATGAGAGAGGTTCACCTGGCTAAATGCGAAGCCAGTTTTGTGAATATTCTGAAATAATTGGTCTTCGCTGACTGTAATTTCTAATGGGAGATTTGCTGGTTGTGTTAGGGATGCCCTTTTCATGAATTTATCAGCACTTGTGGTCTGGTGAGGGAGGCTGGCCAAAGGGAAGAGTTCCGTAGGAAGCTTAGCCCCACAAAATGTACCCTCTGCATCTATTTCTGGTAACCTGGCTTGGTCCTTAGCTGCGTGCACATGTGTTCACGGGTCAGAGGCTGGGCAGTGTCTACCAGGGTGTATTAGATGTCAGGTAACCTCAGAGGAATGCTATAGCCGTGTTACACCGTGTTTCGGTGTCAGTGATATTGTGCAGTTCCATATAACTTGGTAGGCAAAAACAGAAATTGGAGATTAGATGAAATGAGGAAGAGGAGTACACGTCTTGGTTGATGGTAATGCAGAAGACTCAAGCTATGTGTGGTAGGGTGGGAAAAAATCCTCTGTTAGGTCAGTTAGGCAAGGGCTCTGACTACAAAGGGTATTGGGGCAATAAAATCTGTGTGGACTAAGCAGAAAATTGTATTTCATAATTAAAGAGTACAGCTTCTTCTGCTTTGAAAGTGGACAAGCGAATGTGTCTGTGCTGGCCTGACAATCTGTCTGTATGCTGCTGCCAACTCCAGAAGAGTTACTGCATTTTAAAAAGTGCCTAGCTTTGTTTTCTTCTCTTAGCTTGCCATGGCCAAGCTTCTTTGTTTTCATCGCTATCTTCAGCTAAAAACATAATCCAGCTGTCGTCCATGGTTCCCTTCTGTGCAAGGCCCTGTGCAGGCTAAGCAGAGGATTGCCCATGAGGCCGCAGCTTTTATCCCCTCAAAATGAGCTCCCTTCTGGAATACATTAACAGCTTGCAATTATGAAGCCTGTCAGTACCCCTCTAATTTTACATCATTGCTTATTTTAAAAGCTGGCATATTTTTATATCGCAGCGCTCCATTTGCTTCTGCGGGTGCTGCTACTGCCCGTCACCCCTGGGTCTTTGGGAGCTGGCTGGGAGGTTCAGGGCTGTGCGTATCGGAGCCAGGGAGATCAGCGGTGGAGGAGCTGGTGAGAGGAGACCTGACCTCCTGTGTGGAGGAGCGTGGGGTGGGTAGTGGTGAAGAGAAAGCTCTCTGCCACGAGAAGAGGCAGAGAAAAGGGGGCTGAGGACTCTTGGGCATGCTGCCTGTTGTAGGGAAGGGGTTTACTGTTGCGGGAGACTTGTTTGTAGCAGGTGGCTTGTAGAGACCTGAGTTGCAGAAGAGGGATGAACGCGGCGGCAGAAAGAGTTGGCGCTTTGTGCGGATGGCGTGTGACAGACTGCTGTGATGGTGGGATTCTCCTTAGCTGAGATCTCTGTGACTGCTTAATTGCATTTTTCAAGGGGTCCCATTTTATTTTATATGTGAATATGGGAACAGTCTGCAGTGGTGAAGACGTTCAGTTGAGCTTCCTGGCAGAAAGCACTGATGATGATGAGCTCCTGGTCACTGTGGCAGTGGGAGCTGGGACACGGGTCCCCAGTTCCCAAGATGTCAAGGCTTTCTCATTTTCAATAAGCGGTTTCACTGGCCTAGCTCCTTCTGACTTTAGTTAAAGAGATGATCACTTTGATACTGGGTAGATTCCATCAAGCACCAGTGATACGGATGACAGGCAGAAAGGTGGCATCCCACTTGCCTCCAACCTCCCTCAGAGATTTTTGTCCTCATCCCTAGTACGTTTTCCCTTGTGCTACCCCAGGGCTAAACCTCTCTCAACTTGAACGCTAGTTTGTGCTTGAAAGCAAAATAACCTAGTTTTCAGCCATTCATTTGAATTTTGAATTCTGGTCTTTTGAGAGAAACAGCCACTGTATAAAATGAAGAAGTTCATATGCAGTGTCAGGAGGTTGGAGGGAGATGTGAGCTCCTGTTGTTCTCTATGGCTTTAAAAGCACATGAAGAACATGGCTACTCTCTCTTCCATCAAATGAGTGACCTGCAGGCTTGAGAGTAGAGAGCGTGAGGGCAATCTGTCAGTAATGGTGCAGAACAACTCCTACATGCTGGAGGGAGTTTTAAAGGAAGGTTAATTATGGAGTAACTGTACTAACTAAAAAGTGTTTGACTGTCCTTTTTCACATTGGCAAAACCACAAACCTGTTGATGTTTCTCTAATGACATTCTTTACCCTAGCATTTGGTTTTTTTCTTTCCCAGGCTTTCCGTAAGTTGCTTAAAATAAAAGACTGTAGACTGACTTCAGATAACTGTTGAAGCTAAATTGCTATTTGGACTAACTCTTTTGCTTAAACCAAAAAGCATTTTGTGTTCCAAACAGTGTTTCCAAACTGCCATTGCAGAATAGCATTCAACAAATACAGCTGGGAGACGGTATTTAAGCACAGTTTTGTCTCAGTTTTCCCTTTGCCCACACGCTTACGGGACATGAAGCTGAACGTGGCCAGAGTCATGGGCCTGCCTGTTGACAGCTCTAGCTCTCAATGTCCTACAGGTCCAGGTGCAAGCAGAAATCTAGCTGATATTTAAATTTAGCTTCTGGTTTTCTTATCGTAAAGAATGTTTTCCTGCTGTGCAGCCAATTGTGCTTTAGAGACATCATCAGAAGAGCTACTAGTACTGCAAACTACCACTAAATGTTGTTTTCTGTGGGGATTTAGTAACCCAGCTCCTAATGCTCTGCAGACTTCTTGCTGGCTTAGATGTGTTGATCCCTGACCCGGGTATCTGTGCCAACAGAAACTTTCAAGTGCTGATGCAGTTACGGTGAGAAAACTGTACTTCTCCCGTGCTCGCATTGCCCCTGGGATCTGGTTTTACTGGAGTTTCGAAAGCGGTTACATGCTGGTGCAGTTCTGCCTCTGCTAGGAATGGGTCGCCAGTCTGTTTTCCTACATTTGTTATTTCTTGTGCGGGCAGGCCCGCTCCTGCAGCGGGGCAGCCACGGAGCTGAAGCCTTCACTGGGGCTAGGGTTTGGCAGCCTTATTGCCTGGAAGTTATTGGGACCCACCTCCCTCTTGTAGGATCTTCCGCGAAAATCAGTCCTGCTCTTCCTCCCAACATCCTCAATACTGTTGTGCAGGCTCTTACTGGAGTCTTGCATTTTTATATGACTTTTTAAAATCCTATCTCAAACTATTTTCATGCTGAATTCTGGAATTTTGGAGAATTCAGCAGAGAGTGTTTTGGGGAGTAAGATTGAGGCATCTTGCTGCATCCATTGTTGGAAGCTTAGTTTGAGCCTTGTTTAAACATCCTCAGATGGATTTCCTGTGCTTGGTGGGTACCATGGTTTAGGTTAGTTAGTGGCTTAATTAAAATACTCTTTAGTCAGGCTTATTCTGAATTTATAAAATGTGTTAATATATTTGAAACAGGCAGCTGGTGTTTGGGGTGATGAGGAGACGTAATGTTGTGGGGTTTTTTTCTTAGACTTTCTAAGATACCATATTGACGATGAATTTGCAACGGGATGCTTTTCATCCACTAGTGTCGCCCCAAAGCTCTGTGCTGCTTTGGGATGTGTGGTCCTACATGGAAATTAACACTAATTCTCTGGCTCTTCATGAAGGCTTTAAGCAGAGTGGTGTGGTGTAAGCCACCTGAAAGCAGCAAAGGGCATGGTTGGATAAATTTCTCTGCTGTGGAAAACACCAGCAGGCACTTCAGAAGGAAGTGCATCAGGGACCTTGGTCGGAAGGAAATTACTGCACTGATTGTGATGGCTTTGATTTCCCTTCCCAGCTAGTAGCTGAAGGACCTCTGACACACAACTGCTATTTTTCCACAGTCACTTTGGGGTGAAGTACCTCTCCGTGTGATAGGGGGAAGGAAGTAAGTAGAGCTTGCTGCTAATTCAAGACGTTGTGAGGGAAACTTAGTGTGCTTTATTTCCTTTTGAGACTTGTGTTTAAAGTAGGAATCCATCTCCCCCGCCATAGGGCAGGGAGGGAAGGGGTTTTTCCATTACCTTTACAAATAACTGATGTCTCAAGTGTGAAGGTATTTGATGCAGCTGGTGTTGAGGAGGTGTAGCCAACTGCTTGCTGGAGAAATAGACCATTGTTCTACTTATTTTCCATTCCGTATCAGGGATTTTTAGCCACTTCCAAAATGACCAACATTTCTTCACGCTGCCACCCTTTCCTTTATTCATAAGACTTCATCGTCCTCAGTTTAGTATTCTGTATGTCAGAATCCTTTCTCCTGTTTCAGCCTCAGACTCCTTCTCTGTGTATCATGACATGTAAAGTTTTTATTCATTATTTTGTTCTGTCAGCCTTGTCTGGTTCAAGACATTTCCCGTAGGTATAAACTGGGTAATTCCAGTTTATTTTTAGAAAATCATTGAAGTGTAAACAAAAACTGCTTTCACAGTGATGGATGTTCAATTAATTGAATGTGAAGGTTACATTTGAAGGGTGGTGTTTCAGTGCAAACCAGCTCAAAAATACTACTTTAAATAGAAATTTATGAACTACATAATGTAGAAAAGTTCAGGTAAAGATATTACTTTTGAGCTAAACAAGGGATTTGTATGTCAACCTCAAAAGGGCTCTGGAGCAGTAAAGTGCTGATGCAGTTAAGAGACAGCAAATGAACACAGAAGCTAAATACAGAAATTAAAAATTTCTGATGAAGGAAAACAATGTGAAACCTGCATGTTTGAAAGCCTGAATGTTAAAATTACTAGTCAGTGATAATAAAACAGAGATGTTCTCTCTTTTTATAGTTAAAAGAACCCCAAACCCACCAACCAACCAAAACCCAGCCAACACCAGTAATTTTTTCATGGATATTCTTTGTCTATTTGTCATAGAGTCACCTATTTTGAACACTTAAGACTTGCCACTGGTACTAAAGTGCAACACTGCAGGCTGATGAACTCTGTGATGACTCTTGTCACCATGGTACCACTGAAACCTGCAGCATGACTGGCGTTTCTTCTGCTTTATTGGCTGCTCTCCCTTTTTGGGATGAATAGGCAAGGGCTTGCTGCTGCATTAGGGACCCTGGAGGGCTGACACTCACCTATGAAAAATAGAGGTGGCTCCTGCCTGCAAGATGGGATGTGAGCATTTTACTTGAGGATTGTTCAGAGTAGGATTTGGATATCATGATAGCCCAGTTAAAACCTTCAGGAGAGATGAAGGTGGTCTACAAATGCAATGTCGTAGATAATTTTTTTTGATCCAGAATAAAAGAGATCACAGCTCATTGATTATATGTCTCCTAAGCTGTGCTTGCTTTGATGAGAAGGTCTTAATTCTGTTGGGAGGAGTCTTTGCTGACACATACAGTTCTCCCCTGCTTCGATGCAGACACTTGAAAGTGCTTCCTTCAAGCTCAAACTTTGTGTTATTTTGCTGAAAAGAAGCAGTTTCCAAAGGATACAACAAGGCCTTTATCTGTGTGTTATGTGCATTGCAAATTCCCTTGGTTCCCTTTGGGTTTGTGTACTGGGGACTTGCTGAACCAGTTGTGTCCCAGCGATACAGCAGAGGAGAAGAACGTCCAAAGAATTAAGAGGCATCTTCTCAGAAAACTTGTTCATGCTTTACAGCAAGGTAGTACTTCCAAAACATTTCCTCAGCAAGATTAATTGTGTACCAGATAAAAATCTACCCTGACTAAATTCAGGGAGTGCCATTCTCAGTGTATTCTTGACATGCTACAAGTTTGCTATTGCATTTTCTTTTGTTTCTCCGTGATTAAACCTCCATCGTAAAGTATTTGTTTCTCAGCCAGGTGCTTATTTGTAGGTCATCAACTGTGGGGTTTTTGACTATGAACACTATGAGACAATTCTTCGTAAATTACCTGTTGGGGTGGAAACTGCTGAATTAGCAGTACTTACTCCAGTGAGGAAATACGTGTCACTTGCAAGTAAAAGGTTGGGAAACAGTGATGCTGGTGTGGTGTTTTTAAAGTCCTGGGATTAGTGTGGTAGATCTTCTAAACGTGACTGTGAGGGTTCCTTTGTCTCTGATCTCTGCTTCTCTTTTTTTTTAGGCACAGCTGGAAGCTCAGAGGGCAACTCAGGATTTTCAGAGGGCCACTGAAGTGCTGCGTGCTGCAAAAGAGACCATTTCCCTTGCTGAGCAGAGGCTACTGGAAGATGACAAACGTCAATTCGACTCTGCCTGGCAAGAGATGCTCAACCATGCAACTCAGAGGGTAATACAAACTTGCCCCAGCATTTTTCTTTTCCATATTTTGTGTTCTCCGGTGGTGTATGAGGCTTAGTTTCTGGAAGAGCAAATTTTTGTATTGGTCCAGATACATGACATGTAGGAAATGAAGCTACAGCAAATTACGAAGCCTAAAGTTAAATGATTTGGGCCTTGGGCTGCCACTGGGACAACTATGGTTCTCTATCTGGCTGTGCCAGTAGCTAGTAGAGCAGCTCTCTAAAGAAAAAAAAATTACCATCTATATCATAGGGATAAACAATGTATTAAGGCATATCTGCATTTCGTTATGCCCGAATAATTGCATAGGGATGGCTTTTCCAGAATACACGGGTCATGGAAACTCTTACACTGGAAAACCAGGGATATGTTCCAATTATACTATAACCTGTTCTTAGTATAGAGTAAGTTGAGCAAGACACTTCACTTTGGAAACACGTGTTTGAATGGGGAATTACTCAAAAATGTGTGTTGCATTTTAAGCTTGCACACTGCTCTATCCTGAATTAACTTTCCAATTTAGACAAGATCTTACCTCCTTTATAAAATCTTTCTAAATCTACAGAAGAGATGCACGGTCTAACAACGAAAGGTGGTATTCGTTTTAGCAGCTGTCAAGAAGAATTTTCCTGTCACTTGCCATGTCTCTCTTTTCCTGTCTGTTTAAAGAAAAAAAGGCAGGAAGTTGTTTTGCTCTTTTTTAACATGAAAGAACCAAAAATTGGAGCTAAAAACCTTTGTTCTGTCAGAGTTCCTTTAATATGCCAGTGAAGCTGAACTTGCTATTCCAAATCTGCTAGTGTGCCACACAATGTTTGCATTGTCTTGCAGCCCTCAGTGCAGTAGCTCCGTTTGGTTGCAGAAGCTTCTCAGTTATAAGAAAGCCTCTATTTCAGAGTGAATTGTAAAAAACAGCTGCCTGATGATGAGACAGAGAACAAAACGGATGTTTGCTGTGTGTAGGGGAGAGATGGAAAACCTGGTATATATTTAAAAAGAGAAAACAAACTCCAGGCTATTGTTGGTGCTATTGTCCCTGCTATCATGAGGTATTTGCAGATATGTGTGTTCCTGGAGGGACCTCCACCTTTGCAGCGCGTGTGTGCTGGGACACTAGCAGCTGTCATTTTACCTAGTTCTTATCCGTGTTCAAAGTGAGCAAAGTTCAGAAAGGCACACACCATTTTTGATTCTCAGAATAGACAGGTGAGAAAACTGGAAGCCTCTAAAGGGTTGCTTAGAGCTCCTGATTGCTAAACTGCTGAGATCTGGTGGGGAGTGACAGCAACCCTGTTATCAGCTGCCTCTCTCTAGCTGGCGTAACAAGGAAAAAACGCTAACAATTTTGAGAGTTCAGTTGGATTCCTCTTTTCCTGGGATATTTCAAGGGGATTCCTGTGTCCTTCTACAACCCTTAATCCTTCCTTGACAGTCTGCGAGCGGATTACACCTGAGATGGGCAAATTCAATGATTTAGAGCAGAAGGCAGCTGCTGACAGGGTTTGGTGGTGTCGATATGTATCATCACTGAATGCAGAGTATCTGCTTGTCGAAGGACAGATTCAAACCATTATTTCTCTGATGGTTACAGCTGAAGAGTGAGTAGGAACCTTAGGTTTATTTACTGCAGTTTTAAAATCTCCTAGGCACAGACTGCATTGTACAGAGCAGCTGATGGCTCCTTGGATGAAAAGTGTGTTACCCAACTCTTCCTGGTGCTTAAAATAGTCTGGGTAAGCTTTATTCCCAGAAAGCACCTATCTGCACCTTTCCAGGGGACAGCAGATTTTGAAAGAGTTACAAAGAAGTTTGTCTTGTGATTTTTGTTGGCCATACTGGAGGTCTTAAGGCTAGGGCCAGAGCCAGGAAGGGTGAAAATGCTGTTGGAAGTCCTGACTGAGCAGACCCAGTGTTAGTTTGTTTGAAGGGCTTGACTGAGTTTTACAACTTCTTTTGAAGCAGAGCAAATTCTTCCTCGGTTTCAGTGCGTGCAATTAGTGAAGTGCTTAGTGTTCAGTGAGGTATATAGAGTAATTCGGGTCTCAAGGAGCAGAAAACATCAGCATTTCTTACCAAGCTATGAATGAAAACTGTTTGGAGGATGAGATCTACTTGACTGCCAGTGTTGCTCTTAAATCAGATCGTTAACTATTAATTACATTAGAAATTACTAATGGAAAAGAATATTTCTGAGAGGAAGGCTGAGTGCTAAGACATAAAATTCCTCTTACTTTCACGTGTAAAATCACTCTTGGAGAAAACTTTTACGCTCCAGTTGTTTGGATTAGCTAGCTTTTTTGCCTGTATTTTCACATGACAGTTTTACTGGGCAGAGAATAATCTTGCACTGGGCCTTGTACAGCAATAAACCAAGTGCAGAAAAGCACCTCTGTGCCAACTGTTAGAAGTGGGCTACTAATTAATTTGTTTCTCTATTGATAGAAATGTGAGGCAAGAATAAAGTGTTTTTATTTGTTATTCTTAGGCAGAGGTAGCAGGCTGTATTGAATTAATCTGCAATTTGGAACAAACCCTGAGCCCTGTAGCAGCTTGGTAGCTGACAAACACTGCAAACAGAGAGCATAAAGGAAAAGGGTAGGCAAGAGAACAAATGAGACACTACATTTTTTTTTTTTTTTTTGTAAATACAGGCATGTATGGAAATGCTGCCAGGTTACTTTTGCACTTGACCCAATGAATGTGGGCAAAGACTTGGGTTCCAGACTACCAAACAGGAAATGCTGTTCGCAGACACTCACTGGGAGGAACTAGAGATAAGGGTTCCATGTTGCAATTGCTTTTTTTTTTTCTTTCTTTGTAGACTGAAAAGCTATTAACACTATTTTTAATGTGACAGTCTAATGGGTTACTGTAAACAAGGCTCTTGTAGCCACCAATATAGAAAGTCATATAATTAAACTGATCTGAAATTTTGCTTATCCTGGGTAGGCTGGAAGCATAACACGTGGAAAATATTTTTATTCATGGAGCAGACAGGACCAGCTTGAATAGGTACAGGGAGTACAGGCTGTCACTCAGCAATTTTTTCACTTTGCAGTTTGAGCTATGTTTCCAAAGGAAGCTGGGTGCCTAAATAGGAGCTGGATGCCTGCCTGCCTGGGAAGATGCAACTAATCCCTGGAAATGTCTGTGCTTGAGCCCTGTGTTGATCACAGTGAAGCACAGGACGGTGATGCAATCCTGCAAGTCATGCAGGTGCTTTACCTGCTTCTTCTCTTAACTTGATGTGTATTTTTGGGTAAACCACAAATGTACTTTCTTCTAGATGTCCTTTTCTTCACAGATCTGAGATAAGTGTAACGACATTTATGCTGGGATTTATAGTTTATCAGTTTTGGGCGTTTAGAATGTTACATTATACATCCCAGTTACTTGTTACTTGCCTGAACTTCCGTTATAGTCAAAGGAGGTCTGACCAATAAGTTGATGATATCTGGAGAACAATTCATGTGACCAGAGGGGCAAGCTCATTGTAAGATGAATTCTGTTGATTATAATGGAAATGTAGTCGCCTAGCTTGCGTGTAGACAGGTTTGATGAGCTCTTAAGGTCCCTGGAGAAGAAAAGTACTGTTTGCTGTTAGCCATTGTTTTATCAGGTTTTTGGTGACTGCAGGGTGCTTTTAAAATTTGGAGAACATGTTTTTGAGAAGCAGAATTGTGTTGCCTACCTGCTATTGAATTATAATGCCACAGTTTGGGGTGCAGAGCACAGGGCTAAAAAAGGGCCAAAGGATGGAGAATTTTGGAGTGATGAAGGAGAGAGATCTTTGCATTTATACTCCTATTGAAAATCATTCATAAATGTATACAAAAAGAAAGGGCTGATAGATATGTTACCTCAAGTTTGAGACAAGCTGGAGCAGAGAGGAAGAGCCTTCATGAATTTCAGGAGAAATCGCATCGGCAATTAGAAATTAGCAATCTGCAATTTTAAAAAGGTTCTGCTTTTACAGTCTTTCCTGAGATGTGTTCAGTTCATAAATTCTGGCAGGGAGAAGAAATGTTTTGGCTCTTGATCATGAGACATTTTAAAAAGGAAGGGATGAGGGGAGAGTGAAGAGGGAGGAGGCATGATCCCTCTTGGTTTAATTTGGCTTGTGAAGCTCCCTTTGATATTACACCATGAGGTACCATCTGTCAGTGTAAAATGCGTGGGTACTTTCGTGATACAGAGAGAAGAGATGCTTCTTGCAGACAGAAATACCTGGGGAAAAAAGGAGGAAAAGAAAAGTCTGTGAAAAGACTTTGTGAACAACAAAAATATCCACGTCTCCTTCCCTGCCCGAATTTCTCTGTCACATTACCCTGGAAATTCTGGGGTTAAATGCAATCCCTTGTATTGCTGATTCTGTCCTCCTGGTTTGCTGATCTTGCATTGTCTTTTACCTCTTTTATTTCTAATTCTTCCCCTAACAGAGCCATTGATTTAATTTTTTTTGAGAAAGAAACAGAAACAGTTGTCTAGAGTAATTCTCTGGCTTAAATGGTCAGATTTGCTTAATTTCACTGATAAATTTTTCTTTTGCATCTGTTGTTATTACTGCAATTTTGCCTGGAGTCCATCTTTGACTTCAGATCGTGTAAATCTTTTGTGGGGAACAAAGCTTCTTATACAGACTTACTCACTAAAAATATACGCTCTACACCAGCCTTCCTTTCCCAGGCATCTGGGTTGGAAACAGGGGGTAGGGGACAAGAGGAACTGATTGATACCTGTGTTGGCTTATTTTGGTTTTTTTGTTTTCCAATAGTTGTATCTTGTACCCTGTGCTACCTGGGACAATGAATTCTGCCTGGAATAGGTGATCTAGTAATTAAGGACAGGTGTGGGGTACAGAAATGTCCAGTGAATGTGTTGGCATCCTAGAAGTTCACCCACTCTGGATGTTTTTATGTAAGAATATGTTCCCTGATAAAAAGTACTTTCCCACACAGGCCTTGTTGGTGGTCTTCTAATACCTTTTTAAAAGGTGAGGGGTTTCCCAAGCTGGTCCGACACCGAACCTCTCAGATGTAGGGGTGGCAGCGTGGTTTGCAGTCTGTTTCTGTCCACCTGCCCTAATGGGCAGCTTTTCTATTTAAAGCCCTTTTGGCTTTTGTGGAGGGGTGTGTGATCCTTCTCTTTTTTCTTGTCTGAATGAAATGCTTAAATGCATCTTGGGAGGTGATGGATCTCAATAGAGACACCTCACTATCTCCAGGTATTGTCCTCAGCCTCAGCTGTGCACTTGAGCTTCTGTCCCAGGGGATGGGGACAGGCTGTCCCTGGCCTCTCCCCAGGTTCGTGTGGGTAATGTGAGCCCGGTGGCCGAATGCCCATAGGAAAACAAGGGAGTGGAGGGAGATGTTTTTCCTTACATCACTGATTTCTCACGAGGATGTAGTACTGCAACCTTTCTTTTCTTTCTGTAAAGGGCAATCCACGTGGGTATATATGGCTGGCAGCAAATTCCATATTTTGTCAGATATTTTGAGGCGTTTATGATCTGTCATCCTCAAATGCCAGTTCTGCAGGGTTCAGCATTTCTGTGATGTTTGAAACGAAAGATATGCAAAATCAACATGGTACTGGACACCTAACCTGCTTTATGACCCTGACGCTGGTAGTACTTGTCATGTGGTTCATCCCAGATATCAAAATTGATGCTAATTTTGCCCCAAGAATGGATGTGAGGGATTGACATTTAATTGAGCATTGGCAAATTCCAGCCGCTCCATTATGTTGTAGCTTCCAGCATTTTTAAATTGCAGTTTCCTTGCCACACTACAAAGAAAGCAAACCAGCTTCTGTGCAGTCTTTGGAGACTGCATTTTAATTTAAAACACCAAACTACAACCAGCCCTGTCTGACATATGTTACTAGGGAAAGTCATTGCATCAACTTAGCTTTCGAACAGTTGTTCAAGATAAGAGGCTGCAGCTTGTTTTCAGGATGCAAGAGGGAGCCTGTTACAAATCTGAGAGGTTATTTTTTTTTTGACCTTTCTTCAAAAGTGGATGCCTTATTTATATATAAAATAGTTGAACAGTGTTGGAGTGAGTATGATATTTTCTATCTAAACAGAAGAGCCTTTGGAAACATTTTTTTCCTCATAGTTTAAAGTTCTGTAGGAACTTCTTTGTTTAATAGCAAGTGGTACGGGCAGATGAGCAAAACATTTGTGGCAGCAAGAGCTTCTAGTTGATGCTGATAGAGTTTAGCTTTGGCATGTAACAGTTTCACGCGTCAGAAAGGACAACACGACAGTTTTCCTGAGAGGAGCAGCACTCCAAGCAAGTCAAAGTTGACTGTGCTCTTTTCCCTGTTGAGTTCAGCCTGAGGGCTAGGGCACTTTCAAGAAATGAGAGAGCTTTGTGGGTGAGAGCTCAAATGCGTGTTCTGGTTGGTGGGAGCCAGTTGGAGCAAGTTTGGTTGAAGTTGTGGAGCAGTTGATTTCACAGCTGAGACATTTTTAAATCCAGTAATGGAGAAAATCCAAGTTCTGCCTTTTTTTTTGGTACGGATACCTTCATAGCTGCAAGGGAGGGAGCCTGAAAACCGCCCGCTTTCTCCTCATTGCCAGACCAATGGAGAGGCATCACCACTTCTCTTACTTGAAACATATCTGTTACCTCCCTGTCTGGATCTTCACTGCTGGTGCATTAAAGAAAAATTTTCTGACTTACACCTCTGACATCCCAAATTTGCACAGTAAAAGTACCCTGGATAGAATTACTGGCAAAGTAATGACTATGGGATACCAGCGGAGCAGCTAACGGAGGCACATTTACTTTCCCGTTGCTTTTGTAGACTCCTAATTGCTGCAAAACACCCCAGCAGTGAGCGTTTGTTTGTAAAGCTTTGAAGAAATGCTTGTTTGAAGAATGTTCTAGTTTGTGTGCAAGGCTGCAGCCCGGCTGGGTGGCCCTGGAGAAGAGGGGCTGTTGTGCTGGGCCTGGGACCGCTGCGCGTCGAGCATCTGCCTGCCCAGATAACGGGCTGGTCATCCTTCCCCCGACTGCGTGACAGGGGTGTCAGCTCAGGGCTCAAACCTCCGTGCGTTTTTGGCGTTGACACCATGGTTTGAGGCTGGTCAGCTCCTTTTAAGAGAAAAGCCAGCTTCCTGGGCCCTCTGCAAACAGGCAGTCAGTGGACACGGTGCTTTCTGGTGAGCGGTGATTCAGGCTGGTCTGCATTTCAGTCCTCCCAGCACTGGGGTTGGTTTTCAACCCTTCCCAGAGCGGTGGGATTGCAGCCGGGCGCGGAACAGCCTGACTGCTCCCTGCTGGGAAAGGCTCCCATGAGAGAAGCAGGAGGGAATAGAAACAAGGCTCTTCAGCGTAACTGGGTGAGTTCTGCTAGCGCTGCTCCACTCCTGAACACCCCACTGGCTTAAAAAATGGATGATCCCCAAATAGAGGCTTTTCTGAACTTGCCGTAAGAGCTATTAGGCAAGAAGCTGCAACACCTCTCTCGTAATTAACACAGCGTTTGCAAATTTGACATAACTGCTGCTCCTTTCAGGAAAGACTTTTAAATAGGTTCATTGAAAGTAATTTTTTCTATACCCTCACTTTCCTGACATGAGCTGATTGGAGAGATTATGAAGATGCTGTTAATTAAAATGGTAAGAAATGGATCATTGTGTCTTGCTACTCAACCTGTTTTTTACCCTCTTGAAGGTTATGGAGGCGGAACAGACGAAAACAAGAAGTGAGTTGGTTCACAAGGAGACTGCAGCCAAATACAATGCCGCCATGGGAAGGATGAAACAGCTGGAGAAGAAGCTGAAGAGAGCCATCAATAAGTCAAAGTACGTTTTCTGTTTGGACACGAGTTTAGTGGTGAAATCTGTTTGGGGGAAATATCCATTCTGGGCAGTTTTTCAAACTTGTGAAAGTGTGTTGTCCCTTTGTACCTCTCCCTCTGGGCTCCTGTCTGCGTGTAACAGCCTCCAGCACAATTGGTATTGGTATTTGTCTTTGCATTTGTTGTCCTTCTTGACTGTCTTTTGAAGCACCTGACTTGATAGACTGGTGAACTAAGTGGGATAAGAAACATTTTCTGGGCATATTCCTTGTCTTGTTCAGTGCGTTGAACCCTTCGGTGGCGCGTGTTTTGAGAAACAGGCTCATGGGATTCACGTAGATGCTGCTGACAGAGCTGCAGAGCTCTGTGCGTAGATATTTTGCAGCTTAGGGTTTTTTGCAGTTTAGTTCTTATTTTTAGTTAGGAGAGCAGCAAAGCAAGTGACAGAAACCTGAAAGGTGCGAGACTGCAGCAGAGTACCACGCTCTACATCGGGCTTGTTTACTTCCTAACGCTGCCGTAGCAAAGCTGTGCGGGACCTCTTCCTGGGGAAGAAATTGCACTTCATAGAGCGTAGCGAATAAATGTGTCTGCATTTGATGTGCAGTTTTGCTCTGTCATGGAGAAGTCAAACAGCTTTTTGCTCAGAACGTGTTTAAAATTTCAGCCCTGCTTACAACCAATTCTTAATCCTCTTTATATTTCACAGTTGTTCTCTTTATATTTCCAGACTGTAGCTTGTCTGAACAATCTGCTTGCTGTATTTAGCTTTTAATCCTTCCATCTAAAAATGACTTTTTGGTGAAATTGGTCAACTAAAGATCTATTTTCATTGGTGTTTGCTCAATTCAAGAAAGGATTAGCACTTCTCAAGAAAGATTCAAGCACATTTGCTGAAACAGTGTAGCTTGGTAGAACGAGCTGCATGCTGTTTGTCTAGCACTGCACAGGGACTGTGAAAAACATCGTCAGATCACTGAGTGACAGATTCCTCGCTGTTTGGTTGCTAGGAGTTCCTTCCTTACAATAAGATTTAAAATAAAGACCCTGGTAAGTTGTCACTGGCATCCTACATACCTTTTTAGAACAGCGATGGTGCTGCCCCTGGTGCCCCAGCTGCCTCTGGTGTGATTTGCTGCTTTAGTCTTCATTTCCTTGCTGAAACCACCCTCGTGGGGCTGTTATCTTGCATCATTCTCCTTAGGACATGCTGGTTTCCATTCCTGTGGAAGGATCCCAGAACATTCCTTTGTATCACAGCAAGGCTGGCTGCAGCATAAACCATCTAGGTAGGGTGTTTTGGAGATCCTTTAATAAGGGGTGTACAGAAATGCCAATTCTAACCTAGCATTAAAGTGAAAGATGCCTCATGGCACAAACAGGCTTATCGTGGGTGTATCTGAAGTCAGACTGTATAGGGATGCTGCAAAGGTCAGTCGTCTCTCAGCATTGCAATTTTCACATAAAGGAAAATTGAAACTGAGCTGAAAATGTCAGTGCTGTCAAGCAGCTCCATAGAGCTGGGAAATGAGGCTGCTGAATTTGCAGCTGCTTATACTGTAGGGTGTAACTGGCTACTAGCTGCTCCTCAGCAAGGATTTAATACCAGCACACTGCTGTGCTCTTCTCCCTGGGTGGTGCAGGAGGGTTGGCTCTAACACCTGGGCCTTTCAAGCCCATGTTGTCCATCCTCTCTCCCCATAAACTCAGGGGTAACACGCTGAATGAGTTGCTCTTTCCCAGGCAAAACATTGTTTGCGTTTGCTCCTCGCTTCAGTCTGGATTAAGATGCTTAAAGCATTACTATTTGAAAGGAAGACTCGGGCAGCCTGGGGAAAAGTCATTTAGATGATTTGCCGTGTGAAGTTGATGAGTAGATGATTACTGGATTGTTTTGGTTTGGTTTTGCTTTTAATTTTGTTTCTGGGTGCTTACTTGCTTGTAAGCTGTGAATGTGCATACGGCTGCATGTTCTTAACAGTTGCCAGATCTTCTGGCTCAGTGCCCCCGAGCTGTAGGATAATGAACTGGCCTGTGTTAGCTGGCTTTTGGAAGCCACTTTCTGCTCTGGTGAATTGGGCAAAGTGCTTTTCGCTCTTGCTGCCGTCTGCTTAAAAAGCACTTTGCTTGGCTGTGGGATGTTGTGGACTTAGACAACTGATGCTGTAGAACACCGACGGCATCCCTGAATGACTCGCCAGCCCTTGCTGTGTCATGGAATGGGTTTCAGTTAGTTACCGGGTCGTGGATGGAAGAGAAGGAAGTGACCCGGGGAGACGCGAGTCCCTGCCCTGCCAGGGCATTGCGCTCTGCTGGCATCGCGTGCCCGGCTGCGTGGTAGGGATGAGCGAGGGAGAGTGCTTGCCTTTGAGCCCCTGCACGCCAGGCCATTGGTGTCCTTTTCCTGGCTCGGACGGCATCTTTCTTCTCTCTTACCTGTACACGTGCCTGCTCAAAGCGGGGCTTTTTTGGCTGCCACCTGTTACATTGGATGGTACTGCCTTGTGGACTTCAGAACTTCGAAGCTGGGATGTGGTTTCTAGGCTTTGTACTGCACCTCTTGTGTTCCTGTCCTCCTCCAGCTTTATAAGTGAGTTCTGTTGTCCGTAGTGGGAAATGGTCGGGGTGTGACACTGTCCTCTGTGGCCACGCAAGCTGTCAGTGAGCCCCGCAGCAGGAGGGAAGCGCCTGGGGGTGCTGTGCCCCTGCGTGCGGTGCTCTGACCTCCCCTCATCCCCTCTCCTTCACTGAGAAACCTAAAAACTGCCCCTCCACCCCACACCTGAACATGGAGAATTCTAAGGTTCACCTTCTGTGGGGAGTTTACGTGTCATGTGGGATCAAAAATTAGATGGATACAGAGAGGATGCCTACACCTGAAGCTGGATGCTGCATTTAAACATCTTGCAGAATCTAGGCCTGAAAGAATTACGCTGTCAAACCCAAACCCCGAAATTTTGCAATTTGTATTTAGGTCAAAAGACCCATGGGAAATAGATATATTAGAGGGGAAAAGAGAGACACTGAGAGCACGTGTAGGTGTTCCATCATCTTGATAGCGGTGTCTGGGGATTACAGCGAAACACAAAATAGCTGTGTTAGTGCACGAAGAGAGCAACTCCCACTCCAGTACCCTGCATTCCGTCCCAGCGGTTGTAAACAATTGTTCTTTGTTTTTCCACAGACCTTATTTTGAACTCAAGGCAAAGTACTATGTCCAACTAGAGGTACGTATGTAATTCAGATCCATCTGAAACTCTTTACTGCTTACAGTAAATACTGAAATTACATCTAAAGTGCTCTGACAACTGTGTTGCGTTTCTGTGCAAAACCAATTCAATTCAAAACCTCTTCAGCGATTTGCTAAGCACATTTTAAAGATAAAAGACTAAGAGAGGCTTTGTTTCCTTGTGTGAAATTAGAGTGTTCGAACACTGCTGCTTACTGCCAGATTGAACAAATATAGTTGGACCGTCTTTACTTCTTGTAGTTTGAAGTCTCTGGGGTTTGTTTGTTTGTTTTATTCTTATGTTTTATGCATCAGACTTTTTAACTGTGCTTGGGGTGCTCTTTTCTGTTCTCTGGTTGGGTCAATTAACAGAACAAGTAACCCGCTTGTAGTGCTCAAACATCAGGCAGGTGTGAATTTCTGATCTGGGGGGTTGGGGCTTGGCTGGGTAGGCTGCCAGGGCGCTTTTTGGCATCTCTGCAGCGCGCTCTGTGTGGTGTGATGATGCCTGGCCAGGGCTTGGGCGCAGCGGCCCTGGGGCGTGCGTGGGATGGATGGTGATCCCTGCTCTTACAGCCCTTAGCCTTGGGGCTGCCAGGGGTGGGAGAGCAAAGTCGCACTAAAAATTCAAACGCAAGGATCACTCTCTTTCTGAGTGACTTTTGCTGCATGTGGCCCCCAAAAGCTGGGAGCCTGGCTCCTCTGAGTTGAAGGGTGGTGGCTGCTGCTGTAGGTGTGTGGGACATGCAGAGGGTCTAAGTGGAGAATGTCACCTTGCGCTGTTGGCCACGGGTGCGGGGAGGCTCCAGCGGGGTGCTAGGTCAGCAGGAGCCTGGCTAGAAGAAAGTTCTTATTCCTTGCCTGGGATGCAAGGTATGTCCCACACCTTTTTTTTGCAAGCCCTTCCCTGGGCTGCCTGAGATGCGACAGCTCTTCGTAAGCCTCGGAGACTCTGGTGTGCCCCGGTTCCTTGCCAGGACCTAGGCCTGGGCTGCCCTCTGACCCTCTGGCTTGCCTGCCTTTGTAGCCGTGGCTAGCAGCTGCTGCTGCACCGAGCTGAACCCTTGCCCATCCTAGGCTGGGTGCCAGCCCAATAATACCTTCTGTCTAGAGGCATCTATTGAGAAATTTCCTTTTCTCCATGGGCCCGCTGTTTGGGGGCCTGTTGCTTCTCCACAGCAGCTGCTCAGTACCCTCCTGAAACAGAGCGACTGTGTAAAACATAATATAAAAGACAGCACAGATTGCTTTTAATGTACAATATAAACCAGAGTTGAGACAGCTACAGACACCCAGGCAGTGTTTTACCTTTGGGAGACAGGGTGTGTGACACTTTTGCCCTTGCTGTAGAGTGAGGTTTGTGCCCAGGGACGTGGAAACTGCTGTATTTCAGTTGTCGGGGCTTGCTGCTTTCTGGTCTGCAGCCCTAGGGACCGAGAAGTGAAGGGTTTGGTGCTCAGAGGAGAGTGAGGATGAGCCCCTTTAGGGGCAGCCCACAGCTGTGGTGTGCCCTGCAGGCAGGGGCTGCCAGCAAACCCTTAGGGGCGGTTGTGGGATGAGCAGCAACATGCTGTTGAGAGCTGCATTCGTGTTAATGAGAGATCCTGCATGTTAATTTGCCCCATCCCTGGAGGTGTTCAAGGCCAGGCTGGATGGGGCTTTGAGCAACCTGGTCTGGTGGGAGGTGTCCCTGCCCAGGGCAGGGGGTTGGAACTGGATGATCTTTAAGGTCCCTTCCAACTCTAACCATTCTGTGATTAATGGGGGGACTCTGGGCTTAGTCAGGGGCCACTACCACGCTCCAGAGGCAGTCCCAGCCCCTGGCGCCTGTGGTTTGCCTCGCTGCTGTCTCCTGCACAAGTGCCACAGCTTGCACTGGGCTGCTCTTGAGTTGTGAACTCTGAATACCAGCCCTGGCTTAGGCCTGTGCAGAGCCATGGACACGTAAGGGAGACCTGCATACTCTGCGTTAACGTAACATAAGGAAAAGCGCATCTAATACCTGTCTTCCTCGTTAGCAACTGAAGAAAACAGTGGATGACCTGCAGGCAAAACTGGCCCTGGCAAAAGGAGAGTATAAGACTGCCTTGAAAAACCTGGAGATGATCTCGGATGAGATTCACGAGAGGAGACGGTCCAGTGCCATAGGGCCCCGAGGATGCGGCGTGGGTGCCGAAGGGAGCAATACCTCCGTGGAAGCCCTGTCGGCAAGCAAACCTGAGTCGGACACCATCTCCAGTGAGTGCAGAGCGCCGGCAATACTGTAAAAAAAATTGTAAGAAATGCTGAGATGAAGATTGCTCTGCTTATTCTGCAGTTAGAAATTTGCTGGCTGTTGTGGGACTGTGGCTAATTCGTTAACGCTTCTCTTTATTACAGGAGTTGATTGTATTCTTTAATAGCCAGTTTTCAATGGGAAGGGATATAGTCAAAGTGCGTCAGCTGTTCCCCGAGCATCACTGTTGGGTTTTGTACAGTGCTTTTGTACAGAAAGCAACAAAATTAACGCGCTTCAAAGTACGTTTCTGATTTTTAAGCCAGTGCTGCTGCTGTGGGTGACGTGCCTGGGGTGGTGGCAGGCTGTTGCGGATGGTGCAGCCGGGCCTGTGGCTGGCAGAGGGACTGAAGCTGTGGGTACAGCGGCACAGACGGGCGTGAGGCTCGCCCAGAGGGGTGTAGGGATAAGCTCCTTTGCGCTGCAGGACCTTTTGCCGGTACGTGATTTCAGCAGAGCGTGCGTGCCGCGAACAAAGGAAGTGAAGAAGCATCAATACACTAATGCAGCCCACTGAGAGGCTCCTTATGAGGGACATTTCTCTCGGGTGACAGCAGCAAGCGCTGAGCAAATTCCAAGCCTAGGTAACCTCTGCTTTCTGGTGGCGCATGGGGACCTTCAGTTGCTAAGACTGGAACGATCTGATGTATTGTGAGCTTGCTTTTGTACTCTGGGATAGATAGTGGATAAATGGACACTGCATATGGCCTGTTTTTTCCTCCCTCCTGGATATTTTCTCCCCTTCTTGATGCAGAAAATATTTTTTTGCTGCCCAGTCCCACAAATCCCAGTCTAATTTGTATTTCAGCTCCATTTCTGCGGGGAAAAGTCTAGGTGAGGATTGCGGGAGTTGATAATTACACTACTGCAGTGTCCAAAGGCCGAACATGCAGTTCCCTCACAGAGGCTGGTGCGTACCGCCGCCGAGGCCTTGTAGCTCGTGGTCCAGCCCGTCTATGCCATGGGAGCTGGGGGACAGTGCTGGGCTGGCCTCCATCCCCTGCAGTGGCAGGAGGCTTCATGTGATGTGCTGGAGCTCTCTCTACTGTGCAGCTGGGACCTGAGTTGCCACAGCAAGCCAGTGCGGAGCCTGGGCCAGCGGATGCCATGGCATTTCAGCGTGGCTGCCTGTCTTCTGCCACCCTGAAGTCCTGAGGTTGAGCCTTTCCGAATTAGGCAGGGATTTGCCTCTATGGATACCCACGAGTCCCCGCTCCTTGCCCAGAAGGCCTCCCAAGAAACTGAGGTGGGGGTTTTCTTGTGCCAAAGGAGTTTGGGGACCTGGTATGTAGGGGCAGAAAGAGGCCAGGAAAGTTAATTCAGAGCAGCCAGTTGCTGGCTCTCCTGGCTGAGGCTGCAGCACGGGCTCATCCCTCTCTTTGAATCGCACAGTCTCACACAGGTGGAAGGACTCCAGGTTGCATCTAGTGCCTGGGTTATGCCGGGGCAGGACTAGCAGCCTGCCAGACACAATAACCAGAACATCCTCGACAGGTTAAGCTTTCAATGCGTTGTAACGTGCCGGGGGCTTCCACCAAAGCCCTTGTGTATCTTAGTCTGTCTGCTGGAGTTGAGTAAAACACCTAATCTTTAGCAAGAGTTTTCTTGGCCCCAGCAAATTCTGCTGTGTGTTGTGGTAAGTTTAGATGGTGGTAAGTAACCTGCAGCTTCAGTTGTGCTTGTAGGCTGGCTGGTGACAGCCAAGCAGATTTCCCTGTAATGGGAAACATCTTTTTTGCCCAACGTTTTTTTGCTTTCGCCCCCTGCAAAGTGATCTCTGTCACTCACAGTGTATTGATAAACACAGCAAGTGAGAAGGCCACCCTGCAGTCTTGGATTTGACATCTTTAAAAGCAAACAACAAACCCCAAACCACAACAAACTGAGCACAAAGGGCCCTGGAGAGGGCTCAGGGAGGTGGGTAACGCTGTTATCCATTTTATGTTTGGAGCTTTTTTAGGTCAATTCTGCAAATAGAGCAGAAAGAGGCTGAACATCTCTGCAATAACCATGGTGGTGGCTGCCTCTGTGGTGGCCTTCGTGTCCCAGTGGTGCACGTGAGCCCCAGGCTGCCGGGGTAACAGAACAACGACTTTGAAACGTCTCCTTTGAGCCATTTTGTTAATGCTGCTGCTTTGCTCCTGCTGCTTTTTTGAGGTGGTTCCCAGCCCCTCTAACAATGGCAGGAATCGCAAGGAGGCGCGTTTGAAGATAACCTCAGGTCACTGCAAACGTCTTGCTGTTGGTGGGACTTCTTCAGACCAGTGTGATTCCAGCACACGCTTTTGTTGTGTAGAGGCTGATGCACAGAAAAAGTCCCAGTGGGGCTCACTTGTGTGCAGAAGCCTTTGGTTCACGTGTCCCCATCCTGCAATGAGCCCAGATTGAAAAATGTTAAATTTTAGCAAAATCTACACCCCTCCGTTGCTCAAAATGGAATCTTTAATGGATTCCTCCTCCTGTTGCTAACAAAGAGCCTGCAGCTTAATCTAGCCAGACAGTTTAAAGTTGGTTTGCTTTAATTATAATTCAGATCTGAGCAAACACGAGCAGGGAAAATCGAAGATGTGGGTGGAGCTTTTTATAATTTGGTGTTGCTTGGTGATCCTCATCCAAAAAGAGATCTTGGGAGTTCATGCTGGATTTTAACTGCAGAAGTGGGAAGGTGAGGGGGAAGCAGTCTGCCCCTGGAGCTACGTCTTTCTAATTAGTGCCTTAAATAACCAGGAGCCTGTGCTGGGATCAAGATGATGCTGGCGGAGGCGGGCACAGGGGACTGCAAAGACCACAAGGGAACAAGGCCAGCTGGGCAGGGGGCACAGGGACAATAAAAATCCAAGAGCATCTTGACACGAGAAGCAGTAACCAGTGCAGAGCTGGTCTTGCGTGGCACAGCTGGCGGGTGGGCTCTTCCTCAGGGCAGAACCAGGGCTTCGTGGTTCGCGTAGGGAATGCTGGATGAATGCTGGCGGAGGGGAGGAGAGGCAGCCCCTGGGTTAGCAGTGCAGCTACAGAAGATGGAAACCTGGGAAACCGCTGTTGCCCGGGAAGGTGCAGGACGGGGGGAAGGAGGTTTGCTAATTGGAATATTCTTTGAACGTTGCAGTGGCTTCAGAAGTTTTTGAGGATGACAACGGCAGCAGCTTCGTATCCGAAGAAGATTCGGAAACTCAGTCGGTGTCCAGCTTCAGCTCCGGTCCTACGAGTCCCTCCGAGGTGCCCGCTCAGTTTCCTCCCGCCGCACGACCGGGAAGCCTGGATCTGCCCAGCCCTGTGTCCCTCTCCGAGTTCGGGATGATCTTTCCTGTCCTCGGCCCCCGAAGCGAATGCAGCGGGGCGTCCTCCCCGGAGTGTGAAGCTGAAAGAGGTACGCACAGCTGGATCCGCCCTGGGCCCATGTTGTTCAGCTTTATAAAGGGAGCAGGAAAACCCTCTCAGCTGCCCTAAGGCTTGTCGCCAGCTCGCTGAGCTCCCACCCGCTGGTCGCTTCCTTGGGCAAGGCGGTTCTTGAAGGCCCCGCGTCCCACGGTTAACGATGACATCTAAAAATGTTTTAATTATTCTTCTCCTGGCTGGGAAGGTTGCCCGGTTCTGTCTCGGTGGAGGGGCTTGAGGTTTCTCACGAAATAAGTGATCAGTGGGATTCTGATGGTGTGTTTATTTTAAGGAAAATCTGAGAGTTTGTTTTGGTCTTTTTTTAAAAAAAAATTACTGTTGTGTTTGCTGAAAATCCTGCTTTCCAGGAAAAAACTAATAAAATAATGAAATAACGTGCCAAAAAGGAACCTCTTGCAGGCCCTGCCAGCCCTTGCTGACAAATTCAGACTGGAGGATTACCACCGCTCTTGTGTGCTCCAGCCTAAAGCTGCTTACGCTGTAATTTGCTGATGCAGCGCACGAGACGAGCGCAGCTTGGAAGGCCAACTTCGGCTTCGTTAAAGCATCTTGCTTCTGTATTTTTTTTTATTATTTTGGGGTTTTTTTAAATTTTTTTGCACGCTTTGGCCAAGGAAGCTGCAGAGGCACCCGCTTGAAGCTTAAGTTGCAGAATGGAACCCGGGTTTAACATGGAGTTTAATCCTTTCTTTGCAGGGGATAGGGCAGAAGGGGCTGAGAACAAGACAAGCGACAGAGTGAACAAGAATAGGAGCAGCAACAGGAGCGGCTCCGCTGAGGGGCTGGCTTTGGATAACCCAATGAAGCAGCTCTCCCTGCAGTGCATGAAAATCAAAGAGGGGATATGCGCAGGCAGAAAAGCTGCCCAGATTGGCTGAGTCCTCCTTGTGCCCTGTCCTGATTAATGGGAGTATAAATATTTATACATGAACTTCTAAGTGTTTGAAGAACATTGTGCCAATAATAGATGCCAAATCTTAAGCGTTTACTCTAAGAATTTAAAACTGCACTAAGAAGTCTAATTGATGTGGAGGGCTGAAGTTTTTATTCAGTAAATCCTTTGTAGGCCGGACGAGTTATCAAATGTTTAAGCCGTGCTCGTATTTCACAGACTTTGTAAATGGTTTTGTAGCAGCCTGGCTGAAGCAATAACTAGTAACGTTCCCGTGTAAATTCATGCCAGTAGGGGGGCTGAAATTCAAGCCAGACATTTGCGGAGAGCGGTTTGGCTTCAGTTTTGTAGAACGACATGCTCTTTAGATACAGTGGATCTCTTGAGTATAAGTGGCATATTCTTTAAACATCTGTATTTGTCTGTATCATGCTGAAACTGTAGAAATATTTTGTATACAGGAAAGCTGTTGCATGTGTGGGGTCTCAGAGCCTTCACTCTTCCCTTGGTGCTCACAGAAAGGATGAGTCACGCCCGTAAAAGCTGATGTTAAGAGACAGAGGGACGGAAAGGGGATGGTAGCCCCCTTCCCAGCCGCCTTCCCGAGCCTGTCTTGGGCTCCCAGGGTGATTCCAGTGACCAAAAAAGAGTTGATTGGCCCCTCGCCCTTCCCCTCCCCTAAGAAGTGAAGTATTATTTTTCAGCACTTTAAGTGTTTTGGTTCTTTTTTTTTCCCTCAAAAATGGGAGTCATAGATGTTTTCAGGACGGTTATGGTAAGAGATTCGCCCTTGAAATATGCATGAAGAAAAGGAATCGCCAGTGTAGATTGACAATGTGTTCTTAAGCTTCTCCGTAGGTCGTACTGTGTGAGGTTTTATAACTGTTAAAGGGACTTGGGATTTTAGCGTGCCCTAGAGAAAGCGTTCAATGAAACTAGAAAGGGCACGGGCATGTTTTGCCAGCAGCTGTTAGGCAGTAGTAGTGTCTGGTAATTATGCTAATAAGTGGTAGTAAAAAATCCTAGGACTCTTCAGTTTTGGTGGCTATGCATTTCTGAAAGCACCATTTTATCTAAGATGTCAGTTTATATTGTTAATTTGATGGGAAATTTTAGTATTGCCCAAAGTATTTTCTATTCTATGTTTTTGCAGTCCTGTTGTATTTCGTCCCTGCCACGGCTTGTGTATCTATTCTCAAAGTCAATGTAAAATTCTTCACACTACAGTAAACATTTTTGTTTTCCACATTGCGAGTCTGCAAGCTAACTCTATCTCAAGCGCTAAGAACCGAACCTTCTCTCGCAGCAAGTTTAGTCTTAAAATACCCGGTTCCAGTCCAAGATTGCAGCCTGGTGTGGCTCTGCCGTTGGAGTCCCCGGCTGGACGTGGACAACGGCTACCTCCTTCCAGCTCCTCACCCACCAAGTCCACGATTCGCTTCTTGCTCTGAACTACGCGAGACCAGAACTTCAGTCAAGTTTTCCAAAATCCCTTAGTACGCAGAAAAGAAGGTGTTCTGTTACCTAACACCTCCCTAATTAATGCTGCTGAAATTTGCGGTAAGGCCGTGCAGAACTGGAGGTAAAGAAACCTGTTTTCCTAAAAATTAGATACAAAGCCCTATAGCTGTTAAGCTGTAATAGCTTTAAATATTTATACATTTACGTCTTCCAAAGAGCTGAGGGCTGAGCTCTGGCATTGGTAGCACTTCCCAGGCCAATAAATGCTTAAGAAAGAACCCAGTGGTTCCAACTTCTGATGTGACCGATAGTTGGGAAAAGCTGGGATTGACAGTATTAAATGTGAAAAGCACCGTATTGTATTAAATGGCTTGACTACAAAAGTTTAAGTAATTGGCTGCGCTGCACACAGCTAGAATCAGCAGGGGTATTTGTGGTTGAGTATCTTGTTTTAGCAGACTTGCCGGTCAACCCCCGTTACACTTTCCGGGGTTGTTCAGGTGGGTTTTTGGTGGTGGTTGGTTTTTTGGGGGGTGTTTTTGGTTTTTTTTTTTTTAATCCTCTCTTACCATCAAATTTCCTCTCATCTTGCCAATTCTGACTGGAAACCCAAACTCCCCGCACTCGAGCAATGAATTGATTTTATGTTCAGCAGGATATAAAAAGGGCTGCCTGCGCAGCCTTGCGGACGCGCTGATTGGGTTGGGGTCCCAGCAGGGAAAACCCACGGATCAGGAAGCAGGAAAGGGTGTGGACCCTGCCCTGCCCTGGCTTTTACACCACGCTGCTGAAAGGTTGGTTTGAAGATCTCGCCGCAGCCTTCCTCCTTGGGCGACCCTCCGGACTTGGCAGGTAAATCACTTCAGACGTGCAAGCAAACAGGCACAACTGCGTGTCTAATAAATTAATGGAAAACTAATTTTATTTTGAACTTCATAAAAGCCATAATTATAAATATGACAAACTTAAGTGAACATACATCGCTATGGAGTACAGGCAAACGAATGAGCTTTCCCCAGTTGGAGCTCTTTCTGCATTCTGAAGTGTAACGTGATGGTAGCTGCCTTCATGGGTACAAAAATAAGCCTCTGGTGTATCAAAGTACACGTGAGAATGTATAAAGCAAATGTTAACCTAGGAATTCTCCTTCTCTTTGGTATTATCAAACAATTTAAATGTCCTTTTTGAGTCAGCGATGAAAATCTCTACTATACGCACACAAACTTTGTTCTAAATAGTTGGATGTTCAAACATCACGTAGATTGTATGGTCAAGTGCATAATTACTGTAAAAAATAGTTACAGGAGACTTGCATCAGGAAACTAGGAGTGAATCTCAGCCTCAGGGGGCAGATGGGACAGAAGCTGTTGGTACCGCTCATCCCTATCCTACTGCTCCCCGAGTCTTTTGGGAACAGATGGACTGGATTGACCACGGACTAACCTGTGTCTTCCTGACGAAACAACCTGGGGGATGTCACCCTCAGCTATACACAGCAGCATTGGATGGAGCTTTAAGGTAACATTTGAAAAAAAAAAAAAATACACAGAAAAGGGTTGGCAGTTCATTAAGGAAGATGTCAGAACTTCTGAAGAGGCTATCTATCTACGGTTATCCCTCTGCAGCACTGATGGAGAATTAAAAATAGTTTCCTTGGAGTAGTCTTCAAAGAAAGTGTAAAACCTTTTAAAGCCCCTGACAGCACCTGGCTTTCATTTTGTGTGTAGCTCAGAGCTCTGGCTGTTTGTCAGTGCGTGACAAACAGCTCGGGAGGGCAGGATGCTGGGTAGGTGTGAGGCTTTGTGTTTGAATGTTCAGAAGCTTATGTTGACAGGCAGAGAAGACTTAAGGGCCAAGAGGTGCATGACTGTCTAACTGGAAGCGAGGCAGCAGACTTTGTTACAGTCGGAGCTGTTGTGCAGCTACTTAAATTTTTGCACACATGGGCCTTATTCTCTTCTTAAAGCCTTACTGCGTAGCATTTCCATGCTTACATCAGCATTAGTTTCACACAGTATGGAAGCTGAGCCTTGTGCTTTCATCCAGCATTAAGCTTTGGCACTCGGGGGAGGGGGTGGTGTGGAAGTAAAGAAAAAACCCCTTCCTGCAGAGTAGAAGCCGACTACAGAAGAACAGTAACAGGTTTTACCGTAGGCAAGTCTACCACCTTGATCTCAAACAGCGAGGCTGCACAAGAACTTCTAGCCGAAAGCTGGCGATTCTGCCACCAGCCTCGTGTACTGCCAAAGATAGACTCAGCTGAGGTCCTGACTACCTCAAACTTCACAGGTGATACAATAGATGCAAGACTCCGCTGCCACCCTGCTTTAGACTGAGCTTAAAAACCTATTTGTAGGGAAAATGTGAACTGAATGAAATTTCAATTTTGTTAGGATGAAGCAGTCTTTCTTGCGTGTTCCCAAAAGCCAAGGATAACCACAAAGAACCTAATTTGGTTTTGGCTCGGCTTGTGCCTGTGCTGTTCCCTGTGTTGATTTGTTGCAATAATCATCAGAAACTTCCCTGCGAAAGAAGGTAAGTCACACTGTGACAAGCTCATCATCACAAATTTCCTAGCCCAGATGGTCTTTGAGAGAACTGCAGTCAGAAAGGCATTAGTTTTGAATGCCCTTTTAAAGCTAGCCATTTGTTAAGCAGCCGTCTGATGGAGGAAATGAAAAAGGCATCTTGTACTTTGTGGGGAGGGCCAACAGCAGGCGTCTATGGGAACAATTTTAGCCCACAGATATTTCTGGTGCTCCTGTAGCGTATGTGCTCAGTTTCCCAATGACCAAATGGTACCTGTGCTCTAAAATAAGATTTAAATGCCACTTTTTTGTTTGGAAAGCTGCCAAACCAACCTGAACAGCAAAGAATTTCCTATGGCTGTTTTAAAAACACCCTCCCCTCCAACTGTCCAATATAGTGGACTCTATTTATATATTAGTCCAATATTCTGGACTAATCCCGCTTCCAGTATTTTCTTAAAAACTTTGACACTACTCCTATTGATGTCACTGGCCAAACACTTGATTCATTTACTGGTTTCAACTTAAAAGAGATGCCTTTTAAAAGATGTCTCCTATAGCAGGATAGCAGGATGTAGCTGTGGTTTATCAGGGGGAGAGATTTAAATGATCCTTTCCCTACAAGCTGAATACTTATAAAAATGTTGAGAATAAAACGTTTCTTTGCCGGGATGTTGATGGTGGGTGGTTCCCTACCTCCTCCCGCCAGCAAACGAGACGACCTCAGTAAATAGAGAGACCTTATCTGCAGCTTTAGATAAAAGCCTTTCCCACCCGCTAAGGGAAGGGCACGCTGTGCTGCCTGGCCGCTGCCGCTGCCTCATCTCTGATTTCACTGCTGATGTGCATGGAGCCAGGTCCTGCAGCTAGGAGGAAGAAAGCCATAGAGTACCTTGTGCTGTAATATTATATATAAAGTAATACAGATACGAAATAACAGCTCTCAAAGTACATGTAACACAAGGAAAGCCATTGCTTTTCTTTTATAAATAGCTAAGGTGGGAATCTTCCTTTTCCTTTACCCCTATGCACGTATTCCTGGTTAGCTGAGCCCGTTAGTTTGGAATACTACACGCTCAGCAGCAGTAAACTTCCATTTAGATGCGAGAACTAGTTCAATGCTGAAAACGTTCAAGATAGCAGCACAAATATGCAGTGAAAGCTATTTGGTCCTGAGACTGAATAAGCAGAATACACAAGAATATGTTTTCCTTACATGTTTACTTTTAAGAATAAGAACTTAAACCCACATACCCTGTATTTTGGGAGAAGAGAATTTCAAGGGTAGTTTTTCTCTTGACTCGCTAGACTTTGATTTGAAGTGTGGAAAAATTGCAACGAGTTGAGCTCTGCCAGTTCATTTAAGCATTTCAGCCGGTTCGCAAGCCTGTTGAACAGTGCTCACTCCAGTAGCGTAGCAGCAAAACCCACAGCTAATTGTCTACCACAATTAACTGGCAAATTGGTGATTCCATGCTTTTGGCTATAACTTTGAATGTAATTTTCTTTTACGCATAAGTGCGGCGAGAGTTATTCACCTGTACTCAGGCTGTAGCATAGGTCAAAACCACCTCCTTAAACGCTAACGCGCAGATCTGTCTCCTCACTGCAGCTGTGATACCTTAATAGGAGTAACACTGTTAAAATCTAAGAAAAAAGGCCCCTCTTGTTGAGGAAGGAACGTGGTGGGGATAATGTTGTAAACTCCAGCAAATATGTTCTCCACTTCCAAGTAGCAAAATCCACACCTACGATAAAAGAAACCACCTGTTAGAACGAAGATCTGAAGTATGTTTCAAACCTCTAAGACTTAAGTTAAGTGAGTATTACCTGTAGTCACCGCTGCTCTTTTTCTGGAAGCCGTAGGAACCAGGATCTCCTACTGTTGAGACCGTGATGAGCTCAAAACCAACGCTGTATTGCCTGCAAGCGACATGACAGACTGTTACTTTAGTTATTTGGGTCCTCAGGATTACCACGAAGAGGGCTACTTAGTAAAAACTACAGTGTAAGTGGAAGACATCTAAAAGTTTTGTCACATTTGTGACAGAAACATTGTCAAACTTACCAAGACACGAGCTTAGAATTTGGAGGAAGCTGGAACACATTTCAGGTTGAGAACTAGACTGTACAGAAAATGCCTGCTAGAAATCTGCCTAAAGCAGACTTTAAGTAGTTAAACTTGTGGTGACACACTTGGGTGCCAGGTGGCACAGATCCTGGGTGTGATCTGATGGCTGTCAGAGGAATCGGTGTCAGCAATCTCAGGAGAATTTCTCATGTTGCGCTGTAACTTGGGAGGGTTTGTCTATTACCTGTTAACGCATGTGACAGGCACCACTGCCCCTGTCATTCAAACTACCCAAATATGATCTCCAAGTGCAGGGAAAAAAAAAAAGCAGCACACAAAAACCTGCTCAATGAGTGGGACAGTGTAGTCGCACCTTTGCACTCATCATTTCACCAGAGGAGGAGTTTCCTCACAGAGGGGAGGATGGATAGGAAAGCGCTGCCATTTTGTGGGGCCACGGTACAGCTTTACAAAAGATAAACATTTGCCCGCCTGTCAGGAGATGCTGCCATTTAGAAGCGCTGTTATACAGCTATTTTGAGGTAGATCAGGAATCCTGCCAAAGGAATTTGACCTGCCTAGGCCTGCTCTATAGGGTACTGACATCCAATACTTCTCCTGGCCTGCTCTAAGGGCAGAGTAAACGCGCTTTCAGAGCCGAAGCTGCTGCAGAGGCCCCGATATAACACCCTGTAAGGGTTTAGTATCCTGCATATTAGGTTTACTACAAAAGAAATGGAATTATGATCATAATTAGTTTTAAAAGGAGGAAAGAGTCCTCTGTACCTTCTTCCCTTCTGTGCAAGGCCTAGCTCTGCTCAGATCCCCAAAATAAAGAGAAAGGCGGCTCCTGCTTTCCTTGTAGGTTAAGGATTTCCTCAGTAGCAAACATGCAGGTTTAAATCGCTACTGATGGTGAAGTTAGAAACGTAAACAGTACTCAATTTGAAACACCTCCCATTACTTGTCTTCTGGATTTTTAGGAACTCCCCGCCCTCCCCACGGAGGACACGGGCAAAGCTTTAGCACATAATACTCTCTCTGTGCTGACACACGCTTATTCTCTACAAACCTTGGTCCCCGTAGTTCAATTAGTAATGGCCCATTCTTGTCCAGCTGGAATTGGTAAATGGGGTTATTTTTGTAGGTGTCTCTGAAATTTCCACATCCTCCAGCACTGTGACCTTTCCACTGTCCGTTAACCTGAAAAGCCAAAAATACAGAAAATAGTTTATGTCCTGAGGATTTGTATTGCTTATTTGTACACACCAAGAAGAGTAGAGGCTCCTCTTACTTTAGAGGTAAGACTAACTGACTTTAGTAATGTCTCCTAATTTTTAAAGTGCAAGTGAAAGACCACGTTAAGCATTCAGAAGGTTTCCCCTCAATCCTCCACCCACTTCAATCAAAGCCTTAGATGCCTTAGAAGCGTACTGTACGCTTCAGCTTATATTAAATAAGTAACAAGTGACTGTTTCTGACTATGACAAACTGCATCTAATGCAGGATCTGTATTTCCATCTGTCCCATGACTACTGGACTATGCAGGTTTTTTTGGCTAAAAAAATCCCTCTGTTGTGCTAAAAGAGCAAAGGTAGTGGTACAGGAAGTGCAACACAACTTGTGTCATAACCTTTGCTTTTGAAATTGCTGCCTCCAGTCCTGTCCACTCGGCTCTATACACTCTGGAAACCAGCATTAGTGGGACAAGATATCCATAAGGACCAATTCCACAAGGACAAAGACATTCAAGAGGAATAAAGCTGCTCAGACTTTGAGAAACAGGCCATCTGTTTGCAAGTTCCTCCTGCTAGTCATTAAACTGAAAGGTTAGACTTGTAAGACGTGCCAGGCATTCACACAAATTTATAGCTGGGATCCACTTCTCCTGTTACTTCCCTCCCCTTTCTGTCAAATCAGCAGGGAGCAACATTTTTTCTTCTGATTTGATTTCTTTACTCAGTGTCCAAAAAACCTCAAACGTGGCAAGTTTGGAAGCAAGGGGAGTTTCTCTCCCCACCATGCTACTACCCAGGAGCCTAACGCTGCCGTGTGCCATTAGCTTTCCAGGCCCCTTCCGCTTCCACTGCGCTTAGTTCCAGGAATGTCCCCTGGGACCCCAGGGACCATTCAACTTTAGTATAAGCCATCTCACAGACATTGATTTTACTGGCAAACTGTGAATTAGTTATCTGCTTGATTTTAAGTGTGATTACTGCTAAACAAGCATCAAATAAGCATTAAACACAGGCAACTAACTTTTTGTTTAATCACAGACAAAGCCAGCCTTGGATAGATAGAACATAAGAGATAGAGCTCGAATACTAGACAGACATATTCAAATAATTAACAGGATGTTTCCATATACTTAATTTTTTTTGGAAACACAATACAACATAAAACAGATATGCTGCCTCAAACAGGCTGGTCACCTTCTGTGAGTTTTTACCTCTTAAAGCTTCTGTCTCCCAAGTAATGAGTGACAGCACAAGAGGAAACAGTCTCAAGTTGCACCAGGGAAGGTTTAGATTGGATATTTAAGGAAAAATTTCTTCACCAAAAGGGTCATCAAGCGTTGAAACAGGCTGCCCGGGGAAGCAGTTAACTCACCATCCCTGGAGATATTTCAGAGACCTGTAGATGTGGTGCTGGGGGACATGGTTTAGCGGTGGATTTGGCAGGGCAAGGTTAATGGTTGGACTTTATGATCTTAAGGGCCTTTTCCAATCCAAACAATTCTATGATTCCATCTCCTAACTATTCCCCCAAACTAAGCCTAGTTTTTAACAGCTAAAAATGACAATGGTTTCTGAAAGTACTAAGAAAATTGTCTCACTGTTCCCAGGAATCTCTCTAGCCACTTATGGCTCTCCAGAACAGACTGGCTTCAAGGGGCTGTCCCAGAAGGAACAGCTGGTACAAACCACTGCCTGAACTCAAGAGCCCAGCTGCAAAGCCAACATGGCCCCCTGACCAAAGTAAAGTGATCCTTGGCTTCAGGCATGAGTGGCCTAGAAAATGGACTGTTCCGCTGTGGCTCAGGCCAGCCTTCTCTCCTCCAGCAGAAGTTACTGCCTGGACAGAAGACTTCTGCCTGTAGTCGTATCCCCCAGGGTATGTGTGGTAGGTACAGAGATTAACGTTAAATTTAACAGCTGCTGGCTTACTCTTTCTTTGAGGATAAAATTGCTAATACATGAAGTTACGCGAGTTACTTTATCCTGTGAGCTCTTAGCTATATTTATACTTCAGCTGAAGGTATCACTGCAGCTCATGCTGACAGCTGAAATATGAACAGCAGCTGGCCCCAAAACTGCCTGGGCTTCTGACTTAATTTCAGTCCAGTTTTTTTTTTGCTCTTTCCCCTGTTGCTGTACTCTCGGGGAGTATTTCTACGTGAGATGTACCATGGGTATATTGCCTTGATCCTGTTGGGCAATGTGAGCGCTTATCCCAGCGGTTACAGACCTTTCAGATGTCTCTGCAAAATTTAGGAACAGTAACGTATTGCGACACTGTCATCCTAAGTCCATTTGTTACTCTTGCTACTGGTGCCTTTGCTTTGCCATTGCTGATTTTGTCCCATCATACCAAGAGTTTTTCCAAGAAAATCATGCAATTCTCTCAAGGGAAAATGAGCATCACTCTTGCAGGGTTTTTACTCTGCAGTAGTACTAGCACTATCTGATCTCTGCAGAGTAATTGCCTGTGAGGAGACAGGTTGTTATTCTAAAGGCCGGTCTGTTCTACAAAGGCTTTACGGTTTATCAGCAACGGTACAGATGTAACATCACACCCTGCAACGAAGGCGGGGCTCATACACCAAATGCCGGTGAAAGTTAAGCCACCCTCCATTCGGAGCGGTGTGAACAGAGCCAGCCAGCCCAAGGGCTCCTGTATGGGCTGGTATGAATGATGCTAACAGCGCGGCTAATTCTTTGGCAGATTGTACGTAACTCGAGCATAGGATTGGTCTCGTGCTAATGATGCTTAGATTAAGCTTCAGTTAAGAAGTTTCATTTGTTAGAAGACGGACTAAGCCGGCATTTTGGGGCAGTAGTATAACAATATATTTTAAAACCTTGTACATCTCAAATATGGAAAAGCCAAACCAGAATTATTTTCCATAAAAGAAAATATTTACTTACCCGTTTGGAAATGGTGTAAGGTGTAGGAATCTTGGAAAAGGTGAACTTGCACAAGGAATACACCTGTGTTGCAAAAGAAGCAGCTGGTCACACGTTCATCTTGCACTTTTCATACAAAATCATGACGTTAAAAAAAGCAGAATTGCCTACACATCATGTTCAGATACTTGTTCACTACATGCCTGTATTACTCATCAGACAACCCCATCTGAAACACACAATCCAGAATCGGGCTGGGACTAACAAGACTTAGCTCTACTTAACTTTCATTTAAAAAAAAAGCAAAATTGAAACAATCTGTATTTTAATCTAGGCCTTGATTGTCACAAGACTCAGCAGTTACAGAAAAACCAAAATACTGAGTCCAATGACAAAAAACTTTAAATTCTAACTTGAATGTGAAATAGGCTTATTTTGGACTACAGACAGAGCATTGGCTTTCTGCATTACAGATAGTAATTTTTTATGGTAGGAAATTGAAGCATTTTTCAGCTGAATTCATTACTAAAATCACACACACTATATTGTCTTAACTACAATGGAGAACATTACCAAGAACTTCATCCAGGGGTTCTGCTGCATCATTCATAGACTCCCTCCCCCAAAATAACAATTTCAATCCAGAAATACACTTTTTTATCAAATTTACAAATAAAGTATACTTTAATTGTTTACGTTCATTATGAAATCAACACTACTTACCCTGATGGTGTAATGGATAGTGTTTTGTTTCTCGTACTGGGACACCACTAAGGTAAATGTATGGGGCCCTGGAGAGGTCAGCTTTATCTTGGTCAGATAATGAGGACTGTTGATCCGAATACCATCAATATATGGAGGAGGATCAGCTGAAAAAGAAAAGGATGAAGACTTTCCCCTGATCAAAAATATCTCCCAGCCTGGTAAACTTCTTAGCCATTTTATATCAGTGAATTTTGCCAGGAAAGTCAGACTGTTGGTACTAAGGTTAGACTGTGAGCAGACCTGAGAGCTCTCAAGAGAACAGAGCCTCAAGGTTTGCTCATAAAAAGGACACATAATCTTAAGAGCAACTATCATTTTCAGGAGAGGTACATCACACATGACAGAACACAAATTCTGCGCTTGAAAGTACAGCTTTAATCCCGTGACTTGCAAGAACTTATCCGTCTCCCACCAATGTCACTATTCAAAGGAGACCTGCTGTGATTATGCTGAAATTTAAAGAGAAAGATAAGGAACGTTTGAGCACTCTTTGAAAATCTCTCTGGGGAGCCTGTTCCTTCTCCATTGGCTGGACAGGTCCAGAATGCAAGCTGCCCAAATGCAAGCTTTGAAACATGTTAATTTCTTTAACTAACACACACTTTCTATCTCTCAAAATCCTTGTGATCATTACAAAGCTGTAGTTGCAACCCAGTACCAATGCACATGTGGTACTTATTATAAACATCCCAAATATTTGCCTTTACAATTAGACAACGTAATTTGTTATTTGGCCTCTAACTGGTTCTTTCCAGACTTCTTTTAATTTCAGTGAAGCAGGAGCGAGTCTGGCCAATTACTTCAATAGGCCCAGGATCAGGTCCTTTTATTTTCTTCCACAAAGCAACAAGGGAGAGGGGAAAGGATTAATATAAAAACAATGAGAAGCTTAGGATTGGGAAATCTCTGCCTCGCTGCTGAAGGATTAACCTGCTTTGTTCTGATCTCATTTTAACAGATGGTAAAAATAATACTGCAGCTTGACCAATCTATTTCCGTGGAAAAAGGTTTTAAATGAGTTTGAGCTCATGAGATTAAAAGTTTCTAAGAGAGTTTGGGTAGTGAGACAAAACATATGAGTCACCCGGTTCTTGCTAGTGGTCTGGCTGGAAAACTATCTCTTTCAAGCACAACTGAGCAATTCCCTCCACTATACAAATGTGTTTGGTTTGCCCGCTTAAGAACGTTTTCAGTAAGACAGCATGTAAAATAAGCACTGCTACAAGCATGAGCAACTCCAACCAGGACAACCAGAAGCACGTCTTGGGCTGGAAGGACAAGCAGACGCTTTAACAAGATCACCTCTTGCAAAAACAGATGATGACTTGATCAGGTCTCAGCAGATGCCTTCTGCAGAAAGACAGCTTGGGTTCTAGGGAAATTGGTTGGCAGAGTTCACTGAACAAGACCAGAGATGAACAATGCAATCCTTACCAGCCATTCCCATAGGGACAACCCCACAAATTCCACTCTTTGGTGAAAACAGCTTTAAAAAGCTACTCTCTAATTAACTGTTGCTAATACCTGTTGCCTGAGCAGCTACCTGAATGCAATCCTGGTTCTAAAGAAGTTCCCTACCTGTAAGAGCAAGAGGCCAAATCCTACCTGCTTTAGGAATCACCTTCACTGAATTATTCCAAGGAATATTTCTACAGAATCTCCAACTTGATGTAAAGATTAAAAACATGGTATTATTAGCTCTACCTAAAGTTGCTGTCTACTCTATCCATTCAACCTGGGCATTACCTGTACTTTCAGTGTCTCAACCTGCGTTTCAATTCTGCTAACTGCCTTGAAATAAAACATACATGGCTTTTTCAAAGCTAAAGCCAAGCTCCTTCTTCTCAAGGTGAGTAGAATCTGACTTATAATGACCAAGGGTAATACTTTGATAAAATTTGAGCATCTAAATATTTTTCTTAAACATTCCATACCCGATACTTTGAAATACATTGAAGTGTTCAGCTGTATCTTATGAACTTGCTTAGGTACTTTGCTAAGCCAAGTTCATAGAACAATTAACCTTGATTATTTTCATATAGTAGATGCCATAGACCTTTAAATAATTTCACAAATCTGGGAAATAATTATGCTATCAGATAAACCAAAGCACATCAACTCTTCCCTCTAAGCATTAACTACTGCCACTGCAAAATCAGCAGAACAGTGAAGAAAATGCTGTGCCAAATGAGGTGTCACAGCAGGACTACGTAGACCTCTTTGCACGCTTCAAGCTTGGTTCACTCCTTCAGTGTGGATTGCGGAAGGTGGTCAAACAGGGCCAAGCCACTGTTTTGGAAGACTGACCTCAGAGTGAGGCATCCAGTTTTAAAGCAAGAAGTGCCTCTCCTCTCCACAAAATACTTCGCAATTCTTCATTTATTTCTAACATCACCACCTTGACAATTAAGGTACACTGACCTGGATAGTAAACCTTTTTGCCGTCAGTCTTGTATACAACCATTGTAATGAATTCTCGATTGTGTGCGAAGTCATCCTATAGAAAACACAAAAGAAGCAGAGTTTTACACTTCCATGGAATGCAACTAACGCTTGAGCAGAATGAAGTATGCGTTCTATCATCCCCTTTGATCACCACACTGCTGATATTTGTATTTCTAAGACACCTGATCCAATTCTTTAAAAAAAAAATAAAATACCTGAAATAAACAAACTGCCACTAATTTAACTTGAAACACTTCAGTTATTTCATTACCTTTATGGTGGAAAATATAACCACCTCACTCAAATTTTTACTCTGGGTCTATACAATTATGTGTACCTGCGGAATTTAAAATTTATATGTATACATACTTGAACATGAAAATATAAGCAGTAATAAACAAATAACACACAAAGCTATTTAAAAAAAAAAAAAAAAAAGATTAACAGAAGATATTACAGAACTCAGAATACAGAAAATGCAGAAAATGTAAGAAGAAGAACCTGGCACCTTATCTGTGATGTGCCTGCTAAGCAGAACCCAGACGGCAGCACCACCCTGTGGACACTGGACCTCTAGCTTGTACTGAGGGTTGTTAGCCAGGCTGTAGGCGTCCTTCACCGGGCCTTGCTTCGCATCCCAAGTGCTGAAAGTAATACAGACACGTCATTAGAGAAGTAAGACGCTAATTGGTGCTTTGAAAGCTAACTCCAAATCCTACCTATATACAGAGCTAGCCGTTATCGGTATCAAAGTTACTGACCGCTAATTTTCTGCGGGAATCTGTGACAGTGGTTACACAATAGTTACAGTAGTGTCAAAAGAATCTTCTTTTATAAATGACTTTGCTACAATACAAGTGTGATAATAAAAAAAAATGCTAAACACAAACATCTTGGCTGTTAGGTATAGTGACTGCAACAACACAAAGCACAGAAGAAGCTGAACCATTCAGAGGGGCCAGGCTAGCCAATTATTGCCATGATTGCACACATCACATTTATGATTAAGGGAAAAGCACCTATGCTTTTGTAACTGTGAGACTCCATATATAAGCTATGGCTAGTCTCAAAAGCCTGCCAAATTTTTTCATCCATTTTTTCATTCACCTATTTTTTTTCTTTTAAAATTTGATCTGTTTTACATCTGGAAAGGTGCCTGCATGAAGTGTTAAAAAAATAAAAATAAAATAATCTTCGAGGTACCCTATTACAAAATCTGCCGGCTGCCTCATGAACTGTCTAGACAAGAAAAATAAGGTCTGAAAAACCAAGAAGTGCTGATGAGTGACTGCAAAGCTTGGCATGCTGGGAACAGAAGTGGATAAAACTATTCTTAAGTCCCACTGACCCTCCCGCATCTTTAGAACTCGACAGCATGTGTGGAAGGCTGCATTATCAACTAAGCTTCAAATTATCACCATCGTTACCCCACTTTTTATGGCAATTGCCACTGTGCCAGGCACAGAGGTGCCACGATGACTAATAATATAAGGAAAGACAGATCAGTAAGTAGGTAAGCTTTGAGATTAGCATACACATTACCTCATCTTGTTATATCACCACAGCGTATTTTAGAATTAATTTGAACAAAAAGATGGAAGGAGCCTTTACAGATAAAACTCAGCAGTTGTACCAAGGATGAAGAAGCTTGTGCAGAGCTACCACACACAGAAACAGTGTGGAAGCAGTGGCAAAGTGCAGTATAGCAGAGTGGAAAAACAGAGAAACCCTTGCTTCCAGCATCTGACACACTTATCCTCAAACTGGGTGATGGAAAGACTGAATGGGATGGGTAATAGGTAGGAGACATGTATCATGCTCAGAAAAGAATCAGCAGGCAAGGAAGATTACTTATGATAACTACGACTGGTGAAAAACAGAATTAGTTAAATTAGTCTGACATCAGTGAATGCAACCTGTAAAGGCAACATGCACTGCACAAATGACTTGCAACTGTCCAGGAAAATGGATTCCAAATTAAAGCTGGGTCACTCAAGTACTGCCTGGTGACTGCTTAAGCAAAACACAGACTGATTTCTATTCTGATAGATGAGGGACTAAGCAAAAATTTAAGATTTAAGCAAAAATTTAAGATTTAAGCAAAAATCTAATTTCTGTTCTGATAGATGAGGGACTGAGGTCAGAATCTGGTTACACAACCTTAGGTTCACAGTATCATCAAAAAAGTCACTGGAGTTTCAATGATGTTACAGTACAAAAACAAAGCCTGGGCTTAGCATTTAAAAGTGTAAAGTCAGGCTCAAGGGAGCACAGTTGGAGTTCAACCTCTTCAGCTGTAACTGGGAAGAATGGAAGGAAGGAAACACCACATCAGAATATTTAGTCAGGTATCGAAACAAAAGGGTTTTTTTGGACCAACCTGTGAATACATGTAGATTCTTTAAAGAGACTTGGATTCCAACTCAAATAAATAACATCATAGTACTGGCACAGGTCCTCCCAGGCAATCCAGAAAATGCCTAAAAAAGAAATGCTGTTATTGTTTCCTTACCAGACACCTTCATTTCACTTGGTTTTCAAAAGTTTCTTTTCAGGCAACTGATCTAGCTTACATAAACCCACATTTCTATAAAACTTAGTAGTAACATCTGCATTCTCAAGAAAAACAAGCTAGTCTCTGCCTATCATCATGGACTTTCTGAAGCTGTTAAAATGCTTTTAATTTTCAAGCACTAAACAGAAAGCATGAGAGAATCTGTTGTACTGAAAGACGCAAAATTAGGTGATTCTGACCTGCCTCACCCTTTCCTAGGTTTCTGAAAAAAAAAAAAAAAAATTACAGTCAAACAGGTTCCCCCAATTCCCCAATCTACTTCTGCAGTCATCCAACACAATCAGGTGTTCAGTCAACACGCGAGTACGTGTTCCTGAGGTACCTCACTACCTACGTGACTGACTTTAGCACCCTGAATCTGCTTCATCTTTAGCATATTGTCAGACAACTACTCTAATTCTCGGTAGCTCCCCTAATTGCAAATCCAGACATCAACAATGCCTGCAAGCTGACAGATTCCTGATGAAATGAATTCTCAAAAAGGTAACAGCCTTTTAATTCAAGTCTCTGACAGAGGCAGTTGCGGATCTTGCAGCACTTAAAAGAAACGGCAGTCAGAATAGCTACATATTTAGACAACAAAACCAGAACGTAAATCTGGTTAGAAGAAAAACCTCCCTTAATCTACTACCATAATTTTATATACATTTTAACTACTAGATGTTACAGATGTAAATTCCTTACTGAATGAAACAGTAAATAAACAATGAGCTAATCTCTTATAACTGTCACAAAGCCAGAGCTGCTATTCTTATATTTAAATTAGAAGTCTTTCTTACACGTTTGAATGAGGCTCATCATTAAATGCTGTAATTTAATGGTTTTGGCTGCATACCGTTGTCAAAATAAAGTGTCACTGAACAAAAGGGTGCCCTTATAGAGATAAGTAAACAGTAACTAGGACACTATAGAAAAGAGCAGACATCTCTCTCTGAATGTAAAATGCAGCTTCTGCAGAATTTCTAAAGTGTCAGCAGCTTGCCCTCCCACCAGCAAACCCACACCAACTTTCCACATGCTACACTCTGCTGTTCCCTAGAGAAGATGGGAGAGAACAACGCTGGGCACCATTCCAAATGGTTTCTCTGGACAGTAACAGTGTAGTGCCACTGTCTCCAATTTGGATCTCAGTCTACTTCTACAGCTGGAAACGGAATTATGTAAAGATACCTCCAGTGCATAACCTCAAATATAGGCAAGACAAATTTAAATACTGACTACAGCAAGCACGTTGATACATATTTGCAAATGTTGGGGGAAAAAACCCACCAAAAAAACCCCAACCTTTTCATATACTAAAAAGCAGCATAACACAGCTTATTGTCAGAATGTTCTCTTTGCATTGAATTCCCCCATGCCCAGATACTAAGATAGCAGCACTTAAGCAGAGAGGTAGTTTCTTTTCAATTAATTCGAGCTACATTAAACAGTCCAGATTAACTAACCCCCAGACAAACCTGAAACAACAGTTCTATATACGGAAATACTTCCTATAGTTTTGGCTATTTATTGCTTTATTCGCCCTCTCCTTGCGCTTAAGCATTTCTTTCCACCTTCCTGAAGGGATACACAACAAACATCTACATTGTCTGAAAAGATAGTGACTTTTTAAGCTCTATTACCATTGTCTATTTTCTGAGCTGTTCTGGGGTCAAAGTTCAAGTATTTTTGTAAATCTGGGGTCCAGTTTCTTGTGTCATTTTCACTGTACCGTCCCTTCCAACGTAAGTGGCTCCAGGGATTTTTCAACTGAAGAAATCGAAGTCCCTAAAGAAATAAAACTGTTGGATTGATCTTGTCAAGGTAATTTTTCTATTTGTATTAACATGGAAATGCAGCATCATTAAGCTTTCTGGAATTTCCCAATGGAGCCAAGACAACATAAACTGTATAAGCCATTAGAGCAAGAAATCATAGCTACCCATCGCAGACACGGGTTTCAAACAGGCATCTGAAAATATCTTCAGTTTTACTTGATACCTTATATTCTCTTATATCCAAGACTGCATATGCATGGGTTGGAACCAAACCCCATTTTTCTCCTTCCTCTTCAGACATCACCCCTGTTGCTGTTGTGATAAGGACATCTCCCTTATGAAATCTGTTCAAAAAGAGGTGAAAAATAGCTTAATTAAAATAAATAAAAAAAATTACACCTATATCTTTCACCATAAGTAGAATTGTTATGGTGGGTCTGCAGATCAGTATTGCAGTTTTGACAGACTTTTGCTGGTTCTCCAGATATACCAATGGGGCATAATAATCAAGATCTTGTGATACAATTAAAAATACCATATCTGCTTGATAAGGATAGCAGATCATTGGCAAAATTCTGGGGAACTGTGCTGGAACACGGAACAGACTTCCTTCTACTTTTTAAACACTTTTAACTTGCACATTGGTTCCAACATGCTCTTCTCCGACTCTATATTCTGGTTTTCCTCATCAAGAAATAGGCTAATTTGGCTTTTTTTTTTTCTTCAAATGTAAAGAAGAATCTCATACAAAATTTCACAATATTTTACTGTTCTGTATTAGTGTCACCAATACCTCAATTTTACTTCTTCCAGAAAGCACACGGAGGTTTTATAAAGCACAATTTGTAGTAGAACCGAAACACTATCTGTGGTGCTGGTATTGCTTTTACAGTGGTAACCCAGCTACTGCAAAGCAAGCATTTTAATTACTTAGGAGAGAATAAACTTCTACCTCTGATAAAGCATTCTGAAAGTACTGTCTTTATTGAAAGCTTGATTGTCAGAGTGCATAGCGATTCTTTCAGGTATCCAACCAGTCAGCGCATGAAGATCTATGTTCTGAAATGCAAGCATTCAAAAGAAATCAGAATAGATATTCCATCTATAAGCATATGATGGCTGTACACAAAATATAAAAAGTGCCTTTAAAGAAATCAAGTATACACAAGATACAATATAGCTCTGCACATAAAAAGCTGAAGAATAAGACTATGTTTAAAAAAAAAAAACAAACCAAAAAAAACACAACAAAAACTTATTTGATTATTTTAGAACATTTCCAAATGGCATCTGCAGCTGCCAAGAGAACTGATGAAACAAACTGGAATTTCAGAGCAATGGAAACATAAGAGAACAACCGGTCGTGCTCAATTCTATGATGTGTTTTATTTATTTCATCGATTCACAGACTTTTAAAGCACAATCTCAGAAGCACTATTTGGAACCTTGCTATTATATATACATTTTAAATAATTTAAGTTTTACTTCTAAGGCTCAGGGTTTGGGTTGTTTATTCTTTTTAGTAAAGCTGACACTGACATGTATTTCCATAAAAAGAGGCTTTAATCTCCCCATTTCATCTCCTTGAAATATATTGCTTATTCCCTTTTCTTTTGCTTTGTACTCCTCAAAGCAAGAGCGGAGACTATAAAATGCTTGAAGTGTCAGTAACAAGCACTGGTGGGTGGGAACTTGAGGAATTACAAGTACAACACAGCCAGTAAGTAACCCTGATTATAGAAAGAAGCTATAACACAGATGAAAGCAGAGGGGTGGGAAAGGTGGAGATTAAATGTTACAAGTGAAGTTGGTTTTCCAGATAGCAAGTTAGAGGACAATAATGGGAATAAAATACGGCTATTCTCAACCACTTCCGTACTCCAAAACATAAACATAAATAAAAACGTATGCTACAGTTACCTCTTATACAAAGACACATTTGTCTCCATAACAATTTTTCAAAATTTGATGATTATCTAATATACCCTCCAAGAATGCAATTATTAAGACGCTGACTAGAATGTAAACAGCAGCATGAAATACAACAATATACTGTTAAAATGTTAAAGAATTTTAAATTAAAATCAGAAATGCTTCGCAAGTGACAAATGAAGATTATGTGGGCTACTCATTTCAGTAAACCATCCCTCTTTAACAGAATAATTTGCATGTCAGTCTAGCTGCAGTGGGATGACTGTTTCTTCAGTAACCATGTTACAGGAACCCATCACATATTTATGTAAATGAGTGGAACAATCTGATAAACTTTCACAGATCAAAGTACTTGCTCCCTCTATATACACGTACTAAATGACTAGCCTGTTCCTTTCCTAGCTGACTCCTCAACCTAATGAGGGAGAACTACCCCATTTACTGACCAACAGACTCTAATTAAAACACATATACTTCCCAACCATAAGTGCCAGTTCTGCAGTCGGAAAACCAAGATTAAGTCTGCCCATCAAGATGTCTTGCTCATTCTATTTTGATGGAATAAATTTCATCAAGTACAGCTAAGCCTATTTGTGAAAGAAAGAAAGAGAAAAAAATTTCAAGAAACCTGCAAACCCAATCCTTGTCTGCCCAAGCAATTCAGTTTGACTTCACTAGAAGGAAAATTATTTGACCCAAGATTATCTAAGTGGAATTTTTGCCTCTTAGAAATAATCTGATACTTACAGAATTTGATCCAGGAAAATCATATCCTCCCATGACCTTCATGTAAGCCTTTTCTATTAGTGATACCCATAATTCGTTCTTATTGTTAGAATAAGAGCAGAGAAGTTCCCCGCTATGATCAACAGGTAACTGGTCATCTATGATTACCTGTATGAAATAAACAAATGAAAAATTATCATAAAGCATTTTGGAAGTATTTAAAAAATAAAACCAAGCTCTTATTAATATACAGCTTCTAAGACAGAGCCGCACCTGACCAGTGTTCTCACATGTGAACAGCTCTATCAATCCTGCAGCGCTTTCCCCAACTGAACCAGAAATTCTGTTGCCAGCTCTTACTTCCACTGGTCCCTGACTGGACCAGTGATCTGTGATCATCTCCCTCACTCTTCCCTATATTTTACTGCTGTAAAACATCTAAACTCTATTGTAAAAGATAGCCACAGAAACGTTCAATGTAATTACAAGCATAAGAAGAAAAGCCTAACAATATTCCTCCACCTAATTAGGAAACGGAATATGGGCTGTGCTTGGTAGCCAGCAGAAAAATAAAGTCATTTATCTATAAGGAAACAAGCTTTGTGTCACATCATTTTCATAGTCTGTAGTTCCAGACTTAAATTTCTTCTCTCTGTGAAGGAAAAACAACCCAAAGCAGAAGTTTTGAAAATATTAACATTTATTCTTTAATTTAGGTAGAATATATTCAGCGTTATTACAGATTGTTACTGCAGTATTTACAGTGGTCTGAAACAGTTTCCCAGAACAGATGTTTCAGTTTCACGTTGACATTAGTCTGTTACCAATAGAGGCTACCAACACAGCACATTTTCTGGTCAAATTCTGTCTGTGCAGGAATAAATAATCCTTTTCACAGAAAAGCAGATGGCCATTCAACCAAACAACAGGCAGCCGTAGGAGATATTTTGGAAAGAGTATTAAGAGCAAGGCAAGCACATAAATTATACTTCCCTGAAACATTCATTCAGATTCCAGAATTTTGCAATTCAAGGACTACCTGACCCAGAGGTTATATCTTAGTAATTAATGGCCTTTTAGCACTTTCCCCTTACTTTTTGGCCCTGTGAATATGACCACTCAACTTTTGAACTCCCATAAACATTCATCAGTCACTATGATCTGCAACAATCAGTGCTACAGTTAAGTATTATGTGAAGAAATAAATTATCTTATGCCCTTATTTATTGCACTGAAAAGAAAATGAAGTTGTTTGTTAGTTTATGAAGTTTCATCATATATCTTCAGGCATTGCCTCTCCTTACTGAAAATCTGTGGTTGAGTTATTCCTCTATGGTCTCATTCCATGTTTATACTCTTCCTGGATGTCACCCTCTGTACTTTTTAGTTCTGTAACTTCCTTTCTAAGATTGAGTGGAAAGTGGATTACTTGCACACCTTATTCATAAATATGGGATGCATATTTTTGTTCCTGTATGATTTTCATAATTCTTTTAAGCCATATAGGGACTTTTCAATTAATTTAAAGTGTGTAAGGCTATTTTCATGAATGCCTGTAGAACAAATGCCTACATTATGTTACGTACTCACAACCAAAATGAATCTCAAAAGGCTTAACATTTAAATAACACTTTCTAACAAACTGTATTTAAAGTTTTTGCTATGCAAGCATAGCTTAACAGTGAAGCAGACCAAGTCTTTAAAATATGCGACTTAAACAGTAACAGCATTAAGTCTCCCTGAAATCATTTACCTTTCTGGGTACACCATTGATATGAAGCTTCACCATGTATTTGCCACATGGATTATATTCTGGTTCTCCTTTCTTATTCTGAGGGTAAATTATACTGTAAAAATAAAAAAAAAAAAGAAGGAAATTGTAACATAAATGACTTGGCTGTACATACACTGATAGCAATTAACATAATCTGTTTCTGGAATTTACACTGAACACATATATATGGAATTTCTGATGAAAGAGCAACTCAAATTTAGTAAAAATAGCAATAATGTTTAAATATGCTTTTATTTTTAGGCCTTGCCCTTGCTGCACTTCTCTGCTTAATATAGTAACAAAAAGAACATAAGTAGCCTGATTGTTTCTCCAACAGGAACAAGGCAAAGAAATGTATCTTACTATTAAACAACTGGTATTTACATATCTGTAGTATAACTATAGTATTTGCCTGAATGACAAGTCAAACATCTGAAGAAGGAGAAGACGGAGCAGAACTCACTGCTCTTGAAAAGAATACAAATTCAGTTCTAATGAGTATAGGTTAAAACAAACAAAAAAATTAATCCAGGAACAACATTCACACACTGGTCTGGTAATGGGTGCCTGGCAGAGTCTGCCAAACCCATACCAAATTTATCACAGGACACCACTCAAGTGGAACTGATAGTGTTGTTAATATTAATTCTACAATGAGATGCAACATGGACCACACAGCGGTTGGCACAGCAAAGTAGGAAAATAAACCTATAAAGCATGATAAATAAAATTTCAATTAAAAACCAAAACAAACCTTCCAAACTATTTATTAGTCCTCAAAGCATACCTGAGGTTAGACTCCAGTGTCTGTATACATATATATATAAAGCTGACTTCCCTCTCAGAAGTGCTGAAGCCACACGAGTCCCAGGGAGATGAAGGTGAAACAAATGCTAGCTTTTACTGTGTCCAATTGTCATAGAACATAGTGCAAAAGCTTGGTAGTATTAAGCCTGAAAAGATCTTAGAAGAAACACTTACCTTGTGATCAATTTTTTGTTATATCTTCTTTCATATGCCGCACTGATTGCTAGTGATGCCACAAAAGAACAATCTGACACTATTGTCTATAAAAAAAAAAGACAGAGAGGACATTTACTAATACCTTAGATACTGAGAGACAAGCAGGGTGTGTGGAGCAAAGGACAATTGCCAGTTAGTAACTCCCTTCAAAAGGGAAAGGATTTGAACCCAGAGAAGCAAAGTTACTAATAAAAAGACAGGAAACATACACTTGCTCAACCCGAAATACCTACGGAGCAAATGAGATTTAGAATTATTAATGACAATCAGAGGCAAGTGCAGACACCTCAGCTTTCATTCACACTTACTCCCTCCTCCCCAAAACGCACTAATATAAACCATATCCAATGGCATAGCCTATAGCTGACTTCAGAATAGCTTGGGCCATCAAAAACTAAGCAGACATTTCCACAGTTCTCAATGGGCCACTCTGCTTCCTGTCAGATAAATTTTAAAATGTTGCTCATTATTTTTTCCATGCAGCAGATTAAGTGAACAATTTGCTGCACAGTATACCTTGCCTTTTTTTTCATACTAACCTTCCCACTATTTCTGGAAAACAGCATTTTCAGCTGGAATTCAAATTCCCATTTTCACTTCCACTGCTAACACACGTTTACTCTCATCTGAAGTGCTACTATTTATTTATTTACTTCGTCTCATGAGAGCCAAGGAAAGCACTGTGACACGTAGAGATCCTTTTTTGAACAAAGAAGTTTAATATCCCTCACAATAAACTGCTAGCAGTGCATATTTCTCCTTAGGAACTATTTACCTGCTTTATGCTGAAACTTGATACAGTATAAATCATTGTAGGGTTATTTGTTATGTCATCCGGTCGCACCCACTTGGCAAACATTGCTTTCTGTTTGGGGGATAATGGTAACTTCCCACATTTATCACTAGATTTAAGAGAGAGAAAAGCAGAAATAAATCAACAGCGGTTTAGAAAAGCTTTTCACGGTATGTATGTCTGATAGATGGTGCAAAATATGTGCAGAACAATTACACTGCTTTGTATAGGAACTGTAAAACAATTTCAAAGAACACTACTACTAAGTTTGTGATTTTTAAGGAAAAAAGGCAAAATATTAAAAACATGAAATAAAAGCCAAACGCTTCATTCATACAGGACTGAACAGGAGAATGGAATTCCAAAAAGCCATCTACACCATCAGAAACTCAAATGCTTCACTTTATTTCAATACGATGAAAAAAGGTTCTTTAGTTCTAAAATATCGAGGCTTGTCTGACTGACGAGGCTTGAGTGGGAGAAAAAAACAACCACCAACGAACCCCAAGTGTCTTTGTCTATTATAGCTATGTAATCTTAATATACTGTTATTGTTCATGAATGAAGGTTTAGCAGTTACACATCACTCTTCCTTGGAATAGTCCTTTACGGAGGAAACATCTACCACCTTCATTTTACAGGTAACTGAGGCCCAGGGAGCTAAACTCATTAGCATCCAGGAGAATCAGGAAATGGACTCAAGTTGCCACCTCAGCCTAATACTCAAAAAAGCCAAATGGAGTGTTGTCCTTATAGACCTGAAGACAACTGCAAAAGCAGTGCAGAGCAGGATCAGCTTACATTAAAGTCTTAAGATCAGACTGGAAGAAGGAAGTGGCAGTATTTAAGTATCTGTCTGAATTATGCTTAAAAGCCTACTTAAACAAATTCAGACTCTGAAAAAAATCCCACAGAAATACTAAACATGGGAAAGCTTTGGAAATAGAAACAAAAGTTTAGTAATTGATTCACACTTACGAAAATGGCATAGGGAAGGCAAAACGTTCCCTAAGATCAACACTCATGAAAGGTACATATTCAATGCCGTTAATTTTTGAAGTCTTCCTGCAAGTCATAAGAAAAAAAGAAATAAAATATAGTTACAAAGTTATCTATCATTGTTCAAAGACTGAGTTCCAGAAGGTAACAACAAAATTAGCTTTTAAAAACTAACAAGACAGTGCTTCTGAAAACAAGACAACTTCCTCTGGAAAATGGAACAATCACTGTATTTATTCATGTTTGAAATGTGCAGTACTTGATGGCTCAGTCACTAATCATTTTATGGGGAGGAGGAGGAAGGTTGAAACACTTAACAGACAATGCATTTTATTTTTCTTTTTTAAAATATATATTTGATAATTTTCAAAATTCACAATTTAGGCTAAAGGTTTTATGAATTATTTGTAGCTTATTTCACCTACGATAAAAATCAAAGCAAAAGGAACTGGATGTAACAGAAATCACAGTCCTACAAAATATTACGCTTCCTCAATTACCAGTGAACTAGTAGTTGTATAATCCATAAAAACTTCTTTGTACCTTGGCTTCTGAGAGCCAGATCTTTTATGAACTCAGTCAGATAGTTTGTGTACAAAGTACAAAAATAACATTATGAAAAATAATCCTGACAGTCAGTTACAGGAAATTGTCTTCTCAACACAAACTATAAAGTATGCTCTGTGAATAAAAGCCATTAATTACATTACCATAGAGAATATGAGAATTTATTAATGTGTAGGTAACACCAGCAACAGGGTTTATGGATCTCATGCTTCAGCTGTTTCAATCTACTGTGTAAAATGCACAAAGGATGTGAGCACAAATAACATTTTGGAAAAACTTGGCTTCAACTTACCTGAGTACTTCAATCTCCTCCGCAGTGTATCTCTGACCTTGAGATTCACTAGCTTGTACTGCTCTGATTGTCTGTGGTTTATCATTTAGAGAAAAATCGGGTCCCAACGGAAAGAATGTTCTGACTGGCTGATTTGGTTTAGCTGCAGTTGACTTCTCCTTCTGAGATGGTTTTGACAGAGATTCCTTCAGTGCCTCTGCTCTAAAGCAAGTAAAGAAAATGCATTTTTACAACAATGATAAAAATATAGTTATAGTTCAACTACTGATTTGCTTCGTTTAGGTTCCCATATACATTAAAGAGAATGAACAAATGCTCAAGTTGACCAACACCACTCTTCTTCAGAAAAATCAGTTTATGATACCAGTAGTTATTTATTTTCCTGTTCTAGAATCAATTAAAATACAGCATTTCCAACTCATATATAAGCTACTTTTGGCAGAACTCATTAGATTTTTGTTCCCTCTAAATTATGCTAATAGGAGAACTTGTGTGAATGTTCATCTTCTGGAACTATAGAACAAGACCACTGAAACACAGAGAAAACTGATTTGCATCCTCTCATACCTTCAGGATTTAATTTGCCTAGCAGCTACAACAGCAGTAAAAACCCACTAGCATTCTCACAACCCAGAATTTTAACTGCTTGAAGACTGTGTATTCAGGAGCCATATTTTGTTGTTGCATTAATCTGCTGGATAGGCACATGTATGAAAAATACGGGTTGTTTTTTTTTGAACACAGACTGAGAAGTGCCAAAAACCAGTTTATACTGAGACTTAGCCCAACATAGTCTGTTATTCGCCATCATACACCTGATTTGAAGAGTCACATTGAACTTACACTTGTGTAACTTGTTTCAGATGTAGACTCCATTCCATTAGATCTACCCATACAAATAGACTGCTACTGTCGAGAGAAGTATTTGCCAGTTTCCAACTGTCTTCCTTATGAAGGGATGCTAACACCCTGACTTAGTCCTGGCCTGAATTCTGCATTTTTATAGAAGTACTCTGATTAATATCTCTGAAGTAGTGCATTGGTACTAAAGAACGCACAGCCCTTTCTCAATTCTGCATGTCGCGAGATTCCCAGAGGGTTGGTACAACAGCTACTATATTTAGTGGTATAGCAGCCAGCACCTATCTGCCAGGAGAACTCAACAGGAGCTCGTTCTACCCAGAATCCATACTCTTTGCAGTAGAGAACAGACATGTTAGACTGAGAATCCAACTCAGAGAGTGCACTTGTCCCCGACAGCAAGTATTTTACAAATGTTGGCAATACTCACCTATCCAGTGCTTGTCGAGCCAGCTGTTTCAGTTTTGACTGGGGGCCTGCTTCTGAAGTTTCATTAGCCTTAAGTGTAAAATAAAAGAAAAAGCTACGCATCCAAAAAACCCACAGATTTTATAGGTTCAATTTGTCAAATTCCACACCTATAGATTACAGACAACAGTAACTAGCTTTTTTTTTTTTTTACAATTTTCTTTCGAAACGAGCAAATATGTTCTTTTTTATCTCAGGATAAAAAGCAAGCAAATACAATTTTGCTGTTCTAGTGAACGTTCAGAGAACAAAAATGGCATTTAAAATTCTTCAGCAAGGGCAACGCTGTATACACAAAAAATCTGCCAGAAGAATTAACCATATTAAAACAGTATCAGCAGAAAGAAGACAAAAACAAATGTTAGGTATACTACTGAGCTTAGATGTGTTCCAATTCTTTTTTTCCTGAATGAGTCAAAAATAGTCCTAAGGTAACTTAGGAAAAAAATTAATTTGAATGTTTACTTTCATAAAATACAAACAAAGAAGATTGCTTGCAGGTTAAAAATCCTGTTCTTGCACATCTAAGGCATAAAATAATCTATGACAGGGGACCAAAACAGATTATGAAGAGTGCTAACTTCTGTTTGTACCTTGACCGACTGTCCCAGGTCTGCTAGACCAACTGAGGAAACAAAAGGCAAGCTACTTTCACCCCAAGAAACAAAACCAGGAACACCCTGTATAAGCAACTATTTTCATTTGAAAATTAATTACACTCAAGTTCCTGGTTGGAAAGACTTTCAAAGATGTATGAAGGTAAGCAGTGGAGATGCATCGGCACACTCATCCAGGAGTCAGCTGCAGAACAGGAGGAATGGCTGCTCTCTGAGTGTTTCAAAGGTAAGAAAGAAACAAATCTCTCCACCTGAATATACTGAGGAGAAAGACAGAAGCAAAGCTTCGAGATAGCAGAGTTCCTTCAATCTTCTTTCATCCTGGGAAGAAGGTACTTTTTGATCACCCTGAGGGATAAAGCCTACAGTCATCTTAAAATAATATGCTAGTCAAGATTAAAAGAAACTTCAGTAGCATCTGTTCCTAACGAAATAGATGATAAAAGCAGTTATTGATATGAGATAATTTCAGACTAAATTCAATAGACATAAGTAATATTTGCATGTGCAGACACAACAGAAGGAAGAACACAGCAGAGGAAAAACAGTATGCTGCCGCAGTAAATTTTATGTAATAGACTGAAATGTTCCGCTCCAACAGCTCAAGTGGAAAAACTAGAGCAGTTCTAACTCATCTGGTTACACTGTATCACCAGGGTTTTTTAGCCTACATAAAACCAGTTTACAGAATTCAGAGAAAAGAAGATTTTACTCTAGCATGTAGCAAAAGTAACATTCCCCTCCCAACAACCCACATATATTTACATTAAAAAAGGGAAAGAAGGGAAAAATAAAAACAGACTTGGTGGAGTTACATTATGATGGTGAGCTCTTCCTGTAATGAGTTAGTTAAGGCAACTGGATTTAAGGGAAAAAAGCAGTACCTGTAATTATATTCTCCATTATTTATGTAATGGCCAATTAATCCTCATCATTAATTTCAGTGTGACCAGAATTCACTTGTAACAGCTTTAGTGTTGGGCACCGAGTAACCAATTAGTGTTTTCACTAGTTTTGGCACCAGTAGACAGTTACGTTTTCAGAAAGTGTTACACACCAAAATTTCCCTTAAATTACTTCCTTTAATGTAGTCAGAAAGTAATATAGCTGACACATTAGCAAGTCATCTTCAGTTTTAACTGGTATTAATTTCTGTTTTAGTGTTGCATTTGCTCCAGAGTAAAAACTAACATGAAAAAAGTTCCAGAATATTTCTAGTTTTTAGTATAATCCAGTTCAGGAAAAACACATAAATCACAAATCCCTGTAAATTTACAGTGTTGAATAGCAACATAACAAAGACTGGAAGAAACACTAAAAACACAGTGGAAAAAAAAAAAGATTAAAAAATAGTGTTTAGAAATACAGGTACTCCATTTTTAAGCCAACCTTTAAGGGTCAGTCACTTGCATAAGTGGAAGAATTTCTTACCATCACATAATTCCACCAAGTTAACCTGTAGCTTAACATACTGTTTTCAAACAGAGTTCCACCGCTTCCGTGTACAACTCTATAGCTTCTTCTGCATTGCCTTTATCATCTTCATCAAAAGCCTGTGTAACTAGGAAGCGAGCACGCTCCAAGTCCAACTGTTGTTTTGACTTCAGAGGGTCGGTGTTCTGCGACTGAACTGAATGAAAAAGAAAGTATTTAGCTTTCTGCAGCAGCAGATGTGTAAAAACATCCTTATCACGGTACTAAAACATTAGCAGTTCTAATCAGATGGGTAATATCTATTTCTTGGCTGGAAACCAAACTGTTCTAAACTTCGCTAAAAACATCTTTGCAAGGACAAGAAAACCGCACCACAAGAAAACCCGACCACAAACACCCCCCAAAGCAGAGATACACTCTCAGGATATTTCACATCAAATAATGTAAATATAATCTCTTTCATACTACACTATGGACAAGGATGTTTAATTATGTAAAATAGTACATCGTTTGTGAAAACGTATCACCTATGGTAATATGTAAGTTCCTTAGGTGTCTGTCTCATTTCAAACCTTTATTAATCACCTGAAGGAGAAGACGGAGCTCACCTTCATCAAAGCTGCAGATCCCACCAAACTGATTCACTCAAGGGCACAGCTGCTATTCAAAGGGACACAGACAAACTAAAGGAAGGCGCTGACAGGAACCTCAGGAAATTCAACCAGGATGAATGCTATGCCCTGTGTCAGGGACAGACTAGCAGCCTGCTGGGCACAGCTCTGCAGAGAAGGGCCCGGGGTCCTGGAGGACAGCTGGGCAAGCTCAAGCCAGCGATGAAGGCTAACAACACCCTGGGCTGTGTAAGCGGCAACACAGCCTGGAGATGGGGGGAAGCAATCATTATCCTCTACTTGGCACTCAGGAGACTGTACCTGGAATACTAATCCTGGGTCTCTAATGATGGGCGGGAATGGAGGACTTGGGCTTTCGAGAAGAAGCTGAGGGAGAATGGTTTGTCCAGCCAGGAGAGACAGCTTTGAGGGGACCTAATAGCAACCTGCCAGTAACTGCAAGTTTATCAAGAAAATGGATTCAGGCTCTTCACTGAGGTGCAAAGAAAGTGAATGAGAGCCAGTGGCTATGAACTGAAACAGAGGAAAATCCAACTAGATATATAAAAAAATAAACCACTACAAAGACAACTGCACCTTAGAACCCAGGCCCAGTAGCACAGGAAATTTCTGTCCTTACGTGTTTTCAGGACCTGACTGGACATGAGCAATCTGGTCCAAAAATCAATGTTTACCCTTCCCGCTTTGAGCAGGAAATTGGTCTATAGACCTCCCAAGGTCTCTTTTTGGCCAAGTGATTCTATGATTCTAACTGATAATAGCAGGTGTGTGAAAATTTGAGATTTTGGTCTAAGCACAAACACTGCAACAAGGAAACCTTTATGAAAGCACAGACCTTTTTTGCCCTCTCAAAGTTAGTGATTCTACATAATACCAGAACCCACTTGCTTCAAATCCATCATGCAGCTGAAGCCTAAATGCAAGTTTTGATTTGTTCCTCATTAATTTTTGTTGCTAAATTTAATTACTTCCTCAGGTTTGCTCTGCAGATGTGGTTCCTAAGAATATTTAAAAGGAAAGAACACCCACACGCAAGTCTTTAGGAAGTAAGTTTCTGCTTCATTTCTGATGTATCAGAATTCAACACACTGATGTGCTCATTGTATTTGTGGTGCTTCACAAAGGACAAGATAATTACAATAACGAAAAAAGAGCAAACATCATTGATACATATTTCACAGCACCTAAAGGCTTTCCACTCAATTAATTTAAGCAGACATTTAATTAGAAAGCTCCTTACCCACCTGCTGAATGGAGAGCTTGAACTCTCTCCAAGTACTCATTTATTTTTTCTTGAATATTTTCCAAGTTGGACCCTGCCATCCCAGCGTAAATCAGAGCTTGTGCAGCCTCCTGCAGGGAGAAGAATTTGAGACAAAGTTAATGTTTGCTGCCTAGAAAATTACTTTCCATAAACAAAGGGCCTAAAACAGCCATGAGTTGCATGAAAACAAGCTCCTACATCTGAAAAAAAAGACTCAGTGGCTGCAGGGCAATGCTGCTGGAAAGAACCAGTTGTTTCAAGTTATAAATGAGATCACATTCAATTTCTCACACATGGGACAACCTATAAGACTATGAAAAACCTTTTGAGGTTCTATAAGGCCAGATCTTAGGCCTGTCTGTATAGTAATGCATGGAATTAGGAGATCTTAAGTACAATTTTTCAAGCGTGCACTGAAATCAGTTAAGTAAAGCCCACAAACCAAAAACTGCTTTTTATTTTTAAAGCTGCAGATTTAAGGTTAGGAAAATAAAGAAGCTACTCACTATTTATTTGCATGTAATCTGATAATAAAGTAAACCAACATAAAAAGCTTTTCAAAATCAAATGCATGTAATTTCGGTTTAGAAAGTCTTTTCTTTTAGTATTACTCTCATCAAGCTATCAAATCTGGAAAGTCTACAAATTTTAAATTTCCTAGTTCCTCAAACTTTGTTTTTTAAAATGTTTGTATGTACACAAAACAGTGGATATTGATGAAAGTCTGCTTCCAGGAGGGAGCACAGTACATTATCCACATTAAGGCTTTTTCCATGCTGCACAAATCTATTCAGAAAAAACACTTTCAGTTGCATAAGCTGTCTATTCATTCACTAAATTTATGAAAAACATGTAAGGTTTGGCAGGGTTATAATAAACAGTCAGAGCTGACATAGTCTGAGAAGCATATGGAGAACTAAAATTTGTCACTCACAAAAAAAAAAAAAAAAAGAGGATAAAAACCTTATTTTGCCCTCATTATTAGCATGGAAAAACCTCCACACTTTTGTGACAGTGCTCATCTTCCCAGCAGCAGCAAAAGAGAGGAGGCGGTCATGTAGCAGGCTGAGTATGTAGGAAGCAGAACAGTAACTAGAGAGCTGCTCCACGAAGATGGTGCTCAGAGAGGCTGCTCTGCACCGGGCAAGCACAGAGCCGTGTGGCCAGACGGTCTCTTGCGTGGTTTACGGCCATGATTTTTTTGTAAAGCATAGCAGTTCTCTCCCATAAACATCTGCTCAGTTTGCCCAAGCTTAAAACTGATCCTGATACAGCCTGTACGTGTTATCAGGATAATTTTCACTGACAAGCATCACAGAACCAAGTACTGCATACTCCCTGTCAACATCCATCACCATATTACATCACATAAAATGTCTACAGCAGCAGAAAGGTAAACAGAAGTACTGTTGCATTTATAGGTAGCAATTAACTACTGTCAAAGTCTATTATGCAACTCTTTTTTTGCAGGGGGGAAAAAGTCCACTACAGATAATCTGCTCAAAGGATGTATATATCTTTCTGTGACGTACCACAAGTAGAGTGACAAAACAGGTGCTGTATCATAACGATGAGTTGTCTACATACGATGCAAAGAACAAATGTGGATTTTCAAACCAGTGCTGCAAAACCTACGCATAACTGATGTTGCTTCTGTGTTTTCAAGCACAAGTGTTTTGCCTGGTTTTAAGATGCAAACATAATGAAAACAGTCTTATAAATTAAGCCTCTAAAGCACTGAAGCAGTTGACCAACTGCCTGCAGAGCCAGCATGCCAACTGTTTCCAGTGACAAGATGGACATTCAACTCAGTATTTGTGATCTCTTCAATACCACTACTGTTCTTTGGCAGGAGCAGCGTGCCACAGTCACACTAAGCCGACTGTCAGTTTGCAAGCTGCTGACTGCTGGTCAACAGTCAAACTTAACAACAGTCTTGAGCAGTTTTGCTGAAGTGAACAGGTACCCAAATACGCTTCTGACATTTCTGCAGAGCGCCATTAGCAAGTTACGCTGAGCTGGTTCACGCGCAGCCCTCCTCTGGGGATCTGTCAAAGTTACACGTTAGCAGGAGCTGACAGCACTTGCAAGCCATAGGAACTCCATCAGCAAACCGTAGCATTTCCCATGCTTCAACCTTAAGGTCAAGTTCTTGCAGAATCCAGTACAGCACCCAAGCTTTCCCATATGCTTAGTAATTGCACCAGTGGGCTGCTTAGAGCAGTTGGTAAGAAGGCTCATGATGGGATGCAGCTTATTTCCACTCTCCTAAAAAAAAATGCATAAAGTACACCCAAAATACTAGATGATATTTTGTAACTACTCTTGTTTAATCTAACATTGGCAGTGATCCTTCAGGCAACATTCAGAAAATCAAACCTATCCAGGCTAAATCATGCACAAAGAATTCTGCTTTAACAGTATCTTCTGAGTTTGATCTCACTCCTCCTGATCACAACAGGTTTGAACATCAACACCTTCCCATATAATCTGTTGCAAGAGTCAATACCTAATCTTGGACTGTCAAGAGTCACCTGTCTGAATACCAAAAACCTTACCTACAGTTGCAATTCAAAGCTTTCCTATTACACAGCAGTGTCCATAATCGTGCTGCTATGTGGCCTAGCTTTCTGACACTACACTGTGTCAGAAAACACTGACACTCTTGGTCATGTGTAGCTTGAACTACACCAAGGCTGTCAGGGACACATTTTAGAACTTATAAAGAATATCACCCCTATGCAGCAAGTGAAAAAGATTTTCCACGCGCTGCACAGAGTGATTCTAGGCATACAAGAGTGATCACTTGCACAAAAAGATGGTTTTCTTATGAAGAGCATTTGATAATTTCTAACAGATGTACTGAGAAATGTACTGTAATAAGTAGTACTGCACATAGCTATCAGACCATGCACACACACACAGTGTTGCTGATAAGCACAGTGTGGTATGATTATGGGTAACTATAACTTTGGCGTATATACACTTTACATATACAAACTTAGCTCACCCTACATTAACAAACAGGCAAAAAAAAAGAGATACTCCTCTTGCTATCCTTTCACACCTACATGCATAGGCCATCCCAATAATAACACTATGCTCTTCAAACATTTCAAAGACACTTAGTACTCATGAAGTAAAAGGCCAACTGTAGAGCTCTTAGCAAGTTAATGGAAAAGAATTACTTTGGTAGGATAATGGAATATGTGCAATGATTACTGCAATAAGGACAAACACAGGCTTCAAAGAAACCCCTTCCGGCACATGAGAAGCAAAGCCAATGGCATATGGAACTTTAATGTAATTTTGCAAAACATTAATCCAACAAAATGAGACAAGTTACATGGCGAAAAATACATAGTGGATGCACAGAAGCCACTAAATACCAGCAGTAAGTCTGTAGATACTGAACAAGACGCTGAGTCAACCTTATCGCGCCTTCAATTACAGCAACCTGAAGCTGTATTGAAATAGTAAAACTGGATCCCTAATAGGAAGACTATTCACAGGTGGTTAAAAACCGGAAGCTTGAGACCTGAAGCTAGCTTACTGCCGAGCGCCTTGTATTTTGCCATGTAGTTCTCTACTTATTTGATGACCGGTTATACGACAGAGCTGCTTCCAGCTGCACGTTTAAGAGATGCAGTATGCCCACTTGCCGGTCCCCAAAGCGCTCAGCGCTTACATCTCCAACGCAAAACCGAACAGTCCTTCGGGCCTGGCGGAGGTAGGGGAGAGGCCAGGAACGAGAGCAGAGGACCAGCGCTGCGGGGCCGCTTCTAGCGAGGTTCCGAGGAACCCTCCCGGGCAGCAGGGGCTGGGGGGCCGCGTCCCCAGCAGCTGGAAGCAGCGCCGTCCCCAGCTCTGCCGTGCCGCGGCCGCAGCCCTACCCCCACACCCGCCGGTAAACAGCGGCGCACGGGCAGCGCTCGTCCCTACCTTAAAAATAAAACACGTTTCGCAACCTGCCCTGACAGACGCTGCCTCTCCCGGAGACCGACAAACTTTTGACGCGCACGCCCGGCCTTCCGCTTTCTTCTCAGCGGGAGCCGCCGCGTCTTCCCCGCAGGGCGAGCAGCGCTGCCGTCCCCGGGGCGCACCCGCCGAGGGCGAGAGGAGGGCAGCGGCGGAGCCAGCGCTAACCCACCGCACCACCGCCACACCGGCAGGCCCGGGCCCCGGCGGGCCACCCTTCCCTCCCTCCCCCGGCCCTCTGGGGGCTGAGGGGAGGAGCGCAAACCGACCGTCAGCTCAAGGGCCTCAGAGCGGCGGAGGGGAAACCGGCGCCCTGATGTGAACCGGCCGCCCTGAGGTGAACCGGACGCCCCCCGTACCTTGTAGTAGAAAACCGCTTCCTGGTAGCGCCCGCTCTGGTCCCGTTGCACCGCCAGCTGCGCGAACTTCACCGCGTCCAGCTCCAGCGTGGTGGCATCCATGGCCGGTCCCCTCTCTCGCCCCCGTTGCCAGCGTCAACACCACCCCTCTAAACCCACCCCGGCTCCGCGCCCGCCCAGCAACTTCCCCCCCGCCTTCCTGACCCCGCCGCTGGCTCCGCCCCCATCCCAACCACCCTTTCCCCCGGCCCCGCCCGCCGCGCCCCGCCCGCGCCCCGCGCTATATAGGGGGCGGCGCGGAGAGCGGCGGCGGCAGAGGCGGCGGCCATTGCAGCCGAGGGAAGTCGAGTGGTCGGTGGTGCCGCCGCCGTTATCGCGGGGACCGCCGGTTAAACGCCACCAGCTCGGGATCTGCGGCCGTGCCCCGTTTGCGGGGCGTGTGCGTGCGCGGCTTTAGCCCGCCGAGGTTCGCGGGGGAGGCGGTAGCGGAGAAACGGGAGGTCCTTCCTCCCTGCGGCAGCATGAAAGCCGTGAGTCCCGTCCGGCACCCCAGCCGCAAAGCGCAGCCCGGCGTGGCGGGCGGCGGCGGCGGGGGGGGACACCCGGCCCTGCGGTGCTTGGCCGAGCACAGCGGCTGCAAAGGGGGCCCGCCGTCGGGCGAGGAGCCGGCGGCGCTCTGCCTGCAGTGCGATATGAATGACTGTTACAGCCGGCTGAGGAAGCTGGTGCCCACCATCCCGCCCAACAAGAGGGTGAGCAAAGTGGAGATCCTGCAGCATGTCATCGACTACATCCTCGACCTGCAGCTGGCTCTGGAGACGCACCCGGCGCTGCTCCGGCAGCAGCAGCAGCCGCCGCCCGCCCTGCACCCGGGCAGCTGCCCGGCGGGCACCCCCAGGACCCCGCTGACCGCCCTCAACACCGCCCCGGTAAGAGGTGCGTGCCACGCCGCCCGCCCCCCCCCCC
>JAOXJK010000012.1:44988221-45093157 GCA_025774025.1 Xenus cinereus
GGGGGCAAAAATGGGGGGGGGGTACACACACAGTGGGAGGGGGTGGCACTGAAGCGGGGTGGCAGTAGTGGCGTCTGCCCGTCTGTGGCGGTTGAGGGGGGAGCGCGCTGAGGGCCGTGAGGCGCCGCCCCCCAGCCCGCATTTCTAAGCCCCTGGAGAGGTGAGCTGCTGGGGCAGACAGGAGAAAGCTCAGGGGTGTTGCTGCTGTATTTTAAAACAGTGTTGTTTTGTGTGTGGGGTGTGTGTGTTTTGGATTGCTTTTTTCTTTCCTCGCGTCTTAATAGAGGTTCTTGAAAGACTTAATAGCTCCTTCGAAGCCCTAAGCTGTAGAGGTGGGTGTTTGAGGCTTTGTTCACAGTTAATGTTTTGCTTTTGAGGATTTAAAGTTTTACTCCTGTAGTAGAACTAAAGGAGTCCTAAAGTTTTACCTCTCTAGGACTATCCTCCTAATTTCTAGCCTTAAAAGTGAATGTTTGCAGTCATACAAGTGCAAAGTAGGGAGTAAGTAAGAAAAGGTGTATTGTGCTGCCCTCTTGTTTGGAGGAAAAAACCTCGCTTCTGGTGTACTTCAATTCGGCGGTTTTGTAACCTAGATCTCTTATCTAGGATGTCTCGGTTTAGTTTTTTTTTCTTTTTCTTTCTTCCCTAGGATTGGCTTAGGGGAAAGCTGCTCTCACTGGGAGGCGGCTGCTAGTGCTTTATTTCTTGTTTGCGCTTTAGCACCTGCTTTCCCCTCTCCCCAGCTTGTGTTGTAGGATTAATTCCTGAGGCTGAGCTGCTCTGAGAGCCCTGGGCTGGGAAGCCTCCTAAGCGGTATCCCTTCGGGAAGCAGCGTCTTCAGGGCAGTGCTCTTCAAGGGTTGTATCTGGGGGTTCGTTGATGGCACTTTAGTGTGAAACTTACATTCGTGCTTTCACAGTTTCTACTTAATACAGGATGGGGTGTCCTTGAGGGGCGGGGTCTCTCCACAAGGAGCCATGCGGCGAAGACATGGGGCAATGGGAATAAGTTGCACTGGGAGGGGTTTCATCGTGATATAAGAGAAATTTTTATAGTAAGAACAGCCAATTCATTGGAACCACCTCCCCAGGGGCGTGGTAGAGCCCCCCATTACAGGAGGTTTTCAAGATAGTATTGGACAAGGTGCTAAATAGTCTCATCTGTCTGCTCTTTCCCATGGAAGGTTGGACCAGGTGACCTTTAGAGGTCCCTTCTAACCTGGGCCTATTCTACGGAACCCCTATTCTACGAGCTTTTGTTTCTGCCTGAAAGTGCAGCTTATTGCAAAGAAGTGTTTTCATGAGATGTAAAAATACCACCTGGCAACTTGATTCTGAAGCTCTCCCTTATGAGTGTATGACTTTTTAATCTCTTTTCTGATGATAGATTTATTAAAAGGTATACAGCTATTTGCAGGAATACTAGACAGTGAAATACTAGAATCTATGATGTTTCCAATTTTCTTCTGTACAGAGTCAGTGTTCCCATTCTGTCGTCTCTTCTTCATTGCCCCTTCTGTGCTTTACAGACTGCATTGATATAAAATACAGTAATACTCTGTAAAAGATGCCTTGGTTTATGTGATTTGCTATGTAGAGGGGCAGTTCTTGTAATCTTCATAGTTTTGCTTTTGGTTATGCTCCTGGTAAGATTTTGGGATTTTTTTATTTCCTTTCAAAGTGTGTTTCATGCTACTTATCTGAGCATAGGAAAGATACAGATTACACTGAAGGATTTTTCTAAAGAAAGACATATTGGTTCCGTATTTACTTAATGATACCATGAAAACAAACAAGGAATTTCAGTCAAGGTCGGCTTCAATTCGATGTTCAGACACAGTGGCATAACTTGTATAGCCTAAAATTAATTTGTGTATCATGGCTTCAGATTAAACCATTTACAGATCAAACGCAACTCTGAGGTATCCAGTGACATGCATGATGAAAAGGAGGCTGAACTGGGAAGAGCAACAGAAAATGTTAGTCCTTATTTAAATCTGCATGTCAGAAATACTTACCCTGTAACATAAATTGAGCTAATCAGGATTCAGAAATGTCAGTTGGGAGAACTAATTTTTCACTAATTAATGGTCAGTGGTGGTTTGCCTTGCAGATAATAAATTGCTTGTGAGTTTCTGTTTCTTACTAACCTGCTGTAAAATTCTACATGAAGCTTTTAAATCTACAGAAAGTAGAATAAGTTAGTGAGGTCTTCACTGTGGCAAAGACTTCATACGTATATTTTTTTCCTTTTGCTTGTAGTTGCAGTTTAGTTTTGGAGCCAGATATTAAAATTGGCTCCTTTTATTTGTTGCGGAAGAAGCATCTTTCTATCAATGTTAATTTATCTCAGACATTGAAATGATTTTATCTGTGTTTAACTCGTGTTTTTGTAGATACTGTGCAGAATATAATCACTTCCAGTTACTAAGGTTGTTAAATACCACGTGATGTTATTACTTGGGCAGAAGCCAGTAATAGGAAGTAGACAAACATTGGTAGGGCTAATGATGATGATCAGAAGCTTCATTGCTTCAGTCGCTCCAAACTTGGCTGAAAAAAGTGTGAAGTACATGCACCTAGGGTAAGAACTCAGCCATAAGTAAAAACAGCCTCTGGAGAAGCAAATTCTAGTAGTTGTCAGTGATACTGATTGCTGTCCTCCATTTCTCCCTGCAAGTGTTGGATTCCACCTCCCTGACAAGGGCTTCCTCTGCAGGTACTGGGGAACTGTATTCTTCTTTGAGCTTCTGTGCATTTAAACTTGATTATATTAAACTCTTTTTACTACAAAATGAAATTTTCCTTGATTGAAGGCTTTTGAATATGAACCAGAGCCCTGATTTCTACTGCTGGTACTTTTATGAAATTAAGAAGGCAGGTAAAGCAGAGCTGAAAATAAAGCCATAAGTGTGTATATGGTATTTTAATTATTAATATGCTAGAAAACACTTCTATTTATAGGGCTTTGAATATACTTGAAAATAGGAGTCAGTTATATTACACCACTAGATGTCCATCTAGTGTTGGATTGAAGCTAGAAGTTTTTACGTGGTTAAAAGAACAGAAGTGGAACAAGTAAATTTTTAGTTTGGCTCAGCTTTAGTTACAAGTGTGACTGGAGTTGCTTTGGTTAATTTTGGTTTTTGAAGTTGTCTTTACTCAGTCACAGTAATCTAGATTTGTTTTTTGCAGTCAAACATCCAGTATCCAGACTGGCCAGAAGTTTTGGGTCCTCCTGTCATATGTCTGCCCCCCTCCCCCAAATGCTGGAGAAATAGCAGTATGAAATACAAAATCATGTTACTGTAATTCTGTTGATAATATATTTTTTAATAGCACTGTTTCAGCAGAGATTATTACAGTCTGCCAAAATTTTGTAAATTAGTTTCCTACAAGAATTACTACGATTCTCTAAAAGTAAAGAGTTCCTCCTTACACAGTTAAAAACACTGGCTCTCAACTTTATAAGCTGTAATTTGTGGCATCTGTTTAAAAGAAAATGGTTACTGTGATAAGAGACTGTGATCCTAAGTGTGGAAAGAGGGAAGTGAGAAATGGATGTTGATAGCAATGTTATTCTTCACCTTTGTAGTTAGTAAGCACACTTCTTTTGGGAATTGCATCTACTTGATCATTCTTCTGACTGTTGATGGGGAAAAGAAGCTTAATAATGAAATAAAAATTAAAATGAAGTAAGTTTGAGTGGAAGGCACCAATGACACTGAACTATTGCATTAACTAAGAGATCGCCACGTGATACTTATGTGTATATGTAATTACTAAAATGCATCACAGTCTGATGTAATCTTGTATAAAAAGTAAGAAGAATTTCTGCAGTGAGTTATGGTAGGGTGGCATTTCCCAATTTACTCAAAATACTCATAGGTTGATGATCGCTCTTTGAATTGATCGCTCTTTGAATTTAGCAATCAGAAGATTGTAGAAAATGTTAAATCCTGAAACTATTGCAGTCCTCCCCCCTCTACTTAGATTTCAAAAGCACATGCTGTGCTTTTTGAAGGAGTCTGCAAAACTTGGGTTTGGTTTGTATGAAATTTTGTAACAAATTGACGAAGCAGAGCCAGAGTCTGTTCTGCTTTCTAAAGGAAGCTAATATAAATGTTATGGATTGCAGTAGGGAGAGGAATACAGGTTTTATTCAAGTCCCACACATGTGCGCTCTGATCTGTTAAGATTTCATGAGTGTATTGAATTCAGGTGAAATGTTGAGTATGTTGAATGACTTTGCCAGAGACAAGATTTCTCATTTTAGGGACCGGTAGGAGAGAGTAATGTAACTGTGTTTTATAATCAAGAGTCTAGCTGGAATCGTTAGTGCAGAAATAAATTGTTACATGCTATTTTCTTTCAAATGTGACATGATGTGTGCTAACAATAGATTTAGTACAATATAAAGGTGAAGTGTAACTCTTGTGTTCTCTTTCACTTATTTATGTTGACCTGAAGGGTTACTCTGTTGTGCACCAAAAGGTATGTAGGGTGCTGGTCAGTATAGTCTTTGTAATTTAGTTCAGTTTCTTGCCATGGGTTATCTCCTCTGTCTTCTCAAAGAAGTAGACACTCACTGTCTACTTCTCAATGCTAATTTTCTCTATTCAGTAAATGAATTACAATAGATACGTATATGCAACAGTGTCTTATTAAAAGCTAGGTTGTCACTTAACAGTGATTCTTTTCTTTGTGTGTGCAGGATGTGCTCTGGAGTACACTAGCACCTGAGCACTGATAGTTTCTGGCTATTAACATTCCATGTTACTCCTCAAAATTGCTGAAAGTAATCAGAACAGTGAACATAGCCCTAGTTAGTTTTCTCAATTTCAAGAGCAGAAAGGTTCTAAAATAGATGCTCAAATGCATCTGTCATCTGTTGATAAACATTTCTGTAAAGAAAACCGTATTCTTTACAGGAAAGCAAATTTTTACCAGAAGCAACTACTAAAAGGTTTATATTAGCTGATTTTTTTTGTTTGTTTGTTCTTGAAGAAAAAGACTATGCATTGGGGAGTGAGGGGGGCTGCTTTTAAGGTTCTATTTATTTTCTCACTTCTGATGAAGGGATTTTGATAATGTTACTTACAAGAGACTTGAATTTAATCAAGGAAGTCCTTTACTGAAACAGCTTGTTACACTGTAAGATTTGTATTCCCAAGGAATTATAGATGTAAAGCTTTATACACATTCCTCATTGTGAAGGGTTGGCTTCAGCTGGCAGCCAAGCTCGTGCACTTCCACCCCCACAGCAGGACAGGGCTGGGGGAGGAACAGAGAAAATAGGAAGAACAGGAGTGAGAGAACTTATGGGTCAAAGTAAAGACAAGGAAATCATTCGCCAGTTACTGTTGTTGGCAAAACAGACTCCACTTGTGGAATTTCAATTAATTGCCCATTAATGTAAACATTTAATGACTGATTTGGGCATTGGAAAACATTTGAACACTTTGGGAAAACACTTTTTTTTCTCCCTTTTTCCAGGCTTAACTTTGCTGCAGGCATCTCTGCTCCCTCCTTGTTACTGACACAGGTTACACTTAGTATATTTAGTGATGCTATGAGTGATGCAGGAGTTAGGGGCCGGTATGTAGCATTTTTTGCTTTATTGCTCTTTTCTTTTTTTTCCCTCTTTTCTTCTGTTGCTCCCTTTTCCTTACTTGTTTCCTGTGTTCTGGTGTAGATCCTCCACTGGCTGTAGTCCCTTCAGGGGTGTACCCTCTCCAGCGTGGGTTGCCGTTCCTTTGGGCTTGTACCTGCTCCAACATGCAGCGCCTCCTACTCTGACCTTATTGGTCCTTTGGTACCCTACAGTGGTCCTCTCAGTCTCAGCTTTTTTCTGCCTTTTCTTAAATCTGTTTTCATAGAAGTGTGACAAACTTTGGCTCAGCTTTGGCCTGCACTGGGTCCATTGCCAAGCCAACTGTGTCTGACGCAGGGCAGCCTCATACTTCTTCTCACAGAGGCCACCCCCGCAAGCCCACCACCACTACTAAAGTTGGACTGGATTAGTTTTGCTATTTGACTTTACACATTTAAGGCACAACTGAAGACGAGATTCGTGTTGGGGGATACTGAGGCTCATGGGGAGTTCAGCTTCCCATTCCAGGGTTACCCTGTGCTATTTGCAGTGAGTGTACCCTGAAGTGAAGGTTGTGGGTTAAATTAAATCCACAGCTGCAGAAGGGCACAGTCCCTGCTGCCTAAGCTGAGGGTGCCGAAGCACACGGGGGGGACCCTTGTTAAAATCCCGGTTGCAATGTGTCGGTGAGCAAGGAGATGTAAGTTAGAACCACTGATACCAATCTTACATTGCAGTCAAGCTTTGATCAGTCTCTGGGATTTGATAGCATGTTTAATCCTTCTAATAGATTGCAAAAATAACAAAATGGGTTAAATTTCAACTTTCGCCTAGGCATGGAAATGCCTGACAATGTGGAAACTTTGAAGAAAATTCACAAAATTTGGATTTAATTAAAAACGTTAGCTCAGTGGACTATGGGGAGACTGATTTTCTTGGGAAATCCTTGGGATCGCAGTAATGGTCTCTGTGGATCCCAAGTAAGCTGGTTTGATGGAAGACTCGATAGCTTATCTTCCTGCTGATACTGATGATAAAGTTGATTCATAAACTTCGCCCTGTAAACTTCCTTACTCTTTTGTTTAATATGCTTACTCTAATTACGAAACAAATTTTTGCTTTAATTAAAAGGATGCTTCTTCAATAAAGTAAATTCTTACAGAATTTCATCGAATATCTGTACTCTTTATTACTGTCTTTCAGGGCCAGCAAGAGATTGGATGGTCAAAGATCTTTTTCCTTCACGAATGGACTTCAATATTGTATTAATGACATTGGACTTAATTTTGGAGATGCCATTTTGGTGAAAATGTTTTCATGTCCTTATGCTATAAAATCTAGGTGCAAAGAAGAAATGTATATGAGGAGTGAGGAAAAACTGCTCAGAATACATGTAATGGGAGGATGCCTAGGAATTGCTCCAAGACCATTTTGATCCATCTTGGTAATCGTCACTCTACTGAGAAAGTTTGTCCCCGTGAATTGACACGGAGAACTAATTTGATAGCATTTGGAGTAAATACGAAGCCTGCATCTTCAGCTTTCCCCAGTCTTTCCCCCTATGCATAAATACACTTGTGCTGAGCCAGTAAGTGATATGATTTGTTTGAGTTTGTGTTTTTGCAGCAGGTCAGACACACTGTTGTAAGCAGGTAAGTAGACAGGCAGGAGACAGATGTGCTAAAATAATGCCATTTGCACTGCATAGGAATGCAGCAGGAAAAATGACAAGTCCTGGGGCCACAAATGTGTATGTGTTGGTGGACTTCACTCAATTGTTACATATACTAAACTTTTACTTTTTTCCTTGAAAATTTAACTAGGAATACGTTGTTCACGTGAGTAAGTATTTACACAGCTGGAACAAAAGAAGTTAGATGTACACTAATTTGTATCGCTTAACCATAAGTCTCCAGCTATTAATAAAGCAAGCATGCCAAAAAAAAAAAAAAACAAAACCAGTTTCTCAAATGACAAGTCAGCTATTATTTTTTCCTTCTGTAAATAACCAGGGGCTCCCTTTAGTCCCATGGGACCATTGTGCAGTATTGAACTGTGTGTAAAATAACACTTGAGTAGAATCTAATATGTAGTGGGTTTTATCATCCTTGTCATTACAGGATGTCTGCTGTGAACTACCAAAATAAAATGGGTGAGTACAATCAGAAGGAATTAAGGACAGAAGAACATTACCTGGAAATATCACTCTCAATCTGGCTATCATATCCTGTAGCCTTTCCACCTGGTGGTGGCTTTCCATGTGACTGGCTCATTTTTATTGCATTTTTACTTATGCATTCAATGTTTTAAACTTTAAAGCCAATAGGATATTTGGCTTTCAGTGAAATAATGTTTACCTCGGGACTGAGTGAACAGAAGGATGATATGAAAAAGTTCCTTAGAACTAAGATAGTTCCTCACTTTGTTTATTTTTTAAGTACTGCAGGCAAGGAAGCTGGCACTGAATATAGTCTGGAACCCAGAACTGGGACCTCCAGCAGTATTGGTAGATGAACACTTTTTTGCCTGTTTTGCTGCCTAGAAACAGACAAAGGAGCAGTTTAGAGCTGGAACTGGAGCAGTCTGGAAGTTATAACTGCTTAGCACAAAATCCCCAGTGTTCTTCGCAGGAAATTGTCTTTCTGCTCTGTTTTACAAGTGACTTGTGCACGTGCCTTTTTAAAGTGGACCATACTATTAGAGCTTAACTTCGGGCTCTCTACAATGATCTTAAACTGGAGTTCTGAGAGGAATTCTGTGTTCTGGATGATAATAAATTTGTCAGATCTTTGGTTAGCAAAAATTTTTCAATTTTTTCCCCCTCCCCAGAAGTCAGCGTGAGAGATGCATTGCTAGAAGAGCTCATGTCTTTGTGCCATTTGGTAAAAAAACGGTGTTCTTTAACAGGCGTAATCTCTTTGCTTTTCAGAGGCAATAAACAAAATGCTACAGCAGGGCTGTACTTGATCCGTAGGGCTGGATGGCTTGTTTATCTTTTTATGGCAATTTTAACATTTGGATAACTAGACATAAAAATCTGAATGGCAACCATTGATATGACCAAATGTCCCTCTAAATGCTTACTCAGCATTGCCTTTTTTTCTGTTAGACTGAACGGTAATTTTGCACTTAAAAGTCTTTCTGTACCTTTCATTTAGCCCTTTTACCCCACTCTGTAGTTGGATGAATCTGCTGAGCTATTGCTGGTCTCTGGAATCACTGCTACTTTACTACACTGGGGCCGTGGGGATTTGATCACATGGGAGAAAAGAAAGAGCAGGAAAAAGAACAGGCCTTTTGAAAGGTCTGAGCTGTCCAGTCAAGTTCTCCTCTAATCAGAGGCAACTATGCAAACATTACTGCTTCTTTCTCTCTCATATGACACCCTGTGATAAACTTTGGCTCTTCGATAGATCAGAATCCTTAAAAATAAACTATGTCACAAGAATAGAAGTAAAAAAAAAAAAACAAAACCCAAGGAAAATCAACGTTTAGGTGAGGGTGATAGGGGTTATGAAACACTAGAGGTAAATCAAAAAAGTAAGGGCGTGCAGTTGTGAATGTTTTATTAACTTGATCTCATCTCATCTTTATGTACCAATCAAATGGGAAGTATTCCACTTTATATAAGAGAGCTCAGTAAACCCTCCGTTCTTGGGAACACTGCAAAGGTCATTTTGCCAGATGTTCTAATTTCCTTTCTTTTGTATGAAAACTAGTGATTGCCAGAGGAGGAAAACGTATTTCCGTAAAAGATGGGGGTGTCTTTGAGGATTTTTTTTTTTACATGTCCTCTGGTTGAAATCCCTATTATTGTTGCTAAATACCAAAAATTGCTACAGCAAGGTTTGACTTCAGTAATTACCTATGTCAAAAGCCAAGACTTAAGAGATCATGCAGAATGTGTAGCCTTAAATGTTAGAATACTTTCTTCACTGTTAAAGCTGTAGAGGTTTTAGTTTTTAGATGTCTTGTTTTGAAATACTCAGACTTTTCAATACTGTGGTAAGACACAAAATTAATCAAATGGAAATATAGTTTAATAGCTCGATGTATGTTCTTCTAGAGAGTGCACATGCATTTGGATCAAGACCCTAAAGACATGATGATTTGATTCAGTGGAGTGAAAATGTAATGATGCAGGGATAGCATGGTAGCGTGTAGATAAGGGCGGTTGAGTTTTCACCAAAAGCCTGAGTTTCTTCCCTTCACAAGTAATCGCACAAAAATTGCATTTGACTCAAAACCTACCCACAACAACAATGAAGTGAGCCTGCTTATTGCTTCTGACCTCCACCGCCAGCTTTGCTTCAATCTCTGATGTACCTTAATGCTTCCACCAATGTATGCCAAAAGAAACCAGGCTCCAAAGAGACCTAGTTAAAAGCGTTGCTATTCATCATAGAAAAATCAATTATACAGTAGTTTTCTTTTGACCTAGAAAAAGATACTGTGCTTTGAGTTGAATAAAGACTGATCTTGCATTTAATTATGAAAGGGTATGCAGATACGGTGATTTGTTAGACTGGAATGGGTTTAGTCCTACAACTCAGTTTTGACTGAGCATTTTAATAAGTTATTTTTTAAGAACATACTAACTTTATTAATACAGAGTATTAATTCGTCTCTTGCTGCAACGCAGGTATAAAGCTCCCTGTAATGATATTCATGTGATGGCTTCAGTTCTCTGAAACTAAACGACTTTCTGTTTTCCTTCTGCTTGAAACAGGTAATCACCTAAGGCATCAGACTGTTGGCATGTATTAGCTCATCTGTATTAGGGTGGGAATCAGTTTCTCCAGCAGCTAATGCTGCTCCTCTGGCCCTGCTCCTTAACTTCACTAAGCCCTGCTTAGGTTCTTGTAATTTCATTCTCCCCATCCATTCTTTCATTTTATTTAAAACTAGCCTTCTTGACATGTGGTACAAGCCTGTGCACAAACAGACCTAAGTCCCTTGTAGCAGGCAGTATTTTGTATTAGCTTTATTTAGTAGGATAAATAAGTTTGGTGTTATCAACTACTGGGATTAGGTCATCTCATCAATGCCAGCTACCCAGTTCTGTACATGTTCTGTACCTGTAGATATTTGTGTTCCCCAGTTTTGTTGCTGTTCTTTGACAATGTGCGTTAGCTGCTGGAACTACCATGGAGCCATGAGATGTCGCTGCAGGGTTGAAAACTGAGCCAGTGATATTTGTAAGAAATTAAAAAAAAAAAGTCATTTCTAAAATGTGTTTTTATGAAGAACTTTCAACTTCCCTTGCTGATGTATCAAATATGATTTTCCTAGGGAGTGAGGATTTCTTATCTGAACAAGATTAAGGCATCACCTGTGTACTGTCGTCCCGTGAATGTGCCACAGGACCGTGGTGGTCCAGGAACTTTTTGAGGTATTCTGCAAATAGATATAGTTTGAATGATCCATGGAGAAGGGCAGATGATCAGTAGTGTCAGTCCCATGCACTGACCAGTGAGTCCCCTACGCCCCAGGTACAGGAGAGATTAGCAAAGCATACTGTAGTATTTGATACCTGAAATCAGTTGTTCAATAAAATGCACAATAAAATAGAAGATGTGCTGCAATGATAATTTAACCTGCTGCAGCCAGTGATAGGTCTGATGTGCCTTTGGAATGAAAAGGGTAGCGGATGAACCTTTATTTGTCTTTTAGGACAATGGAGTGTAAATGATGACACCTCAAGCTGATGAAACTAAACATCACCCTTTCAGGTGAGGTTTGCCTTACAGCCAACTTTTTTTTTTTTTTATTGGGTGTCAGATTTATTTTAGAAAGCTGTCTGTAGTGTTGCCAGATCAAGTCTATCAGTGCCTTTTTTGATTTGTAGGAAACTGGCATTTAGTGAATGGGTTATAGGTCTGCCTCTCCATCTCTGACGGACTGGTATCTTGTAATTTACAGAAAATAAGATAGCTTTTCCATTACCATTTAATTTATCCTTGCTTTTATTTATTCCATAAATAGGGTTTATGAAATGAGATGAAATTATAGTAGAGGCTATACCACCTGGAGTTTATTAGGTGAGTTTAACGATGCAACTCTGACTACTAAACTGATGCTCTTGCTGATATTTTTAAATTCATGTTAAGATTGAGCTGTCTAAAATAAAGCACCCGTGGAAGACTGTCAGGCCCTATCTTCACATGCATTTGCATTATAAGTGGCACATGTATGTGGGCAAAAACTGCCCTCTGAGGCAGATGGAGAAGTTAGTAAATGACAAAATTTTTACTTTGTTTGGTCTGTTCACACCTGTGCTTAGTGTCAGGTAAACCAAGACACTTTCTATCCAACTTAAAATACGCATGATTTATCACTTTCAGATGCTGGGTTGATGTGATTTCATCCTGTCCATTGATTAAAAAAAAAATAAAATAATTATGCATTTAAAGGTATACTCTGGGGTTAAAGATTCTGATGCAGATCCTGAACAGTGTTGGGCAACTGCTGTGTCAACTTTTAAACTTCTTAGCAGAATCTTGAGCAGCTTCGCCTCATTTGCTGTGACCTCTCATTTGTTGCAAAAACACTGCAGAAAGAGAGCAGAAAAAATTGCTTAAATGTACTTCCTTGAGCATATGTACTACAAGTGTTTGTGTGTCTACCTTGAAAGCTGTTTTCATGTGAGTTCTGCACAGTTTCATGAAAAAATGTGATGGTGTCAATCAAGTACGAAAATACTGGACTTGCATAAGTGCACCTGTGTGAACGTTCAGCCATGAGAAGCGTGTTTCAATCAGAGATAGTATATGTTTGCTGTCATTTAGTCCTTTCTTGCAGCATATTTAAATTTTTCAAGTGGATTAGCTAGGTTTTTTCATGGTCTGCCCTCAGGATTCTAAGTTTAGTGGTTGTGTTGCCTGTGGCATGTAAATTTCCAAATTTAATTTGACAGTGATGACAGCACTAGTTTAAATGGATTGAGTATGTAGAGAATAAAAGAAGAGTTACAAAGGACAAGTTAAAATTTAGGGCCTTGAATTGATTTCATAATAGGATTCTTCACTCAGGAAACCCTGTTACAAGCACTGAACACCATAATTTGACTTACTGCTTTTTCTGGCTCATCACAATAAATTTCCTTCTTTTGAATCTCTGTAATCCAAAAGGAGAAGACTTTATATCACTTGTAATCTCACAGAGACTATCATGCTTCTGCCAGCAAACTGGAATTAATGCATCTTTTAAAATTAAAACCATTCCATCTTCTTTAAAAAAGCCAAACAGTGCAATTGCCCTGTTACTTGCTGTGCTGTAATCCACATGTGTAGAGCTCCTTGTAATGGGAGCAGGAATAGATTCACCAGAAACATTAACTATGTGGTCTCTGTTCCAGCATTAGCCTTGCTTACAGTGGTATTACGAGCTCGTCTGCGTTACGGCTGCATTTCATCCTGGTTTTTTTACACCTTTTTCAGTTACTCTGTTCAGAAGGGATGGACTCTCTTACTAAATCTCTCTTTCACTGGAAACAAACCAAAAGATCCCTCTAGTACCTTGAAGTAGTGTGGCCAGTAGAGTCACTTTTACAGTAGTTGGTCGTTGCCAGGGCTGGGCAGCCTAAAGTGCAATAGCTTTTCTTTTTCCTTCAAGGAAAGAGATTACTGGAGAGGTTGGAATGGAAGCCCCATCTGTATGCCAGATCCTTATCTACTGTAAACTGTGGTATTGAAGTCAGTGGTGCTTTGCTGAGTAATATCCCAGGGGATATGTTGGATAGGAAATAAATTGGGAAAAAAAGTGAAATTGCTGCCTGTCTTTCCTGAGACAGCTGATTGCTATAAAACAGAACAAAAAGTGTGTGGGTTTTGAGACTGTGTGATACATAGATATCTCCTGGTGGGGGAAAAAAAAAAAAGAAAAGCAGCTGTAGGTTTTAAAGCAAGTTGAAAATAAAATGAAAAACTGAAGAGAGGAATTCAGGGTGCAGGGAGGGGAACAGGAAGGCCAAGGCACAGCTGGAGCGGAGCCTGGCTAGGGATGTGAAAAAGAACAAGAAGGGTTTCTTCAGGTACGTAGGGCAACAAAGGAAGGGAAAGAATCTGTACCCTCTGATGAGAGAAATGGGAGACCTGGCTACAGTTGACATGGAGAAGGCTGAGGTACTCAACCTTTTTGCCTTGATCTTCATCAGTAAGTACTCTAGCTATGCTGCCCAATTCACAGAATCCAGAGAATGAAGTACTGCCCACCTTAGGAGAAGATCAGGTTTGAGGCCAGTCATTCTCACCTCTGTGCCTGGCAAGATCATGAAACAGATCCTCCTGGAAACTGTGCTAAGGCACATGGGAAATAAGGAGGTGATCTGTGACAGCCAATGTGGCTTCACTAAAGGCAAATTGCACCAGACAAATTTGGTGGCCTTCTACAATGGAGTTACGGCATTGGTGGATAAAGGAAGAGCACCTGGACTTGCGCAAAGCATTTTATACTGTCCCACACAACATCCTTCTTTCTAAAATGGAGAGACATGGGTTTTACAAGTGGATCACTTGGTGCATAGGAGTTGGCTGGGTGGGACGCACTCAAAGAGTTGCTATCAATAGCTCAATGTTAGGGTGAAGACCATTGATGAGTGGTGTCCCTCAGGGGTCTGTACTGGGACTAGTATTATTTAACATCTTTTTCAGGGACGTGGACAGTGGGATTGAGTGCACCCTCAGCAAGTTTGTGAGTGACACCAAGCTGAGTGGTGTAGTTAATACCAAAGCAGGAAGGGATGCCATCCAGAGGGATTTTGACAAGCTGGAGAGGTGGGCCTGTGTGAACCTCGTGAAGTTGAACAAGACCAAAAATCTTTTAGGATTTTTATTTATTCATGCAAGTAATACCTATTGAATTAAATTGTGGACCTACGTAAAGTTATGGACATCTTGACCACTGCTGTTCTGCTAGTCAGTCTAAGTTTTTCCAGGTAATTTTTTTTTTTTTTAAATGGGCGAATTTCTGATTTCCTCATAAAGTAATCGGAACACTTTAAAACTCTGGAATACAAGGCGTTTGTTGACTGCAAAGATCTGGGATTTTTCTTATTAGCTGTTGACAGCAATACAATTCCTAGAAACTTTCTGTGAGTTTCAGCAGAACATAAGTGAGTTCTTGATTTTTGTTATACTGCTTGATCTTTTTCTTGTTGTTGGTTGTGTGGTTTTTCTTTAAGCGTTCCAGCATGTGGCTATTACGTATACTGTGTCCTGAGACTAGATTAATTAATAAGGAGTGGGAAGGCAGGACATCTTTTCTTAAATGCTGCATTTGATGAGTATATTATACAAAGGTGACAGGGAACAAGATAACCTCTATGGAAAAAGTTCTGAAGTGTTGTACTCTTCCATCCCCCATCCGTTAATTAAAGAATCCAAAGGAAAGGTTGTATCCAGATGTAGCTGTACTATATAGAGCTGGTGAGCGCAAGCTTGGTGTACTGTATATGTAAGTGAGAAGATATCTAGGAAGACTGTTATTTTTAATACCGTAAAAGGTTAAGCATTTTTAAATAAATTAAATTAACTTCCTTTTCTCTTTAAGATTTAGACTTGTGCACTCTCCCCTTCAGGAGTTTTGCCTTCAGTCATTATCTCTGATCTGGACAAGTGAGCTTTCAGCTTTTTCCTTCCAGTTGAAGTCTGAGACATCTCAAACATTTCTGCAGCATGTACAAGTGTTTTTCTTACCTAGAACAAGTCTAACTATATTTGGGTACATAATTGCTGCTGTCTCCCAGCATGACCAGTTGGTGCTGGGACCCTCTTCCGTGCTCAAGTTTCAGAGGATCCCAAGAGCTCTGCTTTCAGTGTTTGGAAGTAATTAGCATGCTTTAAAAGGGGACTCAACTGCAGATAAATTATCAGTATGTCACTATGTTGGGCAGTACAGTGTGTAAGATTCCACTTTTTTTAAGGATTATTGACACCAGATGATGTAAAAAGCATTTATTTAGAAGCCCTTTTGCAGCTGAACTGAACCTACAACCTTCTGAAGCAAAATTAGAATGTAGAAACATAATTGCTTATGTAAGAATTCCAATTTGTAAATAACCAAGAGCATATGATAGTTTTGAATTGAGGCATTGGTCTGGAAATCTTCGTAGTGCTCAGGGGAAAAACAGTGATGCTATATTTGTTGTTTTCTGTTGTGTGGTCCTAAGGAAACAGAAGATTCTTTTTGTAGATGATGCTGTAGGGCCAAATTCCATGACTGACTTCCTGTGCATATTCAGTATGAACCAGTGTTTAATTGTATCTTACCTCAAATATTTTTTCTACATCAGTTTTGCAGTGAGCATGAGAAAGTGGCTTTGTGGATTTAAAAAAAAATATAGTGAAGGAGGTTATGTGCACAATTCTTGCTGGATTTCTTGTGACAAAAGGGCTTTAAAGGAAGAGAACTCAACACTTTCAGTACTTCTTTAGAGACTCAGATGACATTCATGCATCTCCCAAGGTAGTCCTGTGTAATGCCAACTAATCATATATCACAAACTTTTCACAGGTGGTCTGTAATTGTGTGTTCTAGGAGTCTAGGATTTTGTTTGGGGGTTTTTTTGTGTTGGGTTTTGTGGTTTTTTTTCTCTGCATACCTGATTTTTATTTTTATTTTTTTGTGCTGAGTACACTGTATTAGGAGATAATTTTGTCCTTAACAACTACGCTCTGTGGATTCCCTCACTAAAATGAAACAAAAAGCACCCTCATTTTGCAAGTGTGATGTAGCTCATTTTAGTGTTTGAAAGTTTGTTATTATAGTATTTGCAAAAAATCAATGGATGTTGCTTTTTGAGAAAATGCGGTACTCTGATGGATGCCTAATTATTTTGAAATTAATTTCCCTTCAAGGAGAAATTGGAATTTTTGGCTCTTATTTTGGTTCATCGTGAAGCCACATTTTAAAGTTCCTTAGCTGCTTGCAAACACTTTTTTCCTTCTAGGAGCTCTAATATAGTGGCACTGTTTCTGAGGATTATCGATGAATGTTTGCATATGCATTAACTTACATTATATCTAGTGCATGGTGAGTATCACAAAAGGCATTTTCTAAGTTACCTGCATAAGTACTCTAGAGACCTGAGAAAGCATCAGCTTTCTACACTCCCACCATTTACTTTGGTTTGTTCTCACCATGTGGCAATATATAAAACATGCTGTTTAGTTTTCATTGCTTCTGCAACAGCTGTAGTTGTAAAGATGATAAAGCTACTCGTTTCTGATTTGCCTGCATACAATCATTTACATAATTCCACACATTCAAATCCAAATACAGTCAAACAAATCTGCTTCGTTTCAGTGAATAAGCCAAGCGCCTTTGGATAAACAAAATTTATTCCAAATAATTAAAAATAAAATATGCACCTAAAAATAATACTAGGGTGCTTCAGAAATGTGTATGTAATAATATCCTTGGGCTAAAATCTCTGCTTTGTTGATATTACAAAGATGTTTCATTTGACAAGACATGATAAGCTTTGAACTAATTGTGGGCAATATGGTACTTCGTGTGGTTTGCAGTACGGAAAGATAGGACGAGAAAAGGTATGTTGCTTTTTCAGTTTTCCAAGAATTATGGCAATAAGAAAAGCACTAGAAAGTTCCCGAGAAGACATTAAAATGAACAGCATCTTGCTTGCTTTATTTCTTGTTACAGGATATATATTTTTTGTATCTTAGTGAAAGCTTGGTTTAAATTTTATATACTTACTTCAAAAGACTAGTTATAAGCAATTATAAACCTAGAACTGGCAAGAAAGAGGAGATGTACCTCACATTTGTAGCTACAAAATGACAGTTTTCCAGTTGATTTCAGGGCAGAACTTGTGAAGATGCTCACAAGCAAAAGTCTCAATTCTTTCTAGTTTCGTGTCTTCCTGCTATCAAAAGTGGTAGATTCTGGTAAAACTGCATAATTTTCAGCTTTAGAACTGAGAAGACAACTAGGTTCTTTTAGCCAAGTGACATTAGCAGAAGTTTTACATCCATTGACTATTGCAAGGTTACAATTTTCTTCACAAAACTTCTATAAAACAAGAACCTGCATCATGTCATCTCCAGTAAGTTCAGTTTGTTAGTGTCCTATTTCAAAGGTACACCTAGGGTGTGTTAGTGGATAATATACTGGTGGTTCAAAAACTTCCATAACATTACGTGTAAATTGTTGCCCTCAATTTTGAATTCCCCACTTTGTGGTAGTTCAACATGAGGTTACTTACACTATTTCTATTCTAAAGCAAGACTTTTTATAAAAATAATCTGTTGCAGATGAGAATGAACTTGAGTACTTACTCCTGTGTATAGGATGCTTTCCCACTCAGTATTCCTGGGAGCAGGAGAGTCACATCTGCTGCTTTTGTTAAGTGCTTTTGGCTTTGAGAAGCTGCTTTCATGAATGAAATGTTTGTGTTTAGTTCACTTAATATCCTTTGCTAAATGAATCAGTGAAGCACATATGGGTAGAGTTGATATTCTTAGCCTTTATGCTGTTCACATTTGTCTACTTTCCATCCAAAGGAACTGGCAAGGATGTGACAAATCACTTGTATCATCCTCCGGGTTTAGCTGGCACGTTTTACAAGGCCTGGCAAATGGTTTTGGTTTCCTGCTGCAATGGTTTTTATTGGTCACCTTTGTATTCTTTTCTATAAGCAAAAAAACTTGATCCTTGGTACTTCCATGATACTACATGTTTAATGCTAAGTGGGTCTACAGCCAGGATTGATAGGAAAGAGAGAAGAACAACAATAACAGATGCATATCCTGCTCCATAAGAACTTTCTGATTTGGGAAAAGTACTCCTCCTACCAAGGAGCTCTTTTGACCTCCTTTATTCCCTTTCAATAACTCCCTTAGTTGGAGGCAAACTCAACTTGCTGTGAAATACAGATATTGATTATAATCCAAATTATCATATGAAGTCCCCCTAACATTCAGCCTGACTTCTTTTTTGAGGAAACTGAACCAGAAGAAAAAGTCTAAAGCCATGGTCCTGTGTACAGTAATGTTAATATTTTAATGACAACGTGGGATACTTTAACTTCAGCTGAATAGCCAGCTGTGGTCTTAGGCAGATGTGATAGGTGTTCTGGTTAGATCTTATTTTCAACTAACTGGGTTTTCAGGTATTTGTTTTATTTTATTCTGTGATAAAGATTAGCTTTCTGGAGGGGAAAAAATGGACTTTTCACTGAAGATTTCTCAAGAGCGAAGTATTGTGGGTTGGGGCAGGCAGCAGAGCAGTTTCAGAAATTTTATTGTCTGAATCTTACTAATTTTTTAGTTCTGATACCTAGCAGGCAGCAAGGGCAGCTCTGCTTGTCTGCCTGTTTATTCCTTGAGGAGGAGAGACTACAATGCACTGTGGGAAGTGCTGAACTAGGGGAAGGTGAGTATATAGAGCAGGTCTTTCAAGGATGCTGAGAGTTCAGGTCCTGATCCTGAAGGAATATAAATATTTACTTAATACATTCCACACATTTGACTTCAGGAGGGACTGCGTGCGTATGGTTGCTTCAGATATGGAGACATCATAATTAGCTGGGCTCTCTGATAGACCCTTTGGTTTTGGGGATCGTCTTGACTCAAAAGAGAAACTATAATTTGATTTTTAATTTCATTGTATGTTAAAAACTGTTTGAGGCTGCTAGGATACCAGGATCTGTTTTAAAAATGTTGCTCGTGTACTCATTGCAATTGTGCTGTTTATACCAGCAGGAAGATACAAGTGTGAATAATAATGAATATTTAAGGCCTACAGCATCATAACATGCTAATTATTTAGCTTTACTCAGAAAAGAAGAATAGACGATAAGCTTATAAAAGGTGTGCTGAGTACTGAAGTGTAAAATTGTTGTGTCTCTCCATTCTTTAAAATGAAGTAAACAAGTAAACATCAATCCCACTAGCTCACAGATAGGCAGATGCCAGTTTTAACAGTAAATGAAGTTGACTTTTTGTGTCAGTCAGTTTTTCCACTTAAGACTGGGTGGGCTGGTTGTGCGCTTGTATGTACGTGTGTCTGTTTGTGGGGGCGTTTCTGTCCTTACAGCCATATCCTTTCCAGCTGTGGCCGCTTGCCCTTCTAAATGAAACCATTCTTTGGAACATTTTGATCACTTCATGTTCATCACACTGACTTCCTAAGTCAGGTAAGTCATCCAGGGTCTCCTTACTTGAATCGGTGTCTGGTCATATGATTATACCTGGGATCATTAGGAAACTCTTCTTTTCTCTGAGAAACCTGCAGTGAGTAAAGCTGCAATTTTCTTCCCGAGTCATTTTAGTGCTAACAAAAAAATAATATACTTGTAGGAAAACTGTGCCTGCAGAGAGGAGACAACCGATAAAAAGATTTCTTCATTTACATAAAGAGCTGACACCTAGGAAATATTTTGCATTGTTTTTACAGCAACATTTGTCCTTCTTCTGGTGTCGATGTGGTGAAAGTTCAGTATGTGGACATCTGAGGAGGATGGTGAGGTGGCAGGATGGGACGGATTTCTCCTGGTTTTACTGTCTGGTGAAACCAAGAAGTTCCACAGATGAATCCAGGCTTTACATTTGCCCTACTGAGAGAAAAGGAGGGTGGTGGAGGAAGGGGATAACTAATTGGGGCATATGAGCCGAAGCTGGCTGTCTGCTGCACTCCAGGACTCAGGCTTTTTTCAAAGACTTCAGAAGGAATGAAATCAGCGTGTAAAAATTGAAGAAACCTAACTGGAGTACTTCAGTAGGTAGGAGAAAGGTACATGATCACATTCATTTGCGTTGGTAGAGATGGGGTTTGAAGTTGTGACAAGAAAGATTGTGTTCCTTCTCTTAGTATATGCAAACAGAAGAGGGAAAATGTCCCCAAACCAGAGTGTGCAGGGAGATCCAGCCTGCAACGTGATTATAAATTATAGGTGAAAAATGGATGTTGCTTCAAAATCTCCATGTTCTTGATAGTGAGCTTAAGAAGTGATTAACTTCTTGACTGTGCATTTTGCTCTGGCAGCAAACATCTAGAGAATTACTTACTTTTACCTGTAGAAAACATTGAAGGAGCTGGAGATAAAATTGGGACATAAGTTGATTAAAAAAGACAAAATCAAAATATTGTTGCAAGCAGGTTTTGTAAAGCCTTTAAAGAATTCAGGAGCACTGTTGTCGTCTTCTTCCTTTGAGATTTATTGTATACATAGTGGTGGATCTCTGGGAGCAAATAAGGAAAAATGTTGGCAGTTAAATAAGCTTTAAAATATCTATTCTTTTATATAGTTGTCTAAGGGCTTTTAATAATTTTCGTACTGTTGTCTCCTAAAATATCATTAAAGTGGAAAGAACTCAGATTTTTGAGAACTGCTGTCTTAGCATCTTAGATTATGCCTACATATATTTATATAAATAACTACAGCATCTTTAAGTAGCTTATGCTAGGACCTTGTATATACTGTTTTATGTTCAAATAAGTTTGGGAATTAACATATTACTAGCATAATATTCAGAATCGGTAATGCTCTGTGATGCTGCATGTTTCTGAGTGAGTTTATTTGGGCTTTGATCCATAGTTTTTATGAGCTGTATGACATGAGTTTGCCTTTAAATTATTTCATTTTACTTAGCAAATAATGACAAATACACATAGAATGCATAAAGTACCTCTGTTTATGGAGTTTGTAGTGCATGATTGGAATTTCCTATGTGAAGATAAAGCAAAATAAATGGTACAAGTAGGGAAATTAGTCTCCATGTTTTTAAATTGCAGTGTCTCTGTATATTTAAAGAAGCTGCCTGATGCCAATAGCGGGTACTGAAGAGAAAAGTAAAAAGTGAGTGGGAAATAGGTTCCCATATGCACTCGCTGTTTAGAAAGAGTGGGAGAGATGTTGCAGGTGTAGGGTATCTGACCCTATGAGCAGGAAACGCTTTGGTATCATGTGCTTGGAAGAAGCTGAAGGAGGCAGAGATTACAGCTGTTAGAAGGTATGGAAATAGTTGCATAGCTCAACAGTCACTGGTTATTGTGCATTGGTATAACAGTAAGAGCTAGACTTTGGTACGAAATTCAAATGTTTACATTAGTGAGGAAAGTCTAGCCCCTTGCTAAAACAGCAGCTGTATTTTGCTCATCTGACTGTGGGCAACCACATACACCCTGGAAGCATGGTGATAAGTGTGCCCCTGAGTTTTTCACAAACTTAGTGGTTTTGCTCTAAGAATCTCCACTACTATAACTAGAGGCTTTGGAAATACTGATAGCATTTTACTTATCTGCCCTTGAATATGTATGTTTCTAGCTGTGCCTAGAGATCTATGTGTAATTTATTAAAACCAGATAGTTCAACATGCTTACTGCTCTTCTGGCACAATAACTGTGCTATCAAAGTAGGTACTGCATAATACTGTAATGCAAGTTAGTAATCATGATTGCTTTTATTTTGGATACCATTAAAATATTTGTGTCTCAGTATAAACTTTTTGCTTTTAAATGTCTAAAAAAGAGACTGATGTCATGAGGCATAGTAGTGACGTGACAATAGATAACTGGGAATCAAATCTCTGACAGAGTGATCAACGAGAACTCTTAAGAGGTTCAGTAACTACTAGGGATATATAGAGAAAAAATAATTCAATCCAAGGCAAAAGTTAATTGTGAAGATGCCATATAAGATGATTGCAAAACATTTTTTTTTTGCTATGGTTTCATATATGACATACCACAGTTTTCCTTACATTAGAACTGCTTATTAAAGAAAACTGTGACGTGTAGGACATGAAGAAGCTTTCCACAATGTACAAATCCCTTTTGTTGCATAGAGACCTCAGTTACATCTGCAATCTCTGTGCTACTGCTGTACTAATAATAGCAAAGAGTGCCCATATATGATAAATATCCTGAAATATAGGAAATGTGGCTTTTTTCTTCCCACAGAAGAAGATTCCAAAGTACCCTTCAAGGGGCCTTGGTGTGGTGATACTTGGAAATGAAGTTTTGCTGTTGCCTGAGGGTAGAATACAGAGTCAAGCAGATGATTTCTATTCATTGCTTTTTGTTATTTACAAGACCTAGGGTAATATTGCATACTGTTAGCCTAAGAACCTGGAACTGCACCCTGTGCTATGATGTTAGACCAGATGTAGCCTTTCCACTAAGTTGTCTTTGCAGATCAAAGATACAGTTTAAAAAAGTGTAATGAATTTGATTATCGTGTATTTTCACAGATACTTGGCTCGCTTTTTCAGTAGAATATAAATGATGTTAACAATATAATAAACAATCTAATTGGTTTGCAATTTTGATGTAAAACTATAGCTGGCTTCAAAACAGGTTAGAAGAAATCATGAAAGTATGGTCTTCACCCATATGCAACCTGGAAACCTTTTAAACCATTCTATGTGAGAGGGAGAAGATACTTACATTGCTTAACTTTTCCTTTTATGCTCTTTCCTCAAGCTAATGGCCATTGTCAAAGGTAAGGGATTGAGCATGATGGACTTTTGTTCTGACCACTTGGACTTGTTTGGTGGCTAGTGGTAAAGGGAAAGTTATCAAACAAAAGTGGCAGAAATAAACAGGAGCAGTCTGCATGTATAGGTAGATACCCTGCCACCAGCACGTACCTTGAAGATACTGAAAAGACTAGTGTGTGGATTAACTTGTGATGCTGTAGCCAGTGCTTGAATGTCCTCTCCCAATATACAGATACAGTTCTGCATCCCTCCAACAAGAAGAATTAACTTGTGTCTGAGGCTGACTGATCCTGAGAAGGATGCTGCTGGGTTCCAAGAAGCATGCCTAGGAAGCCCTCCAGTTGCTGGGAGGATGAACTAGCTTGTATTTTGCCTGCTGTCCGATTGCTTCTGTGTGTCTTTACGTACATTTCTCTCTGTTACTTACAAGTTTAGGCAGTATTCATGACAACATAATTATTAGATGTTAAGCAGTGGCAGAGATACAGATGCTGGGGAAATTTGTTTGCAAATCAGCTCCAAAATGGAAGTTCTAGATTTATGGTTATCAGAATTCCAGAAGCCCTGAAATTTTTTTAAAAAAGAAAAAAGTTCCAAGCCCAGATCCTGGGTTTACTGAGGTTGCACTCTCTATTAACCCAAGCCTGGAATATAAGTGGCTCACTTATATTCAAATATAGTGGCTCGCTCAAATATAAGCTAGCTCAAGCTATCTCTTCTGATCTAAGCTAGGATTACGCAACAGGTTCAAAAGATAGCCTGAGACAGAGCAGTGTTTGGCTTATTCTGTATTACTGGTAGCTCAGTGGTGCTTTGTATAAAATTTTGGTAATAAGCAGGTGGTAGCACATAAAAGTCAGTAGCCGTGCATCTTCCACACTACTATACCTCTAACGTAGGTGATATATTACGTGTGAAATCTTAGGGAAGCCCCCAGTGGGATGTCTTTTTCAATCACTGAGCATTTGGGCATGTTGTCTGAGTTATGTCAGGTTGCTGAATTTTACCTCCCCTTCCTCAGAGATTCATTCTATAGTCCTCCTCAGTGTAATTTCTGCAGAACCCTTGCTGCCAACACGTGTGTTTGGGAGGTCTGAGGAAGAGATTACACACAGCGTTGAAGAGCATTACCTCTGGCATGCATGTCCATGGGAAAGAAATACAACACGGACAGCATTTCTGTCAAGCTGTTGTTTCCCCTAGAATAGGAAGAGATGCGCTATCAGTTGACAGAGGACCGGCTACAAAGGGCTGGTGAGGAGTGACTTTGGCTGGCAGAAATGCAGCAGTGGCATCTTTTACTCACCTGTTTTAAATGCTTGAATAACTAAGGGTCACAGAATAAATGCACAAAATAAAGCACTATACCTGGTCTTCTCATCCTCACTGCTGGATGTATCTAGCCAACCTGGTTCTCTGCTACTCGTGTCACTGTGCAGAAGTATTTGACCTTTATATTCATAAATATTACCAAAAATCTTTTCATCCATCAGCTTTGTGCTATAGAGCTCAGTTTTGATCTGGGACAGAATGTGAGGGTGGAACTAGGAGGAAAGCAGCTGGAACTAGTCATTAAAGAAGAACTTCAGCAGTTCCAAAGAAAAACAACATATGAAATGTGGTCTCCAAGGCTCAGGTTTATTATTTCTTTTTATTCTTTAAGCTATTTAGTGTACATGTGTTCTAGAATTGAAAGGTTTTCAAAACTGTTTTGTTCTCACTTGTTTACTGTGCCTCTCCTCGGTGTAGGCTTAATTTTGTACTTTCTTGCTGAGAGATTTTCATCCCCATTTCCTACAGCATTGAGTTGTGACACTTTTATATGGCAAGTGCTTTCATTACTAGCCAACTGGTATATGTCATTTATAAATGAATGTTTGTTCATATCTATGTGTTTGTTCATATCTATGTGTATTGTATAGATACCACCACAAAATGGGATGGTGGTGGTATCTATACAATGGGAGGGTGGGGAATTTCCAGGCTAGAGGGGAATCTTGGAAGCATAACTCCCATTAATCTTAGATTGTGAATAGCTTGGAAGCATAACTCCCATTAATCTTAGATTGTGAATAGCTTGCTTTTAGTTGAATTTTGGATCGTGGTAAATATAGCTGCATGAATTGGAACAAAGCATGGTTATGAGAGCAGAGCAGTGAACAGTTCATTATGGTTGTATGCTGTACCTCAGTGTCAGACTCTGCAAGTCTCTGTTCAAAGCCTGTATGTTAAAAGCTGAGGGAACAAAATATTAATTTAAAGTGCTGTGTTTCTTACCGTCTTTGTTTTTTTTCTAGGGAGGTTTCAAAATGGATGACTGGAAACAACTCCTTGTTCTTCTCCTTGTTTCCACCTTCTGCTCTGTAGATGCACAGCTGACTGGTAATACGCTAAAGAAATTACTCTTTTTCAAGTTGATAGTAAAATTAATTTTTTCCACTTATACCCAGTGCCAGAGAGATGAAGAATTGATGACAGTTTATTCTTTCTGTAACTAGGGGTAACATGGTATGTCTTTATGAAACATATATTTAAACTAGGATAGGAGGGTTGTCCTAGTTGCAAAATTAAATGCAGTAGCTCGTTAAAATTTGGTTTTGGTCATGCATGCTGAGGTTCCATATTTGCAAAAGCAATGAAGGTAGCTTACAATTGTAAGAACCACCAAAAGAAAGATAAGTCACAGGATTTAGCATTTTCATTTTGGTAGTCAAGTCTTCTGGAAGATCTGTTTGAGAAAGTGTTCTGTCCCTTTGCAGAACGTTTTCTTCATGACTGTTGGTTTGAGGAAATAACTGTTTCATCCATGCCCTACTAATATCACATGCTTCTAAAAGGTGTGGAAACGCATGAGTTTAGTGTTTATACAAGTAAATGTGATTAGTCCTGTTTAAGTGGGTGTGAATTTATTTTTTTTTCCCTCAGATATTTATTATTTATAATTTATTTATTATTTATTTATATTTATTAGTAATGTATGCTTGCAGAATGGAACTCAAAATGCATGAGTAACCTTTCCTTTGGGCTCACTGTTATGGTTTGAAGAACCCATGACAATTTATTGTCATTTAGACAATTATTCTATCACCCAATGACCCCTTCCCACCTGGGAAGGGGAATCAGGGGAAAAAACAAGGAAAGCTGAGGGTTGAAATATAAACAGATTTAATAGAATAAGACTAGAAAATTAATGTTAATACTAATGAACCAATGTTGATCCTGATACCAATATGAAATATACAAAGATTATACTCAGCCAATTCTATCAGTAGGAAGCTGTGCACTCCCTGCAGGGGACAGCAAATGTTGGACACTATGAACGTTACTGCCTCAGGAGGAAGGGCTCAGGGGTCTGGCGCAAGGGCAAGAAGTTCTCAGGATCTCAGCGATCATAGAAGAGGAGAAACTCCTCAGCAAACTGTCTAATTTATATTGAAAGTTGATAGGATGAAATAATCCTATTGGCCAGCCTGGGTCTCATTCCTCCTGATCCCTTCACCTGGCTGTGCTCAAAAACACTGAGATTGAAACCCACATACTATAGGTGACTGTAAAGTAAATATTTTCACAAATTCAAATGCTAGAGTCTTCTAAAAAAGTGCAGTTTCCCCTAGCATTAGAAGAGACCTTACTGAAAAGTAAAATTACTGAAAGATAAATTAATCTTGTGTTGCTCAAACCAGGACACTCACATGACAGCAGGTCAGTGCATTCTTAGGCTTGTGGTTCACATGCAGAAGTGTGTACAGCAATTACCATATGCATTTACTACATATGAGTGCTGAGCAGGCTGTGTATGGAAATTGTCTTGGTGTCAGTTTCAGCATCTCTCCTTTGCTTTGACATTTCAGTGATATTTAAATAAGAGCCTTCCAAAAACCTAACTTTGTCATCTATAGCTGACCATACTGCTTCAGTGGGACTGTCAGCAGCAACTGTTGACAAAACTGAAGTCTCACAGAGGCACTGTGGAGAGGGGTTATGAGAAAATCCATCCTTGGATATGTGGGAAGTTTTGGCAAGGTGGGAACAGCAAGTCCACAGTAATTCTGAGATGCTACCAAAAGCTTTTCCTATATAAGAGACAGAAGGTGGTATTGCTTACTACGTCTTCTTGGTGGCAACAGTAGCTTGGATGCCACACAGCCTGAGAGGCTCCCAACCCCAAAGAGAATAAAAGTTCAGTATTGCCTTTGATTAATGCAGCAACTTTTATCAGATGTCGGTGGTTTTGTATCTGAGTTTATTCCAACTTGGTGCTGTGGTATCAGTGACCTTGTCATGTAGGAAGACTGAAGCAGAAAGCATATACAATTGCTCTTTAAAATCACATACTCATGCCAGCTATCTAGTAAGATAATACTTCAGATATGTTTGTTAAGTTGCAGAAAGAAAAGTATAGGGAATGACAAATCAAAAAGCTGAGCTCTCCCTCTGCTGAAGGTGAGGAGGACCTACTGTGATGTAAGTGGATGGCATTGATTAGGGATAACAGGAAGAGACAGTTCTGGAGTACTTCTCCTCTCTGTGCCCATACTTTGACTGTCCTTTAAAGCTTCTGATGTTTTAAATGTGTTGGAATCATGCTCTTGGTTCAGTTTATGCCATAAAATTGATCCAACCCAGTCCTCCAGGTTTCATTCTTTTAGTGACCTGAAACTTCCTGTGAGAAGGGAACACTGGGATAACTACGCTACTTGTCTAAGGCTTTTAGTAACAACCGTTGAACAAATAGATAACTTTGCCTCTCCTGCACCCTGGGCTCGGGAGATCTTAATCACCCCCAGACTGGCTGATGTTTGCCAGGGTGTTGCAGGCCAAAATGAAGAGCTGGGCCTTCCCTCCTAAAGCCAGAAGCTACTGTGTGAACTGTATCTACTCAGTTGGTTTTTAGAGAGGACAGCCAGGCCTGTTTCAGAATGAGCTCTGCAACCCCACCCCGTCTTTTTTGCCCATCAAGAGCTGAGGAAACCTCCAGCTAAAAATGCATCCCCCGGCTCCTGAAAGCAGACAGAGAGGGCTGCTGTGGAAGTGGAGTGCGTTTCCCTGGAACAGCATGACCGTGGCTGATGCAGTAGCACCTCCTGGTGTTTCATGGTCAGGCAACAGGGAGATTCAATGGGAGATAAAGCAGTAAACTTAATATATATACAGGCATGCTTGTTTAGAGAGAGAGAAGGTAAGGAAATCATATTGGTTTTGTTCCCACCAATGCATGTATTTATTGTTAAGTTCTGCATAAATTTGTCTCATAAAACAAAGATCAATTTCCTGTGAAGCCTGTTTTATCTTGTCCTGTCATCTGTTTTCCTATATTTGTTGATCTTTCCTGTTGTCACCTTCTCTTGAACTGCCAGATTTTTCAAATTTAAAAAACTGTATGGAACATCAACAGGGTAAAAAGATATCTTTGCACCAGTACGACAGGGCGGTTTAACAATGTGGATGTGTGTGGGAGAACAGGTGGTTAGAACAAAAGTGGATGCTTTACTGCTGTTTTGATATTATTACTGGTACGCTGGGAAGTTGGCAGGGAATGTTTTAAGAGCTTTGGCAGTGTGGATGACCACTTGTCAGGACTAAGCTGCTGAGTCCACAGTTGCCCTTCACACTGCCTCCAAACTATGTCATTAAAAAGACCCAAAGCTCAGAAAAATTTTCATTGTGAAAACGTACTCTGTGTGTGCTGGACATGAACACATAGTGGAAAAAATATGCATTAAATTTTACGTTCATTGAAATGTTTAATCAGAAACATCCTTCACACTTAGAAAAATGTTGTGCCCTGAACTGATGATGACTTTTGTATCACAGGTGTTCTGTGAATCTTGAAACCAGAGATACGGCCTTAAAACCTGGCTAAGGGGCATGACTGAGGAGTCTGTGTGTATAGATATATATTCATCTGTTTAAGACAAATTTTTTTGTTGTTGTGGACTAAACAGAAAAGCTGTATAGATTTCTTATGTTGCTCCAAGGCCTGAATGTTGGACTTTTTAGCCATAAAAACTCATTCAATGTGACCTTCTACATATAAAGATTTTCATGCTGCTTACCAGCAAATCATACCCTCTAGGGGGCAGTTTGTACTGCAAGTGAAAATACTGAAACATAACAATGTCCACTCTAAGGTGAAATTATTTCTGGATTTATTTTGTTAAAGAGCTGAACACATTCATCTTTTTCAAGAGTGAGGGAAATCCCAGAAAACTGTAAGGAAGCTTATATGGAATAGTGGTCTACAGGAGCTAGCCCAAACTAGCAAATATGGAAAATGACCTTGTGTTTGATACGCATTTCAGAGTCAATGGGTGAAGAAGGAACAAAATCAGGGAGAGTGCAGTTTTACAAAGTTGCATGCCTCTGACTTCTTTGCAGAGGTACAGCAACAGATGGTAATGCGTCCAGGGGCACAGAATAAAATGTAGCGTGCCACATGAAGAATCAAGGTACAGAAGAAATAGGCCAAGTGGTTTAGCTGCTTGATGAGGGCAAGATGACTGGGGAGGGAGGAGGAATTAACCACATCACAGTATTTGCTGTTATCAGGAGCTATGCAAGCAATTCCGTAACTGAGGTAGCCCTCACCTTACAGCAGCTGTTATTCACAGTGGATATATACCATTGCATGTAGGCAATGCTGCTTCTTTCTCTCACTTTTGTTTCTTTGACCTGTTGTTCTACGTACGTACATATCATCTGGTCTTGTGACAAAGTGGTGAAGTGCAGTCGACCATCAAACTTCCCATTGCAATTGGAATATGTGTTGCACATTCTCAGTAGCAAAGCTCACAGAAACGTTTGCAAGATTAGGCCCTTTGAGGACGTTTGACAGCTGGAGAACAGTGATGTGTTTTGCAGTTTGGGTATGTCCAGTAATGTAGTCCTTAGTATCTGCAAGTTCACATAGCCCCGGTGAAACTCGTGAGCTGATGGGTATTCTGTAAACATGAAACACTTATCTCACTGATTTTTGACTTCTGGTTTTAAATCTGTTGTATTGAATTTTGTTCCACTCCCATGATTCTGACAAAAGACAAGATCACAAATAGTGTAGGTTCGTTTCCTGTTTCTTCTACTTTTTTTCAGATTGCAACATAGATCTTTCTATAGCAATTGATATTTCAAGGCGTGTGCAGCCAGCATCCACAGTGCTTCTGAAAGAGAAATTGCAAGCATTCCTGCCCAAGCTTTTACTCCAGATGAAGTTGCTGCCAAATATCAGCTGTAATGCTGGCTCTCCAGTCAATATTAGATTCAAGTTCCAAGTATTGTCACAGACCAAAGAATTCATCTTTGACTCTGATTTTGAAGAATATAATGAAGACGTCATCCAGAAATTCTTAGATGCACAAACCACTGTGGACACCTACCTGAATGCAGACTTCTTACAGGCACTCGAGGAGAAGTTTGTTAATGTGACCTCTGTTAACATTAAGGTAACTTAATAGTCTGAACATATATGTTGGAAAAATTGTGTAGTTTGATGTTTACAGACTCGGATGCTGAATACTGCAGGGAGACAAAAAAGTAGTTCAGGAATTGGTGAATCCAATAAAGAGAATCACAGAATGGTTGAGGTTGGAAGAAGCCTCCGGAGGTCATCTTGTCCAGCCCCCCTGCTCAAGGAGGATCAAGTAGAGCAGGCTGCCCAGGGTTGTGTCCAGATGGCTCCACTCTCTAAGAGTGGAGACTCCACAACCTCTCTAGGCAACCTGTGCCAGTGCTTAGTCACCCTTATGGTAAAAAAGTGTTTCCTTAGGTTTATATTGAACTTCCTGTTTTTTCACTCGCCCTGGTATCACTGCATGTATCAGTTCCAAATACCACGGCACTCCTGCAGTGACACGGTACCCAGAACATTTGGGTTAATACATATGATAATGAGTATTCATACAGAAAACCTTCTCATATCTGCCACGTAATGTCTTTGTACTTTTGAGTGGTGGAAATAGTTCTCTTTCAGAAACTCTAAATCCTGATCCTGAATCTTTGTTCAGAATAATCACAGCTTTAAGCAGAAGTTACAGAATACATCATCCAAGAAATTTGTTTACAGAACTTTGTTTCATTAACTTGTCAAATAATTTCAAAAAATAAAGCTGAGTTCTGCTCGTGGATAAATGATGATCAGGAAAATCTGCACAGACACTGCATTTAATTCATCCATCTTGAAGTGAGGTGAAGGGAGAAGCACAAGGCTTGATCTGATCTCTTTTGAAGTGAATGGGGAATCTTTCCACTTAGATGAAAGAAAGTTAGATCTCATTGGACTGTTTCAGGGTTGTTGCCTTGACAGTTTATTCCTAATAAAGCACTAACTCAGTAAAGCACCGAGCATGTCCTGTAGTAGTATTTTGAATATAATGCAGGAAGACCTTCCTACCGAGGAAGGACAGGTTAGCCTTTGCATAATACAGAAGGGATTTGCTCTATGAACCTTATTTTAACTCTTATAAAGATCTTATCTTCTAAGATGTTAAACTGATGTGGAGTGCAAAAGCCATGTTGTTATGAATTCCCCTACTTTCATATGAAAGTTGGCATTCTATTTTTTGACAGCATTTGCATAGGTAAGGCTTAACAATCTAGGTTGTAATTTGGTGCATATTTAATACTATTTTTTTCCAAAGATTTCTTAAAACATTATTTTATTCTGGACAGGGAACATGACCACATACAATTTTGCTTCTCTTGGGCCTTAGTAGAGAGAACTTGTTTGACATAAAAGTAAAAGCAGTGCTTTTTTTTTTCAAATTGGGAATTCTGTTAGATCCCCGTTGAGGATTAGAGTTAAGCAAGACTTCTTTCTGCTTATGCATTATTACTAGAAATAAATATGCTGCACATCTCAGCACTTTCCAAGTGGATTAATATTCCTTTCTCATAGTGTTTATGTGCAAATCGAAAATGCAGGACTTTAGTATGCATGTGAAATCACAATCTAATCTCCCCAGGATCCTGAGCAATAACATACCTGTTCCGTAAAGATTATTTGTTGTAAAACTCCTCAGGGACAGTGATTCTCTGTTGTTTGCATTTTTTCTCTATTTACTTGTTTTTCAGCAAAACATTTGGACCTAATTTGAGGATTTTTGACAGAGCAAGACTCAGATGTGTTCCAACAAAAGCTTTATATTAACGAAAGCATTATTAACATATATAATGCCCACTCCAGCACACCCCACCACAGTCCCACCCCCCCTGCATGTTTTTAAAATAAAAAGATTGCCAAAAAAAGCATCAAGCCCCTACAGTTTTGTTTCTAACTTGTCTGTGATGTGTTTACCCATCCATGGTCCAGCTCTCCGCTGTATTGCTCTCAGCTTGAGCAAATGTAGAATCAGTACTAGTGCCTCCAGATGGGATGTTTGGGATCTTTCCACCACCAAAACCAGTTAACTCTGCCTGCTTTTAAATTCTGGTCTCCTTGCTGCTTTAGCACAGAAGTGGGAAGATTGGTATGGCAGGCACTTCATTTGCCTTTGTCAATTGTGGAAAAATTCGCCTTAACAGAAGTAATAGAGTTCACATTGATTGAAGCTGTTCATTGTATAGGGAATGTAAAATAAGAAGGATGGACATCAGAGAAGCTCTTCAGCCAATAAGTCACAGCATAATTGACCTTTTGCCTAGCATACTTAGAACATGAGAGAGATAATTTAATAGCAATGCTATGAATTGATCACCAAGAGAAATCCCTCAAATGGGAATGCTGTCAGGGAAGAATAGAGGATTTTGTGTTCTATTCTCCTTGTTCCTCAGCACTTTTTCCAGCACGTGTCAGATCTGCCGCAGTGCAGTTTGACCACCTCATAGCCAGTTTTCAATGCAAATTGTACTTTTTACAATGACTCAAATTTTACTCTCTTTTCAATTGACTTGGCATTACTCCCTTTCCTGACAGGTTCTGTTAGTATTTTCAGATGGCCTAGATGATTCGCTGGAAGATCTTAGAAAAGCAGCTGACTCACTTCACTTTAAAGGTAATACAGCACTTCATTGATTCTCCAGCCTCCTACTACTAGTGGCCCAATGTGTTGCTTGTTCTCTGCAACTTTTCCACATAACATTACCTCTCCGATATGGCATTCCTCAGGAGTCACCGGGAGAGTGTTAGCTTCTCTATGTGAACCAGTGTACACGATGGCTTGTCTGGCAGATGATGCCAGAAACATGCCTAGGGGTGCAGGGGGCCTGGAGTGGTTCTGGTTTTTGGAGTCCAGCTCTGGCAGCTGGGGTGATTCAGGGCAGCCCCTCTCACTGGTGAGTGCAGCATCAGAGGCTACACCCAGTTCTGACTTCTGCAGGAGAGAACACTTTTCCACTTCTGTTTGGGCACTGAGTAGCAGTCTGGTCTGACAACTGGGGAGAGAAGTTAATTGGCAAATTACTTATACATTGTTCTCAGTAGCTTTATTTCTTTTAACACACTGTGTTGAAGCCGTGAAATTTAAGTATTTTAGAGAACTGCTGTTATTCACAATGATATTGTTGGTTAAATAATATAGGTCAGGCATCCACTAATTTAGATCTGTGCTTACGTTGAAGGTCTTGATGCATTTCTACTAGTTGGCCTGGACAATACACAGAATTTGACTGAACTTCGGGAAATAGAGTTTGGCAGAGGGTTTGGATACAATGAACCTCTGAGTGTTGGGTTTGCAGAGATTGCAAACATCTTGCAGAGAAATCTTGTAAGTCCTTCTGTGATATAAGCAAAAGGGGGGGAAATCAGTCTTTGTTTTATTACTAATATACATAAATGAAATGTTTCTTGTCATTTTTCAGGATACTATTGCAGAAAGGAAATGCTGTAAGGTTGTTTGTAAATGTCTTGGAGAAACTGGTGATCGTGGTGGCCAGGGAAGTCCTGGAAGGAAGGTAGGAGAGTTAAGATATATATTACTTAAGAATTGTTTTATTTTTCAAAGTTTTTTCCTTTTTTGTAGTATTTCAGGGCGTGCATGCATGCATGTGCCCATGACCTTTGCTGGTAGGACAGATGAAAGAGAAACATGAAATATAATCGTTTCTCTGTTGCATGTTCCTATTTCAAAAATATTTCTGTAATGAAAGTAATCCATACATATAAAAAGCATTAAGCACTCTCCTTCACCAATTCAGCAGCAAATGGAGAGGGATTTAAAAAATTAAGTCTGATTAGCCAAGAAGCTTATTAGCTATTGTGAACAAGAAACTTCCAGGCAACAAGCTGAGAGTAGAAAATAATCCTTCTTCACTATGTGTGAGCCTTATCCTTTTGTGCCACCAGTTATTCCAAATATCCTCTGCTATAAGTTTCTTCTTCCCAAATACAGTACTAATTTACATTATTTAAGATTTTATATTGTCTGTTTTAAGCCTTTCAAGTATTACAGCTGTCACTTTTACAGTATGCTAATAGTAATGCTAGCATTATTAAGCTTTTTAGTATACGTAGTCTCTGTTTGACTACTATTGATTCCATTATTTCTAGTTATTCCAGTAACATGCTCAGTAAATTGTATCTGTAGTTCACACTCTTCAGTTATATAATTGCAGTTAAATGAATTTTCGGTTATGTCTCAGCGAAAGTATAGTCTTCTAATATTTATTCATAAACCAATTTCCTGATTTCTTTCATTACTCTTGTTGATTTTCCTGCACCTTTCTGTTTTGCTAAAATGTCTAGATTAACATACTTAGACAAAACAGTGTTCAGAATGTAGGCGTAGTTGTTTTGCAGGCAGATAAACATGATGTCTGGGTTGTACAGCCTACAATTGTAAAAGCATGCTTTTGCAGCACAAATTCATGTCTCATTTTTGTTCATCCTCATTCCTAGAAATTCTGTTTGTTTTAGTTTCTCTCTGATCAAGTTTTTGCCCTTAGGGCATGAGGTTTCCATTGCTTCAAACACAAACTTGCAATATTCTTAAATGTCTTTGTAAGGTATTGCAATATCTTTGTCCTACCAAGTTTTCAACTCCTTATATTTTTCATTTCAGCTTAGAATTTCATTACTGTATAATGCTTCCTTTTCCAAGTCACTAAGAAAGATATTTAATTTGACTAAATATCCTAATGAGCATTCTTAACCCATCAGGCAGTTTCCTGAAATAACATACTGAAATTTTTGTGTTGAACATCATTGTGTTTTGGTTGGTTTTTTTTCCACAGCTGTGTCAGGTAAATAGGACTGTGCAGAGTGTCTGTGTAAATGTAGCTGAGGGAACCTTCCCTCCTCAGCATAACCAGATCTAATTTTCAGGAAATGTTTTCTATCTCCATGTGCAGAGTAATCTGATGGAAATGAACCCAATGTGCTTGGAGAACAGTGTTACTTATCACTCAAATTCCTGTGTTTCAGGGAAGTATGGGGTACAGAGGATCTCCTGGTCATCCTGGTGAGGAAGGTGGAATTGTAAGTAAACATTTTTCCTTCTGCTAAGATGTTGTTGGTTGGTGCCTGAGTCTGTCTGCACTTACTCATTCACCCAGTGCTTATCAATGTTAACCTGAAATGTGTTTAAGCAACATATATCTGAAGTTAAATATATGGACTTGAATCTCTATGCATCTGCACCTTGACATAATTATAGCTTCTAATACAGATAAAGAATCAATTAGAAAAAAAGTCACACAACAGCATTTTATGTGATATATTTCTGGCTAAATCATATACTCATTTTTCGTGACAGGCTGTCCCCGATTCTCTGCTGAAAGTTCTTATAGAAAAGGCCATCCCTTCCCTTCTTAGCATGAGTGAATATTGTTTGACAGGGTAACCCATCTAAATTTTGTAGTATGTTTTGCTGATTTCCAAATCCTTTGCAGTGTGCTGTTCCTGACCTAAACTTCACCATAATGTGCATAAACCAAAGCCCAACATACTGGGAGTATTTCATCCTCCTTTGCTGTCTAGAAACAAACAACTCCCACAAGAATAAGATATAATTTCCTTAGGGCCATAGTTTCCTTAAACCTAGTTCTAGGTTTAACTGGGTTACAGCACTGCACCCATGATATGTATATTACTCCTAACTACAGGTCAAAAGCTTGCAAATCAAGAACCAGCCAAGGATTTATCTCTGTATATGACTGTAAAATCCACATTGGAGTAGTTCCAGTTCCCACAGTAGATTAGTCAGCCTGAACTTGCCTTTGGTGAGGCAGCCTGGGGCAAGCCCTACTGTGTATTCGGAGAAAGGCGGTAGTGGGAAAGAACAGTTGTCATCTGGGATTATCAAGAAAATGCAATGTGATGGTGGTTTTACATTTTTGGAAATCACTGGCTGTTTCCACAGAAAGTGGAGCAGTTTCCACAGAAATTTTTTGTTTTCAGGTGGCCTGATTTGCTGAACGATAGAATAAAATTCCATATGAGCAATTTCCAGAATGACTTAAAAAAAAAATTTGTTACTCAGGAATAGAACTATTTTCACATCCTTTCACAAAAATGGATGACATAAGCAGGAATTAGAATTCAAATCTTGAGGGGCTTTTAGAATGAGAAACATTTTGAACACATTGAAATGGGATGTCCCAAATTTTTCACCACAGCATTTTGATTTGAAAGATTCTAAATCTTGTCTCTTTTGAAATGGTGAATGGGTGGAAACAGTTTTGAATTTGACTTTGTGCATCAAATTTAATTTCTATTTTTGACCTTCTGAGAATCTAGAATAATCTTCTAGAACAGATAAATTACAGAAGTTTTCTTTCTGAAATTTCTGGTCCCTTTGTTTTCCGTTACTGTGGAAGGATGAGAGGAAGTCATGTCTGCTCTTTCAGAAACTTTCTCCATCATCTCCTAGCTGTGAGGCCTACAAGTGACTTTCATGTTGTAAATGAAAACATCAAAAATGTAAATGTTTAGCTAAACTCTAAATTTTTTTCCAACCACAAGAAGAGTATTGGAAGCATCCCAAACAGTTGAATGTAGTGAATGCATAGCAGAAAGCAGACAGCTGATAATAAACAACAGAAGATGCCACAAGGAAAGGAGGTTGAGGAGATAATGCTTTGGTTTATTGTGGTGTAGTACTCAGCTCAGGAATTAGTCTGAATGTTTCACATAGGCAATGCAGTCAGGCCAAAATCCTTACACTTCTGTTTTTTCATATTGTGTGGTTCTGTGGGACCATTATCTAACTTCATCTAGAATGGGATCCATGTTGCCTTTTTTCTATTTTAAAGAGAGACCTTTCTTTAAAGATGAGAAAAGAAAGAGAATGCTGTTTGCTTTTCTGATCTTAAGCTCCTCAAGGTTGTCTTCTCTTTTGCATGGTAGTACAGGAGCTCTCATGTTTACCATGTGTTTGTTCTCATTTTGTTTGACATCGTTTACCTTTGAGACAGCAATTTTAAGGGGATCTGCTGGGAGATGCTGCTCTCTTTCCAACATGTTTTAGAACTTCCATACTAACAAACCTGGAGGAGAAGTCTTCGGAGATCAGTGACTAGAGGAAAGTAATTCAATATTCAATTAAAACCCAACCCACCAAAGAGGCCTACCTTCAAGTACAAGAGATTTCAGTCTGAGATTGGTAGTGCAGTCTAACACATGGCATGATAGTGAGAGCAGAGAACCAGGTGCAACTCAAACTAATAATTGACTGTTCTCTTACGGCCAGTATGAAAATTTTCAGGTGACTTCCATATGTGTACTTAGTGCAGTAAATGGTAATATAATTCTGTCTTGCTTTAATCTTATATGGTGTCTTAACCAATAGCCATCATTATATGGATGAGTTTGAACATTCTCTTTGTTTCTTAGGGGGAGAAAGGCCCAGTTGGTTTCAATGGGACTCAAGGAGACAGGGGATGTCCAGGTGCCAGAGGCCATAAGGCAAGTATGTCACTTCCTAAGTTTGTTTCCAACAAAGCTGTTCTCTGTACTGGGGACAAATCCCTTTGCTGTCTACTTGAAGCATGGATGGACAGCAAGACTCAGCTGTGAGAATAGGAGACAATTTTTGCTGTCTCCTTTTGAGAGGTACTCAGTGCAACCAAAGAATGGTCAAATGGCTAAATGAATTGCTGACTCAACTAGCTAGTGACTCTTCCAACACCAGCTCCGGACTGGCCTTAGGTAAAGCTATCAAGCTTTCCAGAACGGGAATGAAAATGAAGGCTGTACTGCCTTCCCATAGGAAAGGGGTCAATCCCGTCTGCGGCAGTGGGAACTATGAATAGTGAGCCCAGCTTGCCTCTGCACAGCAAGCTATTTTGCCCTGCTTCTCAAGCTCAATAAAAATACCTTCGTTAAATTTCATCTATGTTTATTTTCTATTTCAGGGGTCCCGAGGCTATAGAGGAAGTCAGGTTTGTGTTTTCATGTGTGATCGATTTTCTTTGAGAACAGTGTTCTGATTTCTTTTAAGTTCATTACCTTGTAAGATAAAAATGTCAACAAGGAAGCAAAACAGTGTAAAAACTTTGGAGTATTTAATATACTTTTGCTATGATTGTATAAGAATGAATTTAAGCAATTAATGGATTAAAAACCAGCAGTCTTACTTGTATTTTTAGCATGGTTGCAATCATAGTTGATTTAGTCTAATTGAAAGGAAAGGAATTTATTTAGTGGCTATTTAAATAATCTGTCAAGGTGGTAATTCTGGTCAGCTCAATCTCATGTTCTAATTGTTGAGGAAGCAGAGGAGAAAGGGGGAAAAAGATTGTAACTAATGTTTATTGCGGATTTCGATAGCATTTTCACTGAATCATTACTGACACTTTTTCAATACGCAGACTTGTCCTCAGCTGTTTTTGTCATCCACTAATCTGGCAGCTCTGCTTATTTAAGCTTTCAATCATACCTGTTCATCAAAGAGATATTGTCACCCATTCGTAATAAAATGTAAAACCTGGAAGACAGTGATCTATAATGGCAATATTAGTTCCCAAGTTAGAGCAATTAAAATGGAATTCAAATTGTATTGGGTGCTTTGATACAAAACCACTCCTAGAAAAGATTTAGGATCCTCAAAGATTCACGAGATGTTTGCTTCCAAACCTGAGCAGCTGTTCATGTGAGAAAGTTCAGAGAGTGTTTCTGATACCTCAGCTCTATTTAAAGTACTGTTCTGGACTGACTTTTTAAATCCTCCTGTGTGTTTTTCTTCCCTTTTTAATTTTCTGCTCTGTTCCCTGAAGTAATTTTTCCTCCTTTAAATATCTGAAACATCTGACTATAGAAGAGGGAGAGTTCTTGCTGACAATTTTGATCTGTCCAAGTTGAATTGTGTGGTAGGAATTATGAGGAGCACAAACCCTGGTGAAATCCAATGAATATGTGAGCGTCTTCATTATGTTGTGTCATTATAGCCATTAATTTTATTTTAACTAAAAATATGAAACTTTCAGCACATAAGAAAATGTGATTCAATACTGCTAACTTAGCGAGGTTGGGGCAGTTTATTGAAGTCTGTAAGGCATTTCAGTACAGCTAGTCGGAGAAAAAAAGGCAACACTGAATATTTAATACTATGAAGTTTGGCTCAGGTTTTCTGAGGTAGGAGATGACTGATGGAAAAATTAAGACTTGAATAAAAGTTATGATTGCTTACTGCTCTACATTTTTCTGGAATAGTTATTCAAGAAATTATTGTTTGTGACATTAATCTTATCAAAATGTACAGTCGCCTTTTTATTCTTCTAGTACATACAAAACTGTTATAAATTAATGAAAATTTTCCTCAGGAACTTTAACTTGGTGGTTTTGCAAAGTCAATTTAGCATCAACACCTACAAAGCAATTGCATCTGTTCTCTCTATCAGAGTGAGACTCCTGTTGGTTTAACTAATGTTTACAACATGCTCTTGTGCCGCTTCCAGTGATTTGTTGAATATCCTTTCAGCTTTCAGGGTAGTGGTCTCTGCTACTTTAATTTCCTACTAAAATAGAAACCTCACAGTTAATTCCTTTCTTTTTATCCTTGTAAAGAAAGACAGAAGAAGCACTTCAAAATGTCTTTTAAAAATTGAGTGTGTTATTTGGCGAAGTCTGAAACATTGAGGAGGATACATAAATGAAATAAAGTTCTCACAGTTATAACTATATTCAGAAGCCTCACTCTTCATCTGAACAACAAGTTAGCATTGCAAACTCCCTAAGACTGGGATGGGTGTTTTGTGAGAAAATGCCTTCCATAAGTGGTTGCATTATGGTGATTCATTTTTGCAGACAACGGGCGGAAAAGAGCAGTCTGTGTGTGACAGCTGTTTATGTAGCAAGCATCACATTGCTGGAACAGTAATAAAGTTTCTTTTACAAATCCTAAAGCCTAAGATCAATCTTCTGTAATTGCTTTTATCATGGTTCATTCTTTCTATTCATTCATTCTAGCTTTTCAATACACTGTTCATGGTATGAAATTACTACCAAAAAAAAAGAAAGAAAAAAAGCACAATATAAACACAGATGATGATTGACACAAGAATTACAAAGTCATCAGCATTTTAGATCAGATACTAGTAGTTATATTTTGGAATATATCTAGATTTTGAAGGTGCTGCAGTTGGGAAGAAGATTTGAAACCTAACAAATGGAAAAACAGATATTAAATGCTGGTGAAGATCTCTAGTTTTAATAATCATTGTTCTTATTAAGTGTTCTTAACTATGGACTTTAAAAAAGTTAATAATTCATTAAAATATGAATTATTAATTCCTATTTATAATTATTACTTATTCATGCTAGCCATTGAAAACCACTATTCTTATTCTAGTTTCCAAAAGTAGGGTGAACACTTCTTCCCCTGCTCAGAGGCAAGTGGACTGATGCTAATAGGGCTTTTTTTGCTTATTACTCCAGGGTGAACATGGTGAGAGTGGCTTTGATGGCACTGATGGAGAGCAGGTAATCTTTGCTTTAAATGTGCAGTGCAATTAAAGACACCTACCTCAGTGTAGTAAAGTAGTGCCTTTGAATGGGCACTAATGGGCTTTAAACCTGAACAGAAATTCTGTTTTTTTGAGTTGTGTATCTGATTCAAGTTTAATTCTGCCAGACAAAATTTGAGAACCATGTTTATCAGAAAGAACAACCATTAATTTTTTCTTCTTTCTTCCCTCTTTGTGAATCTAGGGAGAACGTGGAATTCCTGGACCATCTGGAGAGAAAGGCAACACAGGAAAACAAGTAAAATATCCTATATAGTAACGTTTAGATTTTATGGAAACATCTTTCCAAAGTGTAATGCTGTCTGTAATGTCTGTGAGTTAGTTTTAATAGCTGCCTCTTTTCTAATGTGTTGTGGCTCCTGTCGTGAATCAGTGTAGCTCCAGTGACTTGAAACAGATCAGTGTTCTCTTATCTGGCCTTCCTCTGCCACAGATACTGTTTCTACATGTACCAAAATTGCTTGTGGTTTTTTTATGCATTTAGGGCAGAAAAGGCCGCAGAGGAGAACCAGGTGAACGAGGAGAACCTGGTCTAAGAGGAGATCGTGTAAGTGTATTCCTTCATTTTTCTTAGGTTGTACTGATTTGTGCCTGGATTTTGTGATGGAGCTGCCTGATACATATGTGATTTGAAGAATTTTTCACAATCCTAGATGGCACAGTACTCTGCAAGAAGTATGGCGTACTCCAGGAGTCCTGAACTCATTAGATGCAGATGGACTGATGTGTTTTGATACGTTGCTTGGAAGCAGGTGTTTAAGCCTCAGGTCTCCTGCTTGTTCCATGCATTTTTGTTTTATTTATTTGTTTGTTTTTACCATGGGCAACATAATTCCTTTTTGGAGCTACTTAGTCCTCCCTGGTGGATCCCACCCAACAGAGGAATTTCTGGATCATTTGACAACCCTGTGCACTGACTCCTGATTAGCAATTTATAATGTTGCAAGTTACTTCTTCATGCTGACATTTTTTTCCTTGCATGCTCCAGAGCCCTATATAAATGCAGTCCCCGAGTACTAAAATTTCAGTGGAGACATCACATATATTTCAAAGACCTTTGTTCCAAACAGTCAAATAAAGTGTTGACTGCTGTCTTCTAATGCTAAAAAAAAATATTAGGTGTCATGGTAACTTGCCTCTTTGAGAGATCAGGATTTCACCTGTGTCTAGCTAAATGGAACTCCATTCTAGTGGAACCCCATCTAAAACTCACTAACTAGTTATGATATTAACTCAATTACCTGTACTCAAAACAACCAGAGCAGCTTCACACTTTCAGGGTTTAATTTGTTGCCTGTTAGTAGTATTTCTTTTCATCTCTTTGCAAAAGAAACTTGTGGACTTTGCAGAACTTCTTACATAGTGTTCTTGCAAGCATCTTCATTTAAATAGCCTTTGTATTTCTTGTATTTCTTGGCTGCAGTGACAAATCTTATTAATCCCTTTTCCATATCCTGCCTCTGTAATCAGACTAACAAAGGTGTGGTCACTGAAAATGATGACCTCTCTGCTTAACTTTTCCAGGGAGATCCTGGGACTAGCAATAATATTCCTGGTCCTAAGGGTGAAAAGGGAAGCCCAGCACGGCAGGTAAGCAAATAGTTCTGTATTATGGAGAGAGGATTTGCATAATTGCTAAGTTCTGTTGGCTGTCCAGTGACTAAGCAGCTCTATTATTTTGTATCTTGCCTTTAGCATCTATCTGCAACACAGAAAGCTTTGAGAAGTGCTTTATAGTGTAAAAAAGGAAAATGAAAAAGTTGAAAAAGTTAACAAAGACTGTGGAAATGTTTTCATAATATAGAGCTAAGGGAAGATAGGGGTTTAGTATAAATGTATTATTCTGCCACAAATCTACATCATCAGCCTGAGAGGCTCTTAGTAATGGGTTGTAAGGATACTGTTAAAAACCATGCTGGGAAAATGCATTGGGTATCAACAGGCTGTACTCATTTTATTATGGAACTGCTATTTCCTCAGGATGGTGGATAAACTCCATTTTGACCTGTAGCTAGAGTATAAGAGCTGGGATATGTGCTTATATAGTGATGTCTGCATTTTTAAGAGGTGCTTGAGCAATACTGCAAGAAAAGAAACAAAATAAGCACAGCCCATTTTACTGTTACACTTTGTTTGGAAAGAATAAGCAAAGATTACAAGTAGCTGGACAGCTATCCATCATATAAGTGATGGTGGATGAAAGCTTAAGGTGGTGGGAACAAGCAACATGTGAGAAAAATCCACTGTTTTTGGAAGTTTGTTTCTATCTGAACAAGTAGGGTTGTGTGCACATGTTCAGACACACGTATGTTCATATGTCTATGTAGAGTGTGCTGAAAGCAGTAGAAAAACTGTGAGGGTCACTCTTCAGATAATAATTATGTTTTGATAACTTTTTGGAAACAAACTTTCTCATCTTAAGAAGTCTAACTGAAAGGCTGAAGTCAACAAAAGTGATTTCGCAAGAACCTTGACCAAGTATCAACTATTAGTAACTGATGGGTTGGAAAAGCAAAGCAAGTATGATCTCTGTGGCTTATAATTTTTGATTATAAATGATTTGCGGAAAACAAGAATCAGCATTTAGCATTATACAACTGATTGCAATGAAATTACTTAGGAGAAGAAGCAAAGAAGAAACGTATAAAGAATGTGCAAGGACAAGAAAGAGTATTTAAAGAGCTTGTTCATTATTTGTTTTGCAGGGACACCCAGGACCTCATGGACTCCAAGGAGAGCAGGGTGATGCTGGCCCTGATGTAAGAGTAGTAATCAATACGGAGTGGAAGTAACTGATACAAGATACAATGGGGTTCCCATTGAGAAAACCAATTTTTCTCTTCTTTTTATCCCACACTTAAAACTCCTGCAATGAGAGGGAAAAAAAACTTCTAAAATTTTCATAGTGAAACAAATTTGGCTTGAAATTGGGTCGCTTATGCCTATTGCACTGTGTTTTGGTTTTTAATATTTTTTTTTTTTAATTGGGAATTTGCTGTCCTGTTAATTTCAGGTCTGATTCATGTGAAGTCACAAGCCCTTAAACTCAGTGCGACCTTTTATATGAGCCTTAACTGCTTTGTAATTTCAACATAGATAAGTCTATCCCTTTTTTCTCCCTGTGCTTGCAAGTTCTCTATGCCTGTTCAAGCCTATATATAAACTCACTGGCAGCTGAGCTACTCTTTTTAATTCACTGGATACTGGAACTCGGTAAGGCAAGCTTCTAGTTTGTCAAAAAGATGTGTAATGCCAAAGTCTGGAATGATGGTCACTCAGGCTGCAGAAACATCCCAAAGGGCCCTAGTGATGTGAGGTTTAACAGTAACACTCGCTAGCGCTGCTGAGCAGTGTGCAGCGGGAAGCAGCGCAGACCTTTTAGCTTGGAGGGAGAGAAGAGGGCTCTTGTTCTCTTTATTTCAGCCAAGGGGCAGCTGCCAGGGAAGATGTTTTCCAGAATTTTGTTGAGATGCCTGCCTTCTGTACCCACTAAGGGTGTAAAGCCTTTTCGTTTGTCTGTTTATTTGTTTTTGTTAAGACTTGTGTAAGAATTTCTGTTCCAAATCCACTCTTTTCTCATTTTTACCTTAAACCTTTCATTGCTTTCTATAAGCTGTATTTGATTTGATTGTATGTATAAAGTATTTTACTGTAAGCTACTGTTTCACGTATTGTGTGGTGTTCTGGATGTAATGTCTCGTGCCACTCCTTCCCAGGGTGCAGCAGGTCGAAGAGGCCCTCCAGGTATAAAGGTGAGTGGCTGACACTGCTGCTGCCTCTCTGTATGCAGCTGCATGTCCAGCCTTGGCATTTGTTGCTCTTCAGGGATAAATTTCAGTGTGATCTGAGACAGAAGGGTTTAATAATCAGAAGTCTATTTCAAGCCAAGGCAGCCTTTGGATCTCAGGTGGATGTACCAGAGGTCCTCCTGACTTGAAGGATATAGAATTGGAAAGAAGCTTTAACTGAAATAGAAGGATGGTTGCTTTTATTAAGGCAAACGTGGGAACTTAAACAGAGATGAGACCGTCGCTAAAGATGGGAATGAGTAGTCAGGCTGCATTCCTGCAGCATAAGGCCAAAAGTCTGACAGATTTTTCTTCCTTTGCTGGATGCATGCAGATATATGCATGATGCACATATGCAGCCAAGACAAAATCGAGGCAAGTTCTAAATGATGCTTTACTAAAACATAAACATAACAGTGTTAACTACAGCTCTGAAAATTGGCTCAAACCACATAAAAGAATCAAAATTTTGAGAACAATTTAAGATATCTAAGAGAATTAGTGTACTTTGAATGCTTGTATAGGATGTAAAGAATAGGTCAAGCCCAGTGTATGGCGACTGATCGTTCCAGAAAGATCCTCTCATGGGAAATTCTGTCATGTTGTTGGATGTAGCCCTGGTTTTCCTAGACCTATACCTCATGGAGTCACAAGGAAAGGAATCTTTGCTGAGATGTAATTGGTGAAGATGTCAATGCCATTCTTTTAAATGAAGTTCTAAATAATGTTCTTGGAAAAGAAAGCTTGTTTGTACCAGGGTAGAAATTACAAAATCCAGTTATCAAAGCAATTCTAAAAGCTGAGTGGATTAGTACAAGTAAAAGCTAAGTTCTAGGAACCTGAGAAGACTCAGATTTCTTTCTTTTTATCTTTTTTTTTTTTTTCTTTTTAAGACAAGGTAAACAAACATTTTCCTTGTCCTTCACACTGGCAGGCGTCTATAAGAACACCTAAAAACATGACTGCCATACATCTGCTTGAAAGATATATTCCTTATATCTATCCTTTTGTTTACTTTCTCAAGTATAGGTTATATGATCATTCCAGGAAACACATTGCTCTAGCACAAGTAGTTCAGATTTGACCCAGTCTCTCTGCAGAGTTGGTAACACAGATACGGAAGATGGTATATGCCTTGGTATAGCATTTCCCATTTATCTTAGTGTGTATAAAACTCAGGGAAACATCACAATTTCGTGTATGACACTGTCAGTACCTGCAGAATGGAACATGTCTTGAAGTCTTACCCCATGTTGGAGTCTGGGGAATGGGCAGAGTTGTAGCTTCTGAATAAATGTGTAAACCAGCGTTTTGAGAAGAGGTTGTTCTATGCGACTCTTCACTTACAAGCATGGTCAGAGCAAAATTCAGACCAGCTTTACCCCATCTCTTCTTTCCAAGTCACATTCATGCAGTTCCAGTGCAGTTCTAATATCAAAGAAGAGACAGGACGAAGTGCATGTACTTTGCCTCTGGCCTCAATTAGCAATTATTTCAAAGTTCCTGTTCTCTTCATCAAAGCTCACAATATGAAAGTGTTTGGCCTGTACAAAACAGGCTGTTAGAGGACACTTGGTAACAGTTTGCTTAGTTTGATACTTTTCTTACGTTTTTAATTGTGGATGCAGTATGTAAATTGAAGTGCTTGCTGTGTGCTTAAGTTGGCAAAAGGTTTGTGATTTTTCTTTAAACTTTTGTATGGATTGAGTGCCTTTTCTGCAACGGGAAGTGAAGGCCAAGTGTAAAATGTTACTAAATAACAGTGAGAATAACCATAATGATGCAATATAGAACATAATTTTCAGAAAAGAAAAAAGGCTACTGGAAGGAGTGGGATGTCTTTTATGCTAGTAATATTTCTGCAGCAGCACAGTGATTTTATTTCTGGCCTTCCTGTCCCTCTCCTGTTATATTTGCTATACCTTTCTTACTGTCTTCCTGTGTGCTGCAGCCAGGTAACATGAGTTTTTTACGTTTAAGCTGATTCAAAATAGTTTTTCACTGAGAAATGACAGTGAGAAGTAAGAGTCCTGCAAGTTCCCCAAACTACAGTCCAATCGCATACCAGCTTCATGCAATACACAGGTAGGCCTTGTGCTGAAACCCCTGCCCCGACTGGTTTCCAGAACTTCAACTGTCTGGGGTATCGTAGATGGGAATAGACTCTGGAAGATTCCAATACTCTCTGCCAGTAGGGGGAAAGCACATATCCTACTCACAGGGATCAGCATAACTTGAAAGAACACAAGCATTTTATAGTTCCTGTTTACTATTTCTATCTCAGAAATTCTTTACAGTGTTTATGCAGACATTTGAGATACAAATATTGAACAATATTCATGAAGCCTTCCTCTTAATTACTGATAGCTCAGAAATAATTTCTTAAGTAATTATGTAACAACATTTTGCTTTCTTTTTTTTCCCCGTTTAATTGCTGCTGAACTCTAAATAATCTTTGTTTGCATTTTTCTGTCAGGTACCAGCAGAAGGAAAGAAGTGAGCTCCAAGTGAGCTATGGGGGTAACGGGACAAAAATAGCAGGCTGTGGAAATGGATTTGTACCTTATCTTTGTTGTACTAAGAATCACAGGAACTCTGGTGTGGTTAGAAAGTAAAAATATTCAACTTGTTTAGTAAACTCACAGAGTGAAGAATTAGTTGAACCTTTTAAGACAACCTTCTTTATCTCCATGGGTGTGCCCTCCCCCAGTGATAAGGCAAGTCTTCCATAATATAGTAGGAAACGAGAGATGACTGAACCCCACAGCAAGAGAGATCTTCCAAACTGTTTTCATTTAAGTACTTGATGACCAACTGTGACTTCTAAAAGTCTAACAAAAAATATTTGCATGGGTCAGTAGGGGTTAAAAGCCTCAGAGAAGTGTTTGTCACAGACAAGAAAAACACTCTCTGCTCTGAAAGCAAAGCAGAATAGTGAAGAAAGGAAGGAGAATAAACTAAAGGAAGGCATGAGAGAGAGAGGAAAAGGGGGGAAAAAAGAGAAAAAAGAAGAGAACTGCTCTTCTGGGTTTGATTCAAAGTTAATTTAAGTAGCTGAAAACTTTTTAATGGTTTCATGGTTTTGCATTCCAGTAGAGTATTCCTGAGAAATTTTTCCATTTTCATTGCAGTCAAAGTGATTTTTGTGGAAATATATTTAGATTTTTTTTTACAACTGCTATAAGCCTGGCATCAGCCTACTAACTGATGTTCTGTGTTACAGTATTGTTACTCTGGCTACAAATAAGCATGCTCAATGCTTTTCCCCGCCCGCTTCTTTTTTAGTATTGTTATCTTTCATTTCATTTATATGATGGAGAATGGGAGTACAGCCTTTTAAATGCAGTTTTCCTCAGGAGATTATTTCAAAAGCCATCTGTTTCCTGAGAATATTCAGGCATATGTTTATAATTTCTCCAGTGAAAGGAGATGTGCCAGGCATGGAATATCTTGGTGCTAATTATTACCATTTTATTCAGTCCAGCAGACAGCAAATATTTCTTATGGATGTCAGCGAAACTGACTCATCCTTAGATAACAACTTTGTGTAGCTGGGAGCTAGAAAAGTTTTGGGGTTTTTTTGGGGAGGGATAAGGGTGAAGGGGATCTGTCCTTGTGGCCCTGGCTTTATGATTTCTCATGGTCTCTGCAGTGGATAAGGACAAGGGTAATGCAGGAATGTTGCTGAGACTGTGGTGTAAAACGCACTTAGCAAAATGCAAAGCAGAAAAAACTGACCTTTTCTGCTGCGGCTCTTACAGTGATCGCATACCCTAAACAACAAAAAAAGCTACTTTTGCTTCTTAATTGAGTTTTCTTCAACAGGAATTTGCTTGATAACTGTTTGGAAGCATTGGAAAACATTCTCTCAACTGATACTCTGTGCAGATATGAAATTATTATCTGTTGATGTACATATGACAGGTGTTAATTTATTTGGTTTGGTGGTTGGTTTTTTGAATTTTGTTCTGGCAGGGTGAGCAAGGAGATCTGGGGGAAGCAGGTTACCCAGGAGACTCTGGTCTTCCAGGCCCACAGGTAACTAAAAAGAACTTCTGAGTTATTTTTATGTTAGCTATGGGGAAGATGAGTTACCAGTCTTGATCTTTTATTTTTCTTTTTTGAATGCTTTTTTTACTTCAACTAATGAATATTATAAGTAAGATTCTTCTGTAGCAAATCTCCTCTGTAACCCTGAAGAATTAAATGTGGCAAGTTCTTCTCTTTATGTGGGTGCACTTTAGTGAAATGAAAAGTGAGTATGGAAAGTGAATAGCAGAAATAAGTAATTTGACCAACACATCTCTAACTTACAGGATATTATCAAGCAGATATCTTCGCAGTTAATTAATTAGAAATTGCTAGCAATGCATACATAAAATCTATCACATTTTTGAATGTACTGTATTTCCAGGTTGCATTAAAATGATGAAAAGGATATACTGATTGCCAAAACCAATGAGGAAAGCTTTGTCTTTTAAAAAATTGTGTGGTGGAGTAATATTGTAGAGAATTATGGTGGTAGACTACTAACAGTAGCTTCCAACCTTAAGATGCTCTTAGACGCTCTAAAGATGCTCTGAAGTTTAAGTTTTAAGCTATAAGCATCTGGAGAAGGTGTGCCTGGTTGATATTGGGTTGCTTATGGCTCCCATGGTATCTTAGACACTACAGTGGCTTTATGAACGCGGCCCTCAAGCAGTAACCATTTCAGATGCTTCACGCAGACAAATCCTTACAACCAAAAAGCAAGAAGTTTCACCTGTGCATTAAGGCTTGCGAAACAGCCACTTGGATTCTGATTGTTGCAGCAATCTAACTTTCACTGCAAGGCTATTGCCATTGAACTGATGTTTTTTCCAATGGCTTTTTTACGTTAGGGCCCAAGAGGACCACAAGGGATCAGAGGACCACCAGGACCACAAGGCATGCCAGGCCCTCTGGTTAGCTTTAAATAATATATTCCTTCTGTACACATTAGGGCTTTTCATTCTCACCATTGATATTACTCTTATGAAGAGTTTTTTAAAAAATTATAGAAAGAAGAAATGGAGGATTTTTCAGTATAGTACTTAAGGAAACTGATCTGCAGCCTCATATGATAAAATTACAGGCTTGAAAATAATTTTAGGTAGGTGAATAAGAAGTGAACATCAGTCTTACCAAGCTTTTGCATGACTGCAATGAAAAGCCTTAGCTCTAGATTTCACTATCGGTTCTATAGTATCAGGACTAACAGCATGTGTAAATTCAGATGTACAGTGGTGTAGTTGAGGGCAAAGTTAGATAATGGTCAGTGGTTTCATTAAAGTCTGGCCTTTGAGATTTAATGCTAGGTTATGATGAGGTTGTAACTACACTGAGCACTGAGTGCTGGTCTTCTCACTTGTGTGATGCTGTTGTTTCGGGGGCTCTTACTCTGGAATTACACCAGTGTAACTCAGGTCTGTAATATCCTACTCTGTCAGTCTTGGACATCTGCTTCAGTGATGTAATGATGCTCGTGCTTACACGCTCATGTGTATGTGTGTGTAGATATACTCATATTGTTTGTGCACATATGTATGTATTCACTAGGTATGTATGTAGATAGCAAGTAATATTCAAGTCATACTTAACGCTTTGAGTTTTACAGAAAACAGTAAATAGCTGGAATGATAGCTTGACCAGTAACTCTTACTGTGGTGCTCAAAAGCCTAACACTTAGCACTAACAGTGTGCTAATACTTATACTGATTCTGTAATAATTTCAATTGGCAGTGAATCCTTGAGTTCAATGAGCCCTTGAGTCTTCATCGTGCACCTTTTAACTGATACTTCTGATTACAGGCTAGTCTGGGGACCCCAGGTTTACCTGGCTCTGTTGGGAAGTTAGGTGCAAGAGGAGCAAAGGTAAGGATTTTAAGGTACCTAGTTACAGCAATCTAACAGCAATGTTCAATCAAGAACTGGCTGAAGAAGCATGAACAAAGACTTGTATTGTTCCTATGGAACATGTGAAAATGTTAAGTTTTGTAGATGTTTTTAGATTGCATGGAAAGGCAAGTGATTTGTTCGAGGTAATCTTACGAGTGTCAGAGCTTTACTAAGAAGTTTCTAGTGTTGCCATGGCTGCTGTTCTAATTGCTGTCATGGTTCTCACCAGTGGGGCCTGGATTCTCACAAATGCAGTAGGAATATGACCTTTGAGCTTGTTTTATGATTCCTAGAATCTCTCCCATCCATTAAAAATATACACCAGTTAATCATAGAATATCTCAAGTTGGAAGGGACCCATAAGGATCATCGAGTCCAATTCCCTGTTTCTCATAGGACTACCAAAACCTAAACCATATGACTAAGAGCATCATCCAGACACTCCTTGAACTCTGACAGGCTTGATGCCATGACCACTTCCCTGTGGAGCCTGTTCAGTGACTGACCACCCTCTCAGTGAAGAACCTTTTCCTAATATCCAGTTTGAACTTCCCAGTTCAATGAAACATAGCTCCTTATTTTCACCTTTTTGTTCTAAGGATTCCTAACCTGTTCAAGGAACCTTGACTGTCATGATGTCTATTATACAGGAATGAATGTGTTGAGAAGAACTGAATCAACATGAAGTTAAACAGAAAGTCTTATACTACTAAGTGGTCCACATTATGGTTCACTTATAATAAATGTTATCCCTCACTTTCTTTTCATTAATGGCCATTGATATGGGATTTACTTTATTAAAGAAAAATAACTCATTTTAGGTGTTGTTGCATTTCTGGATCTAAAAGGCATAAATAAGACCAGTTAGCTAAGCCTTTCAGTCTCTTTGAAGAGTTACTACATTCAGTGTATTACTACATCCAGTGACCCAGAGATATCAAAAGGTCAAAGTGCTACTATGAGAAGAGTCACTGTGTGAAAACATACAGTGAAACAGTGATAAAAATTGGGAAGAAATGTGGGGATCTTATCCATCATACATTCCATTTTCTCAGTCTGTTTTTGTGCTGTTTAATATTGGAGATCTTGTTAGAAGAAAGTGAAAACCAAAAAAGGAACTAAAGACAACAAAACTTGCAAGAGGACTAAGACCACAGTGCAGACAGCCTGCCCCAGAAAAACTGTCTGCTATCAACAGATCCTTCAGGCTATGCCGTGCCAACATAAACCTTACTTTTGGCAGAGAACACTCTTTTCACTGGTAATTCTGCGTAGCAATGGGATTTTTATTGGATGAAGGCCTTTGGAGTTTAGCTGAGTGAATGCTCAGTGTGTTCTAATTTGCCAAGTACTTTCTAGTTCCACCCCAAGGAACCTTCTGTGAAACACGTTTTGTAATGGAATGCTTTTGACCAGCATCAAGTAGTCTATAAAATGTATAAACACAGTTCAGTCTAACAAACAAGCTTACATTTCAGAAAGAAGAATTCTCCTGGATAAGCCAAATGAAAGCCTTTTATGTTTCAATTACCACAGGGTGAACCTGGTGACCCTGGAGAGAAGGGCCCAGTGGGACCAGCTGGACCGAGAGGCATGCCTGTGAGTCTGTCTGCCCAAATTCAGGGCCCCTATACCTTAATACCCATCCATCTGAATCAGTACAGTTAATTCCATTCTATTTTCTCTATTTGATACGCTTAAAATTATTTCACATTTGGTTCTCAGTTTCCTTATGGACACCAGATTCCTTGTGGGCTAGAGACAGTATCTTTCCCATCAGGTTCTCTAGGAGAAAGAAAATATGCTAGACGTAGGGCACATAGTGGAGAGGAAGTGTGACCATAATTCTTGTTTTCTCTACAGATTTTGCCTCCATTTGCTACTGTCTTTTAGACTGTGTTGTGATAGTTTGCCCTACTTTATCAGTCTTAACAGCGTGGACATCTCATTGTAATGGCAGATCTTTATTGCAAAATGGAATTGGATGTTAATCTAATCCACTATTAAAATCTAACTCATGGTATATTCAACCTATGCAGGGCATGGATGGCAGAGATGCCTATGGTCCTGAAGGAAGCAAAGGAGCAAAGGTGAGTGCTTAGAGTCAGGATGTCTCACAGTGTCAAATCAAATGTGACCACCCATATTTGATTCAAAAGAAATGTAAGACATGGCCACAGTGCGTTTCTGAGTTTCAGGAAGAGGCTCAGCCTTCCCACAACCATCCTTGTGAGAAATTCTGCAGTAGGAAGGATATTCTTTTGAGAACCACCCTCTCTTACTCTTTCCCTTGTGTATGTCTGTATATGGACATGGGGATTGTGCTTCTTGGAGTACCTGGTGCTTTCTCCCCACTTCAGTCTGCTTGACTAGCCACTCTTTTTAGGAAGTATTGGTGGGCCAGCCACCTTGGACTCCTTTCTTCTTTCAGAGGAGGGATTCCTTGATGACCAAGGTGAGGGTGATTACCCTCCAAACGTCCTCGCTGTTTTAATGTGAAATATTCTTCCTCGTGCTCCTGTGGTTGGCTGTAAAATCTGAGGATTAACCTCTGCATTGCTACACATTTAGAAACTTTTGTCATTCCCTTCACAGTCCTGAAAAAATAGCAGTGAAATTCCTGCTTCTCTAAAAACATACAAGAATCCAGCTAAAATAAGAAGTACAAAGAAAGTATGAGATCAAAATCATGGGACCAGTGGCACCAGTGGGTCAGTCTGTGAGCAAAATGGTCAGCATGTTGGAAATAGCTGCAGTCCTTCTTTGAAGAGTTTATGTAGTATTACAATGCTAGTCCTTTTTCATCGCTTGTGAAACAGAAGTGGTCCAATGGATCTGACTGGAGGCCCACCTGTTTCACTCTCCCTTTTTGTGAGAGAAACAGTGTGCTGCAGAAAAAATATGAAAGGCTTCCCAGGAGCTTCTTCAACCGATGAGCTCCTTTTCCTAAAATGACTTTTTATTAAAATAACTCTTGACACTTCATATTATCCAATCTCTTTTCTTACCTTCTTACCCCAAAAATTTCCTTTCACGGGAGAATTTCACAGGTTACGCATGAGTTATATGAAAGACTAGGTTTTTTTAATCTCTTGGAATCTCCCTGGAATCTCTCTGATGTTCATTTCAGGGAACATCCTCCTTGTTACAAGAAATGAGGAAAAAAGGTTTCTGTTAAATCTTCTGGTCATTATTTGTTGTTTTAAAGGATTGACTTAAAGGCTTTCTTACATGCTGATGTGTGTCTGCCCAAGGTTTGGGAGGGTCTGAATTAAAGCAATTAATCAAACAAAAAAAAACAATTCACCCCAGAATAGTGATCCAGAAAGAGTTGTTTTCCCCTGATAGCACAGAGAAGAGCCTTTAGTATAGATTTTATTTAAGGTTGCTGTTAATTATACAGGTTCACAGTCACATTATTCTCTCTTAAGTGTAATGTGTGGCCTATGTGTGTGTAATTTTCTAGAAATTGTAGGATGAAGTCATATGATGTTTAACAAGCATGCTCACTTCCATGGGAGGGAGCTCTTAAAACAAGGACGTGTGTAAATAGTGTGAATTCTGGTAGTTCCTCTAATGTCAAGGAAAGATACGCTTCAATTCTGATTGGTCTTTGTGAGAGTTCTCATATTTCTCATATATGAGTAAAGAACAAACTGAAAACTGAAGTAACTGAAAACAATTAATGAAGTGACTTCTAATATGCCAACAAAACATTATGGCTTCACTGCTTAGTATGCTCAGTACAACATTTAGAAACTGAGTTCTGAATTTCCAACGTATGTTACTAGGGCGCCTAAAAAAGTTTTGATAAAACACTTATTTGAGAGATGGAATACTCTTGAAAATTCAGAAGCTAATGGAAATTTCTTTTCTTCTTCTTCCTTTAGATGAACAGGTTGTTAATCTAAAATGGTGTCATTTGAGACCAGAGTAGTAGCCACTACTACTTGAATGGGGTGGAGTGCTAAGAATAATTTTGTAATTGTTTTTAGTTTAAAGACATCAAACACTAAGCTGATCGCAATGTTCTAGATTCTTACGAAGTCTTCATGCTTTCTTTTGGTAGGGAGAATCTGGATTCACAGGAAATCCCGGTCCAGAGGTATGGTTAAATGGAATGTTTGCTTTCTTTATGTCTTGTTTTACATTGTTCTTGTTTGGAATTGGTTATCTGTCTTTCTGTCTGTCTTTTCCTTGCCTGTAAAGTTCTGGATTTCATTAATTTTCAGGGAGAAGATGGAGACCCAGGCATTCCAGGAGCTGAAGGACCCAAAGGAGTTAAGGGTAGAAGAGTAAGAATGATAAATCTGTTAACTCTGTGAAGAGTTCTGTAAGCAAAGCCCTTATGTCTCAAGTGTTTCCTCACCAAATATTTTTGAAATTGGTTCCCACTTTGACCTTTTATTGCCGTGTCCTGGGCAAGAGATCTTGAGAGAATGCTGGTCTATTTAGAGATAACGTTTAGGGGTAGTAGTCTATCTTTATGTACATGCAGGATCCAACTCAATAGTTTTCTCTGCTGCAATTCTACACCTGTGTGTGCAATTATAAAAAATAAAATTTGTATTTCTATTTTTAGGGAAATGCTGGCACACCAGGTTCCCTGGGAGATCCAGGAGACCAAGGGCCATCAGGACCTATGGTAATGTATTTTTATCATAAAAAAATCACTCTTAGATTGCTCATAAACTGACTATTAGATTAATGGAATATTTAATAATGTTTCATCTGGTAAACTAAGCTTAATTGGCCTGGCAGTTTTATAGAGTTACGTCTTACCTGTGGATGTATGTGCACAAAGAGTCCCTGCTGTTGGAAATGGAACTGCAAAGATATAATGCAGAGCATAATTTCTTCCACAGTATTTGGTATCATCTTTAGGTAGGGTAAATATCTAATTAAAAAAGAAGAGAGTACTAAAATGTAGAACTGGATTATTCTGCTGATACCCGATGTATTTTTTTCATTTAAAAAGAAATCAGACTTGCAATTACAGGCACTTACTTAAAACTTAAATGACAGTAACCTGTAAATCTTTATGTACAAGTAGATGTCTTGATGTACTTTTCCAGTGTCTGTGATCTGCATTTTATACAACAAAAAGGCTTATTCTCTATCTAAGCAGCAGAAAGTATTGGCGATTTCAGTAGTATTTAGGACTAATGTTGTAGGCAGTTAGGAAAATCCCTGGATGTGTCTATCTTTATCTTGCAGCAGTTCTGCAAATCAGCTCCATGGAGACAAGAAACAATCCCTATTGTTAGTTATTTTGTTGTTGAACTTTCTTAAGGTTACTCTTCCAGTTTAAATATGGAACATTATTGGTAACAGTATCTTTACCTGTATAACAATGCCCATGGGATACTTGCAACTTAGAAAACATTGTTTTTATTTTTTTTACATACACTGTGCTAGTCAAAGAATGTACCTTGCCCACTTTTTTTGATGATGCTGGGCACAAGAATGATCAAGAATGCCAGATGGAATTTATTGCCTTCCCTGCTGCTTGGCCGTTCACATACGTTACAGACAGACCAACCTTGTGTGCTGACGAGCCAGATAGCTGTTGGCCTTGCCAATCCATGGTCCAAGAAGTCTTCAGAGCTCAAGAGCTCCTCTTCAGATGTAGAAGTGAGAGAGGAGCTTGGGAGGCATGGGCTTGATGAAATTATTGTAGTAGCAGTCCATCAGTGAAATGGGAAGGTGGGAATTCCATGGGAAGTTGAAGAGATAGGGATGCAGGAAGGAGTACAGGTAGTAGGCAAGGCCAGCTGAAATAGGCCTGTTTTACCCATCCTTCCTAACTAGGTGGCATGATTATCTGTATGGGTCTAGTTGGCACAGCTCAGTCACCACTAATAAGCTGCTGCAAGTAACATTCAGTAGTGCTCAGGCAACTCACAGTTAACTCTTGCTGAACAGTACCAAAGAAGAATTGGGACCTGCTGAAAAACAGAAAAAGATAAAAGCACGGAATGGCTGTGGTAGGGCTAGCAGCAAGACAGCAGAGGAGATGAGGAAGGTAGCTCAGGCAGGAGATGGAGGAATGGAAACTTAGTTGGAGGGGGAAGCAACAAATATGGAGATGGGATTGTAATTTGGGGATGTAAGGAAGTACATGATTTTGGTCAACTGTAGTGTTATGGTAGAGAGGCTAATATAAAGGTTGTGGGATGTGGAGTTCAATTTTTTCTGGTGTAGCTCACTGCCACCCCCCTGTGAGTAAGTGAAAATCTGAATTGTGCACATGATGAAAATTTTCAAGCTGCCTTGAAAAAAAAAGTTATTTTCCCTGTATTTTATTCCTGTTATGAAGATTAAACAATACTTTTTTTTGGAAAAAGACGCTTGGGATCCTGGTGTGTGCCCACAGCTCCCAAGGAGAAGGCTGCAGAGCAGCCAAAGCTAGCTAGACTGGTCGAGCAGTCATGATGTGTGTATGGTCTTGCAGGATGTCTCAGGGTAGAACTGTGGGATTGTACGCTGCAAGCGTAAAGGGCAGGCCTATCACACATCTGAGGTTTAAAAGGATGTAAGGTACAGATAACTGAGTCACAGCACAGAAATTGCTGTTGAGAAAGGAAATCCAATCTGAATTATACTGGTCCTTAAGGGCAACAATTATTGAACATTTATAAAACCAGGAAAGAAAATGAACTGATAAATAGGCCTGAGAAGTAGTCTGCAACTCTGTTTGGAACAGATCCACAGAAATCTGTGCTGGGAACTGAGGTCTCCTCATATTTCAAATTCAAAAATGGTTATCAGGGAAACACTGTATGCCTGCATTTTCTTTGGGCTGCAGAGTCATAGATGGAAATACGTCATCAGAGTCTGATTTTCTGGACCTGTGTTTAATTTGTTTCAGGGTGCCAAGGGACCAATGGGCACCATTTTAATGGAAGTAAGTAAATACCTTACAGCTAACTGCACACTGCATGGAACTAACACTTTTAGTCTTCTTCAATTTATAAGCAATGATTGCAACGAGCACAATTAGCTGTTAGAAAACCATACCCTTTTCAAATATTTGTCAGAGTGCAGTGGGTGTTTCTGTTCTGCAAATAATCAAGGATTGAGAAGAAATTATGCATATGGATTAATGCTGTGTCCAAACTTTTACAAACGCTTGAGGTGTTAATATTCCTTTATTTGTTTCTTCATTCACATCAGTTTACGCACCAGCTCAGGTTTAGGGTTGCTTTTCACTCTCTTGTAAAGGAAGGCATTTCCTCAGCAAACAGCTGTTTTCACTGGGGATAGTAGGGTAGGATTTCTTCAGAATCCTAATCCCATGTAAAATGAACACTTCTGAGTAAAGGTTCCGTCTAACTCTTGCATGGACAACTACCTGCAGGCAATACTGTTGCAGATGTGTTCCATGTCCAAACAGGGTCCTCTCCTTTGTGGACCTCATTCTTCCTATGTGAGTTGCTGTTGAAATGGCTGTTCCACTATGGAAGTGCTATTGCCTGGTGACCTCCTAGATCAAATTATTACACAAAATAAAGAATGGATAAATGGTCGCTTAATACTCCAGAGCATAATTAAATGCCAACAAAGTATGTTTTAAAAAAACCCTGCAGCAGGGGCAGAGCCCCTGTACTATTTGAAATAGAGAGGAACTGGAATGTGTGATTCTGGATTTACAGTAGAATTAGTTCAGGAGCTGGGATATGGCTTTCAACTCAAACCAATAGTAAGATTCCCACTCTGGGATGATCTGGGATTTGCCATTAATTGGTTTTTGGTTTTTTTCTCCAGCCTTGTGAACTTGTGAATTTTACACGAAAAAACTGCCGTAAGTAGGGAGCATATTCTTTTACCTCTGATTCCACCTAGTCACCCTTCTTAAATGGAATAGCCTCCATTGGAAACCCTGTAGGCTGGTTGTGTATGGGTTCAGTTTGATGATGACTGGTAGTTGTTAAGTGTCAGAGGTTTTCAGCAGGTGTATGAAACAGGCTCACGTTTTTTGCTCAATTTTCCTTTATCTTAATTACAAAAACTGTAACAAATGTCTCTTGCCCTCATTTAAGATTAAATTAATTGTTTGGCATTTTGCCAACTGTCTTTGGGGAATTATCTGAGGGAAGACGATATTTGTATATCACCTGTCCTCCAGATTTGGAGTGTTCATTCTCTCTCAGACTTGTACGCTCAGCAGAACCCAGAACAATTTTTTTAGTTCTCACCCAGTAAAATTGCATTATTTAAAGTATTTGACTGTGGAAAGAGGAGTGTTGTATTTCATGGACAGATTCTGTTAGTTGTCTGAGCTTTGGATCAGGCTCTGTAGTGAAAGCAAAATATGTCACTATTTTAAGGAATATGAGTTTAAAATAATTTATTTGCTCTCCACTTCTTCATTCTAGCTTGCTCATCAGGTAAGCCCCTCTGCATGTCCGTTCTTTTATAGACTTGAATGAAAAACTAACAATGTTTGAGTTGTGGAAAGGTTCTCATGCAATTGTTTAATGTCAATATACAGACACATGTCCAGTTTATCCAACTGAAGTGGTCTTTGCCTTCGATATGTCTGCGGATGTTACACCAGCTGCATTTGAAAGAATGAGGAATATCGTTATGTTATTGCTGAAGACCATTAAGATAAGTGAAAGCAATTGCCCAAGAGGTGCTCGTGTCTCCGTTGTTTCTTTCAATACAAATACACGCTATCTCATCCGATTCGCAGAATTCCAAAAAAGTGACTTGCTGCTGCAAGCAGTCCAGAGAATACCACTAGGGAGATCCACTGGAAAACGGAATATTGGGGCAGCCATGAGATTTGTTTCAAGGAATGTCTTCAAGCGTGTTCGTCGGGGCATCCTCACAAGAAAAGTTGCCCTGTTTTTTGCCAATGGTCCATCACAGGATGCTGTTTCCATCAACACAGCTGTGCTTGAGTTGAGTGCTTTGGATATCACTCCAGTGGTTATTGCCTTCAGTGAAGTCCCAAATGTCAGACGTGCCTTCTTGGTAAGTAGATAGATTATAGAAAATTGAGTCAGTCATCCATTTGCTTAACTTTTGATAGTTGTATTGCCATTAGTACAGGAGAAAATGAACAACTTCTGCTTTAAAATATTACTTCATGTAAAAAGGTAGTAAACAAAAATAAGTAATTCATTTTACCAGGTACCAAAAGAAAATAATTACCAAAAGAAAACAATTTTAAGTTTCTTTAAGATTTTGTAATATGATTCCGTGTTCTCTCTCTTTTCAATTTATTTTTGTATCATCTGTGCTCAGCTTTAACTTTTTCAAAATAAAATTCCAGCTGCTGTTTCTTCAAAATTATCCTTATAAAAGGAAACTATTTTACTTACCTGTGACAAAAAGTGCAAAACTTGGAGTCTAAGTTCTGATCTAGTACCATCTAAGTCAGCCCTTTAATCTTCATATTACATTTATTTTCATGCAGCCTCCTATCTATTAGTCAATTGCATATGATGACGTCTGGTATTTACGTAGGTGCCAACTTTCCCTAAATCAATTTTCAGAGTAGAAAGGTTTAAAAAAAGCTGCTTAGCAGGGGGAATCTTTTCCCTTGAATCGCATTTGGATGGGGTTGGGTGATCAGTGAAATTGTAGGATGTTGTTGGAGCTTCTTTGAGGTTCCTCACGCATTTCTGCAGTCTTATCTGCTGCTGGAGAATATTCTCTTCGTTCAGCTGATCAAAGACCACACATAGGTTGTTCTAATGCTAGAATTTTCTTTCCCAAGAAAACATCTTCACTGTGGATGATTTGTCTTTGTCCCAGAAAGAGCCGAGATAGGAGATCCTGCCATTTACTCTGTAACACCCTACTAAGAAAAGAAAAAAAAGTGATAGCCTTTCACTGGCAAAAAAAACCCCAAAATACCCAAAACCAAACCAAAACCAAGTCTTAATATCTTTTACCTGTGCTGAGATTTCCATTCATACCTATAAAGCTGTCTCCCCATTTTTTTTTAAAGAAAGTATTTTTCAAGCCAGAACGTAGTGCTCTGCGTTGTCAAGGGGAGAATATGGTGATGGTTACAGAAAGCTCTTGGTATATGAGTTTAAACCAGGAGGGTTTTCTTTTATTTGCATTCAATTGCAATCTCACAGTGACTCGCTTTTCCCCTCGTTTGTATTATAGCAGCACACAGCCACAACCTGGGTAGCCATATGTGTACAAACAGAATAAAAGTTGAATCCCTACCTAATCTAGGATCTAGGAAGAGCAGAAAGATGACATATAAAATAAATGTGAACAGAGGAACTAGTTCAACACCATGAAGAAATATCCGAGCTAGCTTTGAATAATCTATCTTGACTGTCTTAATGCAGTACTCTTTGCTAATAAGCTATACTAACACCAATTAATTGTTATTAGCAGCTGTACTAACCTGGCAATCTCAGTATCGCACAGCATGGAGTTAGACCTTTAGACACAAAGCAGTTTCCTTGTAATGCTTCAGGGCAGTCAGAATGCTCCAGAATGGCAACTGAAAAAGTCTTCTGTGTACCTGTGCGATATTACAATAGCAGTGAAACCACCAAGTTAGGGATAGTATTTTAACAGAGAAATAGTAATGACATTGAGAACAAAGAGAAAACATCTGTATTTCATAAATATTTTTTCAATGTTACTTTTGTGTCTGCTTTAAAACATAGATTGATGATACTAGAAAATTTCAATTATTTGTTTGGGAAAGACAACAGGATGAAAGTTTGAGGAGCATCACAGATTGTACACTTTGCTTTGGTAAGACATTTTGCAAATTCCAGGTATTATATTGGTCTTTTTGCCCTTTCAGTAAAAAATTCTATAGATTTTATTTTGCAGTGTGGTGTTGGGGAATTTTTGTGGTACCCTATAAACACATTTGTGCTTAAATATTAAAAAAAATTTAAAAATTAATGAACAGTGCACTGGGCAGAGTCCTACTGCCATAAATGTGGTTCCACAAGGACTCTGCAAAGATGTGTTAAGAGCTGATTCCTCATATATACTTATGACAGCACCAGTCCTATAAGTGATTGCGTGGGGTGACTCAGCCCAGCTCTGCTGCCCAAAGGGGGCTCCCGGGTGCTCGTATTCCAGGATGGCTATAAGACAATGCTGTGGCTGTTTCTTGTCATCACCAAGAGAAACTTCACCCCCTTACAGGGACTTGTTCTGTCTCTGGCATTTTTGCTTCCAGCCAGTTTAATCCCTTCTGCAACTGGGCTGTCTTGTCCTCCGTGCCAGATCATTCCTTGGTTACAGATTATCATTGCTGAGAAGTTACAATTTGAATTTATTCTTCAAAGGATGATAAGACTTAGAATCTCAAAACCACAAAAGCTATTTAATTAGTTGCTGTCGTAGCCATGTGAAATTAATTATTGTTTGGCATTTCCTTTTTAACAGAAGTGCACTTGAAATAGCATTCTGGGAACCAGACTCATTTACTGTAAATTCTACATTGTGAGGGGAGGAGAGGGTACTAAATTATAATATTTCACAATGCTGAACAGTGGTCTGAGATGAAAAATAGAGTTGGTTTCAGTTTCCTTTACAATACTTAGATTTTCACAGAAGAAAATTTCTTAAGGGAACTCTTACCTGTTAAGTTTTATTTTAAGAATATTTTTTGCTCTTATGCCTGAATAATTTCCCATGATATCTTAAAACCTTGTTCAGCAAGACTGACCTGTTGTTCCTTACTAGAACTACAAGATTTCAAGTTGCAAACTGATTATTGTTTTTTAAATAAAAACTTAAGAAAAATATACAGATGAATAGAACTGTGGGATTTTCTTTTTTTTCTGAACTATTGCTTTGGTTGTATTGCTTCTTATTGGCTCCTCCTCTCTAGATAAATGCAAACCAAATACCAACTGCAAGGTGCCCTTTTCTTCCCCTGTTCTGATGGATATGGATATTACTTACATCATGGACAGCTCTCAAAGCATCAGCAGTGAAGAGTTTCAGAGAGCCAAAGACTTTGTGAGCAACATGCTAGATCAGTTTGTCGTTTCCTCACAGCCAAACGAATCATATGGAGGCATCAGAGTGGCACTGGTGCAGCAGGCTCCCAGGGGCTTCCTGCCTGACAGAAACCAGACCCCTGTGGCCTTGGAGTTTGATCTAGTCACATACAGCAATAAAGATTTGATGAAGAAACATATCCAAGAGTCTGTTCACCAACTGGAAGGGCCATCAGCCGTTGCTTCTGCCCTGCAGTGGACGGTTGAAAATGTATTTTTTAAAGCCCCCAGACAAAGAAAACACAGGGTCATATTTGCAATAGTTGGAAGCAAAACAAGCATGTGGGACAGAGAGAAGCTGAGAGAGATTTCGCTTGGAGCCAAGTGCCAAGGATTCACCTTGTTCACTCTTGCACTTGGCAATGATGTCAGTGACAGTCAGCTGATGGAGCTGTCAAGCTCCCCCACAGACCAGCACTTACTGGCATTGAGCAGGATTTCAACATCTGAGATGGTATATGCTCAGAGGTTTAGCCGGGCTTTTCTAAATCTCCTACAACGTAAGTAGTGCGCTGCGGCATTTGCTTAAGTTACAGAAAGAAAGAGAAACGCTGTATAGGAAAAGGTAGCCAGGGTATATGCACTATCATTCAGTTTCTAGTCATAACTTCGCTAGTCAGTCTTTCATCTTTAGTTTGCCACCAATGCTGGACACTAACGGAAGTGCCAGTAATGACCAAACAGCATTATATTTTAATGGTGCCTTGGGCCAAAGTCTTAAGTGGTTTTTTTCGCCTTAAGTTTGTATTTAATGTGTGGCTTTGTTGACTCCACTTTCACTAAACAAAGACCGTTCTTTAGCTAAGAGAACACAGTTATATTCCTGATTTAGGCCTACATTTCTCCTCTGGCCATTGGCAGGTCCAGATTTACTGAGCTGTTCATGCCTGTTTAGGCTTTGAGGCAGATAGAAGTTTAAACATTATAGCAGATTTGGCATTAACATCTCTCTGCTGCAGTTACTCCCCCTCCTCCTGCATAAATAGTGTATTACAGAGCAAGACAAAAGTATAAAAGGTTGGTTGAGGAGTCATTCTCATCTAGTTGATCTCTAACATAATTTTCTTTGTCCTGGACATAGTGCCAGTTGCTCTAGATACAGTGTGTTACTTATTGAAAAATGCAAACTCCAGTTCACAACAAAAAATCATGTAGTGCTTTTTATTAAACATACTGGGATTTGGAGAACTTTAACACCTGTGGTATCTGTGCTTTCCCCACAGAAGACATGAACAGTTATCCTTCACCTGAACTTCAAGAAGAGTGTGAAAACTTAGATCAGGGAGATGCACAACAGCAAGTGTCTGTGATTGAAAGGTTTGGAATTGCCTATTAAACTTTTTGAGTGTGTATCTCTACACGAGATTAATCCCTTTGGGTTAGCAGTTGTATTTAAAATAGCTTTAACAGAAACAGGACCAGGATCAAAATTTTTTTTCATGGTATTCAGAAGGAATGAAACAGATACATTTTTTTCAAAGCCATACTGGTGCTTAAATACTTAATTTGTTTTCTTTTCCCTCTCCTTGGAAGGATGCCTTTTCCTGGAGCTGATGAAACTGGTTATGGTTTAGAAGACATTGAAAGAACTGAAAGTAGAGTCTTGGAGAATATTAGAGAGACAGCCACAGAACCTGTATACACAATGCCAGAAATGAGATATGATTATGAGGAGAACAAGTATTTTACAGAGGAAGATGCTGAAGGAGAAAAGCCACAAGACTATGGAGAAGCTCAGGAGAATAAGGAAAATTTAGAGGCAACAGTAGAAACTAGAGCTTCCTATAGTGATTATGGTATGACTTTAGAATATGAAAATATTTTTTAATGCAGTAAAAAGACTCTAAATTGTGAAGGGGTCGGTTGAACACTTATGCAGTATGAGGCATTTCCATTGATTATGTTTTCTAAAGTGTTTTGTCACCATATGTTTGTATTCAGTCCAAATCTATCAGCAGAGTTTGTAATTAAAGGCATAACTGCAAGTGTCATCATGATCTTATCTTTGATTTGTAACTTTTTGTAATAATATAAAGTTCTAATCCTCTTTACTAAAATAGCTGATCATTTTAAATCCCTAAGTTTTACTATAGTTACTGAGTTACTCCTGCTGCTAACTTAACTCAACATGAAGGAATTAAATATGTCTGCAGTCTGTTCCTGTAGGAAGAACAGGATCCCTCAGTAGAGGTATCCTATCAAAATACATATTCTTCATATTTTTTACTTCCTAATTATGCCTTTTTCTTTGCAGATTTGCTATTTGATACAATAGGGATGCTGATAGTGAGATAATTGGTCGCAAATGTTCGTTTAACACTGTTGAGCATTTTTATTGTTTAAACCACAGTTGGAGAGAATTTCTGTGAAAAAAAGTATCTGCATAGCTTTGGGTGTTGTAGCTCATTGCTATGCCATCCTTTTCTTTTTCATCTCTTTCCACTCAAAAATAGTTCTGGGAATGTCTGGTAGCCCCACTCCTGAAGAGAGGACCAATGCTTTTACAAAGCTGTTTTAATGTTGGATCTTTAATTAAGAGCTAATGTACCTCTGGGAATGCCATACATCCACAGTGCATGACAGGCTTGCTGAGCACAGATGGAATGTGTCCTGTAACAAAACTGCATGTGTAAAATCTTGAATCGGTGCTTTTGTTAACCAATTCATGAACTCTGCGGTCACACAGAAAATTAAGTAGCACACATTACTGTTTATACTTTACAAATCAAGTATTTCCTGTGGCTCAGGGTCATTGCACTGATGATGTGAGCAGTGCAATGAGTTGTTTATGGGAGCCATGTGAACTGCCATTCCCAATCCCAGTCTTTCATCTGCCAGTTTGTGCTGAACGTTACTTTTCCCTGAAATTACAATACTGAGAAGAGTGAATCTTTCTTTTATTAAATCTGTCCTTATTTGCCTTTTCCAGATGCGTGCAACCTTGTTCAAGATAGTGGAGAATGTCAGAGTTATGTTCTGAAGTGGTACTACAACAAAGAGCAGAAAATGTGTGGTCAGTTCTGGTATGGGGGTTGTGGAGGCAATAAAAATAGATTTGAAACACAAGAAGAATGTGGATTCTTGTGTATAGAGTCTTCCTAGTGCAGACAATTTAAATTACACTAGTTCTTCAGTTACACATCAGAGTGATAGGGAAAAGGGATTGAAAGAGAAATCTTTACATAGCCACTTTGGTTCCACGTTTCAGTTGAAAGAAATACTTGTTTGTGAAGTTATTATCTAGTAACTTAATAGGGGAAATAAAATTAAAAATAAATCACAGTTGATCTGATATGACATGTTGAGTAATGAGAAAGTTTTGCTAGCTAACAGTGTATTGTTTAAAAGGGATAGAAGTATTGAAACTTGACTTTGTTCCATAAACACCAAAATGTGCACTTTTGAAATGTACTGAATAAAATAAAACAATACATCAGAGATTTTAATGAAGTAACATTGGATGTGAGACACTAATGTCAAAATGGTTTGATGCATTTGCTTGCATTTATCTTGCTTATAGAAAATACCAAAAAGCATTTAGCTCTCAAAGGACAGACTTACTAGAAGTTACTTCACTTTGATTTAGAGGATTTTCTACCATAGAGTCATTCTGGACTTTTAAATTTTTTTCTGAATAATATAACGTGAATAAAATATTTCACTTCTGCTGTTAGTTCTTCAAACTGGTGTAAGCATATTCTCATATTGTGGCTTTTCATATGTAAACATGAAAAGAATTATTTTGTGGGCAACTGACAGACTTCTGTGACCGCTGCATTTTGCTGAATTGTGAAACATCAGTGTTCAGCAGGTGGTAAAATGTTTTTGTGAAATATTAAGTTCTGATGCCAGTGAAGTATTCTGGTGTTGCTGCTTCTAGGAACTTAACAGACTTTCATGAGAAGTCTGAGTTCATACTGTACTTTTGGTGCTGTAGGTGTTAAACGTCAGAACATTGCTGTAGGTAGTGGAGTACCTAGGACCTACTTTTATTGAAGCCATGGCATTCTTTTGAGTGACTGTGGTGTAAATGGATGATGGAACTGTAAAAGGATCTCTAGTCCTTGGTGTAGCATGTAGTGATCTCCTTGGGCCAGGCCATGCCCTTCCTCCTGCCCTGTCCTCTAGGTGCCTTTGTGCAGCTACGCTTACATAGCCTGTGCTATGTGCCTTCTCCTGCAGCTGGCTCTAGTTTGAAAGCAGTTTAAACACCATAGCTCAAGGCCTTTGTGCCAATGTTAGTAAACCCTGCTTTTTAAAGACCAATGAATTAATATAGGAATAGCTATCCATTAACACAGTAGAAACTGGGGTACGACTGTTTGTACTGGGATATGACTGTCTATCAAGAGATAACATTCTCTCCGCTAATGAAAGCAGTCTTCTGAAGATGTACCTACCTGCTGCTCAGTTGAGGAAATTAAGAGCAAACTCTCCCTACTCAATCCCAAATTTCTCCCAAACTATAAAAGAAACGTGAACCTCTCAGAAGTAACAAGCAAGTGGCTTCTTTATGGATGTTGTCAGAGACTGTATTTAGGGAGTCGAGCCATGCAGTTATAAATCTGTTTAGGGAGCAATTTACTTTTGCCACAGTAAACCTGTGTGTGATGTTTATGCTGGTGAGGGCCTTAGTTAATATAGTCTGTAGTTTAAAAAGTGCAAGAAGGTAGATCTACTAACCTTATGCTGCTACTGTCATATGTCAACCCAAATGCACATGTTCTAAGTTTTGTAATCCAGAGTAGCTGAATTCTGAGGCCCAATCCTCTGAAAAGAAGGTGATCAACATAGAACAGATGTCCCTGGGACCAAAACACTGCCTGTGAGTTCTGCTGAATGAAAGTGAGTAAATTTAATGTCCTTGGTTATTTTTTGTTATAAGGGTTATAATGATGTGAAAATGCTCATAATCTAGTACTAATTTGTAAAAGGTTTCAGATTGTGTCTTTTATTAATTAGACCTGGTGATATATATGTGAATTAATTTAATGGGACCAGGTTGTGTTAGAAAATATCTGAAGCACACTTGAGGGACAACATCTGGCTTTCTGGCTTTGTTTTATTTTCTAGCTCCTATTGCAGAATTTGGCTGCATATCTGCATATCTGACATATCTGCTGCATATCTGACAGGTGAATTGACCAGCTTTTCTAATGAGAAAGGATCCCAGCTCATCTAAAACATGTAAGGGGTAAATTTTATCTTTTGTAACAAAACTGGTACATGTCCTGGCCATAATTTGAACCCAGTGTGAATGGAATGCAAGTCTTATGGTCTTTCTTGAGACAGGAGGTGAATGCTGTCACATCTTGGCAAAGTGCAATGCATGTGCACAATTTGATTGGGATTGACAGTTATCAATGTGTAAGAACTCAGTGTTGCTCTTTACATTGACCAATAGAGCCCTGGAGTTTGCAGGGTTGCTGGTAGTGGCCAGGTGCTGTTTCACAACATGTGACAGGCCTTCAAGAATCCCAGATCCTGGAGACCACAGGGATAATCTGGACCGAGAAGAAACTACTCTTGGTGGAAGAGGATCGGGTCAGGGAATGCCTAAGCAAACAGGACATAAGTCTACGGGCTCTGATGGGATGCACCCATGAGGCATCTGAGAGATTTAATTGCAAGGCCACACACTCTTCATAATCTTTGATCAATCATGCTGATTGGGAGAAGTACTAAAGACTGGGGGAAAGTAGATGTCATTCCGGACTTCCAGAAGGGCAAGAAGGAGGACCCAGGGAACTACAAGTCAGTCAGCCTCACCTCGATCCCTGGGAAGGTGACAGAGCAGCTAATCCTGGAAACTACTGCAGGCACATGAAAGACAAGAAAATCTTCAAAAGTAATCTGCATGGATTAACTAAGGGGAAAGTCATGCCTGACCAACTGAACAAGCTTCTATGATGAAGTGACTAGCCTGATAGATGAGGAGAGAGCAGTGGGTATCGCCTACCTGGACTTCAATAAGGCCTTTGACATTGTCTCCCATAAGATTCTCATAGGCAAGCTATTGATGTGTAGGCTGGATGAGCAATGAGGTGGATTGAAAACTGGCTGAATGGCTGGGCCCAGAGGATGGTAATCAGCAGTGCAGACTAGTTGGGGGCCGGTGACTAGCAGTGTACCACAGGGGTCAATATCTGGTCCAGTCCAGTTTAACATCTTCATTAACGTTAATGATCTAGATGATGGGGCAGAGTGTGCCCTCAGCAAGTCTGCAGATGACACAAAACTGGAAGAAATGGCCAATATGCCAGAGGGTCATGCTGCCATCCAGAGAGACCTGGACAGGTTGGAGAAAGAGCTGACAGGAACCTTGTGAAATTCAACAAGAAATATGACATCAGGAACTCCTTCCTCATTTTTTGTTCAATGTTAGATTAACAAAGGGAAGTGCAAAGTCTTACTTTTGGGGAGTAACAGCCCCCTGCATCAATATATGCTGGGGCCCACCCAGTTGGAAAACAGCCTTGCAGAAAAAGACCTGTGAGTCCTGGTGGGCACAGAGTTGAACATGAGCCGGCAATGTGCCCTAGGTGCAAAGGCTAATTGTATCCTGGGCTGTATTAGTTAAAGTATTACCAGGAGATGGAGGGGGGTGATCTTTCCCTTCTAGTCAGCGCTGGTGAGGCTGGAGTGCTGTGTCCAGTTCTGGGCTCCTCAGTACAAGAGCAACATGGACATACTGGAGAGAGACCAGCAAAGGGCCACAAGGATGATGAAGGGACTGGAGGACCTCACATATGAGAAAAGGTTGAGAGAACTGGGCCTGTTTAGCCTGGAGAAGAGAAGGTTCAGGGGTGGATCTTATCAATATATATAAATACCTGAAGGGAGAGTGCAAAGAAGACAGAGCCAAGCTCTTTTCAGAGGTGCCCAGTGAGAGGACACGATGCGATGGGCACTAACTGAAACACAAAAGGTTCCCTCTGAACATCAGGAAACACTTTTTTACTGTGAGGGTGATGGAGTACTGGTACAGGTTGCCCAGGGAGATATTTAAAAATCATCTGGACATGGTCCTGGGCAACTGGCTCCAGGTGACCCTACTTGAGCAGGTGGGTTGGACCAGATGACCTCTGGAAGCCCCTTTCAGCCCCAGCCATGCCATGATGCTGTGGTTCTGTGACTGTGTAGACACTGCTTCTGTGGGAACTCTGCTAACTGCCAAAAATATATAGCAGTTCCTCTCGTGTTGAGGCAGGCTGAAACAATTTGCCATGAGAGCAAACCAGCTATTGTGATTAGAAATTTTTGCACAAAAAAATTACACAAAACCATTAGTAGGGCTTTGTGCAGTTAATTGGACACAAAGCCTTTACCAGTGTGTGGCAGTCAGGAAGTCCTTTTCTCTTTACCTCAAGGGCTCAATATTTTCCCTTCTTATGTCTTGTTTTTCCAGTCCCTTACCGCATTAGCTATTCCTGTTGCTACCTCTTTCTCTGAGGCTTAAACTAATATGTTTTACTTAATGACTAACCCCACAGAGCAAAATAGACTCATGGGTCATTTGGGGACATTCAGGTAAAATTCTCTCGTAACATGCAAGTACATGGAATCATGGCTGAAAAAGGTGCTGTCATGCAAAGGCTGCTTGGAATGAACTGCTCAGACCTCTAAAGCAAACGGAGGGCTCAGAGGGAGCTGCATTTGCTTTCAAAAATACTAAGTTACTCTGTTGTGCTAAGTAGGATGTGCAACACAACCATTCACCCTTGCCTTTTAACAGGTCACATACATAGGTATAACACACGTACAAATATATGTAAGCCCTGAACATCAGCTTTCCTAGGCAGTCCTGCTCTTGGTTGCTCCAGAATCACTCTGCTGCCTGCTGTCAGGTTGCATGAGTGAATCCAGCTGGAAAACACGCTTGCAGAATCAATTGCGTGTTCTGGTATCTGGCCACTGTTACTGTTAAGTAAAAACTTAGAATTATAACCAGCAAAACATTTATGTTACTTTCATCCTCTCGAGAAGTGCTCTGCATATCTTGCCAAAAGCAACAATTTATAGCAGGGTTTCCTGTAACTCTGAGCAGGGGACAGCTGGACACATTATGCTTTACTGACGCATGACAAGCCAAACTTGGAGAGTTCAGTGTAGGGATGTGACTCACAGGAGTGACTCCATATGGAGAACTGTGCAAAGAAGGCAGATTTCCCTGTGGTTCATCTCTGTGCTTAGTAGCATTGTCTTCCAGAGGAAGGGCTGTGGTGCCCTGGACCAGTCCCACTGCCTCCTTCCACCTTTGCAATAGCAACCGTAAAGCTTCCTTTACTATGAAAAAATTGTTGCATAGCGCCTGAGGTACCTGAACATTTGCATTGCTGAGCACCCGCCCTTAGCACAACTGTGGGTAGCAGTACTAACTGGGAGGTCACTGCCTCTCCTTTGCTGTCTTTTCACCTTCTCAGATCTGCTGAGAAGGTGTTAAGGCTCCAAAACCCACTTCTGACAAAATAATTCTGATCTGGGGAAAAACAAAACAAAAGTTGTGCAAGTCTCAGGGTTAAACCTGAACATTTCACGTAAGTTTAGCTGGCATATCTGCAGGGTGAGACACTTCCCTGGAGTGGAAGGGAGACACAGAGACCGATCTCTTTCTATATTTTGTTCGTGGGCAAAACAAAGCATTTGTGACTTCAGTGGTGCAGCCATTGCACTCTGTAGTTGTTGAGGGAATGCCACTAACACCATGGCAAACCTTAGCTTTTCCTTATGGCAGCAAGAATCTGTCAGGAATGTGCTGAGTTACTGGCTGTGTGGTGGCAGTGGCGTAAGTAAAGAGTATTTAACTTGCACTGAGGCTGATTCCATTTTCATAACCATATGCCGATAAACCTGATAACCCAGCACAGCAAACCAGTGTTACACCAAGTGGTATGCCATTGAGGAAAAGAGGGGAAGAAATAAGTACAAACTAGTAATAGGTATCTCCAAAAGGGCATTTAAGAACACATTTGTTCTGCATTTGTTTTATTTTCAGGACTGAAAGCACTGATTCTCTCTTCTTGAAAAAACTTGCTTTCGGAGTGTAATACCAAAAGGATTAGCGGTAGGCTTGACCTCATTGATTTACTAAAACCTACAAGAATAGATCTAGCAGCAGCTTTCTTATGCTTCCTTGAAAAAAAAGAAAAGATTAAACTGAAAGAAGAGCTGTAAAAGTTATACACAAAATGTTTCTTACTGAAGAAATAAAGTGAAATAATGGCATATATTCTATGCACAAAAATGTCTGCCACTGAATACAGAACAATGTGTCAGCTCCCCTTAAAATAAAATTTAAAATTTCCATTTAAAAATATAGACTTTGCTCAAAGGAATCACACAAGCAAGCCCTTCCTAGCAAGTTTTAATTCAAATATTTTGTAACCAAGAAATTAGATTTTTTAATTTTTTTTTTTGCTATTTCTAGACCAGAGATTTTCTGTGCCCTTTTTATAGCCTCACATAAAACTGCAGTTCTGGAGACAGAGTGTATTATAGCAGTCATCAGCCATTCTTTCCTGTCTCTCCTCTTCCCCTCAGCGAGGTCAAATCTCTGAGCAAAGCCTGTGCTACTGCGGAAGCCTGGTAGCAGTCTGTAACAGATTTCTGTAAAGGCTGATAATTTCATGCTTGGATATTGTCACATTCCAGATCTTTGTCAGGTCTGTCAGGTGAGGGCACTCCCCTGGAGATGCTACTAATGTGGTATCAGGCTGCCATCGATGACAAATCCAGAAGTTTTTATGAACTGAGAAGCTGAATGGACAGAGTAACACCACTCCGGCATCTTTAATCAAAGGAGGTTTCTCTGCAGATGGAAATTCATCCAGGTGCCACCTTCTGGTCATTGGTGTCGCCTCTGCTTTGTGCAAGGTCAATGTCCACTGTCTTGTTTTATCTTCCCAGGCTGATCTTTGCGCCCTTTTCTACGTGGTATGTGCTCTGCTCTTGGGGCTTAAACTCTCCATGAAATGAAAGAAGAGAGAAGGAAGTGTCCAGTCAGTCTCTGAACTTCTGTAGCAAGTTTCTTGGCAGCCCCTAGCAGTGCTCCTCTCCAGCAACTCTGCAGATCAGTCTATTAGCAGGTGTACATCACTCTGCTTACTTCTACCCTGGCTGACCCTGCGTCCAGAAAGCATTTCAGGATTTTGGTAAATCAAGGCTTTAAATTTACCATCAAATTCTTATAATGGTGAAATTCTCTTTGAAATCAATGGAGATAAATAAGTAGTTAGTGCTGTTAGGTACATCACTCTGTGGGATTATCTTAAAAAAAATTCTTATATCCTACAATATCATCCACTAGCAACCTGATGTGGAAATAAATGTGAGAACAACAAATTGCATTTTAAAAGTTTTGATTGCCTACAAATGCTGGCTATAGATAGGCTCTATATAGATTTTCTTCTTACAGCACCTAATTTTAGGCTTAAAATCAACAGGTTTGTGTATGTCACATAGACATAGAGCAACTTCAGCTTTTGGCTAACTGTTCATCATCTATACACTAAATCTGTTTTTAAAATTACAAGAAGTTACTGTGGTATCATGGATGTGTTGAATTTTGAGAAGTGAAACAATGAAAGTGCAGTCCAAGAATGCATGATAGCACTTGTTCCAGAAAAAAAGGGGTGGGAGGTGAAGAGGGGAAAAGGAAAAGAATAGGAGGAGGGGAAGACAGCAAATACATACTTTTTTTACAGGCTTCCAAACCACCAGAATGTATTTATTAAATACCATTGTGGGAAGATTTCCCATGGGCAATTAACTGAAACGCTATAAAAGGGTATCAGCCTTTTGTGGACACTGATGTCCTGAAATGTTCCACTCGGACACCTTCCCCTTTGTCTGGTAAGTGTTACAAAGTGTCTGTTCTGCTCATTGGAAAATATTTTCTTTAAAGAACCAGCAGTAACAAAAAATTTCTCCTTTTAAGAAATTTGTCTCTTTGTATTCATTTATGATTCTGAAAAAGCTTTGATTCGAGTTTCTGAAATTCCTACTGATTTTCCCTAAAAGCTATTGGACTTGTTTTAGTTTAGGTTTGTTATTTTTTTTCCTCTCTTTCTCCACCTGTACTATGCATATATATTCATGTTTAATTGTGAACATAGACACACAGAGGCTAACACAATGCACTCAGGATTTTCAAAGGGTGATGACTTAAGGAAAGTAAATGAAGTCTTGAAGATTATATCTGTTATACACACTGAGGTATTATGTGTGAATGGTGATAAAATCTCACAGACCTCCGGCACTTAATAACAGCAGTGTTATTATAGGAGACGAATGATATCCACTGGTATTAATCATATTTGCTGTAATGGCCTAGCCAGAAGGACAATGCTGGGTGATCCTTTTCTTGAAAATTTAAATTTTTAAAATGTAACCAAAAGCTAATTCAATTGGATTTCATAAATAGAAAAAAAATAGTTCTGTGAATGGGAGGAACAAGAAATAGTCTGTGTAATGACAATGCATGGAAATGAGTAGTGGGTATCACTTTCCAGGACACCTGACTGAAAAAATATAGAACAAATATAAATGTGGCAATGAACAATGGAGCTTAGACTTTCAAGTCCTACTCTATTATATAGGGAGAATCTGGAAAAAATACCACTTCTGAGGTCACTGGAAGTGCAGAAATAGGTTATATAGGCTGTGTTTTACTGGTGGTGTTCCTCTTGAACGTGCCTCTTAGGGACTTGTGCTCTCCTGTGGCTAATAGGTCTTCACAAAGGTTTGGCCTCTGGTTAGTAGGGTTTTCTAAACAGCTACCTACTTACTTGGTAAGATCTTCCAGAAGGAGAGAGCATTCCCCAGCTTCTTTGTTCCTCTGGAGGAGTTGCTCGCTCCAGTCCTGGCCAGCAGTTCTGGACCCTGCAGAGGTGCAGGGCAGCATAGGCATGGTGCTTCTTGCTTCTCTTCCTCTCTGTTATGGGAAGAATCCTGGATGCAGCACCAGAGCTCCCTCAAATTCCTCAGTAAAACTAAGAGAACTTCAGCTCAGCTGTGCAGAAGCAGAGAATCACTCCTACCACAGTGACTTAGGGCTGACTAACTTATTTTATGCCACTCCTTCTAGGGGGAGTCTGCTGTCTTTCTAAATTACACTGATTGTTTCCTCATCATTCGTATACATACATATGTGTGTTTATATATACATATTTAGTAAATAATAATCCCGAAAATAAATGTATTATTGCAGCAAGGATTCTGTCATCTGTAGACACAGGAAATTATTTTCCTTCTCTATCTTTGTACCTGCCCTGCATGGTATAAAGGATGAAAGAATAGCTTAGAGATGAAAAACAGCACCCTTAAATACAGTCTGACCTCATGATTTCTAAACCTTGAGAGCATATGTGTGCCTTCACCCTTCTCTTTCTTTGTGCTTACTTTTCTTAAGAGTAACCCTTAAGAAACAAACATCCCTTTTTCATGCAAGTTTGCTTTATACATAAAATCTTTGCTCAGTAATATGAAATTTCTCTTTCAAGAATCTTTTAAAAGAGCAATAGAATTAACACTATTTCTGTGTCCATACAGAAGGGCAGCCATCCCTCTGATAGAATCGGCTGACTATAATCCTTGTATATTTTATGATGGTATTGGGATCAATATTGGTTTTTTAGCATTATTAATGTTAATTATTTAGTCTTATTCTATTAAATATGTTTATATTTCAACCCTCAGCTTTCCTTGTTTTTCCCAATTCCCCTTCCTGACTAGGGAGGGATCATCAGGTGATAGAATACTGTCTAAATGACAGTAAATTGTTGTGGGTTTCTCAAACCCTAACAATTATTTTTGCTTGTAAAAGCCTGCCAGCTGGCAACCGAAGTGGCATGTGGAGGGCTTCATTTTAAGAGAGGGTCGGGATTGACTGACCACTCACAGAGACATTTAAAGCGCCATTTTCCATGTGGGGCTGGAAGCCCAACATGGCCCACACTGAAATAGCCTTTATCTGGCATAGGTTTACTCCTGCAGGTCTTCAAATTCAGTCTAGGGCAAATAGAAAAGCTCACCATTAAATGGTACTTTTCCTCCCCCTTTCATACTGGCTATCAAAAGGAGCAACATTCAGGAGAGCAATGACTCCTCTGGTTGTTAGTTTATTTCCATAAACTTTCAGCATCTGATGGATACTGAATATCAGCTAAAATAAGTTCACACAAATCAAGCCTCAGAGTGCAGCTTTACTCCCACTAAAATCAGTGGAAGATGGATCATCTGTCAATATTGTGTCAAAAGCTTCTCACCATGGATTGCTTTAAAAATCAAAAATTAAAACCTTTCATGGAAAATAGTAGTATTTCTATATGGGATACCCAGTCTTCCTGGAATCACAAAAATGCCCATTAATTAAGGATTAATAGCTGTTCAAAAGACACTTTTTTGTAATAATAATTACCATTTAATTAACAGGTGGCTAGTTAAGTGCTTTCCACTTTCCCCCAAATTTAAAAAAAATTCAAAACACATTAATCTGGACCTCAGTAGAGCTGACTCTTCCTGATAAACATGCATGGTTAAAAAACAGCTTCTTCAGCTTTCTGACTGTAGCCGTTCTTTTCATCTCCCTCAGAGAGGATGCTCAGAGGACTCTGCCTTGAGATGAAGATGCTGCTGGCTTTGTTCTTCATCCTCTTTGAGACGCACGCATCTGTTTCCCAGAACACTGGTATTTTATTATCTCTTTTTTAAATGCAGTTCTTAATGGGGGCAAAAAATACTTGCTTGCCATTTTTGCACTAGATAATGACCAGAAGTTTGAGAGGTTAAAGAAACTTCTGTGCACAGTAGCTGAAGCTGACTTTGGATGGCATCACGTGAAGTCTGAGATGTAAGATACGATGTGGGAGGTAAGGTGAGAGTTGCTGTATGAGGTAACGAGATGGGAGGTGAAGTTTGAGGTGTGATGAAGTTTGAAGTGAGGTTAAGGCAAGGTTTGAGAGGTAAGGTGAGGTTTGACAGGTGAGTTAAAGGGTGAGGTGTGAGCTGAGACTTTGCGAGTGAGGTGAACTTCAAGGTATGAAATGATGGTGTGAAGTGAGGGCTAAAGTGTGGGCTGAAGCGTGAGGTGAGGTATGAAGGGAAATGCTGAGGGGATGGAAGGGATGAGGAGTGAGTGAGCTGAAGTGAGGCTGGCCATTTTCCAGAGTGCAGCCTTGCTTGGAAGTGGGCTGCACGAGGTTGGTCCCTGCCATGACCCCATCTTGCAGCTCCTGCCCACAGATACACAAAGGTGGTGTAGCTGCCAGTCGCCCCCATACAGGGCTCCTGGGCATGTGTAAACATTGTTTGCTCTGGTCCTTTTTGCTGAATTTTTCATGCTGGCAATCTACCTCCCAGCCCTTTCCTCCATGTTTTTCGTGGAACAGTGGACTCTCCCATTCTTGGAAAATTTTACCTACATAATGAACTTGTGTGCACAAGAGACGACCTAAGACTGATTTGGATGTAAGCAGGCAAAGCAGAACAGTAGAGGTTATATCATAGTCCAGCTCTCCTTCATTTGTGTGTTGTTGGGTTGCTAAGTGAAACTACAGCTTGATGGAATATCTGGTTAATTTTGTCATGGTGCGGTTGACAAGGTATTTCCCAATCTGCAGGCATCTGTTTTTCTGCATGGTCACTATTACGCTTAACTGAGGTGCAGAATTTCTTTCTAAGTCTCTTGTCTTGACAGTTGCAATTTTCGACTGTGTTATAGCTCCAGAAGAGAAAAGTGATGTAGCAAACTAAATTTTCTGTGTTTTAGTCCCTACAGATATTGTCCTCTTAGTTGACAGCTCTGACACTATGGAACATTCATCTCTCCCCTATGTGAAAAAATTTATGATCCGTATGATTGGCAGCCTACCAATAGAGCCTAACCAGTTTCGGCTGGCGCTTGCTCAGTACAGTGATGAATTTTCCACTGAATTTATGCTAGACTCTTACAGAAGAAAGGGTCCTATGGTGAAGCATATCAGGAATGACTTTACATTTAATGGTGGGAGTTCAGTGCAAATTGGAAATGCTCTCATGGAGGCTTATGAAACCTTTTTCCAAAAGTCAGAAGGTGGAAAAGAAAAGCAACAAATCATTGTGCTTTTGACATCAGCACCCTCAGAAGATGATGTTCGAGAAGCTGCCAGAAACTTGCAGAACCTTGGAGTAAAGATAATAGCCATAGGGACAAAAGAAGCTCCATATAATGAACTTCTTGAGATGGCCACCCCACCATTTCATTACAAAAATCCAGTGATAGAGGAGCTACCTAAATTCTCAGAATATATGCCACAGATCATTGATGATATTATCCAAGTAAACATCTCAGACTTAATAAGTATACCTGATCCCAATGAGATAGCTATTCAAGAAGGTAAGCTGTGCTACTTAATGTCAGTCTCACAGAGAGTAAGGATAATTTTCAGTGTTCTACTGAAAAAAAAAATCAGAAAAATTGGGCTATATTGCACGGTATTTCCAAACATTAAGATAACTTTTGTATAGCATTTAAAAAGGAACATCAGTTAGCAACTATTTCACCTAGGCTTGTGGCTAGATACCTGGTTCTGAACACTAGTTCAGTATTGCATGTGTGATGTGTAACGTATATTGTGTGGTCTGTACAGAGAGGCAGCTGGAAGAGAGAGAAAAGGAAAGAGCACAACATCACCTGTGGGTTTTTCCTTGTTGAAATAGGCTCCTTACCTTTCAATCTGACAAAGGCAATAGCTCCTTGGCAGATAAAATGGGAAGATTGCTTGTACTCTTAATCTTTTCTCTCCCCTCTTTAGACTCCTTCTGGTTTTTCAGTGTGTATTGTATTTCTGAAATACAAGTTTTGGCATATGCACTAGACTCTGCACTGGAGCTTTAGTGCATGCCGTATTTCTTCCCTAACTGTATCCTCAGTGAGAGCTGTCAGAGTCAACAGGCATGCAGGCTTTTGAGCAGCACAGTAAATTTCTGTGCTGAAGATCAGACTTTGCTGATGTAGGGAACTTCTTACAGATATTATGACGGTGCATAATTTTCGTATTTCAATTTACAGTACTAGAGTTCCACAGGATGAAGGCATTTGCAGTGAATTAGAAGATATTACTCTGAAATTAGGGCAGCTTATTATTACTTTTATTACTTTTAAGGTATTTGTCAGATAGGTGGTCCTAAACCATGCCTTCCTTGCATGGAATAAACATTATTTTCCTTGAGTTCTTCTACCATCCAGAGGGACATTGGAAAGGGGGGGGAAGGGAAGGGCAGGGCTGTGATTTGTTACAGTAGAAAGAGGTTGATCGCACCAAGTGATCTCATGTCCCATTTCAGGCAACCCCTGTGTGGTTCTGCTGCTTGGCGGCAGTGTAACTTCTACTGCTTTGAGCATTTCTGGCTGGCAGTTGTTTCATCCAGCTGCCTAAACTCTCCTTGGGAAGAGCTGCGAAGTAAAAGAAATAATAATTTTTAGTTGTATGCAAATTTCCTTAATCTGGATAAAACTTTTGTGGGATAAATCTGGTTTTCCACTTTGTCTGAAAGGGCTACAATAGACAAGGATGTGTAGGATTTCCTTAAAAAAAAGTCACTGAACGTTTTTTTGCTGTGTGTTTTATTCCATTCTTTGAAAAATTTGTTTCCGTTTCCATAACAGCTGATATTAAAGGGGCTGTGAAGAATTAGTTAGTTGGTTGAGAACTCCTGTGCTGGGTTTTCATATATGAAATATTTAAAAATGTGAAATATTTTGAAATATTAACTGAATCCAGGCCCTTGATATTTGTAACTGAAAGAAGGCACAGGAATTAAGTTGTTTTGAAGAATTCAAATTCTGAGAGAAATTGAATGCTTGAAAGCATTTTCTTTACTAGGAGTAATGTAAGGAATTCATTTCCTTAATAAGAAATGTAAGATCTCACCATTTCCTCAAAGTGAAGTTACAGTCTGATCTTGAGGAATGATGGGTGTGGCAGTCTCTGTTAAAGCCAACAAGAATTTCAGATGTTGGGCAAGTCAGCATTTGTGTAGAACCCTGTCAGTTAAATGTTGTAAGAGTGAAAACTATGTAGACCAGCTTCTAGGTATAAAAACTGTTTAAACTTTTCTATTTCTGTTCCTGGACTATTGCTGAGTGAGTACTGTGTCACTTCATTGCCTCAACATTGTATATTTGTGTCTGGAGACTTAATTAAAAATTGTTAATACTATGTTTTTGTGTGGCCTCTACAGATACTACAGATATTGTCCTGTTGCTTCCTGGCCAACAGGATACAGCAAATGACGTATTTCTTTATATGAAGGACTTTATTAGCAAACTGATATACGATCTGCCACTGGAATCTAACCAATACCGTCTTGCGCTTGTCCAGTACAATGATGATGTTCATGAAGAGTTTGAACTGGACACATACAAAATAAAGGAGCATATGTTGATGCACGTGCAAGAAATGCAAGCAGTGCAAGATGGGCCGCTAAAAACTGGCAATGCCCTCCGGTACATTTATGAAAGGTATTTCAAAGAACCGGTTAATGGAGCAGATAGAAATCGGGTTTTAGTTGTCCTGTCCTCTTTGCCTTCTGAAGATGATGTGGAAGAGCCAGTGAAAATGTTAAAAGACAATGGAGTAAAAGTGATAGCCCTTGGGATATATGAAGCTATGATACAAGAACTGACCTTGATGGCTACGCAGCCATTCTCTTATTTTCTTAAGGAATGGGACCTCCCTATGTTTTCTAAAAATGTCTCCAATATTATTGCAGAGTTCCAAATGGATAGCATTACAGATGTAGAAGGTAAGAAAATCAATCATGTGTGAGATGACATTTAAGGACTAAGACCTTCAATCTGATGCTAGCCACTCTAGGCCTCCTGTACCTTTTCATCTCCAGCAACTTGTGTAACATTCAAAATACATGGGCTGCTGAAAAAAAAGAACAGAAATGTGTTTGCCGGGGTTTTAAATACTTTGCCTAAACTTAGCATGTTTTAAAATAGGGAAGTAGGAATATGGATGAGATGGACATACTTTCATGCCCATGAAGTTTTCTGCTTGGAACTTTTCTTTAAACTTGGTGCTTTTATATGTGTAGGTGTGTGTGAGCCTTGTACTCTCTGCTGCTAGAAGGAATGGAGATGAAGTAGTCATCTTTTTTAGCTTTTACTCATCAGTAGTTAATAGAACTAGTACCTGTAAATGAAGTACAACTCCTTATGAGACTGTGGACCCTCCACAATTTGTAAATTAATGAATAGTCTTTCAGAACCTTTAGCAAGTGTGAATGGAAGGAATTATATTAGACTCTCGATTATCAAATCATTAATGGTAGAGCTGAGAAACTTACACTTTTCATGTAGTTTTGGAAATAAATTTGAGTATTGGGATTTTTCTTATATATATATATATTTGTATCATAAAAATAAATAAACCCTCTGTATTTGAAGATTTTTAGCATGCATGGTCCAACCTGTATCCTTACATATGTGTCTTCTGGATCAATATACTCAAAAATACAGGCAAGAGTTGAAGTTAAAAGAATGTGCTTCATATAAAAACCATAAACACTTCAGCTATAATATCTCCTGACTTGTTTGGTCTTTTATTTTAACTTAAAATGAGGTTTTATCACTTTGTCATTTGGTAGCTTGTGATCTTTGGTTAAAAAAAACTTTTTGCAAACTTGTTTTACTTGAAAATAAAGCAGAAAATCTTGTCTTAGACAAACAAAAGAACAAGAGTCCATAGTTAGTTAATTACAGAAACAGTGTAGAAGATGCTCACTAACGTTGTTTCGTTCTCATCCTTTTTCTACTGCAGTATGTGATGGAGACTTGGTTGCTGACATTGCATTTATAGTTGATCGTGGTACTTCAAAGTCAAACTTTGAAGAATTAAAAAAATTTCTGCAAAACCTAACATCCTCATTTGACATGAAGGAGAACTGTATAAGAATTGGCCTGGTCATGTACACTGACGGACAAGAAGTGGCATCTCATCTGAACACAGACACAAACAAAGCTGAAATTCTGCAGATAATAAGGGACCTTTCTGCTCGGTCAGGAAAAGCCTACACTGGTGCAGCTCTTAATGTCACAAGGCTAAAACTCTTTACTGAAAGTGCTGGAAGCAGAAAGAAGCAAGGGGTAGAGCAAATAGCTGTTCTGATTACCCACAGACGCTCTCAAGACAACGTGACTGATGTTGCTACTGCTCTGCGGAGAAGTGGCGTGACAGTGTTTGCCGTAGGTGTTGAAGATGCTTCTGATCAACAGCTGGTCCAGATAGCCTCTTATCCTCAAGAGCAGTATGTTACCAATCTCAAGGTGTTTTCTGATCTGCAAAGGCAAAGTACAATTTTTCGAAAGAAGCTCTTGAATCAAATACAAAACAAGCTCTATGTCCAATCTGAAAGAAAAGAGATTCTCAAAACAGGTAAAGCTTTCCAAGTAACTTTGGTTCTTTCCAGATGAAGGGGTTTTAACCGAAGGCTATCCTGAACTGTGATTGAGGTTTTGAGAACCTTCTCACATTCTCAAACTGAACTTTTCAGATTGAACCTTTGAGAAGAAGAAATTATATTTAAAGTTGAACATGGATTCACGTTTTTCTCATTAGCATACTGCTAAAGTTCAGTAGTATTAAAAGCCTGTTTATTTGTACCATTATTTAATAGGAAAGACTAATACTGGCAGAAACATCTCCTGGTAGAGAGTAAGTTAAAAACCTACTAAGGAACCTTTAAAGCTTGATCTGTTGGAAGATGCTGCATCCGAATGAAATTTCCCTAGGAATGTTAACCTTCCAGTCAGTCTACCCTTTAGTATGATCAAACCTAGAAAATAGATGAGAAAGTGTACATCATGGGGTTTTTTGGCATATCATCAGGGTGTGTGTCTGGGAAAATATGAAGTGGCTGAGGTTTTCAGATTGGTCTAGAAGTAGTAATAACAGTAGAGCAGCCTTAGGTAATTTATTAAAAATTACCAGTGGATTTATGCTTAAGAGCACTAAAAGACGGTTGTTATATATATATACATGTTCCAGAACATTAAGTGGACTGCTGCTGGTCCACGGAACCTTATTCAACAGTAAAACCAGTCATACAGGTTAAACATTTAATATGGCTACGCAAAGATGCATGATGAATTCTGATGGTTGATATAAGTTGTACTCAGAAGTCAGGGAGTTGCTGGAGGTATTTGCTTAAAAGCATTTCAGTTGTGTTTCAAAAACTCAAAGCTATCAGGTTTGTTTTCTGTGAGGAAAGCAGTTATATAGCCATAGATAAATAATGTTTTGTTTCTTGCTGCCATGCCTAAGATACCTAGCAGGTTAAGTTTGCCAACTTTTATGTTACCAGATAGTTTATCCATGTATTAGTTTATTATGCATTACAAAAGGAGTGGAGATAGATGATCTGCCTATACGTACAACAATGATGTAATGGAGACTTTCTCATTCCATGTAGGATGCCTGGACACAGAAGCAGCTGATATTTATTTGCTTGTTGATGGTTCATCAAGTCTTAACTACTTGGATTTTGTGGATATGAAGAGATTTTTGAAGGAAATGGTTAGCCTGTTTGACATAGGAATAAGCAAAGTTCGGTTTGGACTCGTGCAGTTCTCACATTTCAATGAACTGGAGTTTAAACTTGATAAATACACTTCAACAAGTGATGTGATAAAAGCTATTGAAAATGTTCGGCAAATAAGTGGAAATACCCGTACAGGGGCAGCCCTAGCTTACATGAAGCCATTGTTTGAAGAGGCCAGAAGACCAGCAGTGCCTTGCCATCTAGTTGTTCTCACAGATGGACAGTCACAGGACAGCGTGAAGGAATCAGCCATGAAACTGAGGGAAGACCAGATTAACATTTATGCCATTGGTGTGAGGGGAGCTAATACAACTCAGCTTTATGAGATTGCAGGAGTGAAAAACAAAGTGTACTTTGTACATGATTTTGACTCACTGAAAGACATTAAAAATGAAGTTGTCCAAGAGATCTGTACCAAAGAAGGTAAGACCGTGCTTTCACTTTGTCCTGACAACACAGAAAATAAATAGATTCCTTTTGATTTGATAGAGAAATAATTTCTTTAATAGTGCAAGGTACCTTTTTTTCTAGCCTGAAAAATTTCACTGTTGGTCAGTTGAAGTTTTCAGAGGGTGATGGTGATTTTTGTGTAGCTTAAATGTTGGCCAATATTATGAAAAGGTCTTATGTTCAGAAAACACTAAGAATCTCTTGCCTGTACATTACAGACTTTATTCTCTGGTTGCCCAGACAAGTTGTGGATACCCCATCTTTGGAAGCGTTCAAGGCAAGGCCTGTTGCTCGGGCCTTTGAGGATCATGATCTAGTGAAAGATGTCCCTGCCCATGGCAGGGGGTTGGACTAAGTGATCTGTAAAGGTGCATTCCAACCCAAACCATTCTATGATTCCATGATTCTATGAAACTGAGCTACCAATGTCAAAGGCACCCAAAAGCACATATCACTGTAGAGCAACTAGGTCTGTGAATGTGTCTAGTTTTGAACGTATCTTTCTTCAGGCTAGCTGTTGAGTCTGCAGTTTTCCTTATCTCAAGCAAGCCAGTCACTTTTATGAGGTGTAGATAGGTACAGCATATCCCTTAAATAGGATTCTAGAATTGAGATTTGAAAAGTCAAAAAAGACAGTTTTACAATTTAAAGTAATGATGTAGAAATGAGTATTCTCTAAACAGTAGCATCCACCAGGAAACAAGCAAAAGTTCTGTTGCACTAATACCTCCATCCCTGGTTAATTTCTTACAACTATATAAAACTTTAATGAAAAAATGTGCTTAAATGTGTCCCATCAGTGTGGAAGGCTGTCCATTTGTACCTACCAATCGTGTGACTCACCTCTTTCTGTAAAACAAGTTGCTATTTCCTACCTCACTGAAATGAAGAGAAAACTTCCAGCTTTCTCGGGCTCCAAAACCTGACCAGCCACAGGCTTTAGATTTTTATTTTAGAAATTCCTTGCTGATCTTAAGATGCTGCTTCAGTTGCTTGGCTGTGATTTAGTGCTGACTGATTGAATTGCAACTGAAGAAGGTAATAATGCCCTTGTTCAGATCTGAGGGGTAAAGTAATTTAGTCACAGTCATAACTTACCAATGAACTAATAAAATCTAGAAAAGCCTTTGAAAAGGCTTATGGGGAATTTTTTTCTTTTGTCTGTTTAAGCTGTTTATGTTTTTTCTTTAAAAAAATGTAAAAAACCTTGAGCATAAAAATCTTTTTTTCCTTCACAGCCTGCAAAGAAATGAAAGCTGATGTCATGTTTCTGTTGGACAGTTCTTCAAGTATTGGAGATGAGAATTTTCGAAAAATGAAAAACTTCACAAGAGAGCTGGTGAACATAATATATGTTGGTGCAGATAGAATGCAGATTGGTGTTGTCCAGTTTAGCCACGAACCAAAGGAAGAGTTCAAGCTCAATACCTACTCCACCAAAAGAGATATCCTTAGTGCTATTGATGGGATATCTCCCCTTCAGTCCACCACACTAACAGGAGAAGCACTGAAGTTCATGCCTAAATACTTTCAAGGCAGTGGTGGTTCACGTCATGGAGTTAAAAAGGTTCTCATCTTGATCACAGATGGGAAATCACAAGATGAAGTTGAAGCCCCTGCCAGAGTACTCAGACATCAAGGCATTATTATCTACTCTGTTGGAGTTTTTAGTGCAAACAAAACTCAGCTTGAAGAGATTAGTGGGAAGCGTGAGAGGGTATTCTATGTTGAAAATTTTGATATTCTAAGCCAGATAAATAGCGACCTCATTTTTGAAATGTGCACTAGTCGTCCTGATGATAGTAAGTATGGTAACCTTCAGTGATTTATTAACGCATGAGCAACCATGAGTTTTTTTGTTCTGAACTTGTTACAATCAAGTGTGGCAGTCACAGAGCTCACTGCCTCTCCGTCCTGGTATTAGTTTGTCCCATGCAAATTCTCTGCTTCCCCTCACTCTGTGTCTGATGGGGGCACTTCACGGGTCTAAGGTACCACTCTGCATCACAGGGCTCTGACCGCCCTGTTCACACCCTGAGGTCTAGCTGAGCATGGGTGCCTGTGATTCTTTCCCTTGGGTGTATGATACCTGTGTGGAAAAGCATGGGTCTTTGGTTAGGGTGAATAAACCTACCAGAGAGAAGGCTTCACTCCTTCCTTTGAATTCTAACTGTCATCTAATTATGCTTTCAGCTGCTATTTCTGTGGACCTCACATGGGCAAGAAAGGGGGCTTCTGATGTCTCATTCTTTTCTGAGTAGCTGTATTGGAAGAGCCCACACTGTCACTGAATGCAGTTCTCTGGGGCCAGAGGCAGCTAGGGTGCAACCAGGGTCTTTGGCAAGAGTGCATTTTGTAATCCCACTTGAAATTTCTTATGCTTCTGTGTTCTCAAATTTTGCCCTTTCTGGACAAAACCAATTAAGAATTCATGCCATTCTCTTCTTTAAATATTTTTTTCCCCCTGTATGCACATTAAATGAATGTAGTCATATTAAACCACACTGGCAGGCAAGCTTGCACACAGTTTGTAATGTTTACAGACCTGGCTGACAAAGTGAACTGAATTGGTTTTCTTTTTGGGATGATACCTTTAGCTGAGCGTATAAATGGGGAAAGTGATTGGGCTGCAAAAAGAACCAGATGGGATGTCCTGTGGCTCTGGGTTATCATGGATGTCACCCATGCTTGCAAACATGAGAGGGTTTTAAAAAGCACTTGACTAGCAGCTATGCATTGTCTGACTCAGTTGCACTAAGGCATACTGAATTGCTGTAATAGTGCAAAAGACTTTAAAGGTGCCTACTTTCTGATCTCTCTGCTGTATAAAGATAGAATCGCTTGGTAAAACTTAGATTCAAAATTGCTGCCTCAGTCATGGAAATTGCATTGATTTAAAAGAGATGGGGTTAACTGTTGAGTTCAGTACTGAACTTTACCCAGCATCCAGTTTTTGAGCCTTCAAAACTCCCTTTCTTTGCCTAGGGGTGGGGGAGAGGGCAGAGAAGAGCAAAGCATAAGGTGTGCAAGGGTGGTCTATTCCGAGCCCTAAGAGGTCCCAGCCATCAGTGTTCAGAGATGTGGTTATGTCTTTGCGCTATTGCAATACAGAACTTGTAATTAAGGAGAGTTTTTAAATACTACTACAATTAGCCAAGATGCTAAGCATCATTTTGTCCTGTCAGCACTTTTGGAACAGGCATCAAAAACTTATGTAGTGAGAAAAATCAGGTGCAAACAGGGAAGCTTGAAATACAATGAATCACCAGCTATCATCTGTGCTGCTCTGTATGTCTGCAACTGGGAGAACACTGCCCTTCAGACAGACCTAACTTCTCCCACCAGGGAGTAAGCTGGGGAAAGGGTGTTAGCCCAGCTCTGTAGGAGGCAAACTCACTGCTATGTTTAATTCAGGTATGAAATAAAGATTTGAATTTTTTTTCTGCTGGATGTTAAGTATGAACTTACAAAATGTGCTGTATGCAAGAGGGAGGAAAGTTTCAGTTAATGCTCATATCCTGTGGAAGGATGGGTTTAGATATTGTAAGCTAATAGAAATATTTCCACAATATCAACTGAAATAGGACAATTTCTGTTTGCTTTATAAGCCCTGTACTGTGATGTACAGAGCAAAAGGATAGCATTTTTGGTAACTAAGAAAACATTCAGTTTAGTCTAACTCTGCTCTGATTACTGGAATTGTGAAGTTCACACTGAACAGTCTCATAAACAACAAGAATCTGTCATGTGTGCAACTTACTCATAGTAACAAGACAGTTATCTCTGCAAACACCGTTCAGTTAGCAAAGTTATACAGACATTGCATAGAACTCTGAGAAATGGAATTGAGTTATAATAATCAGTAAGATCCTGCATAATTTTACGCATGAAATCTTCACTTTTCTCAATTTGCTTTTACAGAATGCAAAAGAGTGGAACGTTTAGACATTGTGTTTGTTATGGACAGCTCTGGAAGCATAAACCCCTTACAGTACCAGGCCATGAAAAACTTCACAATTGCCCTGGTGAAACAATCTAATGTCGGCCCAGATGGAGTTCAGTTTGGAGCATTGAAATATTCTAATGAACCAGTAGAGCTCTTCTATCTCAATAAGTATACTACAAAACTGGGTATTACTGAGGCTATCAAGAGAGAAGACCCTCTAGGACAAGGAACTTACACGGCAAAGGCACTGATCCGTTCAGAAATGTTCTTCACTGAAGACCACGGCAGCCGCAAGAGCAAAGGAGTACCCCAGGTGCTGATAGTGATAACTGATGGGAGATCCCATGATACAGACATGCTGGATGATGTGTCCCAGAGATTAAGGAACAAAGGAATTACCATCTACGCAATTGGAGTTGAACGAGCAAATAGAAATGAACTCATGACAATGGCTGGTTCAGAGGACAAATGTTTTTATGTGGATACCTTCGAAGGACTTAAGAACTTAACTGCAAATATAACAGATAATATGTGTGATACTTCAGTATCAGGTATGTGTAGCTCACTATTGGCTGTTGTGATCAACTTTCTCTTCTCCTGCAACTGTGTTTGAAGAAGAGTCTTGGAAAGGCATCTATCATATCGATACAGATAACAAAATCTGTTCTGATTAATGTGATTTAAATTACAGTAATCTCTGTTTCCTGCTTGTTCAGTTCAGCACTTGTAGTGGCTGCTCTTTCCTACCTTCTCCTTCTACCATCTTTCTGAATGGACGTAGCTATGGCTGCTGCACTTTATTTGGAAGTTGCGTTTTGGTAAGCATGCTTTAGTTCTCAGACAGGGGAGACACCTCATCTGAAGAGTCTCAAGTTTGTGTATATACATAGGATGGGATTTATCCTACTTAGCTTTAGCTCTCTATACCTGTCATGTCTAGTCACTGTAGTTTCCCTTTCTAAGCAGCATACAGAACAGGCATTTTTGGTGTGTGAGTCAGATGACCTCTTTAGGCATTTGCATGAGGCTGAGATGACATGTGCCCTTGCCCTGTGGACATTTGGTTAGGCCAGTGTAATTTTGTTTGTTGAGTAAATAAGAGGGAAATGTACCTATGTTTTTCTGCAGCACACATCCTTACAGGAGTATGTTCTGGGACTAGATGTCTGAATTTCCATGTACATTAAATTTTATGTGCTTAACTTTCTTTTTAAAGATCTATTTGTTGGGGGTTTTTTCTCAATATCACTAGTAGGATGTGGGAAATAGAGGAAGGATTGCTAACAATAGACATAATATTATGTACTTTATTAATAATATATTTTCCTTTATTTTTGGCAGAGTGTCCAAAGAAAGCAGATGTCATTTTCCTAATGGATGGTTCCAGAAACATAGATGAAGAAAACTTCAGGATAATGAAGGACTTTGTGATAAGTGTAATCAGTCCAGCTGTTATTGCCCAAAACACCAAAATTGGCTTTGCGCTGTATGGTGGTGACTATAAAGAAGAGTTCAACCTAGGCATTTTTCCAAACAGATCAGAACTTGAATTTAAAATTCAAAGCATCAAACAAATTAAAGGATACCGAAGTAATATTGAAAATGCATTTGAGAAAGTGAAACTGAACTTCCAATCAGAAAAGGGTAGCAGAATACATGAAAATGTCCAACAGATTTTAGTGGTAATCATGGCTGGACGAACAACCAGTAGAGCTGCAAGAGCAGCAGAAAGCCTGAGGAAGAAAGGTGTTGATATATATGCCATCGGTGTGGGAAATGTTGATCAGTCCCAGCTAACACAGATAACTGGATCATCAAGTAGGAAATATGCCGTTGATGATTTTTCTAACTTGAAGACCATTAAAAAAAGACTGGTTGATGTTATTTGTGAGGATAATAGAGAAGGTAAACATCCCTGAACCAAACTGTTCTAAGATCTCAGCATGCTGCTTTAGGTTTGCTTCCCAGTTAGAGTGATTCTTCAGAATGCATTTGGTTCTTTTTCTTCAACACTCTGAAAACAGAATAGAAAACTTCTTCAGACTCACATGAAGATAATGGTTTCTGTGGAATAAATTAGCTACATCCAGTCTCTCTAAAATTGCTGAAAGAAATTACTTGGATGTTCTCTTTGCTCCCTCCGTAGAATAAAGGATATGAGCTGACAAACAAATAATGTTCTGGGTCAGTTTGCATTGTGTTAGCTTCTGCCCTGCTGTATGCACAAATACTCTCCTTCCCAGGTACATAAGGTAGTTCCCATTTTCTCCCCTTCAGGAAGGGTAAAAAGACACACTTTAATAGCTACTGTGAATTTAGTAAGTTTTCTACAAGCTCACACCCTACTGTACTCCTCATTAACTTATCCCTGGACTTACGTTCTCATTTCTGCAAATTTGAGCTGATCGATTGAGATCACACAACACAGGCTTGAAGATTTTAGTTTTAGTTGTTTAAAATTCTATCCGAGCTTTAGGGTGTATAAATTTTATCCGCTTCCTTCCTTCCATATAAAGTACAGCTTTCGTACTTTGAGTACTGAAGTACTTGGAGTACTAGAATAGGTTTTGCTTCTGGGTTGACAGCAACTCTGATGCCGTATCATCCAAATGCTAATTTGAGAAAGTTAGAGGCAGTTACAACAACTGCGGAGCAGAAATACAGTATTACTAACAATAGATGTAATTCTTAAAAATGGGTATTTTCTCTTCTCCTGAATTGCAGACAGAAATTATATGAGAGAAAGACATTATCCCCCAGAATACCCATGCAGTGACTCAGTCATACTACAGATTACAGTGACCTAGCATCTAATTAAACGACGGACATGGTGGCAGTACTTCTCATTTTGTGGCATGTGCTTTCATTTTGCTTCTGGATTTCCCAGTACTTCACATACAGTGAGAAATTATGCTAAAATATATATTGAGAGTTGGGGGCCCCTGCTCTGTCTGTTAACTGTGCAGAGCTGTTCATGCCACAGTGAATGTGTAAGCACAGATAAAAAGCATAATGTGGAGCAAAGAAGGGAACTGATTTGGAATTGACCCAAATCTTAAAACATTAGGCATAGCATTTTTTTAAAAGGAATGAGCATCTATATGAATTGGAGACTTAAAGATTCATTTCAGATAATCTACCTGGGGCTTGGAGATGACAGATTCCAGAGGCTCCTGCCTACTTAGCTGATGTGCAGTGATCTTCCTTTGTTGTGTTTTTTCTCTTCTGTTTTTCTTTTACCTGAAATGAAAATTGATGCATTTATTTATGATTTTCCCAACAGTGGCTTGTTTTGTGGATATCACTGTGGGATTTGACATCTCATCACAGAGGGAAGGCCACCACTTATTTCATGGACAGACCAAACTGGAAAAACATTTCCCTGAGATTTTGCAAGCCCTCCTGTCAGTAATGGATGTGAGCTGCATTGTTGGGTCCAAGGCACAGAGCAGCGTGGCTGTTCAAGTGAAGAATACTGTTACTCCAATATCCACAAAGTTCTACATTGACAGTGAATCTATCTGGCGTAACCTGTCAAATGCTGTGATCAAGAGACCATCCCAACTTAATGTTGAGTTCTTGCAGTCACTCTGGGAAACGTTTGAGAACGAGGATGAGACCCGACAAAAGGTAATGTGATGACTTAGGCAAAATCCTTTGATCAAAATTGTATAAGAAAGATTGAAATACAATTTTTCTTTGCTTCTATATGATTTAAATTGTCTCTTTTATGTATTTGTAGGTGTTACTTGTGTTTTCGGATGGTGTGGATGATGACTTAGAAGCACTTGAAGAAAAATCTGAAGAACTTAAAAAGAAAGGTATCTCTTTTAGAAAAGTCAGAATGTTTAATTTTTCAGTTGGCCTAGCAACGGGGTGAGAAGAGGTATTTAATTTTTTTCTGCAGAAAGAGCAGAGGGAGATTAGCAGCAAATAAGAGGAGTTATAATCTCATATGCACAGTCAATGTAAATCAGAATAGCTCCAGTGAAGTGAGATTCACAATGCCAGGTGAGACTGTCCTCCTGGCTTGGCCCTTATCTTTCTGGCCAGTAGTGGATGTTTCAGAAAATACCTAATAACTGGGCTAAGCAAATATTAATGCTTCTTTGGGATGACTTCCCTATTTAGGGATTTTATAATCCGAAACAATCTTTCTTACAATGTTTAACTTCCCCACAGCCACATGTATCTGTTGTATTTCACCAATCAATTTGCATTGTCCTCGGTATCTGTTACCACCCAGAGACCTAGCAGAGTGGGGAGAAGATGGATTAAGTAATTGTCCTCCCACCTGCCCTGTAGGCTTCAGTATCTGCATCAGCACCTGATTTCAGAGCCCAGGGTCAGAGAGGTAAGGCAGGAGGAATGGAGAAGCTGCCACAGGCTGAGCCCCTCTGATGTGTGCAGGAGACTGTCATGCAATAAACAGTGAAAAAGAGAACCAGAGATTAAAGGGCCAAATTTGCTAAAGGGAGCCTTTTACTGGCTCTTCATTGTCAGTAGCACCTCATTTGAATCACCCACAGAATTAGATACTATCAAAAATGTGGCTTTTACAGTTGGCATTCCTAGTAGGTATCATTCACCTGATGCATGGGATATATCATATCACAATGCATGTATAGATAGGTACAGAGACCATTTTTCAGTGGAATTACATTTATTTTCATATTTATTATACTTAGGTTTGGATGGTCTTCTAACTGTTGCTCTGGAAGGAGCCTCCAACATTCAAAACCTCCTATCCATTGAGTTTGGAAAAGGATTTGAATATGGAACTCACTTAGATATTGGCATGACAGATATCGCTAGCAGGCTATCCAAGTTCTTGGTAAGTTTTTTGATAAAGAATCAATGTATGCAGTAAGATCTTGGGTAAAAGAACTCTACAATCAGACCATAAGTATCAAGTTTGGTAAATATGACTAACAAAGGAGTCATGCTATTAATAAAGCATAATGGCCAGTCACATTCATATGGTGAGTCCTTCTAGTAAGAGCAGGAGTAGAGCCATGAGGAAATTTTTGGAAAATACATCTTTATCTGCAGTAACTTCTTCTTTTTAAGAACAACATTGCTGAGAGGACCTGCTGCTGCCCGTCTTGCAAATGTACTGGTGAAGCAGGTGGCATTGGAGACAGGGGAAAACAAGGGATAAGGGTAAGAATACATCCTAGCTTTGTAGTGCTAAGTTTGCATTGTAAATAATGATGTAGAGATGTTTATCTGCCTACCTTTTCTGGTATATCTTCTAAAATAACAGTATACCCTCTGTCCAACAGTGCAGGAGGAGGAATCAGTCTTCAGTTCTGGGTAGGATGGAGGATGGGGAACATTTCAGAATTGATGAGCTTATCTAAAGATTCTAATATTGGTTTTGCCTAGCAACTTGCCTGCTCTTTCCTAAAATGTGTGTCGTTCAGAGGCATCTACTCAGAGCCATCAGAAGGTTCCTAATGACTGCATTATTTAACAGTCTTGGAACCACTTAGGGCAGCTTTCATCTCTGTGGAATCATAGGATAATGGAAATGCCCGCCTTGGATTCAGAATCATACACATTTTAAGATACTATCCCCCTGGGTTATTTGTTTACCCTCTTTCTTCTTGGGCTCCAAATCAGTTTGAACAATGCACTCTCAACTTTTCTATAAAGATACGTTACATGAACACTTTCAAAAATAATTGGACTAGAATAAAAAATAATATGGAAGAACAATGTTAAATCAGAAACATTAAGAAATTTTGTAAGGTTCATGGTTATAAGGAATTATAAGTATTATAGCATTATTTCTCATCTTTTTGCTTCAGGGACCCAAGGGTCTTAAAGGGAACCCGGGATATCCTGGAGATGAAGGAGTACCGGTAAGTTTTCGCACTTTAAAAACCTGTGTTTGTGAAAGCTAAGACTTTTGAGCAGGAAAAAAGAAAAGAGCATCTAAACTAGATGGATAGTGAACTTATAAATCTCCATTACCTTTCAAGGTGAGAACTCTCTCACATCACCTGACTAAAACAGAGACAAGATCATAAAATTTTCAGTAATGTTTCTTGGGGTACAGTGGATATAGATTACAACAACCTGAATAGCTTATGTATGTGGCTGCGTGGGTGCCTACTTAGCAAAGCTATTTTTATTCCCGTAGAAGACTTCTACAAAAAGCATTTTTTTGCTTTCCTCCAATTTTTTTTTTGTGTTTTCCTAAGTTGTTCGTGAAAAAATCAAAAACAGTCTTCTCTAGGGAAACTGAAAGTAAACAAATGGAGACAAACCCAGTCATTTTCTGCAGAAGGAACTGTTAATAAACCAGTTCTGGCCAGTCATAACCAGCTCCTTGATCTAGGCATCCATCTTTAGATAATTTTGGTTGTATCCAAATTAAAGGTGGTTTTTGAAGCCCATACAAACCATATCCTCTTGATTTGACCCAGGTGTAAAATTTTTTTATGCTGGTAGGTTGCTGAAACCAAAAACATCAGAGGGAAAATGACTGGCAAGTGGACTGCAAGGCTATGACCATCTCTGAGATAGATGGATACATTTGTTTGCTCCTAAAAGAGCAAACAGTTTTCATCTATATAGCTTTTGTTTCAAATTTTTAAAAAAAGTTAAATGAGCAAAGACCCATCAGTGGAAACTAGAAGTAATTACAGTGACGGTAAGGAGGTAGCATAGCAGTGTAATGGATATTTGATAGGAGCATGGCCCAAGCTGTCGTCAGAAGGATGCAGTAACTGTTCTGTTGGTGCTGTTAGCCAGTTTGTAATAGTTTGTAGGCATTGCTCTGGAAGACTGCAAGTCTTGACATGCAGTACTCAAAAATAGGCCTGCAGGTGTGTAATGGCATCATCACGTTGTATTTGCTTTACTTTCATCACACTAGGCAGGGAGAAAATTCCATGGAAATCCTGTCAGCCAGGCCTGTAAATATTAGTTCTCTGTGAGATTTCTGTACTTGTGTGTAGTTTCAAATGTAAGATGCACTGGTGTAGCCGTACTGTTTAACAGGAGTCAGATTTGTGAAAATGGTAGCTCGAGACCTGGGATTATAAGTGTAATATGAATATTAACAGAACAGTGCATATGGCTAAAAAGAAGTGAAAATTCTAGCAGGGGAGGTTAAAAATATTTTAACATTTGGTAGGATACTGCTGATTTATTTGATCTTTCCTAGAAGGTCACTGAATTATGGAGAACTTGCAGTTACACGTTTCTCTATTGTTGCAACCTTTTTAAGCCGCAGTCAACCAGGGACTTTAGTGGGACTACAGTTCTTGAGAAGAAGTCTTTCCAGGATTATAGGACCAGATCTCTCTACCAGATAAATTAGCTGCCAGCTTGTGTAAACCTCACATATATTTACACAATTGGATTCTTCTTTTCTCTCTTTCAGGGCTCAAGAGGACCACCGGGACTACAAGGACGACAAGGCAGCATGGGATGTCCAGGCAAAAGGGGTTTAAAGGTTAAACAAAATTCTGAAAATACTGCTTCGTTGTGATTTAAAATAATCATTCAATGTTTCTATTACATGTTTTTCTAACTTTTGCCACCTTTTATCTTTTCAGGGACTTCGAGGATTTATTGGAAAAAAGGTACAGTCTGCGTTTGTGAATGCAATATTCTTTAGGGTTTTGTCCTGCACTAAATAGAGATTTTGAGAGTTTTGCAGAGGTGTCAGTGAGTGTTAAGTCAACGTTACTTTTTTTTTGGCTGCTTTGTTGAAGTCTGCTGCAGAGCCTAGTTTGTAGTTGTGCTTAGGGAACATACAAGAAATAAAACTTCAAGCATTAATTGCTGTGTCTAGTTTTTCTACTGATTTTTTTTCTTCTGTTTTAGGTTGGGGTTTGGTTTTGTTTTTATTTTTCCTTGGTCTGTGTCTCCTTATTCTTGATGGAGTTTGTAATTGTGCACTGGTTGTTTATGCAAGAAATTCATACACATTTGTACTATTTCAGGGTGACAGTGGGGAAGATGGGAGTGATGGAATTAGAGGAGAAGAGGTACGTTATTTTCTTTCTTTTGTCTTCTTGACCTCAAAGCTATTGAGTGATAAAAATGAATAAATATACCGTATTTTGTCTTTAAGGGATCTCCTGGGGTTCCTGGAAAGAAAGGAGAAAAGGGTGACATTGGATATCCGGTAACATTTTGTTATCTTTTATTAGTCAGGGTTTGGATTTTAGAACAATATTATGGCTATTTCGTGAAACTGTCCCTGTGAGAAATGTCTTTAATAAACTCTCAAGTGCAAGGACTAGACCTTGTACTACAAAGTTATTTGCACATTTTTTGTTTGAATTCCTATCAGGACAGTATTATAGGACTTCCAGCATCTGAAGAAGAGCAAACTACTGATGAATAGCCAGTGGGTATTTTCATAAAGTAGTTTCTCATTCTCATAAAGTAATTTCTACATATAACTAATTTTTATTTGGCTAAAGATAGATATGAAGCCTCCTACCGCTGTAGTACCCTGGCAGGTTCACATACACGAGACGAGAATTTTGTTATTATCTGTGTTTGCCAACATCAGACAACCTGTTTTTCATAAAGCATGGAGCAGCCCTGTTGCCTTTCCACTTGCGGTCCGAAACAAGGTGCACCTTGGGACCGCAAATGGCAGAAAGAGATACTGCCTTGTGGCAGCTTCAGTAAACAGTTGGAGAATTGACCATTTGTCTTCCCACTGATGAGACACCATTTGTAGAATGGCTAACTGAAGAAAAAAAAAACAGCTTGGCAAACACTGACCATTGTCATTGTCTGTGTGATAAAAACAACTCTCACTGGGAATCAAGGTGATCGTTTCAGGCTGTCAGTTGCAGTTTAGCCTCCACAATTCAATGCCTGCTATTAGGAGTGAATGGCAGGCTGGTGGGTAGCCACCATGCAGGTCTGTGCATGAAAAGTTTGAGCTTGCAGGAGCAGCAACTGGAGACCTGTTTCAAGTGTGGAAAACAATACTCTCATATAACTGCTTGGTACCTCAGAAGAAACTGTCTTGTCCTTTCTACCCTTACACAAGTGCCCAAGGAGGCATGGGGCAGATTGCTACTCAGAAGACTCTGGTTGTTCACAGATAAGGCACCATTACATTCAAAACATGAAATGTATGTTAACATACGCCTTTCAATGATATAGTCTACAAACAAAGTTCTTTGATATTTGGAATAATTTCTGTTTAGTTGCAATAAGTATTTTGAATTTATTCCTTAGTTTAAAAAACCCTCAAAACCAAAACATGAAACAAAATGTCGAGCACAGTGCCTATTTCTGTGTTGTCCAAGAACCCCCAGGTTCCTGGTATTTTTGGGAGTGGAATTGGGAAAGAAACTGGGAGTGAAACTATTTAAAAGTGCAGGTTGGAACTTGGACCTATCTCTTGGCAATTCCTGCGTGAAAGCAGTGTTTCAGGTTCTTACTGAGGTATGTTCTGCTTTCAGGGAAGTCCAGGACCAAGAGGATCCCCCGGAGACCGTGGCCAGAAGGGCTTTCAAGGAGATCCTGTATGTTTTTTCAAGTGCATCAGTATTTTCTAGATGTTGACTGTCTTCTTCTGTGGGCTTATAAGACTTTATACATAGTCTGCTGTGCACCAGTGCAAAACTGAGATGTGTGCTCACATGATACCACAATGACTGTAGCATGTCTAATACATAGGCTTTTTATTAACTCTTCATATATTTAAATCTCTCTATTGTTTTGCTAAAGAAAAATGTTTTACAGTTCTGAAGTAGTTAGTACTACCAAATCCTTGATTCGTTCTCTCTAAACCAAACTCCTTCTAATGTTGTATTGACTAAGGACTGACTTGTTAAATAACATCTTAGAGTTTGTAAGAATAAGCATTCTTACTGGGAGTTGTTTCTTTTTTTCAGGGTAACCCTGGACTGAGCAATGAAATAACAGGACCAAGAGGCTTTGTGGGAGAAGAGGGGGAAGAGGTAATTATTTAGAAATATGTGGAATTTCTGTAAGATAACTGCTTACCAGTTGTACAGTTTCCTCTTCCTATCTGCACTATTTAAAATATATCTTTGCCAAGGATATGGGAACTTAGCACTTATGAAATATGATGCTAACAAAAGTCTGAAGGCCTCTGTCAGAAATACCACTGGAAAGGAATGAGTGCCATTGTCCAGCATCAAACCTGCAAGGCAATGACAAACTACTGATCTGACTCCAATGTGCAAATCATTCCAATTTTAAGAGAAGATGTTATGATAGCTACTGAATCTCATGGGCTCTGGCGCCTGGGAACTCCTCCTTCCCAATCACTAAAGCCTGGTCAAGTGCACACTAGACCTAGGAGGTTGAATGGATGCTGCTCCTGTTGGCAGGTTTGGCAAGAGGTTCAGCCTGTATTCCAGAAAGAGATATACAAACACAGAGGACACCAGTGAAGTCAGACACACAGACTGCCACAGACAGAGCACTGCCTTTAGCAGCATCCACACGTAACTTTACCAGAAGTCATGTGAAACACATGTACAGAGAGCAAAGACGTGTTCCTCCTCTCTGGATGAGGAACATATGTCCGAACCATTGAGATTCACAAGTGCAACCATATTCACAGATCTCTCAGATATCAGCGTAGCTTCTAAATCCATCTAAGATCCATGCCTGGACCATTGGCAAGGGAACCAAATGCTCTCCTTTCCTTCTGAAGTGGCGGGGGAAGCTCAACTGTCTCCAGGGAAAAGCAACAGGCTCACTTCTTGCACTGAGAGTGAATTAATACCAGATTTTGTCATCCAGACGAGAGACCTGAGAAAAACAGTCTGGCGTAAATCCCTGGCTGCTTTCAGGGAGAGCTGAAAGACTGAGCGAGCCTTTTTTCCTGTGACACAACAGTGCGGATGCTTGCCTCTTGTGCAATGCTTTCTAGGAAGAGTATGCTCTCAGAAGCGGTCTCCGTCATTATCCTCACTGCAACAAAGGAAGAAATTGAGGCACAGAAGAAGGAAGTAACTTGCCCAATGTCAATGAGCAGACTAGGAGCAGAGTCATGAATCTGCCAACTCTCTAAACCCCAGCCCCGTGCTCCTAACAAGGGCCTGCAGGAATCTAACAGCTGTAATGGTATTTGCCAGTTCTTAGACAGTGCTGTCAGCCAGGCCCATTCAGAGGGCTGCAACTGGTTGCTTTTGATGATGAATGCTATTTACTGAAAGACTTTGACAGAGAATGTTGTCGTGGGGAAGTCCCACAAGACAGATTTTGGTATTCTTAAAAATTTGGCATGCAAAAATGGACAAAAGAAACGAGAAATTGCAATGATGCTAAGGAAATTAAATTTTCCATGTACAGGGTGAGAGAGGACAAGAAGGCTTACCTGGCTCACCAGGAGGTGTAGGCAACCCGGTAAGTTCCTTTAACAGAGGAAGCTTGTACACAGTGAAAAAGAAAACTAGTTCTTAAGTTGCTTGGGCTTGATTCAGTGGGAGAATGCTTTTTAGCCTCTGCTTTGCATGCACTTTTGATAGCAATATTAAATTTGGTGAGTAGCAATACTCTTATTGTTAAATAAAAATACCTTTTCCTAAGCAATATTCAGAAGGGCACTGGAGGCCAAAACTGGACTGCTGGTTTTGTAAGTTTGGGTTGTTGGGGTTTTTCTTGTAAAAAAGCATAAATTTAGCTGAAAAGTTTTAATCAAGTAATTACAACAAGTTATCCACTTCTAACAGCATTCAGATGATACCTAACTTGGCCTCACAGCCATTTTTTTTACCTTGCCTTAGGGAAGACCAGGACAAAGAGGGCAACAGGGACCAAAGGTAAGAACAATTCTTTTCTTGTTTCTGCCCTTTTCCATGTAGAAGCCTAATCAAGAATTTTGAAAAAAAGAGAATTCAAGTAGTTGCAATAGATATGTTTGAGAAACATTTTTTTTAATTGATCAGGAGCCTCATCTGGACTTTGTGTTACACTAAAACACCCACAGGATTATGTTCCAAATATTGCAGAGATAAATCTGCAAATTTTAGGTATTTATAGCTTGCATGTAAGTATTATTAGATACATAAAACTTCTTTCCTCATTTGTTTGTATCAATTTTCAGCACCTTCTGCCTTTGAAAGCAGAAGATGCTGCTTTTTAGTGCTCAGCAAGTTTTTCCTGGTGACTACAGTATTAAATCATTTTTTGTGCATCACTTATTGTCCACAGACATTATTATATTTCAAGAATATCGTGACTGTGTGGTTTCAAGAGTACTATCTGGATTTTTTTTGTTGTGTTCATTACTAGTTCATTCTGGGTCTGCAGTGTTCAACACGTTGAAATCGGACTGGTTAGACAGGTCCTCTGGAATTGAAATCTGCAAACGCAAGAAAATATGTTATCCACAGCAGGAAGATGGAAAGAAAAACAATAGACCTTTTTAATGCAGTAAATCCTGACGTGTTACTGTCTGTTAGATCACATTAGAAAACCTTAACAAGACACAAGTTTGTTGTCATTTAAAAACAGGGCAATCGTGGACAGCCTGGTGAGAATGGCTTGCAAGGAAAACAAGGGTACAAAGGACCTCAGGTAAACATTATTATTATTCACAAAAGGAAAAAAAAAACAGCAGTAATGGGTTGTGTATGTTAACCGAACTGTTTTGTACACTTTGTTTTTTAGGGAGAAGGCGGCATTAATGGTCAAAAAGGACAGAGAGGGAGACCAGGACCTAAGGGTCCTCCAGTAAGTCATATAATGAAAGCACACTGTGTTGTTTAATTGTAAAGCACTGGATGTGTAAACAAGGATTGCAATCTGAATGTTTTTCATTACATGAATTTTTCAAGTTTCTTTTCAGTACATGGTATTGACCAGAAAAGGGATACATATCGCTAAGAGAGAAAAGCAGTAAAGAATTTCCATAAAACTTAAATATTGCTGATAAAATATTAGCCTTCTAATAATTCTGCCTTCCTGGCAATAATGGAGAAAAAAATGATAGAGTATACTTGCATTAGTATTTTTTCCAAGCTGTGATGAATTCTGATACTATACCTAATATATTGTTGTAGTTACCTATAACAAGTTACTAACAAAGGACTTGACAGTTTTATTATAGTATGCTAAGACAAAAAAAGAGAAGAAAGGTCATGGATTTGGTCATTCAGAAACTATCAAGTATGAATTATGTTATTAATCTAATAATTGTCATCATTTTAGTTCATAGGAATTCCAGTTCTTTCATTGGCGAAAACCTGTCTGGCAGAGGTTTTTTGCCTTTCCTCCTTAGTCTCTTTTCTAAGTGTACATCTTGTTTCAACTGCTGTAGCATGTTTTTTTTTCTGTAAGGGCTTGCTGTCAAGAGTAGCGATGGTATGGATGTTTTGTTACAAGTCTCTTAATCTTTTTATTGTTCATGCTCTGACCTCCTACAGTCTCCTGGACATTGTCAACCATCTCTAGAATTGTAGTTCAATACTTTAATTCAAAAGCAAAGTAAACAGATTGTTTTTCATAATCCAGTGGAATGATTTGGCCAGACAGGATAAAAGTTTGTGGTTAAACACATGAAATAATACAGAAGAGCTGTTACCTCTCAAGTGTGTGTTGCCATAACCCCTCTTACTGGCTTCCTGGTGGTAGGCTTCCCAGTAATAGCCAAATCCCAGGAGAGTGCCTTGCTCACTCACTTCCTTCTCTGAAACTACCATTCTCTCCTTCCTCTGTCAACTGCCACGCATTTCCCGTCTCCCACACAACCGTGTGTTTTCTTGAGCTCCTTTCTGTTGTACTTCAGACATTTTTAGGGGACTGTGGAGAAAGGGAAGTATACCTGCCGCCTTTCGTACTGAGCAGATCAGTGATCATGAAACCAGCTCAACCTCCTGCTTTCTGGTCTGATTGTCCTTGCTCTGAACTTAGCAGCAGGGCTACTGGGTGGAAAGCAGGAGAGGAGTGAAGGATATTACTCTCTGCAAGTGTTTTTTCACCCAGCTCATTTATACAGTGTAGCCCCCACCCACAGAAATATTCCCCTTTCCTGATCAGGAGGTGTCTGGTAGACTAAGGAGATGATGCAGAGTTCCTACCCATGGCAGCCTTTGCACATCTCCCTCCGTCCCTCACTTTGCTATTTCCTGCTGTCCTTTTGAAAATAAATACTGGCAGGATTCAAGCAAACTGTTACTTCTCAGGAAAAGGGAGTGAAAATACTAGTTGCTCTCTATATGGAAGTACAAGCTAAATTGCTTATGTGGCTTCACTTAGTTGAAATGCCAGTCAATTAGTGGCTTTAAGGAGATGAGTCTTGTTTTCATTGTAACATTGTTCTGGCAGAACAATGATTTGGTGTTGAAACATAATTGCATATATGAAAAGGAGGGGTCGTATTGATGAGAGCAGAAGGCTTCTCTCTATCTAGTATCTCTGTGTTTTCTAGCAAATTAACGCCTGATTTTTTTTAGAACCTCATCCTGTAGAATTTGAAGCTATATTTTTAGTTGGGGACAACCTTGGTGCTGTGAAGTCACAGTCTCTGTAAGCCTTTTTTAAAATCAAATATAATACAGTGGCACTATCATGCCCTACCATGCTTCTGATGTGAGCACCAACTTTCCAACAGTCTGGTTTTGAACTGTAAACGTCCTGTAGATCACTCACATATGTCCTCTTTGCTATTCTGTTGCCAAATTCCAAGATTTTCATGGAAATGAAAAACTGTTTTCACTTGTTTTTTTTCAGAGGACACTCCACATTCAAATCTATATAATATTTTTTCTGTTGTCCATAGAAATGCTGTCTTTCTGTCATGAGAACAAGACTCTTAAAACAGTATTTTCTGCAGACATTAAATGCTTGCTGTTACTTTGGAAAGACATCTTGAATGCTTCCTTGATGTGACAGTTAATTAATTTTTATGTGCGTTCTTACTTAAAGATATGTTTCCCAGAAAACAGTTTACCATGGGAACCAACTGCTTATCTTTATATTCCTCTGCCTCTAGTGAGCTGAGGAGGCTTCAGTTTGACTTATGAAGCATGTCTCTCGATTGAATTTCACTTATTTTTGTCGGTTCTGTCCAAAAGGTGTCCATTTTTCTCACTGTCTTCAGTGTTTTGCGACCACTCCTAGTTATTTGATTGAATATACTGTGTAGCTGTTAATGTTGTGTTTATTTGGAAGTGTGGTGTTCAGTGACCAAAAAGGGAATTGATTTCCTGTCTTCCAATTAGCGCTCAAATTGTCATGCTGTGTGAGGTGGGTCACAACCATCAACTAGTGACTAGGAATCGCGTCTGACCACTTGTTTTCCTTGACCAGTATTTGAAAACCTTTTCTTAAAGAAATCTTGCATTAGAATATTTTTATAATATTCTGTTTGTTGGCATAGGACACCCAGGACTGCTATGGTGTGTTCAATGATGTCTCTAGTGACTCCTCTCCTCCCCCTGGCAGATTTGCCGTTATTCTAGGAAGTGGAGTCACAACCTGTTTGGAAAAAAAACATCTGAGATCCAAGTAGTCAGTCCTGGGCTGATCAGCAGCAGAGGGAGGAGAGGCAGAGAGCCACGGGTAGGCTTTCCCAGGAACACAGAGTAGGTCACAGAACCACATTAAGAGCAAAGGCCTAGTCAAATTGCTTAATCCATTAGACTTTGTTTCCTGCTGTAATTCGCCACAAGGAAAATACCTCTTGTTTAGGTAATATCATTTTTCCCCAGGAATGAATGCCATGTGGTTACGCAGTTCCTTTTATCTGCAAGGCTGTTTGTTGTCAGTAATAGTTTAGTTATCTCACCATATCAACTTCTGTTTGGAAATAAAATATTCAGATTCCTTATGCTCTAAAATAGTCCATGCTAGATAAACTGTGGTTTGAAGCATTTCAGATGAAAATATAATCCTGTATTATTTTATTCTTCTGCTTTCGTGGCATTATTATCTAGAATGATTCCAGTCTGTGGTCTTTTAATGTTTTCACTCAAGCTAACTGTTCCGGTTTTCATTTCTGTTTCACATATTATGTGATACACTGGTCTGGGCACTGGAGAAAGCACTATCCTTTCTGATGTACCTTCCCTGAACGACTCAGTGATCTGCAAGATACAAAGAATTTTTAATATTTCTGCTATCTGTTTTAGAATACGAATATTCCATTCACTCTATTCCAATCCTCACCTAAGTCCACCACTCTGTGTTACTGGATTTTTGTTATTGCTGTTGTAAAAGAAAGTTCTGCAGTTGTTTGACAGCTTTATGGTGTAAGCCTTACTTAGGACATAGTCAAATCAATTTCCAGTCTCACTACACATATTTGTAAATACTCTGAGAGATGACAGAGACAGGAATCTCCATGTATCTGTCCTGTCTAGAGAAAAAAGTGCTTGTCGCTGTGTCAATTGTAAAGAGAATGCAGAAGAGTCCTTTTCTTCTTTGTTACCCTATAATAAGACTTGTTCATTTAAAAAGGTGCTAAAGAAATGGAGAGAGCTCTTTCTTCCTATCTATGCTTTTTCTATAGCCATTTTAAAAAATGAAAAAAAAATGCATGTGCTTCTTTAGAAACACATTCATTTTGGTCTTTGAGATTTGTTAGATACAAAGGTCTGCAGTCACATTCAGTAGCAGGTGGTCACATTCAGTCACGGTTTCTGGAAGCCAGCTGTGAAGGGCTGGGAGGGTAGATCTGCCTTGGCTCCGATGAATCATCCAAACCTCACATCTGTTGATTTGCTTCAGAAAATCTTTAGAACAGCACTGCAGCTGCTCCCTGTCTACAAATACGAGGACAAGATGCTAACCTGGCTTGCTCAAGCAAAGTTGTCATCACTACTGATGCAGTACAGGCTCTCCTGTAATAGCAGTCAGTGTTTTGCCCTGTGGGTTTTTTAAATGGCCACGTGGATGGACAGCTGCTAGCAATTTTGTTAAGATATTTTTGCTGATTATAAGGACAAATAATAGTACTTGTTTGGAACTGACAGAAGAAAAGATTGGCATGATGAAGACTAGAAAAAACAAGCTATCCGAATAAAAGTAATAGTTACCTCTATGTTTTTAAAGCTTCTGGTATTTAAGGAAGGGGAAAGGAAGAAGTAGAGTGTACTATTTTACAATTAAGAAGCTGAGTTTTATTTACATTGGCTGACTAATCCCTGCCAAGTGCCCAGAAGAAAGCATTTACCTGGTACTATGAGTTGGTTATTGTCATTCTGCAGCCAGATATTTCAGAGAGAAGATATACTAAAGGATGTGGCAAAGTTTGGTTAAACCAAACCCTTGATATCAAAAATACCTACATTGGATTAAAGTCCTGGAGAAAATAGGATCATGTTCTCTGACC